>CM029663.1:46120443-46792943 GCA_017311315.1 Dendrocalamus latiflorus
GCTATATAAACTGGAAAATTAAGCAGCTATCCATTTCCAAAGATAAATCTAGAGCCAAATAAGGTTGGTTCTACTTTATAAGTATGTTTTTTTACTGTATGTACTCTTTTCCTAAAGAGAAATGTCCAACAGATAATTCTAGCAATAGCAATTTTAAGAAAGTTAAGTAGTGCCTATTCGAATATTTTTGGATTGACTAGTAAGTAGTCCCTGCAAAGTAGAGTAGTGTATGAAAACCTCATTATATGCAGCCTAAGTATTACAGGAGTATATGCTTGGTTGAAAACCTCATTATGTTTACTGTGTATGATATACCCTTTTCTTTAGTTGCATATTCCCCATTTCGCAAGAAAAAACTACAACTGAAATTACATTCAGTAACCATGGTTACTCTTCAATCACTATAATTGGGTCCTAACTTGACAATTAATGTTGGCTTGATCATGGTGTGCAATATGCCAATATAATAGGTACATAATTGAGTACAGTAAGAGAGGGCTGTGAATTAGTAGTGACATTATGTTGGTGACTTGCAGTTGTGTCCTGCTTCTTCAATCCCACAACTCTATATGATGTAATGTACTAGGAGAAATTGTTTCTTTTTTGTTTCAAAAGAGAAGGAGAAATAGTATCTTCTAAGCATCTAGATAGAAAAACAGTGATAAAAATGAGGAGCAACACGAAATACATAACTCAAATTGTAAAGAACCTCAAAATTCCACTTTTTGAATTTACTAGACAAGCTTCTAGCTAAGTAGCGACAATGGAGAGCAAAACCACAAGACAAAAAAATGTCAGCTCTTCCTTGTTACCATTGAACCAGAAATAACACAATCAAGATACTACTGGATGTGCTATTCTAATAAATTGTCAAAATAGCATCAAAAGACAGCCGGGAAAAGGACCTTTTTCCGCATCACATATCAACAACACCATTAATTATTGATTGTGCAGAAACATGGAATCCAGAGATCACTAATTCCGACAATTTAGCTACAAATTTCACAGGTTTCCTACATTTGAGCTTTTATGCAAGCCAACGATCCAACCCTCTGAATCGTAGACTACCACACACATTTCACCTATGTTCTAACTAATCATCTCAATCATATCTATACAAAGCATACATGTATCTAGGATCCAAAGTCCACTGAACATCATAAAATCAACAAGCAATCCACTCATACCCAGTCAATCCGAATCACATTTGCCCAATTCTAATGAAGTAACACTCATTTGAATTGACTAATAAGAGAACACAACCAAGCAATTATTCTTCCAGAGCGCACCTGAACCGGTTGAGCGCCGAGAGAAGCACGCTCTTCTTGGTGGCATCCTTGGGGTTCATTCTCTGCTGCTTTCGGAGGAGATGTAGAGATTGCGGATCAAGTTGAGGTCGGCGATGACCTGGCCGACGGCGAGGAGCACGTTGCCGCCGCTCCCTACCTCGCTCTCCCCGCACTAGCCACAGCGCGTGAGGGCGCATCCGCGGTGCTCGCCTGAGGCTGCCGCCTGCGCTCGTTTCCTCGGCCGCGCTGCTGCCGTCCTCGTCCCTTACTCCCTTCAGTCTTGTTCTAGCAACTGCATGGATAGCAGTTCGCGCAGACAGCGGCTTCAATCGCGGTGGCGGCCTCATTGGCGTTGTCGCCAGTCCCTGTCCGCCACCGGCTTCAATCTACGATGTCGCCGCGGACTCGAATCCTGGACGCCGCTGCCAATGTCGCGGTGGTTCGGTGATGAACGGCGGCGGCGCCAGGGGCCGGGGAGGGGAGCGGCGCCGTCACCCAAACCCAGAAGAGGGCGGCGGCGGTGCAGGGGTGAGAGGGCGGCGTGGTGGTGGAGGCCAGGGCGATTTGGGGAAAGAGGCGAGACCGGGGGAATTGCGCGATTTGGGGAAAAGATTCGTGACCGAGTAAGGTGGGTTTGGCCGTTTGGGTCTAGCATCTCCCAACTCGTTAATCAACTTTTTCCCGGCGGAGTGTGGGTGCGCGATCGGACGGCACATGATTGAGGAGTCCGGGCTCCTAATAGCACTCAATACTTTTACTATATGTATAGGACGAGCGTTTTATGCACCTTGGTGCCTAGGCACCCATATCAATATCCGTTGATTTGATTTGAGATTCGTAACGTTTGATGTGGGTATCTTCATATACCCATAAAAAGTATATTTGAGATGTCAAACTCCGAAAAAAATTAAATTCAACTTCAGTTTAATTAGTTTGAACTATTTTTATGGTATATACTCACTGTAGTCGCATTGAACTCAAAAGTAGTTCAAACTAGTTTGAACTGAGTTCAAAACTTACTTACCATAAATATATCAAGGGTATAAAACATTTCCATACCCAAACTCAAAAAAATTATCAATCATACACGTGTATCAGACGGTTCTTGATGTGGGTGCCTAGGCACCAAGGTGCCTTATGTAATTTTCCTATATATATATATGTATGTATGTATATGTATATGTATATGTATATGTATATGTATGTATGTATGTATGTATGTATGTATGTATGTATGTATGTATGTATGTATGTATGTATGTATGTATGTATGTATGTATGTATGTATGTATGTATGTATGTATGTATATTGGGTCGACCTGGGCGTTTGAAACGGTGAAAGCTCCAAACAAACCCGGGTATGATGCAAAGATACCAGTTAACTGGCTACAGTAATTATTGCCGTATGTTTCGCATCTCCTGATGGCCGTAATTATGTCGGGCATTAGTGATGCGTAGCAATTTAGATACTCAATCGTATTACACATACTCCTCACAAACTGAATGGACTGAGGTCTGGGGTTGAGTATGGGAATACAAAATAGAATCAACATGGATAGCCATGGCAGCGAACTGAAAGTCTGATTCAACATACTGTATCTTGTGAAACAAAATGGGATGAAACCAAATAGAGTGAAACTGAATGGAAGAATGTACATAAGAGCAACCAAAGGGAGTAAAGGTTTAATCCGGATACTAATGCATGTTATCACATAGATTCATTAAAACTGATGCGAACAAGATTGACAAACACACAATGGAATGACAGTTGTGGTGTAGAACGAAATAATGCGCAACAATTGAGTTATGTGCTCTCTGCTATACCATTTCGAACGAGCTACCGTAAAAACTGTGAGGGCACACCAGAGTGTTCGGCTCTCAAGCACGCACACATTCTCATGGCTAACAAAACCATTTGATTATATATGACATACTCTTTGTTGTGAAATAAAAAGTCCTGAAATTAGATGGCCTGAAAGTTCAGGGAAGTATGTACATAAGAAAACAGAGGGAGTATTGTTAGTTTGTTACTACCTCTGTTTTGCCGCATCACCCAGATACTACTGCATGTTTGTTGGTTAGGTAACCTACACCGTATTAGTCAGCGTTAATTAGGGTGCTATGATTCACCTGTTGGTCGCTTGATGTAGGCAGTTTTGCCGCATCACCCGGATTACAGGATTTAGTTAATATATTTGCGAAAACAGCGTCCGCTTTTGAGTTCGGTACTGCATTTGATCTATGAATTTGTTGGCAATGTTGGCAGACAAGAACGGCGAGTAGTTGTATGGAGCCAACGCTAGTGAGGGGGAAAGGGCCGGCATTGGAGCAAGGTAGTCCCTATCAGTATGATAGGGTTGTGGATCTCATTCCCCTGGAGAGGTGGTATTTTTGTTATTCAGAAATCAGTATTGCGTGGCTTTTGGTCTGGAGGTATGTGTTTTCAAAATTGTATACCTCAGACTTCCAATGTATCCGACAAACATGAGAGTCGTGTTTGAGAAATTGTGGAATTACTACCCTCTTTCATACTCCAAACTGACAGATACACTATTTCAAACCAGATGCTACTGCATGTTGTCACATACGAAAACATGTCTGTACATACGAAAACATGGTGAACTCAAGAAAGTTCAGGGAAGTATGAACATACGAAAACATAGGGAGTAATGTTCATGCAGTATGTCAGAAAAATCATGGTATGGTAAAAGTCCTGTAATTACCCTAGTCACCTCTGTGCTTCTGTTGTTCATCATTTTTCTTTGGAGCGCACCAGAGACAGAGCCCTAGTAAAAGCAGATTTGGAGCTACTGCCACTAGATTGTTTGATCAGATTCTTTGTTTTGGCCATGGCCTACAATGGCAGATTGTACAGTCAGTTAAAAGATGGGAATGTTGATGTCAGGTAAACATGATTTGCAAGTAAATGAGTCGAACAAATAGCAGGAAGTATTTTCAGGTAGGCAAATAAATTAGTAGAACAACTAGCAAGAAGTATTTTCAACTAGGAAAATGTCAGAGCAGACTGCCAGATGAGTGTGTGGCTAGTGGATGAAAAAACAACAAATAAATCAAGTGAGCTATACATTCAGGGGAGTATTCTCCTAATGGATGGATCAGGACACTAAGTTTCTTATGTTATACCCTTACAACAAGAAAGCAATTATTGAGTTTATACATGCAGTACGGAATAATCCTCACATTTGTTCAGGAACAGTAAGTATTCTCCTAACGTTTGATCTGTAATAGTAAGTATGGATCATAGCATCATCATGGAGAGTCATGGCAGTGAACAAACTAAATGAAGTTACAACTACTAGGAAGTATTTTCAAGTAGACAAATGATTAATTCGAACAACTAACAAGGAGTATTTTCAAGTAGTCAAATGCCAGAACAGGATGTAAGATAAGTGGATGTCTACTGGATGAAACAACAAAAAAGAAATCACCGAATTCTCCTCATGGATGGACCAGGAACAATAAGTATCCTGTAATATACCATTAAAACAAAAAGTAAACATTAAGTAGTACATGCAGAGGAGTATTCTCCTCACGTTTTTTCGGTAACAGCTAGTACGTTCTTATAAAAAAAGATAGAACTTCAGAACTCCATTTAAAAAAAAAAAGATTTTAAAAGCGAGAACTTCTGAACTTCAGTACTTCAGAACTTCAAAACAACGATTTAAAAAAAAAGAAGGACATACCATGCAACTGCAAAGTATTCTCCTCACTGCTGGAGACGAAACCGGCAAGACGACGCGCTGGCAAGATGATAGTGTCGAGGCCGCCGGACGCAACTAAAATCGTCAGGGAGAGAGGTCGACGACATGGAAGCTAACAACGCATGACTGAAGCATCCGAAATTCCTTCCTGCTAGTTGGTAGGTTACCCAAAATCCCGGATACTTCTCGATTGGGAGCAAAACTGATATTTGTTACTTCCTGCTTGTTGGACGGTTGCCAAAACTGTCGGATAGTTCCTTCCTGCTGAAGTGATTTAAAATATAGATTGGTTCGGGCCTTCCTCTAACCCGTGAATTCCAGATCTGTTAAACAATAACTGCAGCACGAATCTCAATCATTAGCGACGGTGGATGAACCGGGTGTAATTACACCCGGTTGTAATTAATATTTTTTCTATATATATATCAGATTACTGTAGCAACCTGGCATGACACTATAGCGAATCAATAAAAACAGATGAGCTAAAACTAAACACACTTTTAGGCTAGTTAACTCCTTCACCTAGCACTTAATGACTCAATACATAAATCAAGAAGTAGCAGCGTGTACGGAGAGATTAACTTCACCTAACACACGCATACATGTTGTGCTTGGCTGGATGCGTAGGACTCTCAAGGTTGATCGCTCCAAACAAGCGCGATGAATTCACGCGGCCGAGTGCTCTTCAATCTTGCTCGCTGCGTGTACCGCTTGGACTCCGCACGGAACGAAGAAAATCGGTTTCCTTCGCTTCGCTCGCCAACAGACCGAAGACACGCACGTGAGACAAGATAAAGCGAAGAAAAACGCCGTTGCTTTCTTCGCTTGCATCATGTGTGAAAAGCAGACGTGCAGCGACATGCAATGAGATCAGGCGTTGCTGGTGATACGAATCAAGACGTCCATCGAACAATTCGAAGAAAAACACGCCGTCGGAATCTTTCTCAAATAGATCTATAATTTTATTTCTAAATTATGGTGACTACAAAGTATCCTTTTGGCATCTTAAACCCTAACACGAAATTAGTATATTCGAAAGCTACGGGGTTAGCCCTTAACCCTATCTCTATTTAGAGTCTAGGGCCCAAAACTTGGATTTATCCAAAACCCACGAGTTCTAATCCAATTTCAACAGCAAAGGAACCTAAAATCCTTCCTAACACGGGTTTCCAAAATTCCAACTTTTCTAACACGTCATGTGTCGAAGCCTCTATGACCGCACCTCTCGTAGCTTCTCCACGCATCATCCACCACGTGTCATAGCCTTCGGACCGTACCTCTGTAACTCCAACACGTATCATCCATCTCTGATTTCCATATGTCCCAAGCATGAGCCCGACCATCTCTTAACTTCTTGACCGTCTGAACCTTGGATCTCCCATCCTAGTCCCGGTCCACCACGTCACCGACCATAATCGCCTCCATGCTCAACTTACACATGCAAAAAAAAGAACATTTTTCCGACACAAGTTCGTCTTAACTTGACCAATATCAGTCCACACATACCACACACCTTAAGTAACGGTAAGCAACATCATCAATTATTCATCACAAATTAACCATTGTCAATTATTCATACTAAAATATCCTAGACCTAACCATATGGTCTAACATCATCATCACTAGTCGATGCGATAAGATTGCGAAGTTAGGAACAACACAAGCTATTCAGCTGAAATATTTGCCTATAGAAGCCTACTGGTACTTTTTTAAGGTGCTTAGAGCAACTCCAGCAGGGCCCCTACTTGAGCCCTCATCCTACTTTTGAGGGCCGAGGGGCAAAAAATTCACTCCAGCAGGGCCCCTACTTGAGCCCTCAAAAGTAGGGGGCCCTCAAATCTCCCCCTCGAGCCCTCATTCCTGGGGGGTCTAGAGGGAGCCCCTACTTTTGAGGGCTCAAGTAGGGGCCCTGCTGGAGTGAGTTTTTTGCCCCTCGGCCCTCAAAAGTAGGGGCCCTGCTGGGTGGGTCCTATGTGTCATCCCCTCTAAGAATGAATTTGAGGGTCCTGTTTTGAGGGCTCCTGCTGGAGTGCAGCTTAAAAAATAGAGCCCTCAAAAATAAGGAGAGCCCTCAAATAAAAAGTAGGAATCCTGTTTTGAGAGCTACTGCTGGAGTTGCTCTTACCTTTGGAAGCATGGATTCTGAGGAGCACCCCAAATTAGCATCGACAGCGATGGAGATCGCTCTGGAGTTAGGATAATCCTTGCAGGACACATTGTTGCTGGGTTACTCAGAAGTCAGAACACATCCATAAGCATCAATTCCTGTTTGGCTGAATAGCAGACATGTATTTATACGAGCTATAGCTAAATGTACTGAAGATTGTTTGGTTTGTCATCAGTACAAAAGAAGCGTCGCTCAGGATAATGTTCCCAGCATAACATTGCTAGAAGTGTTGTCTGGAAGTTCCAAACCTCGTGGGAAATTTGAGGTCTTACTTAGCATGGAGATCTCACATCCCACCCTACTACAGCTACATGTGCCTACCAAAAGCTTAAGCTCAACCCTCCCTCTCACGTTTAGGCTCCCCTAGACCTAACGCATGGCTTCAAAGTTGGTCGCAATTATTATTACTTTTTAATATTGCGTTAGTCAGGTGTTAAACTTAGGACATTTTAGTTTTGATATCATATTGAGTAATATGCACCAACTAATTTATCTAAAATTTTAAGCCGGTAATGAAATGTGGATAATATACTTAAATATATTTGTGGTAATTGAATAATGTGAGTTGCTCCTTGCTTCAATCTGTGGTGAAAGTACTAGATTCATGTTCCGCAAACCAAATTGCCAACGTGCAATTATTTCCATACCAATTTGATTGCTCATTACATTTTTCAGTGCTACGTAAGGTTGCTAGGTACTGTTTCTGTCGTACCATGCTTGCTGTTTGTTTTCCATTGATTTGGCTAAGTAAACTTCCAAGGGACTTGATCTTGTGATGGCAGCTGATGAACGAAACGTGGATAACTCGAAGATAGCAATATAATATGAAATTATAGTAACTTTGCGTCTAGAACAAGATCTCAACAATAAAAATCACATCAATACCCTCACGATAATCCAATCCACACAACCAGCACATAGCCCGTGTATGCATGCGTTGATCACAACCGATCAATCCAAGCAATTTTCGACAAATTAGCAAGAATAATGAAGATAAGAACTCTTAACTTCTAGAAAACTCTCAAAACACTCCATAGACCAGTTAGATCAATTCTGAAAATAAACATCATAACCTCACACATGGGCTGGGGCACACCCCTTAGTTTTATAGCCCTTATAAGATAACTAACAAGACTTAGATTCCAATACGAACACAAAAAAGAAATATAAATTTTTGGTCACCACTTTGTTTTATATATAGCGATCAATCTGTGAGGTTTCTGAGGCTGGAGGCTTATCCATTGTGTGAGGCTTGGAATTAGCTTTCTAACAAATACAAGAATATCCAAATCAGATTCCGTTTGTAAAAGCTATGGGTTTTTTTTAATGCAACCATACTAGCTGTTCCGAACCAAATTCCGAATTGAAATTGCATTCAAATGACTTGGAGCGGATCTAAATTAGTCTTAAAAGTGCTTGGAACTTGAGTTTTTAGGCTTTCTTGGGTCTCCACACTCCTTTTCACTTTCCTCCTTCCTTTCTTTCTCTGTTTGCATGCACGCGGTCCATCTTCTCCTTATGCGCTCAATTAGCCTTCACCGTGTACATAACCGCATGAGTTGTGCCCCACATGGCATAGTATCTTTGGAATGTGTGCCCTGTCCTTCCTCACTAGCTCCTGTTGGACACGTTCTCCTTTGTTGTGACGCTCTTTCTCACTACTATAAAAATGGTCATCACAGACGGTTCAAAACTATCATCACAGACGATTTTTTGAATCGTCTGAATTTATGTGTCATTGATAATCAGAAGTTATCACAGATGGTTTGTGAGTCGTCTGTGATAAATACATCACAGACGGTATATAACTAGAACCGTCTGTGAAAAACACTATCATAGAAGGTTCTATATACCAATGGTCTGTGATACTCACACATCACAGACGGTTCATAGACGGTTCTAACTACCAACCGTCTGTGATACTCACACATCACAGACAGTTCTAGCTACCAATCGTTTGTGATGTGTGAGTATCACAGATGGTTGGTATATAGAACCGTCTATGATACTTCCTCATCACAGACGGTTTTTGGTTCGAGCCGTCTGTGATAATTCTTCACAGACGGTTTATACCACAAAACCGCCTGTGATAGTTCATTCTATACCTAAATTTTTTCTATTTTTCGGCTAGCCTTAGGAAATGTTAACTATATCATATGAAAACAAGCAAATACAGCAACAAACACAGCAACACATTCTATTTCCATTCGAGTAGGTTACCCATAGCATTGCATATGTAATTCCACTAGTAAGCTAGATTAGTCGCTTAAGAAGGTATGGTGTAAGTGCTCTGCTTTATGAGTAAAGTAGAGTTTGCTTAACATGATTAGCAGACATTTAAAATGGTATTGTAATGCCATGATGGTAGCACTCTAGGTCCAGAGGATAGGCGGGGTGTTACAGTTGGTATCAGAGCGGGCGTTAGGTCTGTGGTAGAGAAATTTGATAACTTAGGTTAATTATTCAACTAAAATTTGACTTAGGCCTAATAATTAACTTGATATGTGCATGACACTGCTTGTAGAGTATGTTATGGTTGGTTGTTTTGCTTACATGTTGGGTAGTGTTTAGCGTTCTATTGTGTTCTTGCTGAATCATTGGACTCACCCTTGCTTTGTTATTTTATTTCTAGGTGATCGTTGAGGACGTCATGCACGGGCAGGTGTAGCACATGAATATCTTCACATACTAGCAGTACCTCACATATCAGCTCTTGTTAATATATGCAATTCCACTAGTAAGCTAGATTAGTTGCTTAAGAAGGTATGGTATAAGTGCTCTGCTTTATGAGTAAAGTAGAGTTTGCTTAAAATGATTAGCAGACGTTTAAAATGGTATTGTAATGCGATGATGGTAGCACTCTAGGTCAAAAGGATGTGCGGGGCGTTACAGAGATCGAGATCCTGAGGGATATGCTGCGGATCGGTGACGTGGTGAGACATCACAGATGGTTCGGATTACAAACTGTCTGTGATAGAGACATCACAGACGGTTCGGATTACAAACCGTCTGTGACAGAGACATCACAGACGGTTCATAACAACAACCGTCTATAATATCACAAAGACAATATACAGGTATAATATATATAGCTAGTCTGAAAAGATAAAATAGTAAAATGTTATATGGCTTATATATACTCATTTGAAAGGTTTCGACGAGATCTACAACTTTGCGGTTGAGAAAAAATCCAAATTTCAAAGGTAAGATTGAAAATCTTGGCAAAAACATAAACCAAAAACTTAAAACGCAAATTTGGGGCTAAAGATGGCCGATTTTGAGAGTCTTAGAGGGCGACTAGCACAAGCTAGTCATTTTTTTGGATCGGGCTCGTCGTTAGCTTTCCAACGAGTCCAAGAACGTCGAAAACGGACACCATACGCAAAAATTATGCCCGTTTTACTGAAAGTGTCTCAAAACTAAATCCTACTGAGACTCAGGCGGGAAATTATGAAATTTTAGGGGATTGCAAGGCGGGAAACATATTATCAGAACCGTCTGTGATGTCATCATTATCACAGACGGTTCTTATCTAGATCCGTCTGTGAAGTATCACAGACGGTTCTTATTAAAAAACCGTCTGTGATAATGATGTTATCACAGACGGTTTGTATTAAAAACTGTCTGTGAAAATACCACAGATGGTTATTCGTATGAACCACCTGTAATAATTGCAGCACAGACGGTTTCTAGGAACCGTCTGTAATATAAGCATCTAGTTTAGCCTCTTTTGTAGTAGTGTGTAGAGAGTAGGCATAAAGACGCTAATGGGAGGGGATTGACAATCTGTCACTGCCACTGTGCAGAACAATATAAGATTCCAAATAAAAATTTCAAATTTCCATGTTAAAATGAGTACAAATTGAATACGAACTAGCTAGAGTTGCAGTGGCCTTGTTACAAAAAAAAAAAAGAAGAAAGGGATACATTCTGCTTGTTCATGGTTCATTTCGAGGAATGAACAAAAATCTGGAACTGGAAGGCTATGATTGGAGGACACTGTACAGGTCCTTGGGATCACGTTGAGTAGAGCAGAATCCCAAATCCTCCCATGCCAAAAGCCAACATTATTTTCTCGTGTTTTGCTAGCAAAATCATATATGACCACTTCCTCCAAGTTTAGGCCCTGCATGCACCAGCATATATATAAGTCTAGCATAATTGCTTTCCTGGTTCTATGCAGACATTAATATTGTACAAAATTTCAGCAGGCATCACATGTGAAAAGTTTGTGGTGTTGATCGATGCATACCAGCATATATATATAGGTCTAGCATAATTGCTTTCCTGGTTCTATGCAGACATTAATATTGTACAAAATTTCACCAGGTATCACATGTGGAAAGTTTGTGGTGTTGATGCATGCTGTCAGTGAATAAATTCGTCAGTTAATTTACAGGATCAAAATAATCCTACTCCAAGTAGGGCTGTAAACGAGCCAAACTCGATCAGCGAGCTTAGAGTCCCAAACTTGAGCTCAGTAGAAACTCGAGCAAGTCTAAATTGAGATCCGATCATGTAACTACGCTCAAACTCGTCTCGGCCAGAGCTCAAGCTTAGCTTGAATAAACTAGATAATAATTAAAAACAATTTAACATGCACTAATTTCCAATAATAAGATAAACTAGAGCTCGGCTCAAGTAAACTCAGTAAGAGTAAAAAATAATTCAATATGCACTAATTTTCAATAATAGAAAAGCTCGAGCTCGAACTCGGCTCGAATAAGCTCGGTAAGAATTAATATGCATCAATATTCAGGCTAAAACAATTTATAACGAACTATTCGAGCTCGGCTTGTTAAAACTCGAGAGCTCAAGATCAAACTCGAACTCGGCTCGTTTAGAGTTTGAGCTGAGTTTGAATTGAGCCTAGAGCAAGCCGAACTCGAACAGCTCGCGAGCCTCAAGTTTTTTTTACAGCTTTTGTTTCAAGCACATATCTGATTGACTAGTTCTAACAAATGATTATACACAAATATGATTACTACCATCCATTTTTTTACTTTTGAAATTTAGTGAAAACAACTTGACCTTTTCTGGCTATGGTCACATTGTTATATAACCTTTTTCTGGTTAAAGGAAGGCAGGTGAATTAATGCACACATTTAAAATCTCCTGTTTAAATTAAATAACATTTCACGGGGGATGCTAGTTCTAACACAAAAAATAGCAGAAGTTCAACAAAAAAAAAACAAAAATTCAACTCGATCCACAATGAGTTTCATCTTGGCTCGAAAAAATAGTTTCAACTCGATTCAGAGAAATTTCAAGTCGGTTTGAAGAAAATTCAAATGGAGCTTAGATCGAACCTTTGAAATGGTGGCTCCTCGGCGGTGGCGCGCGAGTTCCGGCGCTCTCAGACGCGGTGTTCGGTGTTTGGTGACGCAAGCAGACTGGAATTGAACAAGGCGCTCTGAGACGCGGTGTTCGGCATGCAAGGCTAAGTGGTGTTTGGTTCAAAAATGCAAACGCAGTTGTAGTGTGTTTTAAAAAGGAAACACTGGATTTCACTGGATCCCAATCTTATTCTTGGTTCATTCCAGGAATGAAGCGAGAATAAAAACTAGGTCAGCAGGCGATCCGAAGCATACGCAGTGGCAACTTATGGTCATCCAGGTCCTGGTCAACACGCCAACCTAAAGAATGCAAGATAGACTGGATCAGGATGAGCCTATCTTTGAGCAAAGAAAAATGCCACAGCTTATGATTGTAGTACTGGCAGTTATGTTCGTTTGGTGGAGCTGAATCCCGGAGCCTCCCAAGCCAAAAAGCAGGTTTCCCCTGTCGTGCTTTGCTAGCATATCCATATAATACATTCCAGAGTCCACCGATGACAGCACAAATCAACAAACACACAACATAAATCTCACTGTCTTTGCTCTCTATATTGCACGTGCACGGTAGTACGTAATTGAACAGATCGCACTTCGCACATTGTCACGAACCCGCGACAATCTTGACGTTACACCGAGCACCGAGCAGCTTGGATATATATAGAGATCAGACAATTTGCGGTAGGACGAGGAACACAGGACAGGAGGTTATCTGGCTATGTTGAGGTAAAATGATATTTCATTGCTTAGTCCTCTCGTTCACCGCACAAGCCATACATATAACCCCGCTCGTTTCAGCTTAATCTTCTGACTTCTGGCTTATTTTTCACTATTCCTAAATTTCGTCTTTTTCTAATTTTTTTAGCTTTCTTTGAGTTTTTTTGCCGCTGTATTCGTTTGCATTGTCCATGATTTGTTAACCAATTTTTTCTATTTTGAATTTTTTAAATTTAATTACGCTAAATAAGCCACCATCAGCTATAATGTAATTTCAGCCAGTTACAGTATAATTTCAGCTATAAACCACTTTTTTCAGCCGAAATGAGCGGGCTGATAGTCCAATCTTCTCTCCCTTACAACTGGTCCCATGGTCTGGCCCTTCGCCGTACAATAGTTGGACACAAGTCAGTCCTGGCCTAATATGGCCCAATCACATGCACATATATTCCTATTTCTGGTTCTGATCTACTACCTAAATGAGGGCATGTTGTTTTCGTCCGAAGCTGGCGGCTTTTGGCTTTTACTATAGTACCTAATTTTCAAACGGAATATTTTCTCAAAACGAGGTCTACAAGTTAAATGATGTACACATTAAAAGCCCAACATCTGTATCAGCCAAAATCGCAAATGAGTATCTTTCTCTCCGTAATCTGTACCATAAATAGCCAAAATTCAAAAATTTCAGCCAAAAGTTATAAGCCGCAGCTGTTGCCAAACAGGCCCTGAATTGAATTCGTATACTACAGTAGCATGTTCATGGCATCTCTGTCCATACAAGAAAGATAAAAAGATAAAAGAGTGAGTTTTGCGTGTCCTTCTGAACTCCACGGATTATTGTGTTATCCAATCGGCGCTACATGTTCATTATGTCATGACGCTCAATTTATCCTCCCATGGATATAAAAATGTTTAGCAAAAAAACCAATTTTCAACATTCAACTACCATCTAAGTCCGAATTTCAATATATAACTTAAAAATTGTCTATAACATATTTCTTACTACAAAATTAGTCTAAAACAGAACCCTCAAACTACTTCAATAGTTTTGCCGCGACATGGTGTCCACGTGACCAGTTTTGCTGAGATGGCGTCCCAGTTTGCAAATAAACTAAAACAATATGGTGGAGCCCACCCACACCCCTATCTTCTTTCTCCTCTTCCCCCCTCTCCCCTCCTTCACGACTTCAATGGTGCTTCCTTTCTCCTCTCTCACAGGTGAAGCAAATCCAGCGGCGACCTGCCACTTGCGACGTGGTCGTCGTCTTCGACGCCTCCACGCCTGCCGTTTTCGCCACGTGCGCCGACGATGGTTAGCAGCTGGATCTGCCACCGCCGTACCTACCTCCGCCTCCAGGGCTCCAGCCTCCAGGTGAGGAATAGAGAGTGAGGGAGCAACTGCATATTGTGCCTGGTGTGGCCAGAGCCGTGAGCATCGGCGTCAGCCGCGACAAGGAGCAGCAGCGAGCAGCACTGGGTCCAGCTATCCGTCGGCGGCGGCGCCATAAGCTCCTGACCGAGTGGTGGCGGCGGGTTTTCCGGCGGGTCCGAGCTCCTGTGACGTCGTGAGCTGTAGTGTGCCGCTACGGCCTCTCAGCCCGAGCTCCGACGACGACTGCTCCTAAGCGAGGCAACGGCCTAGCTCCAATGGTGGCCCCCCGAACTCCCCTCCTAGCTAGTTTGTCGCCACGAGCTCGCTACCGAATTGGTAATTTTTACCCGTTATTTTGGCCATTTTCTTGTTCCATTTCATCTATAGGTTGCTAAGTTTCTTGACCGGTTCAATTGTGCAAGTCCAAATGGATTTCATGTACGCTTCTTAAAAATCTCTCTGTGCAGGAGCTAGCCAAGCACGCCACGATGGAAAGCGCGAGGCTCCAGATGCAGGCATTGCTGCCGTGGTGAAGCCCATTCCTAGCACAACCGAGGGTGGCGTCCGCGGCGCATCGGCGTGGCCATGGGCATGGAGGCGCCGTAGCGGAGGGGGTGCTGTGGTGTGGGCGAGGTGAAGCCCATCCTCCGCCGTGCACTGCTGCCGTTGCAGATTCCGCGGCCAGCCATCAAATCCATGGGCGCCGGATTCAGAGCCGTGAGCAGGCGCGAGAGCGATGGGAGGACTGCGAAGCGGTCATGAGAACGAGAGATTGGTTGTGGGTTGTGAGCTACGCTTAGCAGCAAGGATCGGACGTGGCGTCCTTGTCAGGCCAAAGCGGGGTTCACATGATTCAGGGTGGTTTGGTCAACAGGGTAGTTCAAAGTTGCGTTTTAGGTCAACAGGCCAAAGTCGCCAGTATTGTGATAGCTCCTTGTCCATCGTCCATGGGTACTCCAAGTTGAAGGCATTGCGATAACTGTAGATTAACCATCGTTTGTTCCTTTTCTGCACAATAATGAAACACCCTAAACATCGAAAGAAGTAAAAATGGATATGAGTTGTTGAACATGACGAGAAGAAAACATGACACACATCGCGAGCAACTGATCTGTTTAGCTCCTCCTCACGGTCTATATATTGCTGACGACGTGAATTTGGTGCCAAGGAAGGGGTTTCCGCGTCACCCTTATCCGTGCGTGTGGCGTGTCCTCGGAGATTCGGGCAAACGGGCACGTAACGGCGCACCGTCTGGCCTCGGGGCGGTGTTTAATTAAAGTGCAATACTGTAATTAGGTTGATTCATTAAATGTGATGGCAGCTGGGTCCGGTACCTGGCAAAGCATTTAGTGAACTTTCAGTTTTTGAATTCGGGTGCTTTAAGCGTGTAAGGGGTAATAAATACATCAAGCAGCTGATGCTATGGCAAAAGAGAAAAACTAGTGAACGGAAAAACTAAAAAATGATATATCATTTCTAACTTATTTTTTCTCTCTCTTGCTCACTCTCTTTCGCTCTCACGCGACGGTCGACGGAGGTGGCACCGCCGCTGGTTGTAGAGGACGGATCAGCAAGACAAGAGCTAAAAGAATATTAGGTTAGATGGTGTAACCAACAAGACTGGTACGACGAGCTCGCCATCGGCCACATGGGGAGAGAGGGGTAGGGATAGAGTGAAGGAGTCACATAGATATGCAATCAGCATGGCGCCTGAGGCGACAAACGAGGGAGACAACGGAGGTGAGAGAGAGGGAGGACGAGGTGACAAACGAGAGAGACAACGAAGGTGAGAGAGAGGGAGGAGGAAGTGAGGATAACTGAAAGAGCAAGAGTTATACCGTCAAAATCAATTCTAACAGCATAACATCCTATAGTACTTCTCATAGCAAAAATGCCTAGCATGTATCCTCATTTGAGGTCAGGCAAAGACACCATGAATCCTCGCTCGAGCTCACGGGTGGACTCCATGGATCCCGGCGAGGTGGTCGGCAAGACTGTAACTAGCATCATATTGATGTATGCTGATCTTCGTATAACTGACCGCACAGCACATGTTTAATTCATTTGTGCGCTCTGTTTTTCCTGCGTTGATCAGTTGATGGATGAGTTTTTTTCAGCTATAATTTATAACTTATAGCTGTGACTAATAATTTTTAGTCTTAAAATGAGTATTTTTTTTAGTCTTAAAATGAGCATTTATGTGAACGAACCAAATATCAATAAGTTATTTTAAAAAGATTATCTTAAGTTGTTTTAAAACAACGATGAAAAAACTATCCTATTTATTTGTTTATTTAAGGATCTGAGAATCATTCCATTTGTGTTCGTACGAGACGTTCTCGTTGCGGGAATGATGGCCTGTTTAGTTTTCCTAAGGTTAGGGATGATTTCGGCTCCGCTGGTGCAGATCCCATGTTCCATGAGCGTCGGTGTCCGGATCGAACGGTAACGGCGGATCCTCCGGCGCTGTGCGGCCGTGGCGTTACGGGATCCGGCGGCTAGACGCACCATCTTTAGCTATGGTGTCCCGCTGCGGCGCACCGATGCACAGTACTAGTAGGAAAAAATACACATTTTGGATAAAAAAAACAAGAACCTAAGGTTGGAAGGTTAACAACTGGGAACATCCACCCCATTTGTTCCAGGCTTCCAGCTAAAATCTGATGCGACAGAAGTCCGCTTCAATTTTAACTGGAGTAACAAAAAAAAGTTTCAAAGATCATACGCCTTATTCTAAAGTGCTATGCCTTTTTACTTTTTGCTAAAATAGCGTTGTAACGGCTATTAAATTTTTCTAAGATATTCAATTAAAAAAAAATGAAAAACTCTACGGATAATGCAAAGAAAAATAAGAAATAAGAGGGAAAATCATGTTAAAAAGCCAACACGTTCAAAACGACTTTTGACTTCTAAAAGATAGAAGTCAGAGGGCCTAACTTAGGCCCCGCTTATTTCGGCTTGAGCTTCTGGCTTATTTTTACTATTCAATAATTTTGCCTTTTTCTGATTTTTTTAGCTCTTTTTGAGCTTTTTTGTTGGTTCCTTTTTTCCCGTATTCGTTTGTACTGTCCGTGACAGGCTAACCTGTTTTTTCTATTTCTAATTTTTTTAAATTTAATTATGCCAAATAAGCTACCATCAAATACAGTGTTTTTTTCAGTCAGCTACAGTGTTTTCAGCCATAAGCCACTCAAAATAAGCCCTTTTCAGCAGGGCCTAGTTGAACCAAAAATCTAGGGAGAATGACATTGCAATTTTCTACCAAATGCGAGAAAAATGGATACAAGTATGAAGTGGCCATGCCGGTGAGCGTAGGAATATCTACCAGTATGATGTTCAAACAATGGTGCTTCAGTAGGCACACTGAGCTGAAAACACTCGGATCGAAAAGTAGTGCTTTAGTAAACCTAAGCACCACGCTCGTTTAGCTATTCAAGTACTCACTGAGTCTTCGTGCAGATGGCAAAAACTTTTTAACTATAAAATTCATCCTCCACATGTATACCATCGAACACGATTTGCAGAAGGTAACAATTTTCTAAAAGTTATATTGTGTTCTTACTGTTGTGTAAGTATCACTCCATGTATGAAAACAAGGAAATTAAAATACTCCAGCGGCACAGCCATGAACATGATGTAATGGAATAATACAACAATCCATTGCTCTGTGCTCCATCGGAATTGTTTTTAACATAATCAGGCAGCTTCCAGTCTCCAAAAAGGGAAACAAAACATGGAAGGAGCAAAACTGCAAAATCCCCCAAGGCTCCACATTAGGTAGCTATATATATGGCTACAGATATCAATGGTTTGTGCAAAACAGACTGGGAAGCTATGTGAGCTAATGCTTGTGGCGATACTCAACACATAAGTTCATCTGACACAGCCATGAAACAGCAAAATTCTATATTACAAGGACACATTTTGGAATCTAAATTTTTAACAGGGCGTGCAAAAACAAAAGTCATGAAAAAAATATTGAGCCAATGCTTACCACAATACTGTGACACAGTCAACGAAGATTAAAACAGCAAAATAATCACCACCATCTGCACTAGAAACTAATGATCACCACCATCTGAAGTTCTGAACTAGAAACTAATGATGACCACCATCTGAACTAGAAACTAATGATCACCATCCAAATTCCAAAGAACTGCCCTAATTCCAAAGAACTGCCCTACCCTAACATGCTGTACACAAAAAAGTCACTCCGAGTAAGTAAATTTAGAAAGTTGGATCCTGGAAGCAAGGCAAAGGAGAGGAGGTGAGTCCCACCTCATGAGGATGTCGTAGTACTCGGGATCCAGTGAGTTGAACATACCGTCGATGTCCCTGATCGCCATCATCGAACGGTGCACCACGATCCAGTTCGCCGACTGTGCCCAGATCAAGAAACCAAGATTTCTAATAGAATCCATGGAAGAATGAAACCAGGTAGTCCAAAAAAATGAACCATGCATCGCTTGTCACGGATCTTGAAGGGCGAGCCCTCAAGCGCCGTCTTCAGGGCCCCCACCGGCATCGACCTTCCCGCACTGCACAGTTGGTCACTCCCAACCGAGTAATTAAGAAGCAGGGGAGGAACTGGAAAGGGAGGGAGGCAGAGGGCTTACTGCTTGAGGAAGGTCTCCATCTTGTGGGACTTTTGCTTGATGCGGGTGATGTTGGCCTCTAGGTTCTTATCTGCTTTGAGGTATGCCACTGGTTAATGGAGCTGTGTCTATAGGTGATTCCAACAGCAAGGCATAAGTAGATTTCACAGGGTTTAACATGGTTAGTTGGATAATTAACTTTGATTGAAAACCCCCCTTATTCTTAAGGAGTAGTCCTTGGTTTGGAATTTCAAAAATATTTACAAATAAAATTGCATCCACATACATTAATAAAACAAGTATACTCCGTCATTTGGTGATCCGTGCAATTAGCTAAAGTAGGCTTTCCCTTGTGACTTGCTGAGCTGTTGTGCTCACGGCTTGCAAAACCACTCCAGAGTTTTAGAGTGCTGGTGAAATTTAGCCAGTCGAGGAAGCTCCGGAGGAGCAGTTCTTCGATGAGAATCCGTGGCTCTAGGTCTTGATCGCGCTCAAGTCTCCTGGTGGATATTTTGTTGTAATATATTTCGGGCTTGCATGCCCGCTGCCGTAAAACCTGGTTGTTAAACCTTATGTTGTAATATAAAGTTGGCTATTTTGTTGTAAGCATGTTTGTGATGATATTCTCTTGCTCGACGCTCCGTAACTGGCCATGCGTGAGTAGTTGCGGAATGCCGGGTCCTGGCACCCCTGGAAACGGGGGTGTTACAAGAAGTGGTATCAGAGCAGGCTGCTTGACCGTAGGTTGAGACCTAAGGAAACTTAGGAAGTGATTTTATCGCAAAACTTATTTCAAACCCTAAAAAGAGTTTACGAAAAATATAAGTCTATTGTTGTCTCTTCCTTTCTTGTTGCTATCTTACCTGTCTTAGTTTACTTCAGCTTAAGTTTCAATTTTGCAAAATATTTACCACTTTACTTGTCTAACTTCAAAATTTCAATCTCGAGCAGATGGTGCACTTCATCCACTCCCGCCCAGAGCAGATGGCTACCACAAGCCCGTGTTTCATGCAGTCAGTCGCTTCTTCGAGGAAGAGAGGTACGAGTGGAAGGCATGGGTGACGCTGATCCCCTTGCCTGTCCGCCCGGACTTGGAGAGAAGATTCATTGCCCGCAGAATCAAGCAGGATAACGCAGTGCAGGATGCAGCCAGAAAGGCTGCGATTTACCTGCGAGGCTACTACGACTTGGAGCTGGCAGAGTCTCCCTTTGACCTGATCCCTCAGATGCTCCACGGCGGGAGATCCTTTGCAGTGCCCCAGTTCCATGAGGAGGACGATCCCCACCTACCGGGGGTCGCCAATATTGTGGCACAGCAGGAGTTCCTCTATGAGAGGGCCGTAAGGGAGTCACGATCTCTACAGCAGCAGCTTCTTGAGGCTCGTCAGGAGGTCCGTCAGCTCTGCCTGGCTCTCGTCCGCTTCGAGGCGATCGAGGCGGGAGAGATGTCCGACTGCGGGCGGGGAGTCCCCCGATGTCCCCTCGTCGTCCGCTTCGGTCCAGTCTCGGTTGAGGCGTAGGCCCACTGTCAGGGAGTATCGTGTGTGGTTCTGCCCTGCAGCACCCCTCGCCCTGTCGGCCCGGACGCCGATGAGGAGCAGCTCGAGTAGCTTTAGTTTGCTAGTTTAGATGGAACCAGTGTGGTAGTACTTTTGTATGTAAAGCGAGGTGTAACATGAACCCTAAGTTGGTATGTGTACCACTTGCTTAATATGAAATCTATGTTGTCTACCTCTTAATTTGTTTGTCTAATTATCAGTATTTCCCCTTGCCTTCAAAGCTTTCTCATGTCCCTTTGCGCCCTAGTCCTTACCTTTTTCACCCTCAAGCTGCTCCTCATCGGCGTCCGGGGCCGGTAGGGCGAGGGGTGCTGCAGGGCGGAACCGCGCACGGTACTCCCTGGCAGTGGGCCTACGCCTCGGCCGAGACTGCACTGAAGCGGACGACGAGGGGACGTCGGGGGACTCCTCGCAGTCCGACATCTCTCCCGCCTCGATCGTCTCGAAGCGGACGAGAGCAAGGCGGAGCTGACGGACCTCCTGACGAGCCTCAAGAAGCTGCTGGTGTAGAGACCGTGACTCCCTTACGGCCCTCTCATAGAGGAACTCCTGCTGTGCCACAATATTGGCGACCCCCGGCAGGCGGGGACCGTCCTCCTCACGGAACTGGGGCAATGCAAAGGATCTCCCGTCGTGGAGCGTCTGAGGGATCAGGTCGAAGGGAGACTCTGCCAGCTCCAAGTCGTAGCAGCCTCGCAGGTAAATCGCAGACTTTCTGGCTGCATCATGCACTGCGTCGTCCTACTTGATTCTGCGGGTGATGAATCTTCTCTCCAAGTCTGGGCGGACAGGCAAGGGGATCAGCGTCACCCATGCCTTCCACTCGTACCTCTCCTCCTCGAAGAAGTGGCTGACTACATGAAACACGGGCTTGTGGTAGCCATCTGCTCCAAGATACTGCTGCATCTCCCAAAGCTTGGAGGGCCAACCCTCCATCTGCTCTGGGCGGGAGTGGATGAAGTGCACCATCTGCTCGAGATCAAAATTTTGAAGTTAGACAAGTGAAGTGGTAAACATTTTGCAAAATTAAAACTGAAGCTGAAGTAAACTCAAACAGGTAAGGTAGCAACAAAAGAAGAAGAGACATCAATACTACTTATATTTTTTGCAAACTCCTTTTAGGGTTTGAAATAAGTTTTGCGATAAAATCACTTCCTAGTTTGCCTTAGGTCTCAACCTATGGTCAAGCAGCCTGCTCTGATAGGACTTCTTGTAACGCCCCCGTTTCCAGGGGCACCAGGACCCGGCATTCCGCAACTACCCACACATGGCCAGTTATGGAGAATCGAGCAAGAGAATATTATCACAAACATGCTTACAACAAAAGAGCCAACTTTATATTACAACTTAAGGTTTAACAACCAGGTTTTACGGCAGCGGGCATGCAAGCCCGAAATATATTACAACAAAATAACCACCAGGAGACTTGAGCGCGATCGAGACCTAGAGCCACGAATCCTCATCGAAGAACTGCTCCTCTGGAGCTTCCTCGACTGGTTGAACTTCACCAGCACTATGAAACTCTGGAGTGGTTTTGTAAGCCGTGAGCACAACAGCTTAGCAAGTCATAAGGGAAAGTCTACTTTGGCTAATTGCACGAATCACCAAAGGACGGAGTATACTTGTTTTATTAATGTATGTGGATGCAATTTTATTTGTAAACATTTTTGAAATTCCAAACCAAGGACTACTCCTTAAGAATAAGGGGGTTTTCAATCAAAGTTAATTATCCAACTAACCATGTTAAACCCTGTGAAATCTACTTATGCCTTGCTGTTGGAATCACCCATAGACACAACTCCATTAACCGGTGGATTGGAGCAAGGCATAAGTAGATTTCACAGAGTTGCCCAACTTTACCCACAAGCATTTTTAACCCTCATGACTGAGTTAAGGAACTAGGTCGTTTCGCTGCTCAATCCTTGGTATACGCTCTACCCGATAGGTTAGGAGCTCGCACAGCTTCGGGTATCCATCGGCCCGCATGGAACGCCAAGCCCGAACTGTGGAGACCTATCATTGTCTGGTCTAGATCCACTGATCCACACCGACTCCCAATGTAGGGTTTCACTTTGAGTTGAGCAGTTACTAAACCAGGGTTGACAATTTAACACCGGTGGTTGAGCGGCTAATATGTCACTTGCTCGGCGCAAGGGTCTAGTCCTTATATTTTCACAAGGCCTCAGCCTCCACCCTAGGGTAAAGCGGTGGGCGAAGACCGTCTCGCGGTGTCCCACAGCACCTTCACCCTAAACCCCAACATTTTAAATCTACCGGCCCACAGCCACAACCTTAGTAGTGTAAAGTTTTGCATGAAGTGTAATTATCCTACAATTATTTCTATTATTATGTAAGTATTTCTAGGGTTATCAAAGGCATGGCAACAAATTAACATGGCAATTGTCGGTGGTAGGAAATATCTAAATATCAGGTCATTCTAAACATTTCATTTTAAGCAAGTAGCAATTCACAAATAATAATAATGCAAATATCATATATACTTAATTTAAATGGCATGGGATTCAACATGATCAAGGTTTTGCAACTTGCCTTGGTACTCGACTACTTCGGCAACCTCATACACCGCACTTCCTTGATCTTGGCCTTGCCCTGAAGCCTCCGAAAACTCCGACACTAGCGCAAACACACAAAAAAATAAAGTAAGTCCGGCTGGAGCCTAATCAAGCGAGGAAAAATAAATTTATGAAAAAGGAGTAAAATGCATAAACTTCAAATGAAAGATTTTTGAATTTTTCAGAGATGAATTTTGTGGATTGGAGGTCAAAAATGGATTCAGGGCATCAAAATGAGCAAGATGGTGTAATTTGGGAATTTTTGTGATTTTCTAGGATTTTATTTGATTTTCTGGATTATTGAAAAAGGGAAAAATATTTGGAAAATCTTTTTGCACAGTACTGGGCTGACCCGGCGCCACAGTGTAGCCTGGGCAGGAAAACGGCCCGCGAGCGACCGGCGCGGCTGAGCAGGTCGAGCGGCTCGGCCCACGCACGCACGCGCCCATCCGATTTGGATGGTCGACGTGTGGCTCGGACGAACGGCGACGATGCTGCGGGTGCAGGTGGTTCAGATCAGAAGCGATAAGTGGGATCAGACGGCTGCGGAGGGAGTTTGATCGGGCGGATGCGGAAGGGTGAGTTAAGTGGGATCGGACGGCTGCGGAGGGAGTTTGATCGGGTGAATGCGGAGGGGTGAGTTAAGTGGGATCGGACGGTTGCGGGTGACAACATCGGAGGGTCGAGGTTAATCGACAACGGTGGCACGGACGATGGAGATACGGTCACGTCGCCGAGAGGGGGTTGTCTTCAACCTCCCGTCGCGCGCGCTTAGCAGAGAGGTAGCGGCGCGGGGTCTCTGCTCTCTGGCAACGGCAGGGGTCCCAGGCGGCAAGGAAGGGCACCGCCGGGTAGCTCTTGGCACGGGGAACCCATTTTGGGGTCTTGGGAGGTAAGGAGATCAACGGCGGCGGCCAGAGGCAGAAGGGGGAGTTTCGGCCTTATAGCGGCGCAACGGCTCACCGGTGGCACTCCGGCTGATTAGGAGGTGGTTTGGCGATATGTGGTGCGAGGGGCTCACAGTGGCAGTGGCAGTCTGGGCCGAAGAGCTTCCGAGAAGGCTGACCACGAGAGAGCTTCTACGGTCGGCGGTGAGCTACGGCGCCGGAGCTCCACGGACATCCACCTGGCCAGAGAAGTGCACTATTGAGGTCAGGAAGCAGCAAGGAAGCTCTAGGCGAATGGAATTGAGGAATGGAGAAGGGAAGAAGAATTGCTCACGGGGGTTGCCGGCTCAAGGGAAGACGGCGACGGAGCTCGGGAGCGGCGGAGCTCGATCGGCGTCTCTTGGGAGCGATTGAGAGCTGCAGCAAACGAATGGAGGGGTGGGAAAAGCTCTGGGGCTTGGGAGAGTGAGGGAGCAAGGGAAATGGGAATGAGATCCGGCGAAGGGGAGAAAAACGGGAGGATGGACGCGGCATGGTCGGTCTGCGGAGGGGACAGGGGTGGTTGCCCGAGTGACGGGGATGTGACCGTACGCCGGGGAAGTAAATGCGTGCGCGAGAGAGAGAGAGCGGGGCAGTTGAGCTGCCGAGACGGCTGGTGGCGCGCCGCACGGAGGAGGGAGAAGGAAACAGTGGCTGCTAGGTGGGGCCAGTGGCATGGACAGGGCGACGCGTGCCACGGGCAGCGCCGCTGGGTTTCAACCGGTGGAGACGAGGTGGTGCGGGCGAAGCAAAACGGTGGGCGGGGGCGCGCTCGCGCGCGGGTGCAGGCGGAGGAAGGAGGCGCCAGGGAAAAGGAGGAGGCGGGAAGAGGAGATGGCGCCACCAAACGGAGACAGCACAGAGCCAAGAAAGGAAAGCGGAAAGAGCCGGGAGTTTCCGAATTGGGAAAGAGCTCAGAAAATTCACCAAAAATCAGGGAAAATTCACAAAAATTTGTTTTGAGATTTTGGGGTCTTTCAACCATGAACCAGACACTGATTCTTCAAGTTCTGAGCCAAACAAACACAATTAGACGACTACAAAGAGTAAACAAAAAAGACAACGACAACTACCTGCAAGGATACCACTCAACGACCCAGGTAACTACAGAAAGAACTACAATTGTGGCTCCCCGGCCTACAACCATTGCACACTGCCTCTGCCCGGATCAATTCAACCAGTTCTTGGACCATTAATTGATTAACACTAAAGACATGGGTGTTTCTTTCCTTCCAAAGGCAGGGTTCATATGGGTTGACACGAACAAAGGTAGGGTTCTCAAATTCGGTTTCCAGGACTGAAAATCAAGAACCCTAGCCCCAATTGCTCGCACAACCAGACGGGTAAAAAATCAGGCCAGAGGAGGAACAACTGACCTTGTGGATCGTAGATCCGATCTGGAGAGGACCTTGCAGAGAGGACACCTTCTGGATCTTGGCCTTCGAACAAGGGAACAAAAATAGGGTAAGGAGAGGGGAGGATTCCCACGGCTGCCGCCGGCGCCTCGCGCTTAGCATGGCCGCCCCTCGGCCGGCCTTCCGCGTGCTTGGCTGGCTCGGCCGCCGCCTTGCCATCCGGGCCCGTCGCCGACACGGCCCTAAGCGCCGCCGTCGCTTCTAAACGGCGCCCCGATCCAGGCCGGCACCGCTGCTCGCCCAGGCCAAGCCGCGCGCCCCATCACTGCCACATCTCTCCCCTTTCCCAAACTCGCTCAAACGGCCATGCATGTGAAAAATTATTGGATGAATGCAATGCTTGGATGATGAGCATTGCAATGGTGTAACATGCAGGGTTTGCTTCTTTGTTTTTGGTTGAGATTGGGAGGAGAGAACGAGACTTGGGAGCTTTGCTCTCGGTTTGGAAGACGGCAGCACTGGCGAGTGTCCAGTGATAGGCAGAGAGGGCCCCTTTTGTCTCCTGCCCAGTTGATTTTTTTTTCTTGACAAAGAAGTCATTCAATTAGGTTGAAATAAGCTGTTTTATACCTAAAATTATACTGTAATTGACTAAAATTATATTATTGTTAATGGTGACTAATTTGGTGTAACTAAATTTTAAAAAATTAAAAATGAAAAAATTAAAATAAAAAATATGTTAGTCCATCATGATCAATACAAACGAATACGAAAAAACCGACAAAAAATCTCAAGAAAAGCCAAAAAATAAAAAAAGATGAAATTTATGAATAGTGAAAAATAAGCCCGAAGTCTGAAGATCAAACCGAAATGAGCGGAGCTAAAATCAGTGATGGGAGGAGAGACGGTGAGTATTAGGTTATGATTTGTATTTGGTTGTTAGTGTGCTAAATGCAAATTTTTGAGTGGGTTGCAAACATGGCAAATATTTGAATGATTAAGTAAAATAAAAATTGGATACAACTACGGTGAAATTTATGTCAGATGGTTGCCTCAGACTAGCTACACATCAAATTTACTCTAAAATCTGCAATGTTACAGTAGTCGGGTCCATACAAATTTTGCTAGGTATGGTCCTATTTTTTCTTGCACTAATCGACCTTTCTGGAAAACGCACAGTAATTTTCTCGAGTTGTTGCATTCATCGTAATGTATTGTTTTGTGTTGAATGTTTTTTACGGATAATCCATTTTTTATTTGAAATTACAGAAATATACCCGCGGGAAATTTTTTTACAAAAATAGGCTCCAGTCGCCTAATGGTTGGGCGACTGGAGCCTTTCGCCCAACCAGACTGCGACACCTGGAGAGTCTACCAACCGTTCGGTGATTAACTGCAGTCGCCCCACCGTTAGGCGACTGGAATTCAATCGTCGAACCGTTGGGCGACTGAAATCTGGTCGCCGAACGGTGGGGCGACTGGGGGTGGGATATAAACCGACCGCGCTCGGCCACCGGCATTCTTCTTCGCACTGTTTTCATTCGGCCGCGCAGCGTAGAGAAGAGAGGGCCGCGCAGAGGAAGAAGGTAGAAGAGAAGGGGAAAGAAGGAGAGGGAGAGGAGGAGAAGAGGAGGGGGAGAGAAAGAGAGGGAGAGGAGGAGAGGGAGTGCGCGATTTTCAGGTATTTTTTTGTTATATTTTTTGTTAGATTAGAAATTTAGTTTAGAAAAATTTAGTTTAGAAACTTTAGTTTAGGAAATATAGTTTAGAAAATTTAGGCTACAAATTTAGTTTAGAAAATATAGTTTAGAAATTTAGTTTAGAAAATATAGTTTAAAAAATTAGTTTAGAAAAATTTAGTTTAGAAATTTAGTTTAGAAAAATTAGTTTAGAAAATTTAGGCTACAAATTTAGTTTATAAAATATAGTCTAGAAATTTAGTTTAGAAAATATAGTTTAGAAATTCAGTTTAGAAAATGTAGTTTAGAAATTTAGTTTACAAAATTTAGGGTACAAATATAGTTTAGAAATTTAGTTTAGAAAATTTAGGCTACAAATTTAGTTTAGAAATTTAGTTTAGAAAATATAGTTTATAAATTTAGTTTAGAAAATTAGTTTAGAAATTTTGTTTAGAATTTTTTTTAGAAAATGTAGTTTAGAAATTTAGATTAGAAAATTTAGTTTACAAAATTTAGGGTACAAATATAGTTTAGAAATTTAGTTTAGAAAATAAAGTTTAGAAAATTAGTTTAGAAAATGTAGTTTAGAAATTTAGTTTAGGAATTTAATTTTCAAATTTTGTTTAGAAAATACAGTTTAGAAATTTAGTTTAGAAAATTAGTTTAGAAAATTAGTTTAGAAATTTATTTAAGAAATTTAGTTTAGAAATTAAATTTACAAATCTAATTTAGAAACAAAATTTTCAAATTTTGTTTAGTAAATATAGTTTAGAAATTAAGTTTAGAAAATTTATATTATAAATTTTGTATACCATTTTTAATGTATTATTGTAGAAAATGTAGTGTATAAATTTAGATGTCCAAAATTTAATGTTGAAATTATTGTACAAATTTTGTAGTTATGACTCGTGCTGGACTTGACTCCGAGTGGCCGTACGAGCTGTTGGACGAGCATGTGGACCGCGTGCATCGCGCTTCCCATCGTGTGACGCCACCGGGGGGCACGGACGAGCCGCCTGAGCTGGGAGTGGTCCGGACACGCACACCTCGCGTGGCCTAGGGACTCGACCCCCGTTGGACTGCCAGGTTTGTACTACGCCAATGTTTAGTCCGATCGAAGAACATTCCGTGCTGACCTTCACTTTATTTGCAGGCTGCGGGATGTTGGGCTACTCCCTCTAGCCCAGATGGTGCAGGCCACGGAGGAGGATGGAGCCGCCTTGGCCACGGGCGGGGACGAGGCGGGCGGGGACCGATCACAACGCTTCCCGGTCGACCGTTCCCTGCTGACAGCTTTGGTGGATCGTTGGCGGCCCGAGACGCACACTTTCCACCTCCCATTCGGGGAGATGACGCTGACCCTGCAGGATGTGTCACTGCTCCTTGGCCTTCCGATCGCGGGAGACGCTGCCTTCCTACCGGAGGCCCCGGCCGACTAGCGCGCTGACCTGCTCGGCAGATTCGACGGGGTCGTTCCACCGGGCGATCACCACCACATCTTCGAGGAGGTTCAGACCCATGGGCCGACGCTGAGGTGGCTCTCACAGTACTGGGTACGTAGTATTTACAATTGATCGTGTCTTGGAAGCTCTTATTTGTGGTATTACGTACTAATAACAACTTGTTTGCATTCAGGTGGAGCGCATGTATCCGCAGGCAGACGATTACCAGGTCTCGCGGCACTTGGAGGCGTACGTGCTGTGGCTGTTTGGTTGGGTGCTTTTCACCACCAGCCACGGCAACTCGGTGGATGCGTGCCTTATCGCTTATGCGAGGGCGATCGCTGATGGCGAGCCCCCCAGGTCAGCTGGGGATCGGCCGCACTTGCCGCGACGTACCGCGTGCTGTGCGATGCGTGCATGAGGACCAAGGCGAACTCGGTCCTCATGGGCTGTCCCCTGCTGCTGCAGTTGTGGTCATTCGAGCGCTTCAGCCTCGGACGACCTGTGCTAGACGACATGGGTCCGTACGGGCCCGAGATGTATCTAGGGGGAGACGTCGACCGGCCGACGATGGGTTCTCTCTGGTGCCGTCGTCGAGTAAGTATTATCACAGTCAACTATTTATTTCTTATTGACGATCGTCATACTAAACAACTTGTCTTTCTTGCAGGTACAGTTCGCGCATGTGCAGGTCACGCGGGCGTACCAGCCCTTTATGGAGCAGTTCGACCGCATCACAGCCGACGACGTGCGCTGGGAGCCGTACGCAGATACGGTAGTGCGGGCCCGTGCTCCTGGCGGGCAGTCCGCACTTTGCTTCCGTGACCGGGCTTTTTGGCTCACCCGCCGGAAGCTCGTGTACTATATCTACGTGGAGGACTACGCACCCCAGCGAGTCATGCGGCAGTTCGGGCTACGACAGACGCTTCCTGTACCAGTCGGACCATCGCTTCTGCAGAACGTGCACGGGTGAGTGATCGTTTGTGCTAAATATGTACATACTTACTACTGCGTTCGCAAGTATCTCACAGTTGTTAATGGTTCTATATGCAGGCACAACGCGAAGGGAGTTAAAAGAGGCACGGACTGGTCGACGAAGATGCAGCCCTGGGTCGAGCAGTGGGAGGGTGCGCTCGACGACCGTGTCGAGGAGGACCACCCATACGACAGCAGGGACTATGCGGAGTACCTGCACTAGTACCAGGAGCGGACACGTACTAGGCTCGTACATGTCGCAGACCAGCCTGCCCCACATGTCGCCGCTCCGACAGACACGTACCCCGCGCACCTCGCGCGCGACGCTCACATCGCGGTACGTTACATGTAATTTCAAATATTCCCAAATTGCAATGTCGTTTCAATGATGGACCATTTTATGTCTTTGTGTCCAGGCTGACGTCGGTGCTGCCCTATGGAACGAGTCCACCACAATACTGCAGAGGGTCGCCACTAGTGCGGAGTTGACCCATGAGGAGGGCGTCAGCTTTGTGCGTCGGGTGGAGGCCGCGTGTAGACGTGTTGTTAGCCTGCTGTCCTGCACGAGGCTACCGGCGGTCTCCACACCCACGCCCAGTGCTCCGGCTGGTCGTCCACCAGTGCCACCCCGATCAGCATGGCACTACTCCGGAGGTAGTACGTGGACACGTCCTACACCACCTCACCCGAAGCAGCCAGGGGGTTCAGCTTGGGCACGACCTCCTACACCGGTTCACTTCACGCCTCCTCCGCACATCCCCGGCTTCCACACACAGGGGGTGTACGCCCCTCCTCCTCCTCCTACCTCGATGGCGCCAGCTTCGGGTACGCATCGTCCGAGCTCGTTTTTATCCCAAGATGACATGCAACGAACTAACGATATTAATATTGCAGGTACTTACCAGCAGCACGGCGTCTCCCCGGTCCCGGACGATGTGGACCAGTTTTTCGCGGAGTGGCCCGGGCAGTTCTCCGATGCAGCACCGGAGGTTCTCTCTGGCAGTGCCCTCCCCGGTGCACCGGAGGGCACACAGCCAGAAGTGCAGCTGACTCCACCAGCGCAGGGGCAAGATAGACACCCTCCTGCTCGGTTTACTTTTTCGGATCGTCCTAACCCGTTGCACCGGAGGAGGGCCAAGCGGGGACGTATAGGAGGACGCGGGCGCGATGACGGGGCACACCAGGGTGGCGAGTGAGGGGTGCTGCGGATGCTATATTATGTAATGAAAAAAATACGCGGCATGTTACTAACAGTTATATTATTAAGTTTTTTTAAATTCAAACAAGTCTATCATAAACAATCGATCGTTCTCCCGTTAATCTTTAATAAAAAAAATTTCTACAAATCACACACCTACAATATACCATAAACATAAACTTTCATTACACCTTTACCGCATACCGCATAGGCAAGATTTACGTGCGTTTGCGGGGGATCCATGCAGTCGCCTAATGGGACGGCGACTGCATGCAAGTCGCCTAATGGAAAAGCGACTGCATGAAAGTCGCCGTACGGAAGCGCGACTGGATGCAATCGCCCCAGCGTGCGGCGATAGATATTGTGTCGCAGTTTGGTTGGGCGGAAGGCTCCAGTCGCCCAACCATTAGGTGACTGGAGTCTATTTTTGTAAAAAAAAATTTCCCGCGGGTATATTTCTGTAATTTCGAATAAAAAATAGATTATCCGTACAAAAAATTCATTTTGTGTTTATATTTATCAATAAAAACGGGAAACAACCTTGAGAAATATTACGGCGTAATAAGCCAAGTGGTGTGGGTCAAACACAGGTGATATTATTAGTTTGTTGAACATCTGTCGGCTATGAGAAAAGTCCAAGTCAGTCCGATCGATTACCATTAGCAGTCATCTTTTCCTCTTCAAACGATGAAATTCAAGAATTTAATTGTATATCCCCCGTTCCACGTACAGATGTTCATCCTGCAATAAAGAACAATAGGTCAGGATCGCTGGATTTTGGCACGGGTCCTTGGTACCCTCGCGGCAAGTTGCTACGCTGTACAAGATCTACAGTTTTAATCATATAAAAACTAGAGCTAGCCATCTGTCATCACGATCCCACAAGTGTCAATGTGAACGATTTTTTTTGTTTGCCGTCGCTTCTACTGCCTGGGCATCTCACGATCGAGCAGCGCTTACGTGCCGATTCGATAGTTTTCGAAGTCAACAGGGGCGGCAGGAAGATCCCGCCCTAATTTGTTTCGATTTATAACTTAATTTATGATTTCTCTTAAATAAACATTGGAATGACTTCATTGTCTTTTCAAAACAGTTATCGGTATTCTGTTTGTTCGAATAAACGCTTATATAAGATTTAAAAATCATAAACTATAGTAATAAGTCAACCAACACATTGCTCCTTCTGCCCAACTTAAGCTATTACTACTAGCCAGGAGAGCTATATAAACAAGATTAAGGTAGCTCGAAGGGTTAAGTGCCGAAGAGAAACCAAGGCTCTAGAAATGGCCTCTACGTGGATAGGAATCACGCAAGCTTCCGGAGCAGGGCAGAGCAGCGGAGGGTGCTTTCGCCGGAAGAAAAACAAGCGATCCCAGGTGGAAGATGAGGTTGACGGTTGCACCAAGCGGGAGCTCGCCCAGCGGCCGGAAGTGAGGGTCATCAACAGGTACGCGGTCACTGTGGCGTACATCTTGATGGGGATGAAAGGCGTCGGGTCCCTGGCGCTTCTGTGGGCGTCCGTGGTCCTCCTCGGCGGCTTCGTCAGCAAGCTGAACAAGAAAGACTTCTGGTATCTCACGGTTATGAGCTTCGTGCAAGCTGCCGGGTTAGTATTCCTCTCTCTCTCTCTCTCTCTCTCTCTATGTCCAGCCTCTGTATATTGAGTCGACAACGTAAGAGATGCAATCCAGCTTGGGTAGATTTTGGGTTACTAGCTATACCAGATTACATAAAGTACTTAGTCTCCATCTCAAAAGTAAAATAATTTAATTTAGATTATAGATTATAAAAATAGTATTTAGTGTAAAAGTTATGGACGGTAGAAAGTGCAATTTAATTTCAATTTGAAGTACCAGTGATTGAGAACATGTCCAAGTTCTAATAGAAAGTGCTCCTTAATTAACGAATTAATGTACACAAGTCAATAACGCAGGGAGGATGTAACACATTGGCCCAACACAGAGCCAGACTGTGACTACTTCCCTTTTCACTTTGAATTTAAACCATTGTTACTTACAATTTCAACAATACTTTACCAAATTACACCCTAAGACAAACTATCCAACTGAAGGGTAACACAATTTCATAAACATGAATAAAGATTCACACATAAGCTTGGGACATTGTGTCCAACAACTTGGGTCTTCGCGCCCGAGAATGCCTGAAACCATGTACCTGGAAACATAAATAAACTTGCAACTAAACCATTAGAGCAAATCCAATAATGGTCTTATAGCCAAGTTAGTCAGCATTTTTGCTGATGTGGAGGAGAGAAGAGAGGAGAGAGATTAGAGCTTGGCTCTCATGCAGGCAACAAGCTGGGCACGGGAGCCTATGCAGTGGTGGGCTCAGATAATAAATATATGTGAGGAGGAATAGGAAAGACAATGTGAGACATGGTACTACATAATAATAAAAAATCTTTTGTAGACAAATAGAAGACAAATTATTGTATAACTTGGCTCTTATAACTTGACTTATAGCCAAACACTTGGCTCTATTATTGGACTTGAGCAAGTACAATAATGGTCTTATAGCCAAACTAGTCAGCATTTTTGCTGATGTGGAGGAGAGAAGAGAGGAGAGAGATGAGAGCTTGGCTCTCATGCAAGCAACACGCTGGGCACGGGAGCCTATGCAGTGGTAGGCCTAGATAATAAATGTATGTGAGGAGGAATAGGAAAGAGAATGTGAGACATGGTACCACATAATAATAAAAAACTTTTTGTAGATAAATTATTGTATAACTTGGCTCTTATAACTTGACTTATAGCCAAACACTTGGCTCTATTATTGGACTTGCTCTTATTAGTAAGTCAACCGTTATCATAAAAGCATTCTAAAACTCAACATTTAAATTCCCCGAGTCTAGAATGATGTGCTAAATTGCTAAGATAGAACTGAGAAAGCTAAAGGTGAACAACTATGGATTGTTTGCACATGAAGTGCATGTGCTATTCCTATTCCAATCACGTCTCCATCAACGATCACCTAAAAACAACCACAAAGCAAGGATGAGTCGATGACTCACTCAAACCCGTTTTGTTTCAAACGAGGACCTCAGTAGCCTTTCCTCTTTCCTACAGAAACCTCAATAGCATATCCTCTTTTATACGGAGACCTCAATCTCTATTCCTATGATGTGTGTACCAAAGTAGGTCTTACTCTTTCCACTTTCACGAGAAGTACACACAAAGTAGATAATAGATGCCCACACAGGTCATCTCTTTCCATGGCGTGAATGTACGTAATGCAACATTTCTTCTTAACACTTATTATGCACCATTAACCATTATCCATCTATCATGTCATCATCAAGTGATCTTATCATATACCACTATCATTATCCAATAATCATTATATAACCATTATTATTTATCATATTTTATCAATATCATTAAACCAACATCGTTGCTTAGTTATCATCAGGTGTTCATCATAGATATCACAGTCAGGTAGGCATATTTCACATAAGTATTAGCATTAAGAACAATCACTATCTAACATTCTATCATATACTTGCATGTTTAATCACGAGAATGATACATAGACAGCACCGACCCTAAACCTCCTCCACCTGAATAACCAATACCCCATCTCAATAACATCAAACAATACATACACACAAACGAAATAGCATCACTCCTACGAGAAAACTCTGGCCTAACTATCTCCCTTGACTAGACAGTTCTCCCGTTGTCCGTGTGACCCAACAACCACAACTCAGAATTGGAATCCAAACATACTAAACTATACGTGTTCTGAAATCTACACAAAATTTCTTATATTTTCCTAGTTATTACAATCCCAAGAATAGATCATATAGACCCTTGTTCTGCTCGACAACACGCCATACCACTTTGGAAATTTATAGAAAATTATCTAACTGTGCCTAGTCACTAGCATTACTTGATTAAGCCCTTATCAGCACTTAATGCGCTGCACAAGACAGCCACTGCTAGCATCGAAATACTATTGCACAGTAAACTTTCCAAAATCATAACTTGCAAGCTTCCAAACCAAATTCAACGATTTAATGATTTATGGAAAGCTTAAGATAATTATCTACATTGTTTGTATGATGGTAAAGTTATGAAATAGTATGTAGTTACTCCAAAACTAACCCACAAGCTAGAAAGCATGTTTTACCATGACACTGTCATTAATGGCGACTCTTTGGACAACAGGCTTATAAAATTTCAGTTTTGCTATTGCACAGGCGACTGAAATTTTTTTATGTTTCAGTCACCTCAAATTGCACTCTCAATGAACTAAAATTGCAGCCCCCTAAAAAAACAGCTGCAACTTTAGGTGATTCAGAGTGCAACTTCAGGTGACCTGAAATTGCACTCTCAATCAACTAAAATTGCAGCCCCCTAAAAAAACATGTGCAACTTCAGGTGATTCAAAGTGCAACTTTAAGTGACTGAAAGATAAAAAAATTTCAGTCGCCTGTGCAATAGTCTATCCCATAAAATTTATATCTTACAATCTACCAATTAAACTATATGTTCGAGGGCTCTATAGAAAGATAATAAAGTTATCTTAACTATCTAACATATCAAATTTGCAGGTTAATTACATATAGTGCCGAAAAATCACATTACATTCGACTGACCATGGAAACGACCTAAAACTAGTGTTTTTCGACGAAGTTTAGCTGTTACTAGCCGCATGCCATTCCACTATATTCCACCGCCAAAAATAGCTACCTGAGTCACTAGAAGAGCAGATTCAGATCATTATCCTAATTGCAAGTGTCAGGGACGAAGAGACCGGCGCAAACGTGAACCCTGCCTCCTTCCTTCTCTCTTTTCCTTCTTCTTTCGTCTCTTCCTTCTTCTTCTTCTTCTTCTTCTTTCTCTCTCTTCCTTTTTCTCTGCTGGGACCTTGCCCTCCTCCTCCTCCTCCTCTAGCAGCAGTAGTAGCCGGTAGCGGCAACAGCACGGCTCGGTGCAGGGGAAGCTAGGATGGATGGCGACGGAAAGAGGGAGTGGCAGCGGTGACGGCGATGGCACTGCGGCTACGTCAGCGATGGTGGAACAGGACAGCTAGGGCATGGCCACGGCAAGGAAGCGTTTTGGCGGCGGCGGGGATGGCTAGGGCAGTAGCCCCCTCACCCCTGGGCCCCTTTATAGCCACGCTCGCCCTAGCTGGCCCAAACATGGCTCAGCCCAGCCCCTCCTTTTTTTAGAATATTATAGAAGAAACCAAAGTATCTTTAGGAGATACGTACAAAAGCTACTTTGCTTGTATCTAATTAAGAAAGAAAAATTTGACACCATAAGGTGACATACAAACCGTTGACAAAGTATTTTCCAAAATAATTTGATTCCTGTACATATTTCTAATTGCTGTATCTATAGATAATTTGATTCCTGTACATATTTCTAATTACTGTATCTATGGTTACCTATTTTCTTTTTCTTTTTTTTCTATTCTAAGTTTTCGGTTGTACTAGACAAAGAGTCTTGTGCTCCTTCTCGTTAACCTTGTCCCGCACTAACTGGCGCGTACAACAGGCTGATCAACGCTTTAGGGGGTGACCAGTTCGAGTTTTTTACAAAGTGGCTGCTTTCTCTTTCAATCAAGAACTTGTTTTCTTGGACGAGCTCGCCTCCGGCATCTAAGGAAGAATCTTGTGGAGCGCGCCTTGTGCGTTGGATGCAGAACTCAATCTATAACATCGGCTCTGCAATAATATATTTCGCTGCCTTGATCATATTTTTCCCCGTGCTGCTACTCGGTATTTATGGGCCAACGTTGTGCTATATGCTCGCGATTGAGCGCCTAGGAAAGGTGAGATATGGCAATGTCGAGGGTGCAAAGAACCTGAAGCTGGCACTGAACATATTCTATTCCCTCTCTCTGGCTCATGGCGTAATGTATTTCTTGTGGGGGCTTGTTCAAGTTAATATTGGTAATAAATTGGTGGAGTTTGTCAGCCAACGACATGGATTTAGCAGCGAAATAGTCCATGGATACTTTGACGATGTGAAACTCAAATGTGCGAGGGACCCGGCGTCTACTGGGAGCTGGAATTTGATCACATATGGCGCAGGCTTGCTGGACTCCGTACTGCCGGATGACTATCTCCGCGGAGCAAGGGTGCTTAGCATGCTGATTGAGAAGGGGATACCGGTAAGACGGCTGCTGATCCGATCACCGAGACACCAAATCGAAAAGCTGATCGGAACTCTGGGTTGGAGAATCTCGGTCTCAGCTGACAGAGAGACTAAAGGGCTTGCCGCGAGGATTGTGGCGCATCTTGCCGGTGACCTGAATCTTGCTCAGTTCCCAGGAGCATTAGAATGCATATCTTCCCTACTCGAGACCACTGGTCCTAACAATGGCGATCAAGAAGCTCTGCATTTTCCCACTGACGGTAGCCAAACGATGACCAGGACAATAGACGATCTCGTTAAATGGAGATGGATCGGTGACACTGCAGTGAAAGGAACTAATGAAGACCTGATTTTGCAAGGCCTGAGAATCCTTGAAAACCTGGCGCACGACCAACACAACTGCACAGAGATATACAAGGCCAAGGGTCTGCTCTCGAAGATCACTTCACCTGTGAGTTCTCACAAATTAATTGAAGATATCGAGATCAATGCCGCATGGATCAAGGTAGTAGACGGATCACTGAAAGTGGTGAGCCGGCTCATGGGAGCTCCTGGAGACACGGGCAAAAAGATGCGCCACCAAATTGCAAATAATAGCAACGCAGTGGAAAACTTGGAGGCAGTTCTGGGCCTGGAGAGTAAGAGCGATATTCTAGATGTAGAGACGCGAGCCATAGAGGTTCTTGCACAGTTATTTTTGGATGAACCTATAAATTTGACAAGGGAGAGAAGAGAACATTTTATTAAGAGGGTGCTACACTTCTTCCTTGCCGACAAATGGATGGAAGATTATTTGGAAGAGGAAAAAACAAAGATAGGTGAAGAAACTGCGAGCCAACTTGAGAAAATAAAGCATGCTTCGAAAAAAATATTTGAGGCAGGCAAGAAGGCACGGGAAGAACGGGTGGAAGAGAAGATGAAAGAAGCACAAGAAACTGCGAGCCGACATAAAGAAAAGGCTGGGGAAGCACTGGCCATGCTGTCCATGGGAAGTCAAAGTAGTTCAGAAACTATCAGGAGCTTCACAGAATGCGGAGATGTCGTCCATTGTCTTACTGAAATGCTGGACTCCAAGATCAAGACCATCGAATGCACAGGTGCAACGGAGACTGTGGAATTGGAAATAGAAATCAAGATTGGATGCAGGATTAGCGCAGCAGAGATCTTGAAGAACCTGTGTACTCACTGTACGCTGGATCACGGCTATGTCAAGGAAGCCATGTTAAAGAAGGTATGCCTGCATATTGATTGTCTTCTTCTCTATATTTTTTTTCTTAACTAGGCGAGTGGCGCACTTGGCTAGTCCTATTGCACTTTTATTTATATTTCTTTACCACTCTGATTATCATTTAGAATTTGGATATTCATGTTTTAATTGATATGTGTTTTGTGTGATAATGGATTATATATAAGCACATTGTTTGAAGAACTAGACGACCTGCCCGTACGACCGCGTGGATAGTGCATATTGACTATTTTGAAGTCTACATGTTTTATTACCAACTGGTGACTAGTCCAACTGATACATACTCGTGTCTAGTGCCTAATGGTCATGGCCGAGTCCCATTAACTACATGTTAGATTAGTTTAATTGTAGATTTTCTAGGATTTGATCCCTTCACCTCTCGGCTATTGAGCGTTAGAGATAACGACAATAATCAACCCCATGCTTCTCAAAAAATTCTACATGTAAATTAACTTGGAACCATCGATCGTATTCTTAGCAACAAATTTAGCTATACCAATTTTAAGTATAATTTTATATTAAAAAAAGAACATATGTTTGTATTTATGCATTTTACATACACCTTTTATTCCATCGTCCACTAATCATCCTACAATAGAGAGGCTGGTTTAGAATAGGTAAGCCGAAGGAATAAGAGACGATTTATTGTGGTATCATGTTCTTTGATCAGATGGTATCCACAAAGTTTTTTTTAGAGGTGGTATCTACCCAAGTTGAGAAGTAAAGGATATGACAAGTTTTCTTAGCAGCCGGAAAACATTGTCATCAATTTTTATTATAGAATAGATAGATCGATACGACACTGTGTACCTGCAGTAAATAAATTGAAACAATCAAGTTTCTGCTAGCACCAACTGCCGCTAGGTTTTTACTATTAGCTTTTCGAGCTAAAAGATGTGTACATATCATTGCAGGTACTACTAGAGTTGCTACATATAGACACTGAAATACAAGCACAAGCAGGTAGCAGAAGCACAGGCAACACTTCTACAGCAAGAATAAACGACATAGAAAGCCCACCTCCAAGGGGCAGTGACCAACACGAGCTTGCCACTCCCCGAAGCCATAAGCAGCAATCCGACGAGAGGAGGCTGCAAGCAGCGCTGCTATCGCTCTGCGCAGCGATTCGTACCAGATGCATCAACGCCGGTGATTTTGCAAGCGTGATAGCGCAGCTGACCGCCCGTGAAGATTTTGTGGGGAAGCTCATGGAGATCGTCGAAGAGAACAGCAGCTACACCACGCCAGCCTGCCTGGCAATTGTGAAGCTTGCCTGCGAGATGGTTATATCATTGATCCCACACGATAAACGCGTCGAAGAGATGGAGGAGAAGAAGGAGATGATTAACGCGCTGTCTCAGGCTTCGGAGACCATGGCTGGGCTCGAGAGCTGCATGCTTTTCGCTGGAACCGATCGTGATTGTTACGGTGTCCCTGTGAAACCTCTCTCTTCTGTTCTCGTGAAACAAGCGCAAGAACTTTTGAGACAGAAAGAACAGGAATTGGGGATGAATACGTCTGCCAGAGAACCATGATTGCATATAGTTTTTATCTGCATAATGCCTGCCAAGTATATGCCACCCTGTATGAATGAATAGCTTGTGTGAATTCTGCGTAGAGCTGCCAAAGTCCTCTTGAATGGTTGTTGTTAAGGGTATTAGAGATAAGGTATTAATACCCTTAACAGGAGTGACCTCGTGAGTCCCAAGTCCAGAAACTCCTTTACGATGGACGTCTCCAATGTCCCACCACCTCCTCGATCTCCCTTCACAACCGAGGGCACGGTGAACCTGCGGCAGGCGACGGCGGAGCCACTCCCGTCAGCCGTCGCGCCAGAGTGAGAGTGAGCAAGTGAGAGAGAGCGAGTGAGCAACAGAGAATAGAAGAAGCTAGAAATGATATTCGGTTCGATCGGTATATCGTTGACTAGTTTTTCTCTAACATGTACACATGAACACGAGAGAAAGCAGAGCCTTGGTCTCAGGCTCCCATTCTTGCGCACACTAGTAAGATTATCCATGGAGCTACTAAATGGATCATAGGCAGGCTCTTAGCACGGTATGTCGAGGAATGGGCAACATGTCGTCAACCAGCCTATTAAGAAGCTCACACCGACAGCGCCATCACAAGCTTCTCTCAGTACTTGTTTGCTCGCCTTGACTGATGGGCTGCCGTCCACCACACCTTCCAACCGACGGTCTGTTGCCGTCTCATTTGAGCATTTTCAAGAATTCGAAACTCTGATTTGTAGTGTTTACCCTAGTTCTACATTGTCGTAAATTTACACAAAGAGAAAGTACGTGAATTATTGTGTTCACAGGAAGCCTTTCATTCGGAGGACAACCTACACTACCATGATCCGGTAATTTCCTGAGCGCCCCAAACACACGGACGGAAGAGACCAAAAACACTCTGGTTCATCCACGTGCAGGACTGACGTTAAAGCTCGAGAAACGGTACTCACTAGCCAGTACTAATTGCATTGCATTTTTTGTTTTAAATTAGCCGTTTACAGCCGTTTTGATCAAATAATTAGTGTTCCAACAGATCTAGAAACTGCACACAGACAAGCACACATCCAAAAGCTACCATTTCATAACATAATCAACCACACCATATCATAGCCCAACCAACAAACACCATTTCATAGCACAACCAGGAGTAGAAATGATTCCAATTCAATGTACAACCAATGCACACTACTGATGCACGACACTCAGTACCCCCACATCCACAACATGCATGTTTAAGTTCAAATTCCACAAGAGTCAAGTTGCTCAACAAAGTAGTACTAGTTTCATAAATAAGTTGAAAAAAAGAAAAGTTGGTCTTGAAGTGGCTGGTACATGTCTCCAAGGGTTGTCACTTAGGCTATTGTCGAGGTGGATGAGCTAATATTACATTTCTTCCTCCTGGAGTCCTAGTGAGCTACGACAAGGAAAGTTTGGCAGTTAGCACAGGGGTCTCACAAATATTTAATAAGAGGTCTTATAAACGACAATTATCACACAATGAAGGGCAATAGCAGCATCACTCTCTGAGCCTCAAGGTGCCATAAGATGACTGCTTTAACTAGTAAGTCTTTTACCAACTAGCAAGCATTCAATCAAAGAGCGACCAAGACAAGAAAAATTACGAATGTGCTAGCTATCTACTTTAGTTCCTACTGCTTGCAATTGTACATAACAGATAATGTACTCCTGGCAATTCTGCATAACTAAATTTCTTTTCGAAAAAATAGTATTGAACATTACATCAGCATGAATTCAGAATACCAGACAATCCTGAAATCAACACTGATAATAAAAAAGATGGTGCTGCCATGTTGCTGCAATAAGCAGAGCAGAGCATACGAGAATTCCCATTGAAAGCAACACTGATAAAAAAGATGTTGCTACTCTATATTATCACTAGTCCCATTGAAGTGGACTCCATGTGATCACTAGTCACTCCATCCAGAATTCGTATTAACAAAACTCATGAATCCAACAACGACTTACTTTTTTGCATGACAAACTAAACTGCTCCTGTCGGAGTGGACTGTACATCATCTGCACCAAAGCTGCTACCATGCTGTCGATACCACCGTCCACAGGAGCTACCATTGACCCAACTATTTCCTAAAATTTCACAAGTTATAAATATATCAACTAGCAAGTAAGAATAGATGGCACTGAAGTAATTGTCAGATCGTGTTTAGCATGCTAACTAGATTAGATATTGCCTTTGTAGGCGATATGCCATTGACCCGTGTTTGAAGAGACCGAAATTTCATTTGTAGATGAAGCTACATTAGCTAGTGCAAATTATAAAAATGCAGAATAATCTTGCTGAGTTCACCAGCTTGTGTTAGTTATGTGCAACATGGAACATTTGTAAATGAGCCTTCGTGTGGCACTACTTTGATATGGAACGACTGCAGTGGAAATTTCATTTGTGAGCATCCATTACCTGGATTATTTCCTGCAGCCACTTCGCCTCAAGTGCTAAAACCCTGTCAGTTTGTGCCCGTGTTTGTCTCCGAGGGCATGCTTCATCTGGTGACCCACCGCTTGATGTCCGGACCTCAGAGAGAGTTGCCGGTGAGCTAATATAGCCATTACCAATCATGAAGCGGCCATGTTTCTTCCCACATCTAGCCTTGTACACAGCACTGGCATCAATTGGTTCATTCATTATGTGTGAGACCATGTGAAGGTCACTTCATGGTTGTGATGAGTAATTGACATTTGAATTAGAGTTTGTGTAGAGGTTGAGTTTGGTTTTTTAAGGCTTTTGCAGATGTTTGCTTTCTGGCTGTCGTTCTCATGGTCTACGACTTGGTGGTTGTAGGTGCCTTTACGACTTTGTGGTCGTAGGTGCTCTTTTGACTGGGTAGTCGACAGTCGATTTTACGACTTAGTGGTCGGCAGTCATTTTTACGACTTGGTAGTCGGCAGTCGATCTTACGACTTGGTAGTCGTCAGTCGCTTTTACGACTTGGTGGTCGTAGAAGCTTTTACAACTTGATGGTCGCAGACGCTTTTACGACTTGGTGGTCGCAGAGGCTTTTACGACTTGGTAGTCGGTAGGCTCTGCGACTTTTGGTTTTACGACTAAGTGGTCGGACGGTCTGATTGGCAAAACGACCACGGAGTGCCTGAATGATCTTATGTGATCAATAGTCGTAAGTCGTAGCGACCAGGTTTGGTAAGTCATAGCCGCTGTGAGCGATAGTTGTAGCGATCGTTGTGGTAGTCATAGCGCTCTGTGCGATAGTCGTAGCTGATGTGTGCAGTGGTCGTCGCGATCTGTGTAGTGGTCGCAACGCTCTGCCTGTGTGATCGATAGTCGTAGCTTGTGGTCTCGATGGTCGTAGCAAGCTGCGTGGTGGTCGTAGCGGTCTTGTGTGTGGTCGTAGGTTGCTGGAAGGATCTTATGGGCTACGAGTACCTCATTTCTTATGCATCCAAGTACTCGTAAGTCATGTTAGACCAGTCTTTGTGCTGGGATGGTTCACTGGAATTACTGGTGATTTGGTCAGGGTTGACCAGGGTGTTTGTTACTTTGTGCACTGAGGATATTGCTTGGTTCTAATATTAGAATCAGTTTTTTGGGTGCACACATTATGTTTGTGCAAATTGGTGATCTTTATGTATCGTGTGGTGCTATGTAATGGTTTGCTTGTTTGTGTTGGTTGCAGGACTTCGGAGTTAGGTCATGGTGAGGTGTAGGAGGACCGGAATTAGGCATAGGGAGGTGTTGAGGTTCAGAATAGTCAAGAAGACACCGAAGATGATCGAGGCTGATGAGGTGGTTGCAAGCCAGGACGACGAGGAACCGGAGCAGGAGCTACTGGAGGTGGACATGACGGGCAACGGTGAGGTGGACCGGGACTAGGCTCAGGGAGCAGTCAAGGTCCAGACGGTCAAGGATGCCGAGTGTCGTCATGCGCGAGGAAAAGGACGTGGTGCACCAAGTGAGTTGGGCCGTTTGTAAGCGAGGATGGTTCGGTGGGATCTGGACACGTGAGAGACTTGACGACAAGTCATGGAGGCCACATGGAAGCTGCTTTGAGAAGCGTGCATGATTACCGATTTCAAAACATCTCAAAATTCAAATTTTGATTTTCAAATTGTGACCGGTTTTTCCGGTAACCGCCCGGTTACCGTTACCGGCCGCCGACCGGGATTTCTTCCGTTCCGGTTTTTGGAACCTTGGCACCTGCTATAGTACCAAGAGAGAGAAAATCTTTTTTTCTTTTTCTTTTCCAGTTTTGTTGTCTATTGTTTTTTTGGTATTCTTACTGTGTTGGTAGGTTGAAAAATTAGAAGAACAGTAGATTTGCGAAAAGGTTCCGCTGAGTACAGTCATTTACCCCCGTCTGATTGCCATTGACAATCCTACAAGTGGTATCAAACAGATTACAATGGCATCAGATTGAGATCGTTTTTCAGATAAGCCACTATTTTTTTATGTATCAGATTATATCTATTGGAAAATACGTATGGAGGTTTTTGTATAAGCACAAGGTAATGCTATTTAGCAAAAAGTTAAAAAACTCATACGAAGTGCCTTCCGTTGTTACTACTGGAAATATTGCTAATGTTGAAACTAATGCTAAGACTAGAAATATTTTGTTGTAGGGTCTAAGTAGAAACGAGTTTGTCATAATTACTCATATTAAATCTATTAATAAAATTTGAACTATTCTAGCTAATTATCATGAACTAAGTCTATTAAAGGTGTTTGTCAGCACTAATTTAAAAAAGAGTATTCTAAATTAAAGTTAAAACCTGGAGAATCAGTAGATGCTTTCTGATCACTTCAATAAAATTATTAGTTATTTTCAATATGTTGATTTCATATATTCTGATTCTAACCATTCTCGTCAAATCTTAAATACTTTGGATATCTCTGTGTTGGAATGTGTTAGTCACTACTATTAATTATTCTGTTAACATGGAAACACTCACTTTGAATGATCTTTATTATAAGATGAAAACACATGAAATTGATGCTTTGGCCAGGGTAAACAAGTCTAATTCTTTGGGTTTAGTGACTAACCAAGCTGATAGTTCTTCTATTCCTCTATTATTTCTTGGTTTGCATTATTTTCTACTTCAGATGAACAGTTAGAGGGGATTTCAGAATAACAGCTTGTACTTTTCTCCTATAGGGTGACCAAGGCAATTAATAACATTAGATCAAAGCAGATAGGAGGTCCAATCAGATGCTATGAATGTAGTGTGCCAAACTACATCAAGATAAATTGCCCCAAACTGAGGAGCAAGAGGTCAATGATGACACGACACCAACATGTCGATCTCAATTCAAGATTGACCTAAGCAAGAAGCGCAATTATCACAGGGCGGTCAACAAAATACTTTTAAAACTTAATAAGATTGATCTGAGTGATAATGATTCTGGAAGTAACGATGAGGACAATGGTAAGAAGGCCAAGGAGGTTGACTTCATAGGGATGTGTTTTATGGCAAACAATAAGGATCTCAACAATCATGATCTCTACAGTGATCTTGATGAGGTAAAACCTTCTTATATAGATTTATCTCATATTTTGCTTAGATTAACAGAGGACAATAACAAGAAGGCAAAGGATATGGACTCCACAAGGATGTGTTTTATGGCAAACTCTGAGGATCTCAACAATGATGATCTCTACATTGATTTTGATGAGGTAAAACCGTCTTATACAGATTTATCTTGTGTTATGCTTAGATTGACAGAGAATCTTAGAAAATATAAAAAGAAAATTAAAAATCATGATTTTGTTGTTGAGAACTTAAATTCTGAAATCAATAGACTTAGAGTTTTTATTCTTGATAATGAATATTGTGAATCTTTTTAAGTTTTATATTCTGAGTTAGAGACTGTTAGAACAATTAATATATCAAACTTGGTTCAACTTAGTGTTGTAACTGCTAAATTTGATTAATTAAGATTGGCACATTACTCTTATGATAAAAGTTAAAACTTACAAATTAAAAAGCTCAAGTTTGGTTCTTCTACATGTTTAGAGTTAAGTATTTCAAATATTCAATCTAAAACTTATTCTAATTGTGAATGGCTAGAAGCTAGGCTTAATTCATCTTAGAAAACAATTCAACAGATGTTTTATAATGAGATATCTTGTTGCTCTAACTATGCTACACCTAACATATAAAAAGAAGTATTGATTAGACAACTTAATGATTTTGCTGAAAAAGAAAAATATTGGCTCAGTCTAGTGCTTCTAAGAATCTTGTGAATGAACCTATTAAATACATAACTTATCCTACTTTAACCAAAGAAAATGAGTATCTTAAGGATACTTTGGAGATGTTTTTTTTTGGAAGAAAATCCAATATGATTCTATTCAAGTCAAAACTAAGTATAAAGAACTCTGGTCTAGGGTTTAATACTACTAATTATGCAAAGAATAATCTACCTAAGGTTGTTAAGGTCATTGAAAGTGGGCTAATTGAAACAAAAGGTGAGCCTCAAAAAACTGTGTTTAAATCTATTGATTTTGTGTAAAGTTCATTGAATAATATTGTAGGTGCTAGATCATCATCTCAAAAGAATTATAATTATGTTAAATTTCATTGTACCTAATGTCGAAGAGATGATCACTTGCACGAATTTTTTTAGACGTTCCAAGAAAGATAAGAATGAAAGATTGAATGTTTTAAGACAAAAACGTGTAATCTCTTTTGTTCGTAGAACTAATGCGAAAGCTAGGTTTTTAGATAACTTTTATAATGGTTTTAAATATGCTTCACATGTTGGATTAGGATATAATTCAGATAATCCACATGCACGTGATTTTGGTTTTAATTTTGTTGATGTTCCTCCACATCATGTGTCTCAGTATTGAATTCCTAGATATTATTTCTTTAACCCCAGTACTATAAGAACAACGTTTTCTGTGATGTAGGTACAACTGGTGAGGAAGGGGAACATGTGGCTAGTGAATTCTGGTTGTTTTAGGCATAGAATCAGTGATTCAAGATGGTTCTCCTCCATAACTAAAGCATCCAGTGATGAATTGATCACTTGTGGGGATGTTTGAATAGGTACTGTGATGTCTAAAGGTACAGTACGTGTTAATTACAAATTCGTTCTCAATAACATTGTTTTGATTGCTAATATTCTCACAAAGCCACTTTATACTTCTTAATTTGTTCATTTACGGAGTGAGTTGGGAGTATGTCATCCAATTGGATTGTTCTGAGGGGGAGTTCTCTTTTGTATATTATTGTAAAAAGATTTGTTTTTATTTCTTATTTTTGGGAACTTGAATTATTAAGACTTGTTTTTATTTCCTATTTTTGAGAACTTGAATTATTATTTAGGCCAATAATCATGAAACAAGTCAAGATATGTATTTTTGAGCTTTTTATTATGATTTTACATGTGTAGCATAGCAAGGCCATAATTAGCTATTTATTAAATTTTTCTAACTTGAACAAACAACATGGTAAGGCTAAATTCTTTGACTAAGTTTTGATTAGAGTGGTTACTTCTTGAGATATGTCATGTTTAAATACTTAGTTAAATCCTGATTCTAGGTCAAGTCTAAGTTTGAGCCATTCTAGTCCTTCTTAAATCATTTTTAGCTTTTCTAGAAATACATGTGGCAAGAATGTGGCGAAATTGCTAATTTTGTATGCATCTCAATAATTATTTCCCATGAGATGACTTGTCATTGCACTACGCATGAGCTTAGAGGAGTTTTGTATGACCGAAATCATGAAACCTTAAGATTTTTAGCTTGGCATGATAAAAAAAAGGCTTGAGATGCTATAATTAATGAATATAATTCAAGTAAGGTCATTATAAATGTACTGAAATTAATTTTGGCTAAAACTCAGGAGGACGTTGTAGATGGCTCTTGGTATAGGATGTGCTTTACTAAGATAAACCATAATCAAATTTCAATAATAAAGCGCTATACGTTGAGTTGTGTAAATCTACGTTAAGCTTTGTGTTTCAGTTTGGCACTTGTGGCTTACTTAGTTCTTGATTCTAGCATTTAGATTTAAATCTGTATTTTTAGATGGTCATCTTCTTTAGTAAGATCTTTATCTTAATTGGTCATTTTTGTGAAGGTTTGCCATGTACATTAATTTGTTTAATCATATTACAAGCTTCTTTTGGCCTGCTTGGGTATATATGCATACTTATGATCCGACAAGTTTTATAAGAGTATGGCTTTGTACACATCAATTCAATTGGTTTAAATAATATTTTAAGTTTTCATGGTGTGTTTATTCTTTAAAAAAAATTCTTGGATCAATGATATTTGGATGTGAGTTATCTCTTTGTTGTTTCCTCCTTTTATGCCTTGATGCTTACATTACAAAAGGGGGAGAGATTTGTGAGTTTTATGGCTCAAAATGCTCAATACTTATCGGTAGCTTTGGGAGAGATTTGTGGATTGTGACTTAAAATGCTTTTTCGACTTTAGTTCTTTATTTCGACCTATTTGAAGTCATGTAACGTTGAGATGTTGTCTATGTATTCATCAATGGGAAGATTGTTAGACCGTGTGGTGAGGTCTAGAATATTTGTGATGATGAATAATTGATAATGTTGCATATTGATGTTATTTAAGGCATGTGTGGACTCATATCGGTCAAGTTAAAAAAATTGTGCCGGAAAAGATATTGTTTTGATCTTTGCATGTACAGGGTAATTCGGAGGCGCTCGTGGTCTACAGTGAGGACCGGGAGATGGCTTACTGCAAAGTCATGGTCCAGAGAGTCAAGGATGTTGGAGAAGACGGTCATGCTTGAGTTAGGGTGTGTGTAGATCAAAGATGGATGATGTGGGTTAGAGCTACGGATGTACGGTCCGGTGGCTACGACACGTGATAATTTTGAAGTGTCTAAAATTGGGTAGTGAAAAAGTTGAAAAACTCGTATTACAAAAGGACTTAGTACTTTATTTGTTAGAATTAGATAAGAACTCGTTTGGACTCTACACTATAAATAGAGATAGGGTTAGGGCTAACTTTAAGACTAATAGATACAATTTTTATGCTAAAGTTTGAGGGGGTGTCAGAAGGACAATTTGTAACAAAAAATATGATGATTTAGAAAGAAAAATTAGATTTATTCAGAAGGAAAAAGCCACCAGTGGTGGAGCATCTTGTTTCGCTTTGTTTCCTTCTGTAATCTTCAGCATCGTCTCGTCACCATTGCGCAATCTCATGTTTTAAGAAAATTTCTTGCTTTCTTGCGCCGCACATAGAGAGGGAAAAAAGGAGCAATGCGTGAAGACTTTCCAGAGAGAGAAGCAACGAAAATTTCCAACTGAGGAGCAACAAAAGCGACGTTTCTATTTTTTTTATTACAGTAGCACTACACTATTACCTACAGTGCTGCTACAACGTTTTCGCTGCAGTATCGAGTAGTGCCTGCTACAGCACACACAGAGAGAAAACAATACTTTTCTTTTTCTTTTCCAATTTTGCTGTCTTTTGTTTTTTGTATTTTTGTTGTGTTGGTAGATTGAAAAATCTGAAAACAGTATATTTGAGAAAAAGGTTATATTGCAAAGTATAATTATTTACCCTATCTGATTATTATTGACGATCTTACATAACCAGCGTAACAAAAAACAGTGGCACACAAGATAGGTAATCATATCGTGCTCCTGTACTGAAACACATTCAGAAAGTTATACATCTCGGCTCAGAGGCACAAGCGAAACAGAAACAAAAGACAGTGTCGCCTAGCACATCACAATAGGATCAGTCACAAAAAGGTCAATGGTGCTGTCCGAATAACAATGCTAATGCTAAAGATTGTGTTTCTTTTGGTGAGTTAGATACATGCGTGCTAATTCATTGAAGAGGATATGGATCCCAACAACCACAGATGCTACCTTAAAGCGTTCTTTCACTTTCTTTCATCATGTGAAAGGCGTAAGGACATACATGATGAATTAAATGGCGCTGTAAAAACATGCATGTACCTTTTGTCGGTGTGGAATTTTAATCTTTCATGGTTTGTCTCTGTGTGTGTGTGTGTCTATATATATATATATATATATATATATATATATATATATATATATATATATATATATATATATATATATATATATATATATATATATATATATATATATATCATGAGAGGGAGTGAGTCTTGATCGTCTCCCATTCTTGCATGCACTACACAAATTACCTGCAAAGCAACTAAATGGATTTGCTCAGCAAACACATGGTGATCTTAGGCTTAGGAGGAACGAGAGTTTAATTATTGCCGGTCGTTAACAAGTGAGTATTCGTCGTTTCTCTGTCCGTCCAAATAAAGATAAGCTGACTGTTCACTAATTCAATTTTCTCTCTCCGAAGAGCACGTTTGAATACCAGGCAAGCTGTTTACTATCCTTGCCGAGAGAGGCAGCTGGCACTATGGTTTCATCTTATTCCTCATTCCTTTCCTTTAGAAAGTTTCATCCTCCTATGGTTTTGCCTCCTATGGTTTTGGAGAAAAAGAAAAAAAAGGTGAGAATTCATGGAAAATTTTCCTTTGAAAGTTCCAATGCAATCTCCTCTTTCTCTCACACACACAATTGCTTTTTAAAATTTCCCAAGATTTTTACTTCAATTGCATTCCTATATTGTTTATACTTTTGATTCCTGCGTTCCAAACGCATTTTCCTACATTTTTCTGTGTTTTTCAGTCCTCCATTTTGCCATTGCATTTTTTCTGTGTTTTTGAATTCTCCATTTTTCAATCCTACTTAATATTTTGTGGATTTAAGAACCCGTTGATAGATTTTGATGGCAATCACTCCCAGCTTGACATATGAGGTAATATATCAAGTAAATCTGACAGTTCGAAATAAAAATCGATTACAACATTTGGAGAATGTAAAAAAAACATTTGGAGAAATTGTTGCCAACTAATTAAAACGTATTTTCGTTTTATGTTTTATACATAAGAAATCAGACAAACAATCTTGCTTTACTGAGTTATTAGTCAGGTCCAATATATTTCGAGTTGAACCAAATTGGAGGTCGAACAGTTTTGGCATTGAGTTACTCAATTCCGATATACTTGGAGTTGAACCATATGGGATCAAATCTTTTTTTTTTAAAATAGAGTTGGGATCAAATCTTTTTTTTTTTGAAAATGGAGTTGGAATCAAATATTTTTTAAAAAAAATAGAGTTGAGATCAAATCTTTTGTATTGAAAATAGAGTTGGGATCAATTTTTTTTAAAAAAAATAGAGTAGGGATCAATTCTTGTCGCTATGCAACTTTGGCTAAATGTCACGACCAGCAAGTCTTGGTTTTCCGAGAAAATTCCTTTGGCTAATTCTCACCCTCTTCCGCGCTAGCGCACTACTAGGAAGGAAGGTGGCCACCGTCGCCTGCAGGTTGGAAGCCCTTGATCCGAACCATCGCTGCTGGTATCCTTTCACTCCCACAGCTACTAAGGATATGTATAATAATATATGTGAGCTATCAGTAAACATATGTCACATAAGATTTTAGATGATATAGAGAAGAGAGAGAAAAGAGAGAGAAAGATGCTATATACTATTTAACAGACGATCTTATAGACGACGTTTTACCGTTTATACCATTATATAGACAACTATATAGACAACACATTAATTGCATTAGGTTATTACAGACAACTATATAGATAACCGTATATATCATTGTATATGCTCTTAGTATTGTGTTCTGACTTTTGACTTAATTGAGGTAGAAGTAATATTTGGTGGATTTAATGACCTGTTAATAATACGCTGTACCTGCTCCTCCGGGGCTGGAGTATATCCAAATTCTTACTAATATGGCCTGTTAGTTTGAAAACAATGGACGAAGAACTCTCATTTTAACTAGCCTTAGGAATACGAGTATCAGCATACACGATACACCTACGTCCGCCATCAGTTCCTCGCATCTGCCTATGGGATTCAGAGAGAGATTCATTGTTTTAATCCTAATTTATGCATGCTTCCATGACTTGCAGATTCGGATGCTGGATGGGCAGACGACCATCGATCATCATCCTCGTCGACGCCAGCGCAAAGCTCTCCCCGGCATCCTCGTCGATCGGCTTCATTTGATCCTTGCATACCTCTCTTTTGCCCTTGATATACTTCTTTTTTCATCTATATACCTCTGTGGGTGCTAACTGGCAGTGGTTCAGCCAACTATTTGGTGATCAGTTTTGAAGGAACAGCAGAGTAGAATGTGAATTTGGCTTAGGACTTTCATTTGTTACTACTAGCTGAATGCCCGTGCGTTGCTACGGATTTAAAAAAAATAGAACATATTTATATGCACGTTCCAACATAAATACTTGATTTCATGATAGATTAGTCGCTGTCATTCTACTGCCTCAAGCTTTGCAAAATATATTGCGCATACAGGTCCCTGCGATTAATTCAAGATAAAGGTGCCAATATAAGTCAAAAGGTATCTTCACTTACTCCTTAACGAACAGAACACAGTTGCATCTTGTCACTCAGTAAACATTCCAATGGAAAACTGAACTTACATGGAGTACTGAATGGCCTCACGAGCAGTGTTCGCAGGCAAGAATGCATCAACAACAACCTCCTTGTTCTCATTCTTCTTGTCTAAAAGATACCGCTAAGGATGCTGACAAATGTACCTATGATCATCCAAAATACTATTCTATAGCATGTACCAGGAAAACAATAAAATGAACTATGCAGGATACAGTCTTCAAAGAAGCGTTTGATCTCTTGGAGGCGGTGAGGAGACAGCTCACTGATGTCATTGTAGTGACGGTATTCAGAATCATCCGCACAGACAGCTATTATCTTGTCATCCCTTTCACTCTGATCACAGCAAACCGTTATTTTCAGTAAAAAAAAAGAGAGGGTGAAGCATTGTTTTTCTTTAATCTTTACTACGACGAGCATGGAACGAGAAATACCTGGTCAATCATGGGCATAAGGCCAATTGCTCTAGCTCGGAGGAAGGAACCAGGAATAACAGGTTCCTGTGGAAGATAAAAAAAATGCAATTACCAGTAGATACCAACACAGTTTACATAATATTCAATACTGCAACTACGAAGAATGGTGTTTATACAATTAAAGAGCTACTGGTACCAGTCTGAGTGTGTCAAAACCAAAGGACCAGCACGTTAATTATTCTTAGACGCCATGACTGACTAATGCAAGGACTGTGATTCCTACATGTTCCCAAAAAAGTGGACAAGGAAGACTAACCTGCATCAGGACCAAAACATCCATTGGATCGTTGTCTTCACAAAGAGTCCTCGGAATGAAACCATAGTTATGAGGATATACAACTGATGAGTATAGGACTCGATCAACCTGTCAAATTATATAGCACAATAACAAAAGTACATTATGCTTTTCAAAAATAGCAAAATAAACTCCTACAGCTAATGACTACAGGCTCAATCAACCTGTCAAATTGTATAGCACAACAAAAAAAAGTACATTATGCTTTTCAAAAATAGCAAATAAACTCCTACAGCTGATGAGTACAGGCTCAATCAACCTGTCAAATTATATAGCACAATAACAAAAGTGCAATATGCTTTTACAAAAAAATAGCAGCATAAACTCCTACAACTGATGAGTACATGACTTGATCAACCTGTCAAACTATATAGCACAATAACCAACGCACATCATGTTTGTGGGTGCTTTTCAATCCTTAAACAAGTACACTAAACAAATACTAAACAAGCCATGTTACTCTTGAAATAAAAAGTGATGGTCAATACGCAAGCAATCTTACAAACATAACACATACCTTAATCAGTCCGGTTTTCTTGTCAAGCTCATATTTTACTTTGCTTCCCTTCGTGATCTCAACAACCTGTGGTGTGATATATACAGAAGCCATTAAGTTCAAAAGTTGCAGGCACAGTCAGGGACCAACTACGCATAAAACTTCTAGCATAATTAAACAGAACCCACTCAATGTATGTGACGACCCGTGTTATTACAAAATGGTAATAGCACCCGTCAACGGGTTATTATTCATTTGTGCCGTGACGGGACTCGGGGCACCACGTGTGCCGGGGCGCACACAGCGGTGCTGCCGGGGGCACGCGCTAGCGCCCGAGTGTGAGGTGGCGGGTGTGCTGCCGTGGCTACTGCGGTGGTAGATGAACTATTGAACTGAAACAAATCAGGAAATCATCAAAGGCTGATGTAGCCTCCTACAATGGCAATATTAACGAATGACTATTGTTTCTAATTTAAATATAAAACCACCTTTTAGGAGGTACAATTGATTATATTAACAGTCCAACACTAATGGCATAGTTGTGTGCAATCTTCTGCTAGTTAAGAAAAAGTTTGTTTGGCATGCGGTTTGAATACAAGAGTATACTGCTGCATCCATATTGGGGTTCCAGACTCAACTACATCTGATTGAGATCCCATACCAAGAACACAACAATGACATCAAGCGGTGAGTAAGCACTATCAAATGTCCCAGATTCGAATTTGCTTCACCACAGCATCAAATATCTAACTTGCCAAGATGGACAAGGTAAAGATGGTACTTACAACATTGAACATAGCGGGAGCCCCAGGACCTGTGCAACCAAATTCAATTAGCATGCTTATTTGATCAGGGTGTTTGGTAAGCTAGAACGGGAAATGGAAAAAAAGAACAGTTCTGCACCGATCTCAAGGTCATGCCATGGATGCGCAGCTACTGATCTCCTTGACAAAGACGACAGGATCCTTTCATTGAGCTTAGGGGTGCGCTTCGGCTGCTCAGCAGCACTCGTATCCTCTCCACTCATCGTCCTACACAAACGAGCCACAAATCAAACATCTATACAGTTATACACTATAGCACATATTCCAAAATAGACTGAATTAACATGTTGGTTCTATTGACAAAAGCCACAGGCAGCAGCGAAATCAACAGTCGATACCTTTTTCCTACCAGAAGTAAATATCACCAACTCTGTACACACCTCCTAAGGCATCTATCGTGATTAGCAACTGAGGAAAATACAGTTCTTGATCCGATTGATCCTAGGTCCCTAGTTACACTCAGATCAAGTCTCGGCAAGGCATACGGATCGATCGCACCGTCGTCGTCATCAAGCAGACGAAGATCGGACCGTCGTCGTCATCAAGCAGACAAATCACGATACATGCTACCATCTTGCGCACACAGATTGGATCGATCACAGCATGTAAGATCGGACGGGAAAGGAAGCTAAGATTCGGATCACGCAAAAGAAAATCCGGATCGGAGAAGGAACAATCACCTGAGTGTGGAGACCGCGAGCAACGGCGGGGGCGGCGGTGGAAACAACAAGTCAGTCAGGCGCCTCTGGCAAAGGGCGGAGGAGGAGGAGCGAGGGCGGAGCGCAGCTCCGCGACGCCGCCGGAGGCAGGCGGGAGCAGGGGCACGGGGCTGGAGCTAGGGTTGGGCTTCAGATCGGGGAGGTGGAAACGGAGGAGGGAACCATTACTGGAAACTCCTCCGGCGGCGCGGTGTGGGCAGGAGGAGGAGGTGGCGGCGGCGCGGGGTCGGGGGAGGAGGAGGAGGCGGAGCGGAGGGCGGGGGAGGAGGCGACGGCGGAGTGGAGGGAGGAGGCGATGGAGGAGGGAGGCGTGGGAGAACTCAGGGGGAGGAGCGCACGAATTCGATGGGGGTGGGGGTGGGGGAGTGGGGGCGCACGGGCGTGAGGAGGGATGGGTGGGCCCATATGTCAGACAGAGTATTTTTTTGTTAGAAGGGGTGTAGGATGCACCATCACCTTGAACTCCTCCTTTTAAGGAGTAGAGATACTTATTTTTGAAATCCTTTCCTCCCTATACACACACATATACATACACATACACACACATATAAAAATTTCATTGAAATCCTTTATTTTTGCTATATACCCTTTTCTATATATAAATATAGTATATACACAAATTATACTATAACAAGTGGATTTTAATGAAATTTTTCATGAAACTCACTTTGAAGCATCTGATAATCATTATTAAAGTATGCTTAACAAAATAAAATAGTATAACATCATTTAAACAGTATATAAGAAGTGGAATTACGTATTCTAAAAAATATAGAACCATTTTCATATACATATACATACATACACACATACATATACATGTATATGTACACATATACATACATATATGTACATACATATACATACACGCACGCACGTACATGTGTGTGTGTGTATCCCTATGGAGGCTCAATTTGGTTCGAAATGCTACTTCACAAAATGGCTGTAAAAGGATGAACCGGTTGAAGAATGTACAGTCCTTTGAGGCGTTTGGAGGGCATCCTCACTATGGAGAACTGGTTGGGGCTTGGAGCAACAGCCATCCGAGGTAACAGCCAACAACTCATCTCAATGCGGAACTCCGACCATGCATTGGTATAAATTATAGGTCGTATAGTCTCATCACGCTACAAAACTCTAGCAAATATCAAAACCATCCCAGCATTTGAACTTCAGCAAATGCCGCTGCCCTTCACTGTTTTGCTTGACATGCATTTCGTTCTCAATATACAATCATCATCTCATTTCCCATTGGAGAATACTCTGTTCCAAATTCTTGGTCATAACGTACCATCCGAGAGCCTTTCTGCTCACATCAACTATACACATGAACCTTAGTCTCCGTAGTTGTCTGGGGCATCATTTGGCGGCATCACGTGAAACTCAGCACACTGAACACCGTTAGGGCCATGACCTCCGTTATGTTGTCCTTCAAATGACGTGCATGACTCATCCTGGATGTCTACATCTTCTGCAGGGTTATCTGGATTTGATTCCAGAGGCGTCTGGTTTGGCCCACGTCTGGACCCAGGCACATTCTCTATTACCTTCTCAGGGAAACAAGATATGTGGAATTGTTCTTCAGATTCTTCATGAACATCTTCTGTGGACACAGTATTGTCGATGTAATGTCCATGTGTAGGGGACTCCATTGCAGAAACCTCGCCCTCCTGCTCAGTTACTGCAGGCCCACCAGGAGACTCATCGTCATCACTGTCCACGCTCAACAGGTCTGACCTGTTCTGCTGGGCCCTCTTCCGGAGCATGAAGACATTAAAATAGTAGCTGACAAGCTCCTTGCTAGTTTTACCAGGCAAAGCATGTGGAAGGTAATCCCAGAAGTTCTTGCCCAAGGAAACAGGATTTGAGGAAACAACCCTTTGGAACAGCTTCTCCTCCTCATCAGTCCACCTTTGAGCAATATCCTCTCCCATTTCACAAAGACCTAACTCGCAAAACTTGTCCTGTCCTATGCTTTTTTTGAGGCTCTCTCTTGCTTCCATAACATGCTGTCTTGCACACCTAATAGAACCATCGTCAATGCACTCACAATCTGTTTTGCAATCTCCAACCCAAGCAACAGGACATGAAAAGGACGGCATTGGAATGATACAATGCCTGATCCGCTTATCACTATCACTATCCTCATCCCTGGGAGCATATATGGAAACAGAACCATGTGCCAGATCAGCACAAGAATCAGAACCGCGAGGAACATTCATAGAAACTCGGGGCCTCCATTCTGGAATGTCAGCCTGGTGGTCAGGTCCAATAGCCACAGCTTTTCTAGGGAGGTATTCATGAACAGGTGAGTCAATGACATCAACCTGATTAAATCCAGCAGCTAGCCCTTCGAAATAACCAGGGAAAGAAGTCACCCAATCAGGTAAGTATAAACTTTCCTCTCCAATGGATTGCTGGCAATTAGGGTAAGGGATGCCTGAAGTAGTACTGCAGATTGTTGTACCATTATTTGCATGAATGTGATCCGGCTGTCCAGTCTCAATAAATCCATCAGCTAAAGCTGAAACCAACAATCATAATTACTGATAGATATCTCCCAGGTCAATTCATATTATTGAGGCAATAGATTATAAAAAGGTAGGCAAAATACAAAACCTGAAGCAGATGTCTCAGCAGCGATGCTGAAGGGACGTTCTTCATAGGAATATGACCAGGTACCTTCGTCAGTTTGCTTCAGACGTTTGCAAGCAACTTGGCATGGCTTGACATTGGAATGAGGTCGCTTGCCATGATCTAGTGTGTAAGATTGACAACTGCTGGCTGGGAAACAAGAAAAGCTGAATTTCTCAGGAGAAATTGGAGAACAGTCCTGAAGACCAGCATTTCCAAATTTGGATTCCTCAGAGTTGCTAAACACATTCTCCTTTCCAAGACCTTACAACAGACAGAAGTGAGAAACCAGATAATAAGATACTCTTTTGTCTTTGACAACTGAGGTGCTTAATTACCTGTAACATTTAAATTTGAAGCAGCATCTCCTGAATCCATTTCAGTAAATGAAGCAGGTTGGCTGTTAGTCTCTAGTCCCCTGAGGTTACCATACAAGAGAGGGTCAAACTGGTCAACATTTTTGTCGTGTGTAAACACCATACTATCCTGCCAAACGGGAAAAAATAGAAATATCTAAGAAAGTTAGTCAACTTTGAAAGCCAACTGATTTGCAGATTATTTACATTATATAGAAAAAGAACACCAACAAAGAGCCATGTAATAGTGTTTCTTTTATCATATGGAAATAAAAAAGGATACTACAGCACACCGCAATGGCTTTCCTTTCATCATAGGAAATAAAAAAGAATACTACAGCACACCACAGTGGCTCAACACTCGACTGGTCAACACAATGCCAAAGTCCACACTCACCAGTCACCAACCCCTTTTATTCCCCAATGCTCCCCCACAATCCACAGATCCCACCGCTATGTCTCGTCAATGCTCCACATCCCTCTCAACCCTCCAGACATGGCCGCCGACACCACCAAGCACAACCACCCCTGGAGCATTGAGCCTACCCCTTCGATTGCCAACTACCTCCACACAATCATCTTTCAGCTCGCCAATGACAGCCCTGCTACCCAGATCTAAGGTCAGGAGTGACAGTAAAACCATAAGGGTCTTATGCCACTGCCTCTGTCATCATAGTCCATCACTGCCGCACAATCTCACCAGATCTCACAAAATGGGATGTCCGCATTGTAAGCATTCTGTATTATTAGATGAAACAACGATTCAGTTAATCTTTACTAATATAAAAGAATCTACTGTGTCCTTCCGTCCACCCCCTCCTAATCTACGCGCCTCCCTTGTTGGCTCGCGACGCGCCTAAAAAACCCCTAACAAAAAACCAGAGAAAAAGGAAAAAAATTCATTCCTATAATTTGAGATAAGCATCGAATATATCCTTCCCTGAAGATTGAGAGAGGAGCAACGGCCTGGCGATGTGTTAGTTGAGCAGCCACATGATCCTCCCATTGCCCTATGTACCTGCTTCCTATCAAAGGCACCAGCCTATCCTCCAACAGAAAGGCAGAAGCAATCTACGAGCAGCGAGCAGTAGGCTATTGAGGAGAGGAAGGCAGAGCTGCAGCCACAAGGAGAGCCAGATGCCCTGCTGCTCACGTGAAATGCTGCGGCCATAGAGGAGGGAGGTCGGCGCCGGCGGCCACAACGTGGCTGCAGGCTGCGGCCAAGCGGTACACCAGGATACAAAGACGTTGGCGCGGTCAGCACATCTGTTTGATTATCTCGAAGGCGCAACCATGCCTTCTTTCATGAATGGTAACCATGCCTTCTTTCATTAATGGTAAGAGCCAATCTAATATTCTATCTTCTATGTAGTATGATTGTCTCAGAGAACCTACTCGAGGCCCCTACATCTCGTGGCCTTACTGGTTCCAGCATGCCGTGGGAGTTTCGGATCCACAATACTAGAACACGAATGTACTGCAGCGACAGAGCAGGAAGTCAAGAACCCACAAGCCTCATGATACCCAACGTGCCCTCATGAGGCCCGCAGATCAGTCGATGGTGTTCGATTCCTGAAGTTCACTGCTACCGTTATCGTCAAGCATCATCGATGTTCTCGCGCCACAGATATGGGCCATTACCACACTCTATCCCATTAAAGCTCAACACCCCCCATTTAAACACCACTTCCTCCCATCCTGTGCCCTAGTACCACTACCACCAGGCTCTCCACAACCGTCGCTGTCTCCATGACACCTGTCTCTCATGCCTCTCCCTCACTGTCTCATGGATGCTTCTACTGTTGCTACACCTCACCTTAAGCTGAAGTGAGTGTCGGTCGTGGCAATAGCCAACTGTCAACTAGGCAACGACATGATAACTATTTGACAGCGGCTGCTGCCTGCTGGGGCCGTGACGAGCAACAACTGCGGCGGCAACGACCTTGAATTGTGACAGTGGCAGCTAGGGTTAGCTCATTCCTCCCTCCATTCTCCCTCTCCGCCTACTTTCCTCCTGCGTCCCCAATGACATCCTGGCAGCGACCCAGATCGAAGTTGACCACCGATCTGGGATGGACAAACTGGAGTCATAGATTGCAGAATCGACCCCGACCATAACAAGATTATATAGCCAAACAGAACATTAAAATACATACCAAAAAAGATTGCTAGTATAGTATGTAGGGTCCATCAAGGAGAATGCAGCATGGGTCTGCCAACAAATTTTCATTCGCATTTTAAAAGTCATTTTTTGTAATTCAAACAAAGTTATTAAGGCGGTAAGGCGAGGCGAGACGACTCACCCCCCCCCCCCCCTCACACCTTCTAAGTGGTGGGTCTGTCAACAAATTTTCATTCGCATTTCACAAGTCATTTTTTGTAATTCAAACAAGGTTATTAAGGCGGTAAGGCGAGACAAGACGACTCACCCCCTCACACCTTTTAAGTGGTAAGGCGCGAGGCGACGCCTTACACATATTCTGAGGCGCTAAGACAGCAAATAAAATGAGCATTTTAGTAGTACATATGTACCTTGTTATTGCTAATTCTTGAGTCCATGTAGCATTCATCCCCTTTCCAATTGCTCTTCTCCCATGTAGCATCTATGGTATTATTTTGAAAGTATCTCACTGGTAGTGGTTGGCCCACCTTCCTTTTGCCTTTTTTTGCCTCTCGTTGCTACCACCGATAGAGAGAGAGAGAGAGAGGCATCCCGCAATCGCATCCATCTACCGCCAACAGCGAGAGAATCATTCCGCATCCGTCCTTTTTCCCGTTCGTCGTCATGAGAGAGAGATGGGAGAGGGAGAGGGAGAAAGATAGAGCGAGCTGGCGAGCCTGGGATCTGGCCACCGGCCGTGAGCCCACCAACTGCATCCGAGGACCCTCGTCATCTTGCGCCGCCGTAGTCAGAGGCACAGCTAACGCTGCCCGTCGCCGAAGGACGAGCTTGCATGCGCAATGGGAGGTCGAGGTTGCGCCGTGCTCCGAAGGAGCTGACGCCGCTGTCGAGCCGAGATGGAAGCGGCGAGATGGAGGCGCCACTGAGACAAGGACGGGGATGACGCTGAGATGGGAGCGGCCAGCAGCGAGATGGAGGCGCCGCCACGCCTAGGGTTCTAGTTGTGTTTACCCTTCTCTCTGGTTTAGCCGCCCGCTCAGGTCTGTTCTTAGTCGCTCAGCCACTTGGGTCCTCATGTAGTCACAAGCGTCATCTCCTCCATGCCTAAGGCGTCGCCTCAGGCCTTCCCGCCGCCATATGCCGCCTAAGGAACGCCTTAGAGATGCCTTCGTCCTAAGGCGGATGCCTTAGGCATGAACGGCAAGGCGGGGCAACACCTTGCTCCCCCCAGACAGCCTTACCTTAAGCGTCGCCTAAGCGACGCCTTAATAAGCTTGAATTCAAATGCACAATCATTGTACTAAATATTTAATATTGCCGTCCATTTCTACAACACACATTTAAGCCTTCCTACAAACAAGAAGTAAGCCACATAATGTGTCGGTTGTCGTGGATCACCGGCAATCTCTCGCCGCCGGCGAACTCACAAACGCGCACTCAAGAACACAATAAACACAAGTGTTTGGTGCTGCAAAACGGGGCAGCTTTTTCTGATGTATTACATGCTTATTTATAGGAACACAACGAATAAAAGATGGCAGTTTTTCATGCAGCAATATTGCTCCACTACTAACTCTCAAACGGAAGAAATAAAAGACATCTAACTGAAGCAGTCACAAAGCAAAACGGCTCCACTACTAACTCTTCTACTAGCTGAAACGGAAGCACTAAAAAAAAGAGAAACGGACATGCTGGAGTAAATGAAGAAACGAAGAGACGCTAGAGTAACTTCAATATTTCTCCCCCCTAGTCCTTGCCGTGCTCACCGATCTTTTTGATGCCGATCAACGCACGTAGTTGCTGAAACCGCACGCGTCCAAGCGCCTTGGTCAGAACGTCCGCTAGCTGGTTCTCCGTCGAAATGTGCTGAAGGACGATCTTGTTCCCGTCGATGCACTCCCGAATGTAGTGGTAACGAGTGTCGATATGTTTACTTCGGTCGTGGAAGACGGGGTTCTTGCTGAGGGCGATGGCGGACTGGTTGTCCATCTTGAGCTCCGGCGCTCCAGACTCAATGCCGAGCATGTCAGACACAAGCCGAGCTAGCCAGACGCCTTGGCAAGCTGGTGTAGCTGCTGCAATGTACTCTGCCTCGCATGAGGACAGAGCCACCACCTTCTGCTTGGAGGACTGCCAGGTGATGGGGTTGCCGCCGAGGAAGAAAATGACGTCGCTGGTACTCTTGCGTGTGTCGACCTCGCCCGCCATGTCGGCGTCACTGTAGCCGACCAGTCGAGCTCGTTCATCCTCCCTCCTGGTGTAGTGAAGACCGTAATCACGCGTTCCCGCTACGTACCATAGCACGCGCTTCACTGCATTGAGATGGTCCTCGTGTGGTTTCTCCATGAAACGGCTCAGATAGCCCATTGCGTAGGCAAGATCTGGCCGGGTGTGCACCAAGTAGCGTAGTCCGCCGATGACGCGCCTGTACTCAGTGGCGTCCACCAGTGGAGCAGTGCTCTCCTTGCTCAACTTGAGCCTTGGTTCCATCGGCGCCAGACTGGGGTTGCAGGTGCTCATGCTGCTCCGCTCAAGCAGCTTCCCTGCATAGGCAGATTGGCAGAGTGAGATGCCGCCTGGCCCTTGGTTTACCTCGATGCCGAGGTAGTACGACAGCAGCCCGAGGTCGCTCATGAGGAAGACGCGTTTCATCTCGAGCTTGAATGCCATGATCTCATCGCTGCTGGTGCCGGTGATGATCAAGTCATCGACGTAGACCCCGACGACTAGCCGTGATGACCCTCGGCTCCGCATGTACACGCCGTGCTCGAAGCTGCTCCTCTGGAAACCAAGTGACGCCATGGACGCATCAAGCTTGGCATTCCAGGCCCTCGGTGCCTGTTGGAGACCGTACAACGCCTTGCGAAGACGCAGTACTTTGTGCTCGCTACCGTTGACGACAAAGCCCGGCGGCTGGCTCACGTACACTTCCTCCTTGAGGTCGCCGTTGAGGAAGGCGCTCTTCACGTCCATGTGGTGGACTTCCCAGCGCTCGTGGGCTGCCAAAACCAGCAGTGCCCTCACGGACTCCATTCGCGCGACCGGAGTGAAGACCTCGTCGAAGTCGATTCCCGCGCGCTGAACGTAGCCTTTGGCGACCAAACGCGCCTTGTGCCAGATGACATTGGCGTGTTCATCGCGCTTCACTTTGAAGACCCACTTGAGCCCGATCGCACGGTGCCCAGTGGGGAGCGCGACGAGCTCCCACGTGTTGTTGTCCTCGATCGACTTCATTTCCTCGTGCATCGCCTGACGCCAGCTTGCCTCGCGTTTTGCCTCGCTGAAGGAGACAGGCTCGTCCACCGTGGTGAACTGCAGCTCCTCGTCGAGCACCCGAGGCACAAGCCCAGGCGGCGATGCTGGTCCGATGACAGCGTCGATGGCACGGAACCGAAGTGGAGCATCGTCGTGGTCCACGTCCAAGTACTCCTCAGGATCAGCCGGTGGCGAGACAAACTCGATCGGCGCACTCGTGGGTGACGTCGTAGGCGCGAACTGCTCCGGTGGCGTCATGGGTGCAGGGGCCGGCGTTGGCGTGGGCGACGGAGACATGTGAGCTGGTGATGCCGTATCGGCTCGAGGCATGCTGGAAATGTACTCCGTGGTGTACTCAACAACGTTGAAGGGCTTGCCGTCGCCCGGATCACTGCTGCTTTCGTCGCCCCAGCTCCATTGTCTCGCCTCGTCGAACACGACGTCGCGCGACACAATGATGCGCTTGGTGGAGGGGTCGTAGCAGCGGTAGGCCTTGGAGCCGTGCTTGTAGCCAACGAAGATGGTCGGCGTGCTGCGATCATCCAACTTCTTGAGTCCCGGGCGTGTGGTCTTGACGTGGGCGACGCAGCCAAAGGTCCTGAAGTAGGGGACGGTGGGGCGCTCGCCGTGCCAAGCCTTAAATGGGGTCTTGCCGTTGAGAGCGTGTTTCGGGGCGCGATTGAGGATGTGGACTGCAATGTTCACGGCCTCTCCCCAGAAGTAGCCGGGAAGCCGCTTCGCCTTGAGCATACACTGCGCCACACCAACAAAGCTCTGGTTGCGGCGCTCTACCACCCCGTTCTGTTGCGGTGAGTAGGGGCGGTGAGCTGCCGCTGGACGCCGCGCTCGGCGCAGTACTCGCCGAACTCCACGGAAGTGAACTCTCCCCACGATCAATGCGGAGGACCTTGAGCCGCCTCCCTGACTCAACCTCCACGGCCGCCTGGAAGTTCTTGATTGCCGCCGATGCCTGATCTTTGCTCGACAGCAAGTGGAGCCACATGTACCGGCTCAAATCATCAACAAGCAGTAGGAAATATTTGTTACCGCTTGGAGTTGTGGGCGTGATGGGCCCGCACAAATCACCATGGACAAGGTCGAGGACGTGCTCCGCTCGTCGTAGCGCCTTATCAGGGAATGGAGTGCGCCTTTGCTTGCTGGCGAGGCAGCTGTCGCACACCTGATCGACCTGATCAAGCGGCGGCAACCCACGTTCCATCTCCCGTTGGGCGAGCACGCGCAATGACTTGAAACTGAGGTGCCCATACCTCGCATGCTAGCGCCAGACCACCTCCAAGCTATGCGCTGACAGGCACATCGGTCGCCCGATGCGGAGCTCCAGGATGTAGAGGCGCGATGCAGAACGACGCACCGGAGCAAGGTCGCGTTGCTGATCGTAGATGCGCAGGGTGCCGGAGTAGATCTCGATCCGACATCCGACCTCCTCCAGTTGACCAAGACTTATGATGTTCGTCGTCAGACGGGGAATGTAATACACCCCCATCAATGCGCGGTGCTCGCCATTCTTGCAACTGAAGATGATCGTGCCGCGTCTTTCAATCTCCACCATGGATCCGTCGCCGAAGCGGACGGTACCGTAGACTCCCCCGTCGAGGTCGGAGAAGGCAGTCCGCGCGCCCGTCATGTGGTTGGTGGCGCCGGTGTCGAGCACCTATCGACAATCGCCCTGGTCCTCCCGCAATCTGAGCTGCGCAAAGACCTTGGCCTCGTGGATCTCGACGTGGCGCGACGATGTGGGCGAAGCTGGAGTTCGAATCACCTCAGTGGGCAGCGCTGCAACTTGAGTGAGTGGTGAAGAGATGGTCGCATGTGCCATCAACAAAGTGGATTCATCCTCTTCTCCCTCCGCAACGTGTGCTTGCGCCTGCCTATTTGGCTTGCTGTGGCAGTCCTTGGCCCAATGGCCAATTTTCCCGTAGTTACGGCACCGATCCGCCGTGTTCTCCTGGGCCATCCCATTTGAAGACGAGCTGCCCTTGCCTTTACGCACACCGCCACCACCGCCGTGGCCACGACGTGTTTTGCCGCGCCTCTTGCCGCTGCCGCTGCTGGAGCCACCGGCTTCACCGTTGTCGCGCAGCTTCATCCGTGCTAGCCAGTCCTCCTCGGCAAGAAGACGGCCCTTGCTGTCGTAGACGGGTGCGGATGATGCTGGCTTTTTCTTTCGCTGCTCGATGGCGTGCAGACGGCCGGTGACCTCCTCGACGGAGAGTTGATTCACGTCGAGGAGAGTCTCGATGGAGTACGCGATCTGCTCGAGGTGCTCGGGGACGACTTGGAGCATTTTCTTCACGATCTCTCCATCGGTGACGTTGCCGCCAAGGATGCGGATGTTGTTGGCGAGGCTCATAATCCGGAGTGAGAAATCGTCGACCGACTCCCCCTCCTTGAACGCGATCTCCCCGAACTGCTTGAGCAGCTGTTGCGCGTTGGCGTCACGGACGCGCTGCATGCCGACGCGCATGGTTTTAACCGCCTCCCAGGCGGAACGCGCCGTGCGCTTGCGTGCCAACGACCCGAGCATCTCGGGCGGCACGGCACGCAAAATGGCCGCCAGCGCGAGGCAGTCTTCGCGGTACTCGACGACCTCGCCCTCCTCCGGTTCGACGGCCTGCCACAGCCCTTGGGCCTGTAGGTTCACGCGCATCAACAAAGACCATTCCTGGTAATTGGTGCGCGTGAGCATGGGGTACTGGACCGAGCCGCCCGCCTCCTTGACGACGCGCTCGATGACAACTTCGCCGCTGCGATGGCGCCCTCGGCGCGGCGCAGGCGAGTGCGATACCCGTCGTCGGGGAAGGGGCGATGGCGAACGATCACCACCGCCAACAGGAGCCAACTGGACAGACATGACGGCCCCAGGAGCGTCCACGCTCTGATACCAATTGTCGTGGATCACCGGCAATCTCTCGCCGCCGGCGAACTCACAAACGCACACTCAAGAACACAATGAACACAAGTGTTTGGTGCTGCAAAACGGGGCAGCTTTTTCTGATGTATTACATGCTTATTTATAGGAACACAACAAATAAAAGATGGCAGTTTTTCATGCAGCAATATTGCTCCACTACTAACTCTCAAACGGAAGAAATAAAAGACATCTAACTGAAGCAGTCACAAAGCAAAACGGCTCCACTACTAACTCTTCTACTAGCTGAAACGGAAGCACTAAAAAAATGAGAAACGGACATGCTGGATTAAATGAAGAAACGAAGAGACGCTGGAGTAAGTGAGAGGCTGGAGTAACTTCAATATCGGTCAAAATAGGCCCAAACTCCCGGTATAAATCAATCCATATCATTAGGCGATAAAAGGCATACCCAAGATTCACATATTTTGTTCTTTTCTCCCTATATATCATTAGGTTCTACTTTTTATCCGTCTACAAGGTGCAATGTAATAAAAACTGCTCCACAATTGTGTACCTTTGAAATGTAGAAACAAAAAAGTGAGTTGAGAAATACATTTCCAGAATTAAAGTAACCAAAACACAAAAGGAATGCACTCTTAATGATGTTCCCACTGTCCGAATGGCATACTAAGTTAAATTCTTGAGTATATAAAAATTTGGGAATTGCTACCTAGTACTCGAGTGTTATTTTTAGGATTGAGCATTCGAATTTCTCACCGTATGATTTTGCCTCGAGATTCGTGCTCCACCTCCTTCTCCGGCTCCGGTGAGAGCTCCGGCGGCGGCTCCGACGAGTTAGGGTTAGGGTTGGGTTCACCGGAGCCCCCTGGATGCTGGTGGGGGTGGGGGTCGGGGAGGGGATGCAAGTGGCTGGGGAGGGAACGGCGGAGGAGATGGATGCTGGTGGGGCTTGCCGGCGTCGGAGGTGACGCCGGCGAGGCGATGGGGGAGGGGGCGGCGGCGGCGGCGGGGTAGTTGGGGTTGGGTTTGGGGGTGGACTGCGGTCAGGTGAGGGAATTTATGTAGTTCACGGGAGGTTGAATCTGAGTACTTTTACATGATTTGGACTTCTGTGCTATGTGCTAATTGTTGTTTTGATTGCATAAGAGCGCATCCGGGGAAAACTACCTAATAGTTGAAAATCTATGAAAACTATATCTTTCAAGTTTTCCAAAATTTTGAAAAAAAAAACAGATGTAGGGGAAGGTATGCGTTTTAACCATGCAAAAAATTCTGGATCAAAATAAATTTCATTTGCAAGATATAAAAAAGACAAATTCTGATGTAGGAGAATTTGGCCTCTTTCTTGTCAGTTTATGGTTTATAGCTTATGACTTCTCTAAAATAAACAAACAGGATGATTTCTCCATCGCCGTTTCAAAGCGGCTTATCAGGATAATCTTTTTAAAGCGGTTTATTGGCATTCGGTTCGTTTACACAAGCGCTCGCATTAGAGTCAAAAAACCTTAAACCGCAGCCATAAGCCATAGCCGAAAAAATCCACTCTTTGTCTTTTTCACATCTTATAAATGAGGTTAAGTTTGATTCTAAAATTTTGCATGGTTCCAGAACAACTCTTCCCTTAGATCTATTAGTTTGGAATTTTTTAAATCATCAAAGATGGGTTTTTAACTTTTAGGTGGTTTTCACCATATATGTCCTCTTGATTGCATACCTAAGATTAGCATGGTGCTATTTTTTAATACCCTAGTGTCCCACTATTTGATGGTTGTCTAGTCGGAGGCAAAAAAAAAATTCTAATATTCTTGTGTATGCCTGCCATGAAATCCTCCTGGACACTATTAGCATGAGTTAGTCATCTAGTTTAGGTGTTAAAATCAGATGATGAACTTAATGCGCTAATGATTAAGCAAAGCTAATCATAACTATTTGGATCACTATTGTTGTCGCTACACCACATCAGTGTTGATGTCTACTATGCCCCTAAAATTACTCGCAATCGTACGAGACACTTACAGCTTTCACCTAGAGTATTCCAGGTCATCGAATCTATAGAGATCTTCAAGTCTTAAGACCAACTATCTAAACTAATCTACTATTAACTAGAAAACAACAATTAAAACATGTGTGTTTAAATCAACCATGGAGAATTAGTGGGTAAAAACTAGAATCGACCAATAATCAAAAGATCTTCCCTAGGTTTTGGTTCACCAACTGCAATTCAAGTATGGTAGAAATAATAAATCAATCTAGCAACTGCAACACTATGGAGGTTCATACCCTACAAGCAAATAAAAACTGATGTCACTTCATGCTGTTACCATACAACGAATCCGCATCCTCTCTTATCTAACTGGCAATGTTTGATATAGATCGGTAATCTAGACTTAGACATCATGTCTAATTCTAGCACTAAGCAATTGATAACCATTCTAGAGCTAACTATCAATCATAGAATACTCATAATATCAAGCAACCATAGCAAAAACAAGTATTGAAAATATCATTAATTCATTACCATGTCTAGATTATAGCAGTATCCCCATACCTGGGGAAGAAAAGAGACTACTCCATACTAGGATCAGAGTACACATGATTACTAATGAAGGAGAGTCAACGGAGAAGTCATTGGATGAAAACCAAAAGAATGTGGCTTCGCATATGAGGTAGCACCGTGCAACGCTAGGTCTGCGCCGCTCAGTGCAAGGGGAGTGCCGGCCGCACTTCGGTGGCCTCTTCTTGATCTCAGTGAGAACTTGGATAAAACCCTAATTTTATATGTTGAATTGATGATCTGAGGGCCGACCTATGCCTCTTCGTATATAGGGACATGAGAGGAGTCCTGGTCGAAAATGACATGAAGAGGCGGTTTGAGCTAGGCAGCGCAAGGAAAGAGCCAAACGACGCAGAGAAAGAGAGGGGATGTGCAGGATTTTATATTGCGTCGAAGTCACGTTTCTCCTTTCCAGAACCTTTCAAGACTTGCACCAGGCCAAACTAAGGTTAATGTGCTTCAAATGGGAGCTTGGGCTTGTGAGTGTGGCCCAGGTAGCCCATGCGCCGGCTAGCACAGGGGGTTTGGTAACTGGGCTTTGACAGCTTCGAGGCTTCATTCTTTTGCGTCCAACTTCTGATTTGGACAAATAATATATGCATTTCGATCGTTTCAACAAGGCATATGTCGTTGTAACCTCCAATTTGCCATTTGGTAAAGTTCATTTTGGCACAATTTTCGAGGAAGCTCTTTTTTGGTTCTTTTATTGCTAAATATGACTTGTCTATGCATAGTATCTGCATCACTGACTCATTTGCAAACATCTCCAAAATTTATTAGGTTTAATAGCAAAATAGCTCAAATGATCAATTATTATATAATAAACTAGAGCAAAAGGGCATGAATATGTGTAAAATCGGTGTCAACAATCAATCATTATTGCATACCACCATGCAAGTAGCTCATGAGCCTTGCACGGTTGCACCATCACCATCACTAGAGGCTCCTCTCGTCACCCTCTCATCGTCCCCTCCCAATGAGGTTGGGTAGATCCATGGCACCAGTACTACACGTCACGTGGAATCACTGACACCCAACTCCACTATTGCACGGACATTACTTTCTTTCTATGTTCTATATGATCGATACAGACCAACAGATTTAGGGGATTGATCCTAACAACCAAGCTGATTGATACCTTTTGTGTTTTTAAATACCATGTTGATTCAGTTTGGTCTTGAATTTGGGTATTGGTCTCATATTATTTTCTTTGTTTTAAGTTCTAATAGATTTTGTGGATGGGTGGATGTGAATAAGTACATGTGGTAGGGATTTGTGATAAGGATCAAAATGTTTTAAGATGTATCTCTCAAAACATACTCTCTCTAGTAAGAAATACATGCCATTTTAAGTATCGACATGGTCCCTAAAATGTAACTTTGACCACTAATTTATACTCTAATATATTTATAAAACCCAATAAAATTATAATATTATGAAAGTACATTTTAAGATAAAATCTATACATATGATCTTCATGTATTCAATGTAAATATATAAAAAAGATATCGATAGTCAAATTTTGAAATTTTGACTACAAGCATCCTAAAACATGTATTTGTGACTGAAGAAAGTATTTGTTTAGTTAATACTCAATTCAAAAAAAATGTGATTACCCAAGTGCAATACTAGTTTACTTTATCAAGCACATGCACTCAACTACTTTATCAAAACTGATAGAGATATTTTTCCTAAAAAGGGTCCAATTAAAATATTTGTGAGACTATGTGGAGGTCACCCCATGGTTGTGATGAGTAATTGACCTTTGGATTAAAGATTTTTGAGGTTTGTGCAGAAGTTGTCTCTATCTGTGAGGTCTTACGATTTGGTGGTGTCGGCAGAGACCCTTACGACTTGGTGGTCGGTTGAGGTCTTACGACTTGGTTGTCGGTAGAGGCCCTTACGACTTGGTGATCGGCAGAGGCCTTTACGACTTGGTGGTCGCAGAAGCTTTTACGACTTGGTGGTCGCAGAGGCTTTTACGTCTAGGTGATCACAGAAGTTTTTATGACTTGGTGGTCGCAACAACTTTTACAACTTGGTGGTCGCAAAGGCTTTTACGACTTGGTGGTCGCAGCAGCTTTTACGACTTGGTGGTCGCAGAGGCTCTTAAGACTTGGTGGTCGGTAGAATCTCTTACGACTTGGTAGTCGGCAGAGACTTTTATGACTTGGTGGTCGGCAAGAGTTCTTACAACTTGATAGTCGTAGCTCTGCCTGCTCGTGATCAATAGTCATAGCTCTGCCTAGTCGTGATCGATAGTCATAGCTCTGCCTGGTCGAGATCGATAGTCGTAGCTCTGCCTGGTCGTGCTTGATAGTCGTAGCTGAAAGCATCTAGGCCCCTAAAAATGATTTTGGTAATTAATGAAATTATGTGAATTTGGGACTAACGTATTTTATGAGCATGTGAAAGGCTGGTCCACATATGAGAAACAAGATGCAAAGCCAAAGAACTCTTGTGAAGATCCAAATTGTGGCCCAAGGCAAAGGTACACTTAGCGTAGGATCTATTTTATTTTTACCGGTCTTGGAGAATGGTGGAAGACCGGATTATAGGATAGATGATCGTACCATCAAGGGGGATCTTAGCTAGTAACTTGAAATCATACTTCTAGTGCCATTTGGATGATCTTTTGAATCCTGCATTCATGAAAATTCAATTTAAAAGTTAAGTTTGTGCTCTGTCTGGACGAGCGGTAGTACCGCGTTTTTCAACGTCGGTACTACCGGCGAGCGGTAGTACCGCGCCCAAATGCGGTAGTACCGCAGAGCGGTAGCTCCGCTTCCAGAGCGGAAACTTTTTTCCAGAGAGCACCCCTCGAACTTGGTTGAATCTTCGCGGAATGGAAGTACCGGTCGTTTCAACGTCGGTACTACCGCTGAGAGCGGTAGTACCGCATACTCAAGCGGTACTTCCAGATTCCGGAAGAACCGGAGGTTCGAGCGGTATGTTTTTTCCAGAGAGCATCTCCGGTTGGTCTCGGATTTTAACCAGACCGGAAGTACCGGCTTTTTCAACGTCAGTACTACCGCAGGAAGCGGTCCCAGAGCGGTACTTCCGGAGTCCGGTTGATCCGGAGCCCAAGCGGAATGTAATTTCCAGAGAGCGGCATTTCTGAGGACCCTTCGGAGTTTGGCCAGAGCGGTAGTACCGCGCCAACTTTGCGGAACTACCGGAGAGCGGTAGTACCGCAAATATCAACGGCGGTAGTACCGCGCCGCCAAATCCAACGGTCACCGCTCATGTCTGACAGAGCCGTTCTGACGCAAAGATTTGGGAGCGGTAGTACCGGCCCCAGAAGGGCGTAACACTCATTTAGATGCCCAAGCCATGAATGCTCTCTTTGGAGCCTTAAACTCAGATGAATTCAATAGAGTGAGCAATCTTGAGACGGCTCACGCTATTTGGAATACCCTTTCGGAAATACACGAAGGGACATCCACGGTTAAGGAGGCAAAATTGCATCGACTTAGGATTAAATATGAGACATTCATAATGTTGCCCCATGAGGACATCAATGAGATGTACACACGGCTCAACAACATTGTGAATGAGCTCAAAGGCCTTAGAACTAACCTCTCGGATCTTGATATTGTGAGAAAGATGCTTAGGGCTCTACCGGAGAAGTACAAAATGTTGGTGACGCTCTTCCTCAACTCACCGGAGTTGGCAAGAATGACGCCAACACAACTATTGGGTAATCTAATTACCAATGAGTTGTACAAGAAGGACAAGGAGGAACTCTTGGAGCAATCAACCTCCAAAGGAAAGAAGATCACCGCCTTCAAGGCAAAGGCGGTGGCAAGTAAGGAGTCCGAAGATGAAGAAGAGGATTCCGAAGAGAAGCTTGCCCTTCTTGTGAGAAGGATGAACAAGTTCATGAGAAGACGCTCAAACCGAGGAGGAAGTTATGACAAAGGCAAGAAGTGGCAATCTTCCTCCAACAAAAAGTATAGCAACATTCGTTGCTATGAATGTGACGAAAAGGGGCACATCGCATCACAATGCCCCACGAAGAAGGATGAAAAGGAGAAATCATCCAAGAAGAAGAGCTATCAAGGCAAGAAGAAGCTCTTCAAGAAGCTTCACAAGGACGGCAAGAACGAAGCCCACATTGGTGAGTGGGATTCCGACGCGGAGTATTCCAACTCTGACTCTAGCGAGGATGAGTCTCCTAAGAAGAAGGGACTTGTCGGCATCGCCATCAAGGAAGCTCCATCACTATTCTCCACTCACACATGTCTTGTGGCAAAAGGGGAGAAGGTAAAAACTCTAGATGACGATGAGCCTTCTTATGATGATTTGATGGACATGTTAGTAGAATTAAATGAATTTCTTGGAAAAGAGAAGTCAAAATTTAAGGTTTTGAAGAGGGAGCATATATCTCTTCAAAAATCCTATGAGGAGCTAAAGGAAGCTCATGACTTGCTTCTCCAAGAAAATCAAAAGAAGTCTAGTTCTAGCATTGGTATATCTTGCAATATTTTGAATGAGATATCTAGCATAGAAAAATCAACATCTAGCATGTCAACCTCTTGTGATGATTTACTTTCTATGCCATGCTCATCTAATGTTGATGCATATAATGCTTCATCGCATGTTCATGATAATATGCTAGTTAATGAAAACAAGAATTTAAAGGAACAAGTGCTAAAATTGAACAAAAGCTTAGAAAGAGCTTACAAGGGAAAGGATACCCTTGATAAGTTGCTAAGCGGGCAAAGATGTTCTTTTAACAAGGAAGGACTTGGGTATATTCCCAAGAAAGGTAAGAAGCCGGCGTACAAACCTTCAAGGTTTGTGAAAGAAAATGGTATGTATTGTACAAAATGTCGGAACATAGGACATATGGGAAATGAATGTTCTAAAAATAACATGCATTCCATTGGATTATACGATTCTTGCTACATGCTTAAAAAGTCCAAGAATGGAAATGTAATTGCTCATTTTATTGGCACCTCGATTTTGGGTGCTAAAAAAATCCATTTGGGTGCCCAAAACCTTGGTTACTAACCTCCAAGGACCCAAACAAATTTGGGTACCTAAAAAGGCTTAAATTTCTTTTGTAGGTAAATTACAAAACCGGTGGAAGGCATTGGGTGTTGGATAGTGGATAGTGGATGTACTCAACACATGACTGGAGACCGGAAAATGTTTACAACCTTTGAGAATGGAAGCAATGAAAGAATCACCTTTGGAGACAATAGCAAAGGGAAGGTACTTGGTTTGGGTAAAATTGATATATCCAATGATCTTTCTATTTCTAACGTTTCCCTAGTTGAAACTTTGAATTTTAACTTTCTAACCTAGAGCATTCATTTCACCTCAATTCTTCCTTTGCACATCAAAGTGAGGTGGTTGAGCATTTAGTGCTAGATTTCAATTGCAAATCCATTTGGCACTAGGTTGCATTCAAGAGAACACCGGGATCTATTACTCTTAGTGCTTGCCGGCACTTGGACGATCCGGTAGAAGTTGGTTCGGTGATCTTCTCAAGAAGATTGTGAGAAGACCCGACAATTGTGAAGGTTGGAGCTCGCCTACTCGGAGTGGGGAAGAGCTACATTAGTGATCGAGGTGCTTGGCTCAATTCGTGGAGCCGGTCCGATTCGTCCGGGCTTACCTCAACGTGGACTAGGGGAAACCGGCAAGTTTCCGATTACCACGGTAAAAACATCGGTTGTGTCTCTTGTCTCTTTAGCTCTTGTTTATTTGCTTCATTGTGATCATTTGATTGTTCAGAGCTAAGTTGGCTAAGTTGTTAACTATAATTGCATAGGATTAATTGCTTTACTTCATTGTCATTTAAATTGTGAAGAATTAATCAAGTGAACAAGAAAAATTTAAAAACCTCCTATTCACCCCCCTCTAGTCGGTATCCTTGATCCTACAGTAGCTCTGCCTGGTCGTGATCGATAGTTGTAGCTCTGCCTGGTCGTGATCGATAGTCGTAGCTTTGCCTGGCTTTGATCAATAGTCGTAAGTCATAGTGACTAGGTTGATAAAGTCATAGCTGCTGTGAGTGATGGTCATAGCAACTGCTACATGGTCGTAGCACCTGTTTCATGGTCGTAGCGACCTGTGTGATGGTCGTAATGAATTGCTGAGTGGTCGTAGACTGCTGGTAGGACCTCATGGGCTACTAGTACCTCATGTCTTGTGCTTCAGAGTACTCGTAAGTTGTTTTAGACCAGTGGTTTGCTGAGATTGTTCACTTGGATACATTCTGATTATGCAAGTTGATGATTCTTGTGTATTGTGCAGTGCTATGTGATGGTTTGCTTATTGGTGCTGGTTGCAGGACTTCGGAGCTAGGTCATGGTGAGGCGTAGGAGAATCAGGACTAGGCATAGGGAGGTGTTGAGGTCCAGAATGGTCAGGGAGACACCGAAGACGATCGAGGCTGGTGAGGTGGTTGCAAGCCAGGACAACGAGGAACCGAAGCAAGAGCTACTGGAGTGGACATGACGGGCAACGGCGAGGTGGACCGAGACGAGGCTCAGGGAGGAGTCGAGGTCCAGACAGTCAAGGATGTCAAGTGGCATCATGCGCGAGGAGAAGCACGTGGTGCACCATGTGACTTGGGTTGTTTGCAAGCGAGGACAGTTCGGTGGGATCCGGACGCGTAAGAGGCTTGACGACAAGTCATTGAGGCCACATGTAAGCTGCTTTGAGAAGCGTGTGTGAGTAAAACACGGTGTTAGGTGGGGTTAACGAAACATGTGTCGTTCAGAGGGACTCCAACACTTATATCCCTTCTGTCAAGAAGGATATCCTAGGAAGATACATTTAACAGCCTAAGGATCTAACTTTCCCACCGAGGGTTTGTGATTTCGAAGAAGCATGTGCGTCCAAATACCTTTGTAGAGACAATGAACTCATTCTGCCATTTCAACATCTCACACTGAGTCTTCATTCCAAGTACTCTTAATGGCATACAATTAATAAGATATATTACAGTCATGACTGCTTCACTCTAAAGAAATTTAAGCATATTCATAGTATACATGAGTGACCGGGCTACCTCCAAGAGATGATTATTTTTCCTTTCGGCCACTCCATTCTGGGGAGGTGTATCTGCATAGGAGGTTTGATGTAGAATCCCTTCAGTTGATAAGAAAGTATTAAACTCCTTATTCACATACTCTGTTCTATTATCTGTTCTTATAATATGAACATAGGTATTGAATTGATTCTTGACATACGCATAGAAGTCTTGGAAACACTTGAGCACTTCTATTTTGTGTCTCATGAGATATATCCAAGTCACACGAGTGTGGCAATCAATAAAGGCAACAAAAAATTTCATACCACTAATAGAGACAACAAGTGATGTCCATACATCATAATGCACAAGGACAAAGGGGACACATTTCGGAGTCCCTTGCTCATATAGGATGATCTAATGTGCTTTCCAAACTCACATGCATCACACATTAGCTTACTCCTGTCTATGTTGTCCATTACATCACGGAATACTTTACTCATAGTTTCAAAAGATATATGGCCCAGCCGACAATGCATAAGCATTACCCTAGCCTCCTCTTCACATGACGTTGCCACAAAAGCAGTACATAGCCCAGCATCTTCTCCCCTTGGATCCAGATACCACAACCCATTAATCCTGATGCTAGTCCCAAGTTTTTTGCCATTGTCTCTCCTGAATAAGACAAGTTTCTCGATCAAATATAACCCGACAATCCAAATGATCAACCAATAAACTGACTAAAATCAAATTGACTAGAAAGGAAGGAGCATGTAAAATTAATAATAGTGTAATAGAGGGACTATATTGGGCAACACCGACAGTTTTAATGGGTTGGGTTGTTCCATCAGCCGTTTGGATAGTTTTCATGTTTGTGGAAGAGAGTGGAGTATATGATGTAAATTCATTTCACATACCCATAACATGTGTGAATGCACCTAAATCTATAATCCATTTACCTAGATTGGAGTGAGCCAGGTTAGCGGAAGAGCTAGATACAATCGCAATCCTTTCATCTTTGCTTCCTAAATTTTCATCCTTTTTTATTTAGCTGCCTCAACTCCTCTAGATCTATAACTGAGACCTCCACACGTTCAGGTGACTCTTCTCTAGTCATTGCAAAATTCGTCTTGTATCGACTCTTATCTCCCTTGCTTCCACCTCCTTTCTGTCCACCCTTAACATAGACTCGATCTTTAGCCTGATTAGGCTTGTATGGATGGAGACAGTTATGGCTCAGGTGACCCGCCTAACCATAATTGAAACGATCTCTTGTTTTAGTTACTGAAAAAATAGGATGAGCAACTGGCAATGTTGTATTTGTCATCACCTTTAATCTAGTCTCTTCTTGTGCAATAACAGCAATTGCATCCTCTAGTGTAGGAAGAGTAGGTTGGTGAAAAATAGTAGTTCGCTTTCCATCAAATCTTGGATTTAGCCCTTTCAAAAATTCAATCACTCGCATGTGTTCAATCCACTTCTTAACAGTGGATATGCAGTCTGCATGAGGTAACTCAAGAGGATCATAATGATCTAGATCAGCCCACAATCATTGTAGCTTAGTAACATACTCCATCACAGAGCTCTCTCCCTGTCTCAGATCACTAACTCTCTCCTGTGTCTCAACCATCAATATTACATTCCCTTTTTCTTGAGTACAGTTTTGACAAAGTTTTCCATACCTCAGCCGCATTTGGGATGGTTTCAATAGTTGTAGCAATAGTTGGAGACACCGAACTCAATAGCCACGCCACCACCAGTAAGTTGGTAGCACTCCAAGTTCGCCATTTTGCACCCGTCTTGTCCACTGGCTCTATTGATTCTCCTTTAACAAAACTCTCAAGCCCTTTTGTCATCAGGATCAACAATGCCCTCCATGAACAATTTAAATAATTTCTCACACCCTTCAACTTAACATCATTCGGCATTAATTCTATCTTCTGCACCATTTCAGTATAAGGAACAATTACACTACCTAAGGACGATGTCCCACCCGTTTTCTTTGTGAGAAGTTGTGCCAACTTCTTAAGCACATGCTGCAGTCCTTGACTCTTCCCCATAACTCACTCCTCTTCCTGTTTCACAACACTACCCTAGCCACAAAACAAAGACCAGCAAAGACACAAATAACCAGCTCTTATATAGGGAGGCCAGCAAAGAATTACTTCAATGGTGGCGTAATTGGGTATTTCATAGACTCGGTAAATCCTCCAGATGTCGTCATCGAAGGCCACCTCAATAGTAGGCCTGCTGCAATGCACAGATGCTAGCGGACCGGAGCTGCACCACCAAGGAGTGACCCCTAAAGAACCAAATACCAGCAACAAATGGAAGGCCACCTCACGCAATCTTTCCTCCTCACACCAGCTAAGAAGCAATAACCACGTCAGCAGATCCTCCTTCCTATAATTTTTTGGCTATGTATTTCGCCTCCTCTCTCCTCTGTTTTTCAGAATTTTTAGTGGATTTGACACTGTTTATGATGGTATTTACAAAACTAACCGTATGCGCAGCATATTTATAGAAATAGCGTTTTTGCCATCCGGTGGGCGGGCAGCAGCGTGGGAGAGACGAAGCGTGGCACCTGCCGCCCCGTGAGCAGATGGCAGACACCTGCTGCCTACCCACCAGATGGCAGGTGCTTGCCGCCGGCCCATGGGACGATAGGTGATTAAGCCGGCTAATATAGTCGACTTAATCGCTACCTAAATTCGTAATTTTACATCATATTTGTTTGAATTTTTAATTATAGCAAATGAGGTTGAAAAATTACAAAATTTTATGCACAGACTTCTAACACAACGTGCTTTATTATGTAATTTTTTACAATTTTATCCCCTCTGAATGTTGCTCAAAAATTTGTATGATTTTGATATTTGTAGAATTGTTACATATAACAAACGAGCTCCAAAAATTATAAAATTTTATGTGGAGTCTCCCAACACAGTCGACCTAATTGTGTATTTTTTAGGAATTTTATTTGCTCCAAATTTGCCATATTAATCCGTGATAATTTTAATCGTAATTAGCGATATGCGATACTCAGGCATTTTTTGAAGTGTGTGACCTCTGTCCTTCGCACATATGTTGGCCCATTGCTGCTATCTATTCTTTTCCACTATGTCCTTCGCACAATTATCATTCTACTTGTGTCGTCCCCCCTCGCGCACTTCCTCATCCACACTGATATCGTTATGTCCGTGTTGTCCACCCTCGCTCGCTCACTGAAGCTCCACCAATAGAAGGCACACCGGAAGATATCACCAGGAAGCGTAGACACTGCAATGACCTTGGAGATACAGAAGGCAATAGAAGCAATGAAGGCTGGGTGGGGCAGCAGCGATAGCCCCACGCAAAAATCGCAGTGGCCCATAGAAAGGTTTGGATGCTACATCTAATGTGTTGAGGAACCGTCGCTGGCGACCAGTCCGATTCCTCTGCTTATGCAAAATAAGATCAATCACAAAAGATAGAAAATAGTAGATTAAAACATAGAGAGGTAGAGAGAACTCCTTGTCTTTCTTTATTGCTTTCTTTCTGATTCCGTGTACAAAATAGCCAATAGTGTTCCCTATTTATAGTCTAATTGTGATGTGCCCACCATGAGCCAAGGCTTCAAGCCCAGGCCCAGGTTTCCTAACACTCCCCCTTGGTCACTCATCTGACACGTTCATGCCTCGTCAAAACTGCATAAAAACCCAGTGAAAAAAATTTGGAGAAGGAGTATATGATACATGTTATGCTGCGCTGCACGAATTGTCTTATTAAAAACCTTAGTCGAGAAACTTTAGGAAAACTCGTCAAGGGAAAAAGAGTACAATTCACGCAGTTTCGTTCAATCTTCAGGACTTATTCTTTGAGTACTCAATCTTCATGATCAAGATTTAATAATAGGCTTGAGAAAATTCTCCCCCTGAATTATGCACTTCTCTAAGTCTCATCAATCCAATTCCTTGTACGCATCTTTCAAAGCTAGATGCAGGGAGTGACTTAGTGAATAAATCTGCTAAATTCTCACATGACTTAATATGCAATACCTTAATTTCATCCATCTTTTTCAATTCATGAGCATAGAAGAACTTGTGGATTGATATGTTTTGTGTGATGACTCTTCACATAGCCCGTCTGCGTTTGTGCAATGTAAGCTACATTATCTTCATAGATAATTGTGGAAGCTTGCATAATATTTATGCCACATGACTGCGGGATGTGGTGAATCATTTGTTGGAGCCAAGCACATTCTCGTGCGGCTTCATACAGTGCTATAATTTCTGAGTGGTTCATTGAAGTCATTACAAGACTTTTCTTAGACGATTTCCAGAAAATTGCAGTTCCACCACACAGGAATACATAGCCTATTTGTGACCTTGCGGTATGCGGGTCCGACATGTACCCAGCATCTGCATAGCCAATCAAGTTCAAATCTTGATTCTTTCTATAGAACAATCCAAGGTCCTTACTTCCTTGGAGGTATCGGAAGATGTCCTTTATTCCTTGCTAATGCCTTTTGGTAGGTTCTGCACTATGCTTTGCTAACAGGTTTATGACAAATGCGATGTTCGGTCTAGTGCAGTTTGCTAAATACATAAGTGCTCCTACTACACTTAAGTATGGGAATTCTGGTCCCAGAATTTCCTCCGCCTTTTCCCTAGGTCGATGTGGGTCTTTTTCTTGCTGTAAGGACCTCCCGATCATCGTTACTTTCGATGGATATGCATTCTCAAAGCCAAACCTTTCTAACACCTTCTGGGCGTGGGCTGACTAATGTACTAATATTTTTTCAAGGACATGTTCGAGCTGCAGGCCTAAGCAATATTTGGTTTTACCCAAATCTTTCATTTCAAATTCTGATTCCAGGTAAGAACTTGCTTCTTTTATATCTTCCATTGTCCCGATGATATTTAGATCATCTACATACACTGAGATTATACAAAATCCATTTTGGGATTGTCGTATAAATACACAAGGACAATCTTCATTTTTTATGTAGCCTTTCTTGCATAGAAAGTCGCTTAAGCGATTATATCACATCCTGCCTGATTGTTTTAGTCCGTACAGAGATTTCCTGAGCTTCATTCTGTACAGATTTCTATTTGCTCTGTCTTGGTTCGGGACGGGGATACTTTCAGGTACCTTCATATAAATCTCTGAATTCAAGTTTTCATAAAGGTATGCTGTTACCGCATCCATCAATTTCATTTCTAGATTCAAGTTCACTGCCATAAAGATTAAATATCTAAAGGTAATTCTACTCATGACTGGGGAGTAGGTTTCTTCATAATCAACTCTTAGACGTTGAGTGAAACCTTGTGTTACCAGCCTTGCTTTATATCTTACAACATCATTTCTTTCATTTCTCTTTCGAACAAATACACACTTATGCCCTACAGGGTGCACATGGGGAGGTGTGTGGCATACAGGCCCGGACACCTCTCTTTTGTTTAGAGATAATAATTCAGTTTCTATTGCCTTCTTCCAATCTTCCCAATTGAAACTTTTCTTACATTCAGCAAGCGATGCAAGCTCTGGATCAAGATCGATGATTATGGCAATTTGCTTTGCAAAGTAGATATCAACATTGGCTGTTGTCCTATTCATGGACTCTCCCGTGTGCACATAATTTCTTGCTATTTCTTCATGAGTTGCTTCTTCTGGAGCGTTTACTTCTTCTGGAGCTTCTCCTTGCTCATCGTTTCTTCTAGTTACGCTGGCAAGTCCCTTTAGTTCTTCGTCTCCGATGTGTGCGCACACATCCATGCCGATTTCTTCTTCCATGGGGATGTTAAGATCCGGTATGCCCTTGTTTGAAGGTGTCATACTGAGAGACTACGTGGAGGTGACCCGGAGTGTGTGATGAGTAATTGACGCGTGTTCTAGAAATGTTGAGTTTGGTTTGAGTGGTTCGTGCCATGTCATTGCATGGTGCAGTCGGTTTCGGTCGAACTTGGTCGGACTTGGTCGAACGCGGTCGGACGAGCTTAGGACGCCTGTATTCTTTTCGATCGGTCATTGGGCTATTTTGGATATGAGCATTTAATTCTAATACGACTTTATGTTATCTGTATCTCGAGCGGTGCTATGTGATGTATTTCTTGTCTGTGATGGCTGCAGGACATCGAGACGGAGTCGTGGCGAGGCACGGGATGACCGGACTAGGCACAGGCGGTGCCGAGGTCAAAGCGGTCGAGGTGTGCCGAAGACGGCGAGGACTCGAGGTAGTTGCGAGGCTTAGGCGGTAAGAAATGAGGAAGCTTCCCGGAAGGTGCAGGAGTGGCGTTTTGGTAAAAACGCAAAGCTGCAAAAGAGGAAGCAGATTTGGTTTCAAGTTAATGGATAAAGCACTGATTTGATTGATGCTATTGGGTTGTGAACCCGTTAGTGGAGGCTATAAAAGAAGAGGGGTAGGCTAGAGAGAAATGAGAGAGTGTGTGTGTGAGGGTTTTACTATTAGTGCTCTCCCTGTCTGCATGTACTGGGTATTTGTAGGCAGCAGTAGTTTTTGTGGTTTCTTTGCGTGTGTTGATCTCGGTGAGAGATGGGATGATCTGGTTGTAAAACTCTTTTGTATTTAATCATTCATGTCTCTGTCTCATTTGAGAAATCTTGAGTTTGAGCTGTTGTGATTTCCTTTCTCTTCTCTGTGTTTTTGCTTCTTCACTATCTTCAGTTCTCTTTGCCCTGTTCTTTTCTTTTCTTACTATTTTCGGTTTCTTTGCAGCTTCTGTGTTCGGCAGTTTGGCTCTTGGTTTAGTGTTTCGTTTCAGCTCCTAAGGTTGTCTTGCTGTTCAGTTTAAAGTTCAGAGTCTTTGCTCTTACAGGATTCAGAAATCCTCCCTTCATTACTCTGTTTAGCGACATCTTTGAGTATTCTCTGTATGTGTTCAGTTTCGGCAAGGCTAATCTGTAGCTTGGAAACCTTTGGCAAATTCAGTCTTCGTAATGATATCCTGTGAAGTCTGTGTTCGGTGGTGTGCAATTTTTGGTCGACTCTTTTATGCTTCTTCCTGTATACTGCTATGTTCTAGTGTTTGGCCGAATAGTAATTAGGCGCCTTATGTTTTTTTTCAGTCAGAACTTTCAGTTTCGCTGCCCTGTTCTTTTCGGTGCTGTCTCTGTTAGCTTTTCTTTTTAGCTTGCAGTCTTTTTCTCCTCTTTGGTCGGTTGGCATTCTCTGCAGAAATCAATCTCTCGGTTTAAGAAGCCAAGTGCAATTTCCCTTCTTCCGTCTGAGTCACAGCGCTATTTCTTCAGACCGACCTGTATAGTTGTGTTGATTTCAGTTAGCCGAGTTCATTGAGTTACTCCATGCAGTCCGGCCGCTAGACTGCACTGTAGTCCTCTATGTGTGATCAGCCTCAGTCTCTTTTGTCAGCAGAAGAAAACAAACAAACAAACAATATATATATATATATATATATATATATATATATATATATATATATATATATATATATATATATATATATATATATATATATATATATATATATCAGCAGTCCAAAAGCAGTATCGGATGTCTGATTTTGGATCTGATCCCTATCGCCTGCTGCCCTTCCTTTCGACTGGTCTGTTTTGAGCTCTCGGCAGCTTCCTTTTCTGTGTTTCCTTTATTTCCTTTTTGCCCCTCTGTTGGTTGTTGGCTTTGAGCCTCTGCAGTATCTGCTCTTTTTGGTTTTTGTTGGTCTGCGCTTACCTACTCGAGAAACTCAAGCTGTTTTCAGTATTTTGTTTCGGTGATCAAGGCCGAGTTTCTTGTGTATGTGTTGGCCGAGTTTCTTGTGTATATGTTCAGTATTTGATCTTTTCAGTCTTGGTGTTCTCTCGGTCACCAACAGAAAGCGACAGAGATTAGTCTCAGTCTCCTCTGTCTGAAATTTCAGTTTTTCGTTTTTGCTGCCTTTTTAGTATCAGGTTTCAGTCTTGTGTGCTGTTTTAGCCAAGTTCAGTTTAGTTTCTTTTGTTGGTCTATTGCTCTATTTCTCTGCTTGATCTTGCTCGTTTTGTTGGACTGTTGTTTGGGTTCCAGTGTGCAAATCTTTTTGTCTTCATTGCTGCTATAACTATCGGAGAAGAAAGAATTGTGTGAATACTTGGGGCGAATTGAAGGCACCATTCACCCCCTCTGTTGCCATTCCGGTCCTTCAATTGGTATCAAAGCCGGTTAGCTCTTCCTCGTAGATATTAACCGGTCTCTAGAGCCATGGCAACAGACAAGTATTCCACCAAGCCCCCGATCTTCGATGGGATCGACTATCCCTTCTAGAAGAGTCGGATGGAGACCTTCATCCAGGCGATGAGAACATCAATGCCAGAAACATGGCTGATGTTGAGGTGAATGCTAAGGCGAGGAACATCATAATTCAGGGTCTGAGCAGAAGCGAATTCGATCACATCTCTCATCTCACGTCGGCCTTCGACATCTGGGTGACCCTCGTGCATACCATGAGGGCACCACCCAGATCAAGACGGTACGATAGGACCAGTTCAAGCGAGATTACAACAAGTTTGAAATGCTCACTGGTGAGTCCTTGGATGAGTGTTTTGCGAGATTTCACAAAATTCTGAGCAACCTCCGAGCGGTCGGTCTCACATACCCCGACTCGGACAATGCTCGCCAGATGCTTTCTGCTCTTGATTTGCGCGTTTGGGAGATGAAGGTGACCACAATTAAAGACACGACAGACCTCTCGACCTTGACTCTTGATGCGCTGTATTCACGCCTCAAGACTCACAAGATTGACATAGTCTCTCGTAGGTCGAAGTCACAGTCAATGGCATTGGTCACCGATCCCAGTCCTGCTTCTGGTATTTTCTCTGATAATGCTATTGGTTTTTCTCTAGCTGCTCTCTGTGACGTAATTGATGATCATATAGAGCAGCTACCAGAGGAACAGCTAGCCCTTCTAGCCAGAAAGTTTTCCCACGCATACAAGAGAGTGAGGGACAAAAAGAGAGGAGGGCCGATAATCTGCTTCGAGTGTGGTGGCCCCAACCACATTCGGGCGAATTGCCCCAAGCTGGAGAAGGGCAAGGGCGACTACGGCGGTGTGAGCAAGAACGACTATATCAACGAGAAACGCAACAAGAAGCCCCCAGCTCATGTCCAAGGCAAGAAGAAATTCCGCAACCTTGGCAAAGCCAAGAAGCTGTTCCACTGCGTCCTCACCGCCTTCGACGACATCGACTTCAGCGACGTGGAGGGGTGGAGTGACGATGACGGCAAGGATGATCAAGATCCCAAGGACGGCGACGACTTCATCGGCATGTGCTTCATGGCCCATGAGGGCGATGTTAGCTACAGCGAGCTCTACATCGACTCCGATGAGGTATGTCCCTCCTATGACCAGCTCAATGATGTATTTCTGAAGCTAGGAAAGTTTTATGCTAGATCTAGAGCTAGGGTTGTGGATCTTGAGAAGGAAGTAGATAGACTGTCACGGGAGTTTACTTCACTTATATCTGCTCCCTCCCATGACGAATGTGACATATGTTCTTCTTTGCTTGGAGACTTGGAGAAGCTAAGGACCGCTCATGATAGTGTGATTTCTGATCTCGACATGCTTAAGGTGGAGAATGTTAGTCTGCTTGCTGAATTAGAGATGACTAGGGTAGCTTCTTTTTCATCTACTGTTGAGACTACATCTTGCACCTCATGTGAGGTTAAGGACAATGCTTTTATAGGTCTTTACACCATGCTTATTGATCTGCCTGAAAATTATGAAAATTGTAATAACTTGAAGATCAACTTATAGAAGGCAGATCATAAAATTGCTGAGTTGCATGCCTCCTTGCTTGAGCCAATTGCTTCATGTGTGAACTGTCCCAAATTAACTGCTGAACTTGAATCTGTCTCAAAACAGTTTCAAGAAATGATTGACCACAACAAGAAAATGGCTCAATATGCTTCTAAGGACCCTGTTAGCTCACCATGCAATAATTGTGAAAAACTAAAATCTGAGTTGATTGCATTAGATGACAAATGTGTGAAGCTAACTAAGGCCCTTCTAGAGAAGTCACAATCTCCTTGTACTGTGTGTGCTGGTGTGGGGGGAGAAGCCCAAAGAAGTAGAGACGCTTAGGCACGATGACCAAACAGCTAGAGGTAGGATTGTCCCTCCTAGTCCTTGTGAAGACCTCAATGTTGAGGCGGCTATGCATGCACATGCCATTCCTTCTTCTGTTGTTGGTACTCCTTCCTCTCCTTCTGCTGTCTCTTCTTCCCCCTGCTCTTCTTGCACCTCTCTCTTTCGGAAGTGTCAGTATCTTAGGAATACTCTTGAGAGATTTGTAGGAGGCAAAAAGAAGCTGAATCTTATTCTAGACCAGTCCAAGATTTGCAAGTTCAATCATGGTCTAGGATACGATTTTCTTGAGGATGTTAGGAAGCATCCACCTGTTGTTCTCAGACCCATAGCAACAGATGTGATCGAGGTTAAGCCCAAGAACAAAAAGGTTGAGTTCAAATCTGCGGGCTTTGTCCAAGGGATCTCTGACAGTAAGGTGGTAACACCTGGTGCTTCGACCTCTCAGAAGGCGAAGTTTCATTGTACCTTCTATCAGAAGGATGGACATATGATCGAGAGATACTTCAGGCGCGCTAAGATCGCGCGGAGAGATCATGTTCGTGATCTTAGGCGTATTCAGGGTCAGCCCCAGACTTTGAGTGCACCTAAGACCAACACGAGGCTTAGGGTTGATCACTCTGAGGTGTTTGGGCAGCATCGAGGACTTGGTTTTTCCAGTGTTTCTGATTTTCGTCCTCGGTTTGCCTTCGGTAAAGATATCCGCCGTTCTGAGGGTAGATCTCGTTTTTCCCATCGAGACAGCTACCCACGGCGAGATCAGCGTGTTGCCGGTGCACTGACTCGGTCTTCCAAAACAGTCGGACCTAGCAACGGCTTCAGGTCTGCTCATAAACCTTCTGGTTTTCTGAGCGACGGAGAGCGTAGGGTAGTTAGAGGTCAGTCGTGTGTGACTACTTCTTCTGCTCGTGTGACTCAGTATTGGGTTCCAAAATCTCTTTTGATTTATCCCAATACTGAGCCATTTCTCTCTCGTTGACTCAGGTTCACCGGGCAGGGAAGGGAGAGGTTTGGCTCGTTGACTCCGGGTGTTCTCGACACATGACCGGAGACTCACGTTGGTTCTCTTCCCTAGCTCGAGCTCCAGGTGATGAGACTATCACCTTCGGAGACGCCTCGTCCGGGCGTGTCACCGCCAAAGGTACGGTGCACGTTAATGAGTCTTTCATTTTAAAAGATGTTGCCTTGGTTAGTAAGCTGCAGTACAATTTGATGTCTGTTTCTCAGCTTACCGATGACGGTTTCGAGGTGAGCTTTAAGAAAAATGCTTGCAAAATTCTTGATTCTTCAGGGAGTCTGGTTTGCGGGATTTCTAGATATGGGAGGATCTTTCGTGCTGATTTTGTTGAGTCTTTTGGTGATCCTCTTATGTGTTTAGTTGCTTCTGAGTCCCGTGACCTTACTTTCTGGCATAGGAGACTTGGTCATATTGGATTTGACCATTTGACCCGAGTTAGCGGCCATGATCTCATTCGTGGTCTGCCCAAACTCAAGATGGTCAAAGATCTAGTTTGCGCTCCTTGCCGGCATGATATGATGGTTGCCGCTTCTCACCCTCCGGTCACAGTGACCATGACCGATGCACCGGGACAGCTGCTCCACATGGACACAGGTGGACCAGCTCGAGTGCAGTCAGCAGGAGGGAAGTGGTATGTTCTTGTCGTGGTCGATGACTTCTCGAGGTACTCTTGAGTGTTTTTCTTAGCCTCGAAGGATGATACATTTACCCATTTTCGGGGACTTTTTAGTAGGCTTTCTGTTGAGCTCCCGGGTGCCTTACGAGCGATCCGTAGTGACAATGGCACGGAGTTCAAGAATTCCTACTTTGAGAGGTTTTGCGATGAGACAGGTGTAGAGCATCAGTTCTCTTCTCCACACGTCCCACAGCAGAATGGCGTCGTGGAGAGGAAGAACCGTACATTGGTCGAGATGGCCAGGACGATGCTTGATGAGTACTCTACACCTAGGAAGTTTTGGACTGAGGTGATTGTCACCGCGTGCCATGTTTCAAACAGAGTTTTTCTGAGGGCACACTTGCAACGCATTTCCTATGAGTTGAGATACGGGCGAAAGCCCAGTGTCTCATTTTCGTGTGTTTGGTTGCAAGTGTTTTATTCTGAAGTCCGGGAACCTAGATAAGTTTGAGTCACGATCTTGTGATGGGATCTTTCTAGGGTACTCGACTTCTTCGCGGGCTTATAAGGTCTGGAACTGCGAGTCTAGCAAAATGGTAGAGACCTGTGAGGTGACTTTCGATGAGCCTAGTCCGGGGACTAGGCCAGATATCTTAGGTTCTGTAGAGCAGTCTGAGCCCATCTTTGTGGATGATGAGGAGGATGGAGATGAAGGTTGTTTACCTGATCCAGTTCCCTCTCCCCTTGAGGTGCCTGCTTCTTCAACTGCACCTCGAGGAGATCAGCCCATGCCTTCCACATCTTTTGGAGTTAGTGGCTCTGTTCCTATCTCGTCAGCTCATGAGGTAAAGGCCACTTCTTCTTCTCATCCAGGACCTCCCCGACATATCCAAAAAGACCATCCTTCAGAGCAGATGATCGGGGATCTTTTCGAGCGTGTCACCCGCTCAAAATCTGGCTTATCTCACTTCTGTCTCCACTCTGCCTTCGTTGCCTCATTCAAGCCCAAGGATGTTAGTCATGCTCTTTCTGATGAGTTTTGGGTCAATGCCATGCATGAGGGGTTAGAAAACTTTGAGAGAAATAAGGTCTGGTCACTTGTTGAGCCCCCTAGAGGTTATAATGTTATAGGTACCAAGTGGGTATTCAAGAACAAATAGAGTGAGGATGGGGTAGTCATTCGAAACAAGGCTAGGTTGGTAGCTCAGGGTTTCTCCCAGGTTGAGGGTTTAGATTTTGAGGAGACATTTGCCCCTGTAGCTAGGCTAGAAGCCATTAGAATCTTGCTTACATTTGCGGCGTCTAAGGGCTTCAAGCTTTACCAGATGGATGTCAAGAGTGCCTTCCTCAATGGGTTTATTGAGGAAGAAATCTATGTTAGGCAGCCTCCAGGTTTCAAGAACCCCAAATACCCAAACCATGTCTATAAGCTTTCTAAAGCCTTGTATGGACTTAAGCAAGCGCCTAGAGCTTGGTATGAGAGGCTTAACTCCTATCTGTTGAGTCATGGGTTTAAGATGGGTAAGGTAGATAAGACCTTATTCATTCGCAGGCATGGCAATGACATTCTACTCGTCCAGATTTATATGGATGATATCATCTTTGGTGGCTCCTCTCATGCTCTTGTCTCCCAGTTCTCCAATGTCATGAGCTCAGAGTTTGAGATGAGCATGATGGGCGAGTTGAGCTTCTTTCTTGGCTTTCAGATCAAGCAGACTCGGGAGGGTACCTTCTTGCATCAGGGTAAGTACACTCGAGACCTCCTGAGATGCTTTGATATGAGTGATGGTAAACCGGTGTCCACTCCTATGGCTTCATCAGCTTCACTCGACCCAGATGAGGACGGCAAGCCAGTTGATCAGAAGGAGTATCATAGCATGATTGGCTCCCTCTTGTACCTCACTGCCTCGAGACCGGACATACACTTCTCTGTGTGTCTATGTGCTCGATTTCAGGCTTCTCCTCGTGTATCTCACCGCTAGGCAGTGAAGAGCATCCTTCGGTACCTTCGAGCTACCATTGACTATGGTATCTGGTACTCTTCCTCATCCTGTCTTTCCCTCACAGCCTACTCGGACGTAGACTTTGCTGGCTAGGATAGATAGGAAGAGCACTTCTGGCACCTACCAATTCATTGGCACTTTTCTTGTTTCTTGGTCTTCTAGGAAGCAGTCCGGTGTTGCATAGTCCACCGCAGTGCCCGAGTACGTTGCTGCCGCCAGTTGCTGCAGCCTGGTGCTTTGGATGGTTTCGACCTTGCGGGACTTTGGGTTAGCCATAGACAGTGCTCCACTCTTCTGTGATAACACTTCTGCTATCAACATTGCCAAGAACCTAGTGCAGCACTCTCGGACTAAGCACATTGACATCAGATATCACTTCCTTCGAGACCATATAGAGAAGGGTGATATAGTACTCCAGTTTGTGGAGAATGACCACTAGTTGGTTGATATCTTTACCAAGCCTTTGGATAGCTCTAGGTTTTCAGCCTTGCGGGGAGAACTTGGGGTGGTTTGTCGTTATGGACTGTTGTGAGGGGGAGCTTTGTGCTTCATGTTTTATCTTGTATATTATGCTCTTGCTCTTTTCTGTCGCATTGTATTTGGATGCATTGGGATAGTCCTTCTAGCATAGGTTAGAGTGGTTCTCTTGCCGAGTTGTTTAGACTTATTTCTCTCATCTTGTGATTCTAGGATGCTGCTTATTAGCTATTTCTCTTTTCACTAGGTTGAGCTCACTCACTTCTTATAGATTCTAGCAAGGGTTGGGCCACCCTTGAGTAGATAGGGTACGTGTTTGCTCCTTGATGTGTTAGATGATCAGCTGATAGTTCTAGAGTCATATGGGGTAGATGAGAGTCAGTCTGAGCCATAGTATCCTCTATATCTTATCTATGCTTTAAGGACTGCCTTTTCTAATTTTCTTGCCAGCTTCTCGTTTTATTTCTTTGGTTCAAGGGGAGTTCATTTGGGAGTTTTCTAGATCTTAATGGTGACATAACTCAACTTGAACTAAAAGTGTATCACATGTTGAGGGGGAGCTGGATTTTCTTGCATGTCATTTTGCATTGTAATATAACTACATGAAGCCTTGATTATTACCCGTTAATGACATGTTTACAATGTATTACATCTTGCCATGATCTGTGCTTAATTGCTAGATTTATCATGACTTTATATGTGTAGTCTAGTCTTTGCCATGATAGGTTGCTTAAAAATGCGCAACTTGAATTAAAACATATCATGTTAGCTCTTGAGACTAGTATGTCTTTAGTTATCCTTTTATGATTCATGCCATGTTAGATAGGATGAGTTGAATCTTGAATCTTTATTGAGTTTTAGATTGAGCTATGCTAGTTCCTTTATGAAGCATAAGTTAGCACAAGTCTTCTGTTCATAAAAATGCAACAAGATCTCTTTTGTGCGAAAAACTGATCTCACCAATTCTTTCTCATGAGACTGCTTGCCATTGCACTAGGCATGAACTCAGGGGGAGTTTTGGATGACCAAGACTATCTTCTTAAGCTTCTCGCTTAGAGTAGTCGCATAAGGCTTGAAATCTAGCACCTGACTAAACAAAAATCTTGGTTTGTAACAACCATGAATTTCTATAAAAAAAACATGTCAATTGTGCTAAATTTGTTTAATTACACAAAACGACCAAGTACTTGAACAAATGATTCATTCCTGAACTTGTAGCACTCTAAATTGACTCAATACTAGCTTCTTGGTTCCACTTAGATTATTGACATGGCCTGCATCATCTTTGGATACCTTCAGCTAGACTATAATCATGGTTGACTTGGCATGCTAAGCAATTCGACTAATTTTCAGATTATGACTTATTTGGCTTAGCTTGTCTATACATGTATTGTCATGATCTTGATAGCATTCTTATATGTTATGGCTTGGTGTAATACTTCAAGGTCATTTTGGATAATCTTCATGGCTCATCATGCTTAAATTGAATAATATTCAGCCATTCCATCCATACTCATGATTTATTCTCTTCCTTGCATCTTGATGATTTTATTGCCAAAAGGGGGAGAATAATGGAGAAAAAGCCATTTCAATGAAATTTGGAGCTTTTGAGGAAAACTTGCTCTTTCTGTTTCTGCTCCTTTTGTCGACATGGTCATAAGCTTCTTCGCTTCTCTTTTAGACCATGTGCGACTCTCAAAACAAACTCAACTATATGCTTTTTCTATGTTTGTCAATATACTCATCAAGGGGAGATTGAGAGACTATGTAGAGGTGACCCCGAGTGTGTGATGAGTAATTGACACGTGTTCTGGAAATATTGAGTTTGGTTTGAGTGGTTCGTGCCATGTCATTGCATGGTGCAGTCGGTTTCGGTCGAACCTGGTCGGACTTGGTCGAACGCGGTCGGACGAGCTTAGGACGCCTGTTTTCTTTTCGATCGGTCGTTGGGCTATTTTGGATATGAGCATTTAATTCTAATACGACTTTGTGTTATCTGTATCTCGAGCGGTGCTATGTGATGTATTTCTTGTCTGTGATAGCTGCAGGACATCGAGGCGGAGTCGTGGCGAGGCACGGGATGACAGGACAAGGCACAGGCGGTGCCAAGGTCAAAGCGGTCGAGGTGGGCCGAAGACGACGATGACTCGAGGTGGTTGCGAGGCTTGGGCGGTAAGAAATGAGGAAGCTTCCCGGAAGGTGTAGGAGTGGCGTTTTGGTAAAAACGCAAAGCTGCAAAAGAGGAAGCGGATTTAGTTTCAAGTTAATGGATAAAGCGCTGATTTGATTGATGCTATTGGGTTGTGAACCCGTTAGTGGAGGCTATAAAAGAAGAAAGGTAGGCTAGAGAGAAAGGAGAGAGTGTGTGTGAGGGTTTTACTATTAGTGCTCTCCCTGTCTGCATGTACTGGGTATTTGTAGGCAGCATTAGTGCTTTCACTATCTTCAGTTCTCTTTGCCCTGTTCTTTTCTTTTCGTACTGTTTTCGGTTTCTTTGCAGCTTCTGTGTTCGGCAGTTTGGCTCTTGGTTTAGTGTTTCGTTTCAGCTCCTAAGGTTGTCTTGCTGTTCAGTTTAAAGTTCAGAGTCTTTGCTCTTACAGGATTCAGAAATCCTCCCTTCATTACTCTGTTTAGCGACATCTTTGAGTGTTCTCTGTATGTGTTCAGTTTCGGCAAGGCTAATCTGCAGCTTGGAAACCTTTGGCAAATTCAGTCTTCGTAATGATATCCTGTGAAGTCTGTGTTCGGTGGTGTGCAGTTTTTGGTCGACTCTTTTATGCTTCTTCCTGTATACTGTTATGTTCTCGTGTTTGGCCGAATAGTAATTAGGCGCCTTATGTTTTTTCAGTCAGAACTTTCAGTTTCGCTGCCCTGTTCTTTTCGGTGCTGTCTTTGTTAGCTTTTCTTTTTAGCTTGCAGTCTTTTTCTCCTCTTTGGTCGGTTGGCATTCTCTGCAGAAATCAGTCTCTCAGTTTAAGAAGCCAAGTGCAATTTCCCTTCTTCCGTCTGAGTCACGGTGCTATTTCTTTAGACCGACCTGTATAGTTGTGTTGATTTTGGATGTCCAAAGAGCAGTATCGGATGTCTGATTTTGGATCTGATCCCTATTGCCTGCTGCCCTTCCTTTCGACTGGTCTGTTTTGAGCTCTCGGCAGCTTCCTTTTCTGTGTTTCCTTTATTTCCTTTTTGCCCCTTTGTTGGTTGTTGGCTTTGAGCCTCTGCAGTATCTGCTCTTTTTGGTTTTTGTCGGTCTGCGCTTACCTACGCAAGAAACTCAAGCTGTGTTCAGTATTTTGTTTCGGTGATCAAGGCCGAGTTTCTTGTGTATGTGTTGGCCGAGTTTCTTGTGTATATGTTCAGTATTTGATCTTTTCAGTCTTGCTTTTCTCTCGGTCACCAACAGAAAGCGACAGAGATTAGTCTCAGTCTCCTCTGTCTGAAATTTCAATTTTTCATTTTTGCTGTCTTTTTAGTATCAGGTTTCAGTCTTGTGTGTTGTTTTTAGCCAAGTTCAGTTTAGTTTCTTTTGTTGGTCTATTGCTCTATTTCTCTGCTTGATCTTGCTCGTTTTGTTGGACTGTTGTTTGGGTTCCAGTGTGCAAATCTTTTTCTGTCTTCATAGCTGCTATAGCTATCGGAGAAGAAAGAATTGTGTGAATACTCGGGGCGAATTGAAGGCACCATTCACCCCCCTCTGTTGCCATTCCGGTCCTTCACATACTAATGCTAGGTCTCAATTGGCTCCCCTTCTGGTTCTGGGGAACTTCAGTGATCGGCTATGACAAGTCCTTCTTATCCTTTTTCACCAAACGTCCCCGGTTACTTGGGATCCGAGGGACCAGAGTTCTCGTCCTTTTATTCTGAGACCTCTGGACGGGATTAGGGATACCTTCTACTTTCTTTGGTATTTCAACCCTCTTCGGTGCATTGCGTGCGGGCACATGTGACTTGGTCACACTCTTCAAATTACTAAAGTGGTCAGGCAATTGATTTGTTAATGCTTGCAAATCAATGATCTTCTGGACTTCTCTATTTGCTTCACTAGTGCACAGGTCATGTGCATGGATTCTCGTGTCTTGCTATGTAATTTTTCGATATTTTTCATCAAGGGGTTGATTTCATCCGCCTAATGTTGAGAAATTATCCTCATCAAATATGCAATCAGCGAAGCGACGGTATGCAAATCTCCTGTCATGAGTTCTAAATACCTGATTATGGATGCAACCTCATAACCAACGTATATCCCAGTCTTTTGGAGAGGACCCATTCCAGTATGCTGTGGAGGGGGTATAGGTATATAAACCTTACATCCAAACCTCCTGAGATGAGAAATTATCGATGTTGACCCTTGCGCTAGTTGCATAGGTGAATAGATGTTGTAGGCCGATGGTCTAAAGTTGATGAGATTTGCTGCATGTAGGACCGCGTGTCCCCAACATGTAGCTAGCAAATTACAATTCTGCAAAACAGGTCGAGCAATAAATTTAATTCTCTTAATTAATGCCTCTATTAAACCATTCTGGGTATGGACATGCGGTACAGAATGCTCAATTGTAATTCCCATCGCCATACAATAATCATCAAATGCCTTTGAAGTAAATTCTCCAGTGTTGTCTATTCTGACTTTATGTGATGATCAGGGAAAATATTTCTGATGTGAATTATCTGCGATATCAGCTTTACGAAAGCATGGTTTCTCGTGGACAATAAACCTACGTGCGACCATTTCGAGGAAGCATTGATGAGCACCATAAATGGCCCTGAAAGTGGCTGAATGGGATTGCAAATGTCTCCTTGGATGCGTTCCAGGAATGCAGAGACTTCATCTTTCACTTTCAGAGTGGAAAGTTTAATAATTAATTTTCTGGTGGCGCATGCAGAGCATACAAAATCTTTGTGATTTGAAAAATTCTTTACATTAATATTATGCCTTTGGGAATTGTTGATTATATTTCTCATCATCCTAAGACCTGGGTGGCCTAATCTGTCATGTCAGGGACAAAAAAGTTCAAAGCTTCTAAATACTGCCTTCAGGGCAGTATAGGTTGCAGATGCCTTGATGTTGGTGTAGTATAGCCTAGTTTCTAATGAAGAAAGTTTTTCTAATACCCTTTTTCCATTTGCTTCGCGCTTCATAATGAGCAGATATTTCTTACCGTACTCTTCTTCAGTCTCAACGTGGAAACCGTTGGCACGAATATTCTTAAAACTTAGGAGAGTTCTAGTCAATTCTAGATACAATAAGGCTTTTTGAATGACTAAAGTTGTGCCCATTGGGAGTATAATTGTACCAATATTCTTACTAATCGACTGGAAATATTTCGTCTCACTTAAGATGGTATTCGTTGTGCCGCTGTCGGCTAAGCACACTTCCTCCATAGGGCCCCACACGTGTTCTAATATGAGGTATTTTATTAATATGCATTAGAAGGCAATCAACACATAAATAAAATACTTCAATATCAGAACATATCATGCCATTATAAACTCAATAAATGAATGAATTATTTAAATATCATCCAACCATCACGAGAAATTAAAGTTGCTTAAGTACCATCCATGCAAGTTCTAACTTGTCCTTTCACATAAAAGTAAATGACAATTAAAGGCTAAATGCATTCTGTGTATTAGACTGAATCTACTAAGAAATCGGAGACTTCGTCTGTTATTTTCTCGGGGGTGATATGCTCTTCGAGAGAAATCATGACGGTGGTAGCTGCTAGGTCAAAAGCAGATGCTGCTGCCGGGATGGCTTCAACCTCCATCAGCGCAGGCAGCTGCTCAGAACTCTCCCCCTCAACAGATGCAAAGTGGGTTTCATGCTGCCCTTGGCCATCCTTCTTCTTCTGGGCTTGGAAGGCATCGATGATATACTGTGGCTCTTTACAGATCCGCGACTAATGCCCCCACTTGCCACATTTGAAGCGGGATTGGTCCTACTGGCCATAGGCCTTGCCATCCCGCTTTGACTTACTTGCCTTGTTCTCATGTGGAGCTTCTAACTTGCCTTTTTATGCTGCGGCCTTACCCTTCCTCCCCCTTTTCTTCATCAAGGGCTTTCGCACCTTGTAGCTCTCGGTGTTGGCTTCACAGTCAGCGGAGCTCCCAGGTGGCTATGTGACGTAGTTCTTGCGGAGAACTTCGTCCTGAGCCTCTGCAACCTGCATCATATCAATCAATTCGGCATACTCCTTGTAGCCGTCTTGACGATAATTGCGTGCGGATTGCATTGCATTGGGGTGGATGGTGGATAGGGTCTTCTCAATCTTCTGCTCATCTGTGATCTGTTTGCCATAAAGTTGAAAATTAGTACAAATCCTGTGCAAGGCAGAATTGTACTCTCCAACCGTCTTGAAGTCAGCAACCTCAGTCGGATCCATTCTTACTCTACCTGAGGAAGAATGGTGTACTTTAGCCTATCAAACCGCTTCTTGAGTGCAGTCCAGAGTGCTAGCACGCTCTTCTCTGCTATGTACTCATTCTTGAGAGTGAGACAGAGGTGGTGCCTGAGAAAGTTAACTGCCTGATCATTTTCCTCAGGGGTGGTTTGGGCATCCTACGATGCGCCAATCCCAATAGTAGCGCGGAGCTTCTTGGCTCCAAGTACTATTTTGACATCGGAAGCCTAAGTCAGATAGTTTTGGCCATGCTGGGCCAGCTCCTCGAACTCCCAGTTTGTGATGCCAGTCATCTGCATGTGCTGAAAGGAATAAATAAGTTTACTGCCGGTAAACATGCATGGGATAAATTTACTTCAGGTAAATAAATTTTATAATGGTACAAAAGATTTTTCGTAATGTTCCAAAATTCGTATGCATTTTCTATAAATTTTATTGCTAAATTCAGTGATTAAAGGCAATTTAACTAATTACGATTAATCAAAATAGTAAATAAATACATAAAACATAGAAAAATAATAATGAAAGAAATAAACATGCTTCAAATGCTAAAAATAATTCAAAATTTGGATTCCCGAGGCCCTTTTATGCCAAAATATGAATTTTCAGTGAATTCTGCAATTTTCGAGTGCTTATACGCAAATTTTTAGTTCAGAGAAAATTTTTGCGTAATTTTCTGATTTTCCGAGGGTCTGTCTACAAAATTCGGGACCCATTTGAAAATTTTGGGGCTCTTCTGTAATTTTTAGAATTACGAGGGCCTTTTTGCAAAATTGTTCGTGCCAGCCGGTTTCCTCTTTTTCTTTTCTTCCTAGCCCATCCAGCCCGTTATACGCTGGTGCAAAAGGAGGCAAACCCTACCCCTGTTCACAAGTGTGGTGGCGGTGGCGGCCCGAGCGTCGGCTCGAGAGGGAGCGAGGCGATGGCGGCCGGCAGAGCCAGCGGAGCGGAAGGACCGGTCGACACGACGGTGGATTTGGCTTCGGGCCAGCCTCGGCTTCAGGTGAGGCGGCGGCCGAACGAAGCTCGGCGGGGCCAGTGGCTCGTGGCGACCTTGCGGAGCCAGCGCGGGCGTGGAACCCGAGGCGAGCGGCGACGGTGCTTTGAGCACCACGTAAAGGGGAGGCCGGCTGGCGGCGTGGTCGGCCATGCGGGAACTGAAACGTCGGCGCGGTCGGCCGGCCGGGGGGGGGGGGGGGCCGAGCGACAGGGGCCGGCGCGGGCGGCAGCTACAGGCCGACAGGCGGCGTTGGGCGCGGGTGGCCGACTTCGGGTGCGGCTGGCTGGTGGGTGGCACTTCTGGCGCAGAGTCGGCGGCGGCCTCATCGAGTGCGGTATCGGCGGGCGGCGCTTCGGGCGCGAAGCCGGTCGGCTGTGCGGGGCTCAAGGCAATGCGCGAGGAGGTCCAGTGGCGCTTCAGGCGGCATGGCTTCGAGTCGGCACATCAGCGCACACGACGGCGCATGGGGAGGAGGGCCGGTGGCCGGCGGGCAAGGGGAGGCCGGCGGCCGATTTGCGTACGGCGGCCATTCGGAGCCGGCCATGCGCGGATATTTTCTTTGTTTTCCTTTTTTAATCTACGGTGCAATCAACATCTACTCTGTGATGTAATCTACCGATCGACATTGTGCCTGCGATTTCAAGTCTGCTCGCGGTAGATTAAAGCGGTTTTACAGCATAGAAAAATATTATAGAAAGTGAAATCTGCGAATTTAGAGTGATCTAAATACAAACAATTCGATCTACTAATGCTTCAATGATTACCTTCGATTCACCGGAGTGATTCATGCTGATAACGTGTTGAGGAACCGTCGCCGACGACCAGTCTGATCGATTTCTCTGCTTATGCAAAATAAGATCAATCACAGAAGACAGAAAATAGTAGATTGAAACACAGAGAGGTAGAGAGAACTCATTGTCTTTCTTTATTGCTTTTTTTCTGATTTCGTGTACAAAATAACCAATAATATTCTCTATTTATAGTCTAATTGTGAGAAACCCACCATAGGTTAAGTCTTCAAGCTCAGACCCAGGTTCCTAACATAATGTTCCTGAGTAACAATGCATGCACTGCAACCAGGTCTTGCCATACATGACTCTCCAGAGCAAACTGCGCTGTACGTCTATACCTAAATTTTGATTTATGTAGCACATTTCTGGAACATGATGTTAATTTATATACTCTGTGAAAAATAAAGAGCCTGCTATCTGTGAAAAATTAAGAGCCTGCTATTAGTGTGACATCATAAAGGAAATTTTAGGGTCCGCTATTAGTTACAGCAAAATGCATGATATTTTCCCCAGAAAATTTGCATGAGACGGACCTTCATTGATCGAGTAACTGCAATGAACTCGAAGGAATGGAAGCTTCTAGTCTATCAACAAACAGTACAAAATTACAAATCAAACCATTTTGAGATTAAATGTAAAATTTCTGCTGTTATAAACCATATACCACAACCATGATCAGATCTGTAGCAAAGATCATCATCATTAGTGAAACTACAGCTCCAACCCAAAACTTGTCCAATACAAGCCCTCATAGGAATCATCTCCATCAGGGCTTCAAGGTATAAGAGCTTGCCTGTACAACTCATCCTTGCCATCAGCAGGTGAGTACTTAGTGAGCATCACTCCGTTAGATACCGTTTCTCCAGAACTCAAAACATGTGCTGCATTCCGATACCAAGGCTGCAAATGAGGATCAAGGGAAGGTGAGTTTGGAAGCATCACTGAACCCCAGTCTCTCTGCCCTACCCGCGCTTCACGTATTCTTCGTCGCACCAAAAGCCCAGCCGCATCTTCTCTTCTGATTTCTGTCATGGTCCGTGCAATTGCCATGCATAGCAGAAGCACAAAAACTGCATCCTCTTCAGGTAAGAACTCAACTGCAAGTAATTTCCAGTTTAGGAGCATGGTTGCTCTGCCACCAGGATGATCTGGTGATGTACGAACAAGGGTGAGGTATTGCTCCTCAGTGCGATTATTTGATGTGCTATCCTTATTTATTCTGTAGCTCAATCTCCTTCCTACAAGCAGCCTTGCCTGAAGATATAGTTTATTGCAATGTAGTTAGAAGGCATTAAAATATGGCATTGTAAATTTTGGAACATTGTAAATCAAGTAGTATATCAACAGTGAACTGATTTATATTTACATGTGTGGCGCAAGTCATACACCAAACCATCTAACATAATTTCATTTAGCAGTCTAGGATGAAAAATTATGTTACAGAAATGAAAACAGCACAATTCCACATTTAAGTAAAACACATCCATGTTAAGTAGAAAATGTATACAAATTAAGTTCTAATTTAAATGACATCTATTGATGCACATACAAAAACTCACATCATGTTGCATTTCTGAAAGCAATAAGGATGAACTTTGCACTCTTTTGTCTGGTATCTCGTTTACTAAATCAATCTACTATAGAATCTTCATACCACCCGATCTTTCAGCAATGAACTCCAAATGAATGGAAGCTATTTTACTGCAAAATAATCCATCCTACAATTCCAGATAAAGTGCATCGAGAGAAAGGAGCTTATGGGATTTTACTGCAAAATAATCCATCCTACAATTCCAGATAAAGTGCACAGAGAGAAAGGAGCTTATGGGACCATACCTCTTCTTCTGAGCTCTCGTTTTGTAGCACAAAGTTGAGGTCGTCTCCCAACCGCACTGTCAGTACATCTCCAGTTGAAAAGCACCAGATCACCTTATTCTCCTGTTGATCTTTTGTCGGTGTTGCCGTGCCCACGATCTTCTCTGCACACACAGGGAAACAAATACACACCTCTTCTTAAGGCAAGATATGTTACTGACACGAACCAATTATTCTGCATACTGAAGCTACCAGGAGCATAACCAACGGATGTTGCACTTGCAATGTATGACCATGAGCCTTCTCGGACCTCAATGATCCTGTCCTCCCATTTCACAGCCACGGGAGTTTCAGCGCCTCTCCGCCAAATCCCTCTGCCTATTCTACACAAGTTGCAACAGACTTCAGCAAAACTATATTGACTATTAAGATATAAAAGTACATGTCATTCCCCCACCGCTTAAGCATAGTAGTGTAACCATTCAACACAAGAGCATAATTTGGTAGTTGGTACCGAAACAAAAGGTTTAAGTTTGGCCTGCATGACTCATTTTGTTAGAATATTTACCCAAGATCGAGGCAGTATGTGCCAACACTTGTCTACTAATGTTCTCCAAAGAAAAAAAGAACACTTATCTACCAAGGCAAACTATAGTAATAGATTCTGAAACTCAACAAAATATGGAGATTACTAGTACTTTCTCCAGAACAGTACCTCATTCGAATGACGAAACATTCTTTCCCACCGTGATCAAGCACCGTGCGGGTCAGCCACCGTCCTTCTTGTGGACGGTAACTTTTCATGCGCAATATGACATCAGAAATCATGGCCCCACCATCATCAGTGACTCGGTCAGGTACACACTTCAACAAGTATGGTGCTTGAATTGGAGGAGTAATTGATGCCATCGCTCTCATCCTGACATCGAGCTCCTCTGTAAAAGTGAGGGCCTTCTCATGCAACATAGCACTCCATGAGAATGGTATGTTCTTGAGGAGCTTGCTGTTCCTGAAGCACCCACTAGTGCTGCGCCTGACCTCAATGGTGAGGCCTCGGGTTGCAAATTCACAGTACAGATGCCATGTTTTCTGCCAGTTTTTGCAGGATAAATTGGGCATTGATTTGTTGAGCTTTAGTGATCTGTGACACCTCTGTGTTCGCAACCGTAGGAATTCCTTGCTGATGTGTTCACTGTCAAATTCTCCTTTCAGGAACACATGTACCTGGTATCAAGAATCAATGATATCATATTGCCAATGTATAAAGTAGATAAATAGTTAAGATGAAAAAAAACATATTTGTAAGGTTTCCCTTGCCTGGTCACATAATGAGTTTAGACAACAAACTTCATTTGCACTAATATGCAGTACAATATGTGTCAATTCTCTAGTTTTTTCAATATTCAGCGGGTGCATGAACTGAAGTTGGTATCAATCCATTGCTGTAACAGGTTCAAGCCTTCTAGGCATGATATTATTTCTGACATGTATTTTTTTCAATGAAAAATACAAAAAGGGTGTCCGTGCTTTCTTTAAAAAAATCCAAGATTATAAAGCAATTGCAATTACTAATAGGGAAAACTATTTCGTTTTGGATTTTTTTGGTGGGTAGCGAAAGGAACGAAATCACCGAAATTTCGGTTATTTCGGATGAATTTCATTCAAACGGTTCAGATCAAATTTGAATTTTAAACTTTGAAGTTACGATAAAGAATATGTAAACCTTTAGTTGCACAATAAGGACTAGTCTAGTGGGAAGAAGGCAAGGCCCTCTAACGGAGGTCTTGTGTTCGATCTCCCTTGGTGCAAATTCATATTTTCGGCACTAGAATATGTGGGACCCACATGTCAGAGGAAGAAATTTAGGAAAATTTTGTACCTAGAGGTGGGATTTGATCCCTAGACGCCTTTTTCGCAAGAGAAGGGGCTAGCCACTGGGGTAGCTGCTTTGATTTGCTTAGTGTAGAGATTTATAGTCTTTTAAAAGTTCAAAATTTAATCTAAAACAAAATATTTTGGCCAAATTGAAATTATTTCGGGGGGTAGCGAAAGGAACAAAAATTCTGAAATTTCGGTGGAATTTCGCCGAAATTGTGAACCATGATTGCAAATAAGCTCATCAATTGGTTGAGGAAATCTAGCTTAATTTTCTCTCAAGAATAGCAAAAAATCACAAATATTAACTTTGAGCTTGCAAGTTATAGTGGTGGACCCTTGTGATCAGATAATTTAAAAATATCTTAATTATATCGATGTAGAAATTCACTATATCTTGTACAAGACATGATGACACAAAAACAAATAATTGAGCAGGCCTACCCACTACTTGAGGCATCAACATAGGAAATCTTGCGTCATGACTCGAAGTGATCACAGTCCACATGGGGTTGTGGAATTCACTATTGCTTTTTTGACTTACTGTTGTTGACATTATGCCACAATTTGATGGATTGTGGACGTTATGCTTGGCAGATCCATAAGTTCTCAATTCTTTGCCAATCCAAGGCATAAGAAAATGCCGAAATAGATGGATTTTTTCTGAAGAAGAAACAAATGTAATGAAACAACTGCCGAGTAGAAAATATTGTTTACTGACCAGCTATATCATCATGCCAGATACTATGAAGTTGGGTCACAAGTTCCGCATTAAGTTAAATATGATTTTATAGATTTAGAATGCTAGTACTTTTATTTTCTATTGTTCTAAGACAGTGTAATTTTGCAAAATGCTAGCGAATAACCCCAGTCCCCAACAAATGATATATGGAATAGCCTCGAAAATACCTCCATAAGAAACCTAGGTTGCAACCCCTTGTACAGACGGTTGGCATCTTCTTCTGATGCCGCAGCCTCCCAATAGATTGCCTCCCTCGCTGTGCCAGCTGCTGCCGCATCAACCTCTGATCCAGCCGTATCATATGGCTCATCATATGCGTCCTCCCACAACACCCTTGTCCTCTCCACCACCTCCTCACTCACCACCTCCCCATAACCCACCACCACTTTCACGACATTGTCCCTGATGGCCATCGCTGCCATGTCCATCGCATAACTCGCCGGAAAACTCTGCCAAGGATACATCACAGTTGTGTCGACTAAATACATCCAAACCACATTGGTTTGCTTAATAGGATGTCATGCCTATACATACCTGGTGAGCAAGCCACATTAGTAATATGTCCAGGCTAGGCACCAGCCGTGTGTGTTCTTTGGTCGTGCACACAGCCTTCTTGACGAGGTCAAGGAAATGCACATACCGCCGCCTTGCAGCAACATGGTAGACACCTTCCAAGACGAAGGACGAGGCAAAGCGAGCTGCTAGGCCAGCGTACCTTTGAACCATTTTGACAATTTCACCATTGACATTATCATAGGCAATGCTATTCACATTGTTGTCTTCAAATTCATTGTTGTCAAGGTCAAACGGCTCCGATGGGTAGCGTGCAGCCCAGACATCCCGACAACGGTCAGTAGCATACTCTTCATTCTCGGCATCAAGGATGGACGGACGGTCGATGAGGCGTCCGAACCTTGATGCGCAGTATGCCGCATAGCTCTCCTGGGGAGCAGAAGAAAGAAAACCTGAGATCAAGCACGTTGTGCGATATTTTCAAGGGCTAAAACATAACTAAATTCTAAAGTTGAGGGAATTTTGTGGAAAAATTGGCGTCCAGCCCAGGGACTTATTTTAAATTACAGATTTTCCAAAAGAGTAAACTGTCTAATTTTCCATTACCGAATTTTCCCAACACACGTTGTTTTCTATGCACAGTAATCCTTCTAATTTTCTCAAGATCCCAATAATCAACAGATATTCGTTTAAGTTGGCATAGCACTTTTACGGATTAAACCACGCGAGCTTTGACATTTGTAAAACGACCGACCCCTAAAACACTGAGTAATTCCCCAATATCTGACGCAATCAGTAAAGAACGAAAGGTGGCAAGAAGGCTCACATGGTGGAAGCAGTGGCAGAGCCAGACGAGCTGCACGTCGGGCGGCGGCACCAGCATCGCCGCCTCCCCTCCCCCACCCGCCGCCTCCGCCGCGAGCGGCAGCCAGAGCCCCTCGTACCTCCGCATGGACCGCGGCCCCACGCCTCCGCCGACGGCCGGCGCCGAGCGGAGGAACGCGAGGAGGCGGCGCGCGGCGGCGGCGAGGTCGACGGAGAACGCGGGGCCCGGCTGCCCGCGGGAGCCGGAGGACGAGGAGGAGGTCATGGAGGCGGAGAAGGTGGGCTCCGGCGCCTCTGGCGCAGAGGGCAGTCGCTTTCCTGCAACAAGAATAGGTGCCAGCTGACGGTGGTGGGCAGAGTGGTTGGTCAAAAGGGCGAGAGACGTGTGCCAGCAGCGGATTAATTATGGGTGCTTTTGATGTGTGGGACGGACTTGGTTAATGGTGGATCGTTGTTGCGCAGAATGATTGATGAGGACGCACTGGAGGACGTCAATTTGTACGTTTATTTTGGAGCGATTCGATCAGCTGCCACCTGCTTGTCTCGCACCAATTATTTTGCTGAGTCCAGAAACGCCTGTACGATGGGCGTCTCCAATGCTCCACCTCGGTCGGCGTCGCGCGGGTGCTACATTAACGCCGTCTGTTGAGAACTCCGGTGGAAGTGACTTGTGTGACATGATCTATGGGACCCAGCGGCAAAACGATGGGTGGCATCAGGCATCACCAACAGAGTTGACAAGGAAATGCATGGGGGGATCACGACGACCAAGTAATTGCATTTTCTAAGTGAATCATAGTCCCTAATCTCGACGAATAAAAACGTCAAACACGATGTCCCACGGAAATTAACGGGGGCATTCTCTTATGTTGCATTTACACGTTGCCAAAACAAGGCAACCATTTCATCCACCGAGATCCACGAGTCACCGTCACATGGGCCTTACACCCTCTCTGAACAATAACATGTAGAGAAGTACAATGAAACACCGTACCATCATAATTGATTTCTACAGAATAGCTCATGCTCCTCTCGTTGTCCTTTGCTATTTCTCCAACCTCTCCTTCTCTCTTCCTCATCTCATATGCCTCCCTCCTCCGTCGTCATCACCGCTGTGTCAATCGTAACTCCGTGCACCTCCTTCTCCGCCCCGCCCCCTACACCCCCCTGCGGACAACGGCAAGCTCACCAGCACCACCGGCACCCCCGTCCCCGCCGGTCACCCGCTCAACCTAATATTCTCTCAACCCTCACCTAGCCAACTCGCCTTCCGTTGTTGCCCACCGCTCTCCTTAGCCCGTCGCTGCCACCCACCATTGGGCCACCACCGCCCTGGTCTCGCTCTACAACCGAGGGCAAGGTGAACCTGCGGTCGATGGCAGCGGCACCGCTCTCGTCGGCCGTCACGCAAGAGCGAGAGTGAGCAAGTGAGAGAGAGCGATTGAGCAACAGAGAATAGAAGAAGCTAGAAATGATGTACGGTTCGATCTGTATATCGTTAACGAGTACATAGGTGGTATAAATCAATAGGTCTATGGGGCGATCGATGAAAAAGGCCTATTCGTATAGTTCGTTATGGAGTTTGGCCCATTATCTTGTGTAGCCTACACTTATGTGGTATTTGCCATTGGCCACGTTGACTGTCATCTATGTCATTGTGGATGCGGCGGGACTGACGTCTTTTGTGCCCAGGCTACTCAGTGCGCCGCTTGGCACCCACCTCACCTCCTCCAACCAAAAGTCCATGTAATGCATGTCTACCCCCTAGGAGTTGAACTCAGCACTCCAAGTGGATGTCATAGTATTCCAAAATGAACTGCACGGAGGACTGCTGCCACACAGTGCATGCGGCGTACACATGGGAGCAAGACTTGTGAAGGAACATCGGCTTTTTGCACGTGCAGGTCATGACTTTGCCGATCGTGTATGTATGCTTGCGATCGCCTCTTGCGTGACCCATGATGTACTTCTCCCTCAAATGGACCTTGAACTTCTTCCTCACGCCATCTATGGTTCGAGCGACGTGCAAACAAGCCTTTGTCATTTTTTGCTCCTCATATGCCTACATGGCTTCTGAGAATTGCCTCCCTTCATCCAAGTGCTTCTTCACAATTATGGCTCTGTTAACGAAGTAGTTGATGGTGCGGTTTCAATTCTCATCCACAATCGCGGTGACTGGGAGGGAGCGTACATTCTTTATGACACCGTTATACACATTTGACATGCTAGTCGTCATAATCCTATATCTCGCACCATCCATATCCTGAGCTCAAGGAGACCTATCTCCTTAAACCCTAGAACCTGGATTACGATACTTTCATAATTTTGAAAGTCCACCCCATATGGTTCATCCTGTACGACTCCCTCCTTGTAAAACATGAACAAGTATTTTATATCTGATAGCAGGTACCTACCACCAATGCAGGTTAAATACACTTATTTTAGATGATATTACATACAACTAAACATAATACAAAATAATCACCCATCTGTACATAGATGAGCTACCAATATAGGTAAATAGATATTTTCTACATTATTGGTAATGGCACCATAGCAATACATATATGTGTGTATATCTAATTTGCAAGTGGCGGCGATATGTGTGTAAAAACCAATGGACCTTTTTTATGTTACTACTAAAAAAGTAAAATAGTAATAGTGTACATATAATACATCACAGACATTACAAAATATTGTAAAAAAGTTTCAAATAATAACAATGTACAAATAATAACCGTGCATAAATAATAACCGTGTACAAATAATAACAATGCACAAATAATAATAATGTATAAATAATACAGTGCACAAATAATAACAATACACAAATAATAACAGTGTACAAATAATAACAGTGCACAAATAATAACAGTGCACAAATAATAACTTTGTACAAATAATAACAGTTCAGACATAACTGTATGAAAAAATGGCCGGCTATTAATAAATAATCATTATTATCACCACTAATCCATCACTAACATGGGTAATTATAAAACATCATCCGAACGAACTAAATACATATGTCATGTAAACATTGTTATAGAGTGCATTCTACATAACTAACCACCGTTACACTAATTAGACGTTAATGAAACATACCTCTTCGTAAAGGTCTTCACCAGAACCATAATAGTTCTAACTACAAAATCCCCTAAATCGCAACAACCCACCTTGAAAAAGTGATTCAAACTCTCTTCTACTCTCGCTCGCTCTCTCTCTCTCTCTCTCTCTCTCTCTCTCTTCTCCCTTCTCCCTTGGCTCTCTCTCGCTAGGTAGGGAGGATATTTAGTTGCGCGGCTTTGAATGAGCTAGCGGAGAGGAAGGCGAGACTTTTTATACACATGAGGAGGTGTTGTCGATCGACAGGCCTACATTGGCCTGTGGGCCAGTTGCCACGTCCAGCTAAGAGCCATGGGAATAACTGTCCAGCGCATCACATCGTGTCGCATCCGTGTGGTCAGTCACCCACACCCACCTGGCAATGGAGCTACCGAGCCAGGACAACTCGACAGCTTCTATTGAGCCAGGGGGCTCAACAGCCCTATCTGCCGTGCCGCGTGCCAACTTACCATGACTACCCCATGTTAGTGTCGTGCCGCCCGGCCTCTTGCTGCGCCCGTGCCTACTGCCACGACCTCCTGGTCTTGCCAAACAAGGAGGGTACAGCAGGTGATAGGTGCCACCTGTCACATCTTTCAAGTTTAGGGAGGAGGCTATTTTTGAAAAAAAAAAGGTGTTCGGGAGCTATTTTTGAAAAAAAAATATTGCTACAGTGTTGTGTCCGTGAACAGTTGAAAGAATATAGCTTGGCAGCAAAAAAAATAGAGCATGAGAATGGAGAAAATTGGAGGCATGGCGTGGTTCCACATGTTTTTATTTGAGAAGGCTTGAGAAGAGATTTTTTACGGTAAGAAGGCGAGAGGAAAAAAAATTCACCCATTAGCGTGGGCGTGAACCCAAAAAAAAAACCCGGCAGGGATAACTACAGCAATTTTTTTTTTGTCGCTCCCGAGTTTTCCGAGTGTTGCAAACTATAAACACTCGAGAGACTTTCTAACCGGTTTAGACCACATTGCGACCCCGTTTGATGGGTCATGAATGGTTGTTCCTGTCTACATCTCCGAGGGTTACCTAAGACTCTCGGAACATTTTTTTTTTCTCCCGAGTGTACGTAATATATTCATCCTGAGTGTGTTTCTAAGCACTCGGAATGTTCCCGAGTGTTCAGCGGGAAACACTCGGGAAAAAAGTTGGCGCTTGAGAACTGAACATTTCTTGTAGTGCTAGTCTTCATGTCGAGTACAACCGACATAACAAAAACAGTGGCATACTAGATCATATCTAGCTTCTATACTGAAACACATTCATATAGTTACATCTCGGCTTACAGGCACAAGCTAAACAGAAACAAAAGTCAGTGTGCTGCCACTAAGAAAAACCCCTGGAAGAGGTACTTTTCTAAAGGCACTTTTCAATCTTTCTCTAAAATCATGAGTTTATAGTGTAGAGGTGCTTTTTAGAGACACCATAAAAATCACCCCATAATTTTTGAACTCTAGAGACGTTTTTTATAAGCTTTCGAGACGTATATATGCAGAATTTTATCTTATAGAGATATTTTTGAGATGCTCTCTAATTCGTCTAAAGTTTTAGTTGCATGATATGTGTTAAAGAAACTTAGCCCTGATCAACTCGGCTTCGGCTTCTGGCTTATTTTTCACTATTCATAAGTTTCGTCTTTTTCTGAACTTTTGGCTTTTTATTGAGCTTTTTTGCCGGTTCTTTTTTTCCGTATTTGTTTGTATTATACGTAATGGGCTAACATATTTTTTATATTTTTAAATTTTTTTTAAATTTAATTATGCTAAATAAGCCTCTGTCAGCTACAGTGCTTTTTTCAGCCAGCTACAGTGTTTTCAGCCATGAGCTTTTCAGCCGAACCGATCACCATATAAATATTGCAAGACACAATTAAATAAGTAAGGTTGTGAGGTCCTAATTAGTTACGATAATAAGTCTAAAAGAAGTATTTTATGAGGTCTAGAATTTGAGGACGAACCTTTCGTAGTGATGATGCATAGGAAAGCACTTTTGAAATGTTTTAAAAATATCTTTACTACAATGTAGAAATAGGAAAAATATCTTTACTGTACTAAAAACTCTCCATATAGGGTTTGTGTTGTAATGTGTCGCCTAGCACATCAGACCACTCACATAAAGATCAAGCAATGATGCTGTCCGAATACCAATGCTAATGCTATTAGGTTGTGATTCTTTTGGTTAGATGCTTTGGAACTTCATTGAAGAGGATATGAATCCCAACAGCTACATATGCTACCTTAAAGCGTTGTTTACTCATCTGAAGAGCCACAATAGCTTGAACGTACTCACGTACATGATGAATCAAGTGGCACAGCTTCCTCCATGCATGGCACAGCATGTCAGCGTACTCCCGGCTACTCGGCCTTAAGGTGGCCGTCTTCCTTCATGACTTCGCTTCAGAAGCCCTCGATCTGAGCCGTCGCCGCTGGTATCCTTCCCCTCCCCTCCCACGGTTAACCAGTATTATGTTCCAAACTTATTAATCATCATACAAGTAATACCTGGTGGATTCGAGAACCTGCTGATAAGGTTTTGATTGCAAAGAGCCAACAACCGATTTAACGAACATTGAATACGAGTTGGATGAGCTACGTACTATTGGCTTGATGTTAGCATTACTCTGCATTTTCAATGGAGATGTATCATGTGCTAGCTCACGTTTCAATGCTAACATGCTAACTCTAATGCCAACAAGGAGGAACGTGTAGCACCGAAAGCAATAAAGGATGATGAATGGTGCTGATTAAAATTTTCTCTTAAGTATTCTTGATCCTTCATGGTACTGAGATTAGGAACAACAACCAAAAACTCAAAACAAATCACTTAAGAACTCAAAACTCGAGGAAATTCAAACTCCAGGTGGCCAAACTGGCTACTAGGAGTGGTCTAATCGAAGCCTGGTGGTCAAATCACCGGCACCAAGCTGGTCTGACCGAAGGTGGCAGTTGGATCGGGAGAAGGGGAGGTTTGATCGGTTTCCCTGTTCTAAAATAGCCTGAAGCAATCTATTTTTGACGCAATTCCTAAAATACAAATCCAAATGATATAAAATTCTACACACATCTTACATAAGGTCTTAGGAATCTATTCCAATCAAGAATTGCAAGAATCTATATCAAAATTCAGATCTTTTTCAAGATTAAGCAAGATTGAACTATAACTGAGCAAAAAACGAAAAACGATGATATGACTTGCTCGTGAGTAGAAGATAGCCAAGGTAATTCTAGATCTATTTTCATATGTCAGCAGATAATAACACCAAAGAAAACTAGGCAAAAGTATTTAGATCAAGAAATCACTTGGAGAGGGCAAAAACAAGCAAAACATGGTTACTTTAAAACTTACCAACTACATGCCTAAATGGATAGGTAATCATATCGTGCTACTATACTGAAACACATTCAGAAAGTTAAACATCTCGGCTGAGAGGCACAAGCGAAACAGAAACAAAAGACAGTGTGGCCTAGCATATCACAATAGGATCAGTCACAAAAAGGTCAATGATGCTGTCCGAATAACAATATAGTGCTAATGCTAAAGATTGTGTTTCTTTTGGTGAGTTAGATACATGCGTGCTACTTCATTGAAGAGGATATGGATCCCAACAACTACAGATGCTCCTTAAAGCGTTCTTTCACTTTCTTTCATCACGTGAAAGGCGTAAGGACATACATGATGAATTAAATGGCGCTGTAAAAACATGCATGTACCTTTTGTCGGTGTGGAATTTTAATCTTTCATGGTTTGTCTGTGCGTGTGTATATATATCATGAGAGGGAGTGAGTCTTGATCGTCTCCCATTGTTGCATGCACTACACAAATTACCTGCAAAGCAACTAAATGGATTTGCTCAGAAAACACATGGTGATCTTAGGCTTAGGAGGCACCGGGAGTTTAATTATTGCCAGTCGTTAACAAGTGAGTATTCGTCGTGTCTCTGTCCGTCCAAATAAAGATAAGCTCACTGTTCACTAATTCAATTTTCTCTCCCCGTAGAGCACGTTTGAATACCAGGCAAGCTGTTTACTGTCCTTGCCGAGAGAGGCAGCTGACACTACTGTCACAACTCAACATGCTGGTAAATCAGGCTTGCCGGGGCCAACAAGTATAACATGCCCTTTGCGCTGAGCAAATGTCAGACTCTGGCGCGGAAGAGAAGCGCACGGCAATTAGTAGTATTGGTTATCTTCTTTTCAACTTCTAAAAACTGTTTTTTGACTTTTCTACGTTAACTAGCTTTTAAACAGAGTGTATTTTTTAAACGGAATCTACAAGTTAATTGTAGTACATACTATAGTGACTTCATTTATATCGCCAAAATCACATGTGAGTTTCTGTTACTCTATACTCTCTCAGAAACAATCTAAAAATTATAAGCCACAACCAAAAGGTATAAACTGAAGAAGAAAAAAAAGACCCATTACCCTTCAGTACGCGGAACTATTACGCCCAAATTTTTTCTATTTTAGCCCTTTTTTTTGAAAAATATTCACATTTAGACCCCTGGTAGTTTTAATTCCGTTTTTGGACCCAGGGGGTCGGAGCCGTGACCCACGGCGCCGAGGTAACATGTCTCGGCGCCGTGGTCCATGGCTCCGAGGTCGCAGGCCCGCTCCAACCTGGTGGCCTGCGTGGCGCTGACGTGGCAGCACCTCGGCGCCGTGGATCGTGGCTCCGAGCTCGGAGCCGTGGGTCGTGGCGCCGAGCTCGGAGCCGTGGGTCGTGGCGCCGAGCTCGGAGCCGTAGATCGTGGCGCCGAGCTCGGAGCCGTAGATCGTGGCGCCGAGCTCCTTGCCACGTCTGCAGACACTCGGCGTCTAGGGTTTGCACCGACCAGGCTTTACGTTGTCGCAAAAAGAATTACTAGTTGTATTTTTTATTTTGATTATTTAATTATAGTAATATTATGTAATATATTTATTTATTTTTAGTAATAATATGTAATATATTTATTTATTTATAGAGAGAAAAAAATACGACATATGTTTTGAAAATTCGTTATGTTGCAGATGATACATGTAGGAAATTTTTTGTAGATTTTTTTAAAATATTATGGTACGTTGGTAATGGTTTTTGAAACATAAAATTTTCTCCACAATTTAATGAAAATTTTTTTGAGCACAAATGTGATATGAACAATTAGACGAAATAAACGAAAGTGATATTGAACACGTGGGAATGAGTGCAGGAACTGTAATGATTATAAGTTTTGTTAATTTTGTAGTTGTGAATTACAAAACAATCTGATAAAATTGTAAAACAAGTTTATGTTGATTGGCTCATTGTAGATGCATAAAAAAATATGGTAATTTTTTTAGGAACGATTGTGCGTAGAACGGTCGATATATAAAATGGTAAGTGACTTTTAAGGTTTGGTATGTTTTAAGGGTTTGCAATTCCCGTGGTTTTTGCAAGGTTTGGTAATTTTGTAGTTGTAATATGGGAACGAATCTGATGAAGTCGTAATAAAAGTTTATGTTCATTGCAAGTTGGACATGCAAACCAAATTATGCTAAATTTTTTTGGCAAAGGATTGAGCGTAGAAATATCGATGCATATAGTGGTAAGTGATATTTCGAAGGTTAGTGATATTTTGACATGGCAGGCATGTGGCATGTGTGCAACTCTGTACTTCTAATGTTCAGAATTCCACCACTAGTCCTAACATGCATGCCTTAGGGAAAATAACTTGCTGGGTCTATTACATTTTGTCTACTGGGTGTAGCGTGGTTGTTTCCCCTTTTTGTCACGCCCTGAAGATGGCTCCGCTGCATCCTTCTTCCTGTCATTCTTGGTCTTGAGAGCTGCCTCCCAAGCTTGAAGCTCCTCCTCCTGACGCTTAATGGCAGCTTCACGCAGACTTAACTGCTCCCGCCTCCTTTGCAGCTCATCCTCCTTGCCCTTCAGACGGATTTGGTCCACCCTCACGCGGCGCTCTTGCTCAAGCCGCATCTGTCGTTCCACCTCGCGAGCCTGAGTCATCTTGACAAAGTATTGTGCTTTGTTTTCCACCTCCACTGCCCGGTTATCTGGCCATGCCGGCGACACCCGATCCACCCATTCGATGAACCTGCAAGCCTATGTGTGGCGTGGTAGATGTCATCGATCAAGTTGAAAAAAGATAACGAGAAACAAATGATTTAGTTGTGGTCGTTACCACGAAGTCGTCATCGTGGCGCCGAGCTCCCTGCCACGTCTGCAGACACTCGGCGTCTAGGGTTTGCACCGATCAGGCTTTACGTTGTCGCAAAAAGAATTACTAGTTGTATTTTTTATTTTGATTATTTAATTATAGTAATATTATGTAATATATTTATTTAATTTTAGTAATAATATGTAATATATTTATTTATTTATAGAGAGAAAAAAATACGACATATGTTTTGAAAATTTGTTATGTTGCAGATGATACATGTAGGAAATTTTTTGTAGATTTTTTTAAAATATTATGGTACGTTGGTAATGGTTTTTGAAACATAAAATTTTCTCCACAATTTAATGAAAAATTTTTTGAGCACAAATGTGATATGAACAATTAGACGAAATAAACGAAAGTGATATTGAACACGTGGGAATGAACTCATTACAACATATATACAACGACCCACAAGCCTACACATAAATATCACTGCCTCCTAGCCTTACCCTTACCCTTACCAAGGGCGTCGGTGCCTGGAGTGTAACGGCTAGGCTTGCGGCGGCGTCTGCGTGGTACAGGCTGTGAAGGCTGAGTCGAAGGCTCCACCTCGTCGTCGTCCTCACCCCCCTCGTCAGGGAAAGTGTCGCTCGTGGGGGATGAGCTCTGTGCCGTGTAAGACCCTCGCCGCGTCGGGTCTGCAAGTCGTGTCGCAGGCACGTCTACGTCCCTCCCCGCGCCGGTGCTGCAACCACACCGACTAGCCGCACGACGTAGCCGACCTGCTAGCCTCTGTCATCCAACATTTTGTTAACCAACAAGATACGAAGATATTACGTACTAATTTTGTAAGTGGCTTTGTCGAAGCTTACCCCTAGGAAGGTAAGCGTCCTGGCGTCGCCGACTGTCCTGGAGAAATGCTCTATGTCCTGTACAGACTGCTTCAGGGTGTTGCCCTGCAAACAAGCAAAAGAATGGATAATTTGCTATATGTAGTGATATTTATATCTATTGGAAAATAAGCAATGATATTGAACATTACCACACGGTCCAGGACTGGTGCCGTCTCCACCTGCGTCCCAAGGCGAGTCGACTGGTCGTACGGCGTGTCTTCGTCGCCCGAGGACGCAATGTCGGCGTAGTCATCCTGAGTCCATTGGCCCTTAAGCTTGGACCGCGTCGCACGCTGGTACCAAACTTGGTACCGCTGGAAGTTCTCGTTGCTGTGCGGCTCGTCGTTGTCGTCCACGTGGTCCTGAAAGTGTCCCCACTCCTCAACGTACACGTTGTGGTGCTGCTCGAAGTCTGTGACCTTCTTCTGTCGCTGACGATCAAATCTGCATGTCACGTAAACCAAACGTTAACATTAGAAAAAGCTCTCTGCAATTGGAATCCAAGGTTAGAATTGAAATTGCATGCCACTTACTTGTGCAAGGCCACAGACGTGGAGAACTGCGCTACTGGCCACAGCTGCCTCATACCAAACTGGCGTGCAACTCTATGTGGCAGGTGATACTCAACAGCATAGAAACAGATAAGGGGGCACATCTTCCTGTAGAGGGCCTCGTCTATGCTGCACAGTGCGCTGAACTGAAAGGCCTCCACCTCTGGCTCGGCGTACGGCTCCCACTTAACCTGCATAGCAACAATTTAACGTTAAAGGTCATATACTAACAAATGAAAATCGCGATACCAAATGCAATTAACTTATACTGGAGGCCGTGAGCACATCTAGCTCGTTCGTGTACTCTAGGTAGGCCCTCTTCGTTCGGGCGTAGGGCACTGAGACCTGGTCCCAAAGATATGCAAGTGTCGGACGTCGACGAGGAGGAACCTCTGCGAACCACGGACGAGGAGGCGTAACTGTGGGACGACCAACTGGTAGATGACACCACATCCACAGTTGGAGGAGGTAGAGGCAACCACCGACTGTCGAGTTCGGCGAACTCCGACGACACGCCTCGCAGAGGTGGCGGTAAAGGAATGCCAACACCCCGGAAGCCCAGCTGTACTGCCCCGCCGTGTCCCAGTCGGTGAGGCAGTGGATGTACATCCACGACGCGTTGTCCCCCGTGCCGTCGGGGAAGAGAACGCAGCCAAACAAGTGCAGGATCCATGCCCTGCAATTATATGTAAACTGATATTAAATCAAACTATGTCAATTTTAGCAAAAAGCTCGATTAGACGACGAGTTGGCTCGATATCCACCCCTACCTGCAGTAGCAGGCAACTGTCTGCTCGTCCGCGTGTGCAGGACACTCTGCGAAAGTCTGCCGGAGCCATGTGATCGGAACTCCAGAACTGCGATGGACTGCCTCAACAGGAAGCTCTGTCCCGAGGAAGGCCTCTACTCGGGCTCTCCAACCAGCAGGCACGCACGGTCCGATCACTGGACGGCCATGAATGGCAACACCAAGTATCTTCTGAGTGTCCTAGAGCGTAATAGTCATCTCACCGAAAGGGAGGTGGAAACTGTGAGTCTCCGGCCTCCACCTACATGATAGAAAAAAGAGGACTACATGTCAGAGAATTTGAGGCACACATAACCGACCAACAATGAACATGCAAGTGGAGCAATGGTTTAGGAGAATACCTGTCAATCAGTGCAGTGATGGCCGGGGGGTTGAAGGTGGGCAACCCACGGCGAACCTGGTAAGAGATGGCGTCTAGGCCAGCCCTCTCCAGGAAGGGAGTGTACCTCTCGTCGTACCGCATGTCCAGGAACCCGTCATGGGTTCGAGGACGAAGGATGGGCAGCTCCTATATAGAGTACACCAATTTTTTTAGTTAATGCATCAACATAAACTGAAATTACACAGGAAGTGATGAATGCAGTACCCTCCCCTCGGCGGTGAGCCGTCCTCGGTGGTGCTCCTCGTAGTGTGGGTCTAGCAAGTGGAATTGCGCCATCCTACAAAAAAAATTAAATTTCTCAGTTCAGCATATAAGTAAACAAAAAATTGAACATGCATAAAATATGTAAAGAATAAGAAATTAAACAAGAAACATAGCAAATTGCATATGGAAAAACAACTAGACGAACTATGAAACATAACGAACAACAAGCACTCGCACCTGACTAAGTGGCCAATGGCATGTGCGTGAATTGTGGCCAAGTCTACCACATCTGCTACATTGGTTCTGCTCGGGGTCAGTAAGAAAGGGGGTTGCTCTCCCTCGCCTCGTTGTTCCTGGAAGCTGATCCATAACCATCTTGTGTCTCGTCCTCTTCCTGGTTCCACGTTTGTTCCAACGGCTACCCGGATCCGCAATGTATTTGGGCCCGGTGTATGGTGGCCACTCTCCCTCATCCCGGTAAGGCTCGAAACGAGGAGACCACGTAAGCACAAGGTTGTCAACACTGAACTCCCGAGATATCTTGCTCTCGTAGTCATAGTTTCGATGCCTTGCTGTTGCCACATAATGAGAACACGGAAAGTGGTACTGCCTTGGTTTACCACATGTGCATGAGAAATCAATAAGGACAACCTTATGCCTCCTCGTCGGCCGGAGCTCTCCATCGGTCGTTGTACCACCCCTTTCTACAACCTCGTAAGTGCCCGTGGCGTTGTCAAAATAATGTACCTCATGTGCCTCAGCCCTCGCCTTTGCCCTTTCAAGGTGGCGCTTCGGTTTTGGCGCCCATCTCTGTTGTTTACTCTGTAGCGCCATTGCATGTGTGTGTCTTTCGTTGAACCAGGCAACAAGCTTGTAAAAGGTGAAGGATACGATAGCATTGACGGGCATACCACGTATACCCCTAAGCAAATTATTGAATGATTCGGCCATGTTGCTTGTCTGAAACTCGTACCTCCAGCCACCATCGTCATGAGCCCTCGAACAGATGAAAGTTATCCTTCGTACCATCCTTACGGAGTAGATTCTCGGCAAGATGCCGAGTGCACCAACGGTGGTGCAAAGCTGGATACCCCGGTATCTGCTCCTGTACGGCAGCAAGTATGCCCTGGTGTCTATCAGATATGACACCAACCTCCCTACCAGGGCCGACCACGTGCCTCCGAACGAGCCGCAAGAACCACCCCAGCTGTCTTTGTTCTCCCTCTCAACCAAAGCAAACGCCAAAGGAACCAACGCGTTGTCTGCGTCACAGGAAATGGCTATCAGAAGTGTGCCCTGGTACTTGCCGAGAAGAAACGTACCGTCGATGGAGAAGACGGGACGACAATGCCGAAAGGCCTCGATGGACTGAGCAAAGCACCAGAAAGCACGGAAGAATATCTGCATCCCATCTTGAGTCCATTCGTTTGGTTTCAGGACGTACTCATAATGCATGCCTGGATTAACCGCTTTGATTGCATTGAAGAGTGCTGGCAACTGCAAGTACCCATCTTCCCAGTCCCCATATATCATCTTCCAGATGCGTTGCTTTGCCCTCCATGCTTTGCCATACCTTATGTCGTATCCAAATTTCTCCTTAACAATCCCAGCAAGTGTCTTCACCTTCATATTGGGTTCTCCCTTTACTATGTGACACAGTGACTTGGCAATAATGGTAGAGGTCAACTGCCGATGCTTCTGTTTGAGCTCTGCTTCGGCACAAGTGTGTGGGCCAACGATTCTTGTGATCTTGAACTTTCCCGTGTCCTTCTGTTTCCTAGCACAAACCCTCCATTCACATGTTTCCTTCTCGCACACAACTGTGTACCTCCGCTCCACATAAGAATGTCTCACCTTGAATGGCCTTTTACGAATCACTGAATACTCCTGCAGCCACCTTTTCAATGCAGACAAGTCCTCAAACACCATGCCCTTCTCAATTTTCATGCTTGACCCGGCCTCAGGAGCATCTAGCAGCTCGTCATCCCTTCCTTCGGCATAAGCCTCATGGGAATGCCTAAGATCGCTGAATTCATGAACTGATGGATCCCGGCCAGGGCAATAACGCTTGATCAGCTCAATATCACTTTCGGTCAGCTCTCCAAAAGGGCGGTCATCATTAGAATCAACGGCCCTAGCGATCTTGTAAGGCTCCAGATCATCCACAATTTGAACATCCACACTGTTGGAGTCCCTGCAGACTTCTTCAACGTTGCCAGATGGAGCAACGGGAGGAACACCCACATTATCAGGAATGTCTCCTGCATCAGAAGCACGAAACCCATGGGATTGAGACAAAAGAATAGACTGACGGGAAAAGGCTAAAGTGTTGCTCGGCACTTACTGGGATGATTCTGGGTAAAAGGGATCTCCTGAGGGGCTGCCAAGACATCATCAGTCCGACATTCAACTCGAACTGGTTGAGAAATCTGAACCTCGTTCGGGGCAAATTGAGCATCGGGCACTTCAGGCACTTCTTCCACATCCACCGCAACGTCCGGTAACGGAGGGTCAAAGGGTGCCTGATCACCTAGTTCTGGTGAATAACCGTGAGGGGTGGGATCAATGGAGACCTTCCGCACAACAAGGTCCAAACATTGGAACTCATTCCTCATAACCAATTTGACATATTTGTCCCACTGATCCTCACAACCAATTAAGATCAACCGCCTTAGAATTGTGTCTTTCGAACCGAAGTGAAGTAACCCCTCAACTGTGATGCTCTCCTCGTTTGCATGACAATGTAGCTCCTCCCGGGCCCTAGCAACCAACTCACTAAACGACGGTCGTTCACTGAATATCAGAGGCACCCTTTGCATTTCAACAAATCGAACATTTCCATAATCATCACTTGTCACACTGCCTCCATGATATAGGGTAACTAAGTTGTCCATCTAGAACATACAGAAAACCAAACTAATAAGGAGTTTTTTGTACGGATAATCCATTTTTTATTCGAAATTACATAAATATACCCGCGGGAAAATTTTTTACAAAAATAGGCTCCAGTCGCCTAATGGTTGGGCGACTGGAGGCGTTCGCCCAACCACACGGCGACATTTAATGAATCTACTAACCGTTGGGCGATTAATTGCAGTCGCCCCACGGTTGGGCGACTTCCATCCAGTCGCCCAACCGTTAGGCGACTGCATTTCAGTCGCTCAACGGTTCGGCGACTTGTAGTGAGATATATACCGCGCTCGGCCAGGCCGAGCGCGGTCCTTCGTTCGGCCGCCGTCGCAGAGAAGAGAGGGAGAGGAGGAGAAGAGGAGGGGAAGAGAAGGAGAGGGAGAGGAGGAGAAGAGAAGGAGAGGGAGAGGAGGAGAAGAGGAGGGGGAGTGCGCGATTTTCAGGTAATTTTTCGTGTTATATTTTTTGTTAGTGTAGAAAATTAGTTTAGAAAATGTAGTGTAGAAAATTAGTTTAGAAAATTAGTTTAGAAAATGTAGTGTAGAGAATTAGTTTAGAGATTTAGTTTAGAAAATTAGTTTAGAAAATGTAGTGTAGAAAATTAGTTTAGAAATATTGTTTAGAAAATTAGTTTAGAAAATGTAGTGTAGAAAATTAGTTTACAAATTTAGTTTAGAAAATTCGTTTAGAAAATGTAGTGTAGAAAATTAGTTTACAAATTTAGTTTAGAAAATGTAGTTTCAAAATTTAGTTTAGAAATTAAATATAGAAATATAATTTAGACATTTAATTTTCAAATTTTGTGTACTAAATGTAGTTTACAAATAAAGTTTAGAAAATTTAGTTTATAAATTTTGTGTACCATTTATTGTACAAATTTAGATGTAGAAAGTATAATGTACAAGTTTAGATGTAGAAATTTAGATGTACCAAGTTTAATGTACAGTCTTAGATGTATAAAATTTAGTGTTGAAATTATTGTACAAATTTAGATGCAGAAAATTGAATGTTGAAAGTATTGTACAAATTTTGCAGGTATGACTCGTGCTGGACGTGACTCGGAGTGGCGGTTCGCGCTGTTGGACGAGCACGTGGACCGCTCTCATCGCGCTTCCCATCTAGTGCCGCCACCGGGGAGCACGGACGAGCCGCCTCAGTTGGGAGTGGTCCGGACACGGACACCTCGCGTGGCCTGGGGACTCGACCCTCGTTGGACTGCCAGGTGAGCACTATTCCAGCGTTTAGTGCGACCGTTAGTTCGTTCCGTGCTGACCTTCACTTTGTTTGCAGGCTGCGGGATGCCGGGCTACTCCCTCTTGCCCGGATGGTGCAGGCCACAGAGGAGGATGGAGCCGCTGGCGGGGACGAGGGCGGGGACGAGGCGGGCGGGGATCGAGCGCTTAAGCGTCGGACGACCTGTGCTAGACGACGTGGGTCCGTACGGGCCCGAGATGTATCCGGGGGGAGAAGTCGACCGGCCGACGATGGGTTCTATGTGGTGCCGTCGCCGAGTAAGTTTTATCACAGTTAACTATTTCTTTCTTATTGACGATCGTCATTGTAAACAACTTGTCTTTCTTGCAGGTACAGTTCGCGCACGTGCAGGTCACGCGGGCGTACCGAGTCTTTGTGGAGCAGCTCGACCGCATCACAGCCGACGACGTGCGCTGGGAGCCGTACGCTGATACGGCAGTGCAGGCCCGTGCTCCTGGCGGTCTGTCTTCACTTTGCTGGCGTGACCGGGCTTTCTGGCTCACCCGCCGGAAGCTCGTGTACCTCATCTACGTGGAGGACTACGCACCCCAGCGGGTGATGCGGCAGTTCGGGCTATGGCAGCCGGTTCCTGTACCAGTCGGACCATCGCTTCCGCGGCACGTGCACGGGTGAGTGTACGTTTGTGCTAAATATGTACATACTTACTACTGCGTTCGCAAGTATCTCACATTACGTAATGGTTTTATACGCAGGCACAGCGGGAAGGGAGTGAAAAGAGGCACGGACTGGTCGGTGAGAATGCAGCCCTGGGTCGAGCAGTGGCAGGATGCGCTCGACGACCGCGTGGACGAGGACCGACCGTACGACAGCAGGGAGTACGCGGAGTACCTGCGCTGGTACCAGCCGCAGACCCGTATCAGGCTCGTATATGTGGTAGACCCGCCTGCCACACACGTCGCCGCTCCGACGGACACGTACCCCGCGCACTTCGCGCACGACGCTCACCTCGCGGTACGTTACATGTCATTTCAAAGATTCCCAAATGGTAATGTCGTTTCCATAATCGACCATTTTATGTCTTTGTGTCCAGGCTGACGTCGGTTCTGACCTATACGCCGAGTCCGGCACAGTACTGGAGAGGCTCGCCAGTGGTGCGCAGCTGACCCATGAGGAGGGCCTCAGCTTTGCGCGTCGGGTGCACGAGGGGTGTAGACGTATCGTTAGCCTACTGTCCTGCACGAGGCTACCGGCGGTCTCCACGCCCCCCGCTACGACTGCTCGTCCACCAGTGCCACCTCCACCTGTGCCACCTCCACCAGCGTGGCACTACTATGGTGCACCTACGTGGACACGTCCTCCACCACCTCACCCGGAGCAGCCAGGGGGTTCAGCCTGGGCAGGGCCTCCTACACCGGTTCACTTCACGCCTCCTACGCAGACCCCTGTCTTCCCCACGCAGGGGGTGTACGCCTCCTCCATGGCGCCAGCTACGGGTACGCATAGGGTCTTATACCGTGTTTATCCGAAGACGACATGCAACGCACTAACGATATTAATATTGCAGGTACTTACCAGCACGGCGTCTCCCCAGGCCAGGAGGATGTGGACCAGTTTTTCGCGCCGTCGCCCGACGTCGCACCGCAGGTTCTTTCTGCCAGTGCCCTCCCCGGTGCACCGGAGATTACACAGCCAGAGGTGCAGCTGACTCCACCAGCGCAGGGGCGGGATAGACACCCTCCTCCTCGTTTTACCTTTTCGGATCGTCCTAATCCGTTGCACCGGAGGAGGGCCAAGCGAGGCCGTATGGGAGGACGCGGGCGCGGTGACGGGGCACAGCAGGGTGACCAGTGAGGCGTGCTGCAGATGCTATATATGTTATGCATGTAATGAAAATACATGCGCCATGTTACTCACAGTTATATTACGAAGTTTATTTATATTTACATAAGTCTATCATCTCTTTCCGCATATAAACTATCTCACTTAACAGTGTATGTATCGATCGTTCTCTACTCAATCTTTCAAAAAAAAAATTAAAAAACTTTTTACACACCTACAATATACAATGAACATAAACTTTTATTACAACTTCACCGTATTTTTTACCGGTTCAACGTTACAAAATTCACAAATTCTAAAACAATCACGGGGGGCTACCTGAAGTCGCTTAACGGGATGGCGACTGCATGGCAGTCGCCTAACGGTATGGCGACTGCATGCCAGTCGCCATACGGAAGAGCGATTTAATGCAATCGCTCTACTGTGCAGCGAGATATATTGTGTCGCCGTGTGGTTGGGCGAACGCCTCCAGTCGCCCAACCATTAGGCGACTGGAGCCTATTTTTGTAAAAAATTTTCCCGCGGGTATATTTATGTAATTTCGAATAAAAAATGGATTATCCGTACAAAAAATTCACTAATAAGTACCTTTAATCGAAATAGGCTACAGAATTGAGGCGCGCTGTAACAAGGTAATACTACAATCCCATCCAAATTCAAAACTACGAACAAGGTAATACTACAATCCCATCCAAATCCAAAACTACGAACAAGGTAATACTACCTCCCGCATTTATAGCCTAGAACATCACAGCAACACAACACATTTCGATAGCACTAGTCCTCTTGTCGCAAAAGAATCAACTTGTCTTATAGCGAGCCATATTGCCGACTCCAATACTCCATACAATCCTTCCATTCTACGGCACCATTGCCCAAGCTACAACCTAAGCATCACACATTCATAGCTAGCTAAAAAAAATCTAAGCCCCGCGCAAAATTACGAAACTACAACGAACATTTTGGAGGAGAAGTCGTCACCTTGAGGCACTTGTAGCGGTCGCTCTGTGGCGGGGAGGACGGCCGGGCGGGGACGACGGCCGCGCGGGGAGGACGGCCGCGGTGGGGAGGACGGCCAAGCGGGGACGACGGCCGCAGTGGGGACAACGGCCGGGCGGGAAGGACGGCCGCGCGGGGAGGACAGTCGCGGCGGGGACGACGGCCGTGGCGGGGAGGACGGCTGGGCGGGGACGACGGCCGGGCGGGGAGGACGTCGGACGGGCGGCCGAGGAGGTCGAGGAGGGGAGGCGAGCGGCCGCGGCGGGGAGGAGGCGCGTGCGGGGAGGGGAGGCGCGCGGCGGTGAGGTCGTCCGACGGGCGCCGAGGCGGTCGAGGAGGGGAGCCGGGCGGCCGCGGCGGGGAGGACGCGCGTGCGGGGAGGGGAGGCGGCTGGGAGGCGGGACGGATGCAAATGAACGGCCGCGTGCTCGGTGCCGTGTTCAGAAGCCGCATGCTCGGCGCCAAGCTCCACGGCGCCGACCTCGGAGCCACGAGTCACGGCGCCGAGTTCGGCGCCACGATTCACGGCTCCGAGCTCGGCGCCACGATACACGGCTCTGAGGTCCTGCCACGTCGGCGCCACGCAGGTGCGGGCCTGGGACCTCAGAGCCGTGGACCACGGCGCCGAGACGTGTTACCTCGGCGCCGTGGGTCACGGCTCCGAGCTCTGGGTCCAAAATCGGAATTAAAACTACCTGGGGTCTAAATGTGAATATTTTTCAAAAAAAGGGCTAAAATACAAATATTTCGGCTATTACGCTGGTCAACGTAGAAGTCATAATTGGTGGATTGGCGATCCAGCTGATAGATTTTGATTGCAAAGAGCCAACAGCTGATTTGATGAACATTGAATTAATACAAGTTGGATTAGCTACTATTGGCTTGATTTTAGCATTACTCTGCATTTTCAATGGACATGCATGTATCATGTGCTGGCTCACTTTTGAATGCTAACATGCTAACTCCACTGCGGTTTTCCGATCAGTATAATCGTCTCCCATTCTTGGATGCACTACATAAATTACCTGTGAAGTAACTAAGCCTTGTTTGGATCAAAGGACAAACGGAGAAGTAGAGGAATTGCATTTCAAGGGAGTTTTAAAGGAAAGTGGTGTTTGGAATGGAGGGTTACCTCATTCCTTTCCTTTGGAAAGTTTCATCTTCCGATGGTTTTGGAGGAAGAGAAAAAAAGAGGTAAGAATTCATGGAAAATTTTCCTTTGAAAGTTCCAATGCAATCTCTTCTCTCTCACACACACGAATGCTTTTTAAATTTTCCCAAGATTTTTACTTCAATTGCATTCCTATGTTGTTTAGGCCCTGTTTGGAATGCGGGAATTTTTCCCGATTCCTGCGGGAATTGAACTGTTTCCTGTAAAATTCCTGCAAAATTCCTGTGAAATTCCTCTGTTCCAAATGCTTCTTCCTACATTTTTCTGTGTTTTTCAATATTGCATTTTTCAATCCTACTTAATATTTTGTAGATTCAATAACCTGTTGATAGATTTTGATGGCAATCACTCCCAGCTTGACATATGAGGTAATATATCAAGTAAATCTGACAGTTCGAAATAAAAATCGATTACAATATTTGGAGAATGTAAAAAAACAACATTTGGAGAAATTGTTGCCAACTAATCAAAACGTATTTTCGTTTTATGATTTAGACATAAGAAATCAGACAAACAATCTTGCTTTACTGAGTTATTATTCTTACCTTTTACCGACTTACCTGCCGCAGTAGAAAAGCCAACAGTACAAAGCCCACCCGTGGACCAAAAGGTCCTTAAAGCCCTCAAACTTAAGAGGGAGTGAGGTGAGGAGTGAAGGGCAATCTGGTCATTGCACAGGGTAGTAGAGAAGCCAACCGAAGCCCTTCTTAAGCCATCAGCCACCTATGTACAGTACACATTTTTCTACCCTCAGCCAAGAACTCATGCAGAGAAAGCAAACCAAGCCTTCCCATTTCTCATCCCTTCTCTCTTTTCCTTCCTCAACCGAGAGCAAGCCAATAGAGGGTGAGCCCCAAAGCCAAGCACGGCTAAACCAGCTAGAGTAATATAGAGAGAAGGTGAGGGAGAGAGGAACGGAGGAGAGGAGTTTGGGAGATAGGGGAAGACCGACGGCATGAGGACGGCGTCCACGGCGACTGTAAGCCGCCTAGGACTGCCGGAACCATGTCGAGCCCGACCGGGACAAGGAAGAGGCGAGAAGGGCCAACGGAAATGCGTGGAGAGTGTTTCACCACCACGGCCATCGTCATCGCCTTCTCACCCCCACCCAACCCGAGCCAAGTAAGGTTCGTTTTCCCCAACCTTGTGTGACAAAAAGTAGAGCAAAACAAAGCTAGAAGTTAAAATAAAATACATGTAGTGGGTAGTAGATGGGAGAGGGAGGAGGACTGCCCTGATAGTAGGAGGAGTGGCCAGCTGGTGAAAAGCCATGGTCAACGAGCTCGAACCCATGGGGGGAAGCGATGCTAGGGTTGTCGTCGGTGCTAGGCACCGACGGCTTGTGACGTGGTCCTTAGGGGCAGGCCAATGGCCGGGAGGTCGGGGGAGGCTGACCCACGGCGTCGGCAGTTGGGCTAGGGGCGGCGTTGGGGGAGGTGGCGGCGCTGGCAGATTCAGCATTAGGGGCACCGCCAAAGGCAGCTGACGGCCATGCCGGCCGCCACGGCAGCACGGGAAGGTGCGGCCGTGCTAACCGAGCAACGGCGCCACGCGCCCCACCGACGTGTGCGCACAAGGGGAGGCGGCGGATCTAGTCCCGGTCGGCTAGATCCGAGGCGAAGAGTGAGGGGGAGGAGCCATAGGCGAGTGGGGGCGCACGAGCGATAGCTGAGACCGAGCCTCTCGGTTGGATCTAGAGGAGGGTGAGAGCAAGAAAGAAGGGGAAGGCCGGGGGGCGAGCGGAGGTCGGCCGGGTGAGCTCGGGGCCGGCGAGAGACCGGGCACAGTCGCGTGCGAGAGAGAGAAGTGAGGGGAGAGGATGAGGCTGTTTGGCCGAAAGAAAAATGAGACGAAGAGAGAGACTGGGTAAGAAAGAAAGAAAGAGAAAGAAAAAGAGAGAGAAGAAGAAGAAAAAAGAAAAGGAAGGAAAAGAAGAAGAGAAAGAAAAGAAAAGAGGAGAAAAAGAAAAGAAAAAATGGGGGTTTGATACCTGCTCGACAGGTCCTTAAAAACCCTTGCGTTTTATGCCAGAATCGGTTTATGCGCGTTGAGTTGTCGTCGCTTGCTTAAGCACTGGTTTTGATTTGATGCATTAAGTTGGGTCGATGTTTGTACAGGTGGAGGTCCCGGGTCGGAGCCGTCCACGTGTTGTCCCCGAGACTAACTAGGCAAGTGCATGATAAATGGTAAATTTGGGTTGTGATTGCTGTTAGATGAATGATGGTGCATTACTTACCATGGTACGGTAAAGTTATTATTTCTGTTTGCATGATGGGAAATGATGATTAACGATGGTGAGACATGACATGCCGATATGCATAAATGGAGAACTTGCATTGCATGCATGTCATGATAGTGTTGTGCTGACAGAGGTCCATTTCGTGTGGACGCTCCACGGGAGTAGAGAATGAGGTCCCCGTATGAAAATAACGGGCTACTGTGGTCACCGTATGGAAAAGAACGGGCTTATGATCCCCACATGGAAACAATGTGGGCCTGGGTGAGCATCGACGGGTGCTCGATCTGCTATACCGGTATAGGCTAAAGAGATAAGAGAGAAGTGCATGTGCATATGCATATGCATGATGAATGGTTCATAAGGACTTAAAGCGATTAAATGGAAAAAGTGGTTAATGAAACTATGATGATTATGGACTAATTTGTGAACCTGTTATTTACTGTTTTGCTTTGTACTTGCTGAGTCGGTGGACTCATCCTTACTTTGTTGTTATTTTTAGGTGACTGTTGAGGACATCATGACGGCCGGGTGTAGCACCTGAATAATTTCACGAACCAGCAGCACCCCTTGTATCATCTTTTGTCAGTATATTTTAGACTCTACTAGTATGTTGGAGTAAGAGCTAAAAACAAAAACTATGATGTATCTGGCCGCTGCAACACAAATAAATTAGTGTTGGCTTAAAATTTTCTAGTTGTTGTCGGAATGGTAAAGTATGCAATGGTGGTAATATTCTGGGCTCAGAGGGTGAGCGGGGTGTTACATTAATCCTGATTTATTCATGCTTCCAAGACTTGCAGATTCGGATGTTGGATTGGCAGACGGCCGTCAATCATCATCCTCGTCGACGCTAGCGCAAAGCTCTCCCCGGCATCCTCGTCGATCGGCTTTCAGTTGATCGTTGCATACCTCTTTTTTGTCCTTGATATACTTCTTTTTTCATCTATATACCTCTGTGGGTGCTAACTGGCAGTGATTCAGCTAACTAGTTAGTGATCAGTTTTAAACGAACAGCAGAGTAGAATGTGAATTTGGCTGAGGAGTTTCATTTGTTAGTATACTTATTTTGAAATCCTTTCCTTTATGTACCCTCTCTCTCTCTCTGTATATATATGTATGTATGTATGTATGTGTATATATATGTATGTAGATAGATATATGTATATATAAACATATATATATATATATGTATATATATAGATGTATGTATGTATATATATATGTATGTATATATGTATGTGTGTGTATATGTATGTGTGTGTGTGTGTATGTATGTATGTATGTATGTATGTATGTATGTATGTATGTATGTATGTATGTATGTATGTATGTATGTATGTATGTATGTATGTATGTATGTATGTATGTATAGGGAGCATATCTAGTGTTAAAGCCCTATTCAGTGCTAAAGTGCTAAAGCTCACTAGATCCGTCCGATCTGGCCTGTGCGGCTCAGATCAAGGAGGGTGGAAGGCTCCTAACTCACTTAATCTATTTTTCAGAAAACCCCTTACAGACTTTTATTTTTATGATTGAACTCCTCATCCACTCCTCTCTCTCTCTCTCCCCCCTCAGATCGATCCGGCGCCGCTCCTCTCCCTCTCGCCTCCCTCCCCGACGGCGTCGCTCCATCTCCCTCTCCCTTTCGCCTCCCTCCCCGGCGGCGCCGCTCCCTCTCCCTCTCGCCTCCCTCCCCAATGGCGCCACTCCATCTCCCTCTCCCTCTCGCCTCCCTCCCAGGCGGCGCCACTCCCTCTCCCTCTCGCCTCCCTCCCCAACGGCGGCTTCATCGCAGCCACCTCCGTCCACTGCCGCCGCGTCAAGGTCAGCCACGCCACCGTGATCTTCTCCCCCAATCCACAGCCGGCCGCCTCTCCCTTCTCCCTGCAGCAGAATCTTCTCCCTCGCCGTCGCCTAGCCCCACTTCTCCCCATCTCTGCGCAGCGGAATCTTCTCCCTCGCCGTCACCTAGCCCCACTTCTCCCCCACCGTTACCCCCCTCTTCTAGGCCACCGTCGCCTTCTCTCCCGCTTGCACCGGCCCACTTCTCCCCGGCCACCGGCGGCCCCCTTCTTCCCGGTCAGCCTCCACTCGCCACTGTCAACCTAGGTTAGGGCGTTGCCACAGCTCTCCCTCTCTACCTCACCGGCTAGCCATGCCCGCAGCCGCTGTCCCTCCAGACCTTGACGCGGACAACCTTGTGCCCATCCACGCCCGCGGCCGCTCTCACCCTCCTCGGGGATGTAAGTAAATTCACCCTCCTTGCAAATGGTTTTTGAAATTTGTGAACGCAATGTTCTATAATTTTCTAGTGCTAATTAGGATCTTTTCCATGGTTCAATTAGTGCAGAGGTTCATCATTTGGTTGCAACCATCAATTTGTCTGAATGTTTTGAAGCAAATAGCAGCACATGAATTTTTTTGAAGCAAGCAACATCACAGAATTGAGAATTTGTTTTAGTTTAGCACATCATGTTGAAGGAAGCAGCTGGACAAATTAAGTTTTGTAATGTGAAAGTTGTGTGCCAAAATTGTGCATGACTCACAAGGATAGCAAATTTGCTGAGCATCAGAATTTTGCCGCTGCTCCGCACAAGCTGCTGCATTGCATGTCAACCAAATTGTTGAGCTACAAAACATTTTATAGCTAGTTAGGATTGTTTGTACATGTATGCAGTATTGCAAAGAAAATTGAGTTTGATGCCATGTATGTTCATGTGATGGCTTTGTTGGATATGTAATGGCTTTGTATTGCCATGATTGTAAAAGCATTACATTATATGAACAGTACAAGGCAAACAACACTCACATTGTTTCAGTTAAAATGGTTGAATTTGTTTCAGTTCAGGAGATGGAAGCCAGCATGTATTCGAGTTCATTGATCATCAAATCAGGCATCAAGTCCTTAACTAACCCATAGAAATTAAAATTCTCAAACAACTTCCAATCATTTTTCATCTTTGTTCCGTATCAAACAAACATTGGAAAGAGATGCACCCTAGCTCTCCATGTGAAGTCAGTGTCCAAGCATGCAACTTGCTATCTTATCTGTAGTTGTTTAATTAATTGGCACCATGTTTGGAGCTTGCTCCATGCATCCAAGGACAAGCAGAAACCAGGGAAATTTTCAAATAGGGTGAACAACATTAGTTCATAGCTACATGTCTCCTCTAAAACTTCAGTTGTTTGCCACTTTACAACTATTACATCAAACTGCATTGAGCTTCAACCAATCCCTTAGTCTCTTCACATCACTCATCAACCTCACAACTGCTATTCTCAGAGAACCTGACAATATGCTCAGAACTTGCTGGCAGCTCACAAAAAATTTCTTGTTTGCATTCAAAACTAATCCAAAACTTGCCTAGCATTCTTAGAAGTTACAGAGAACATGATCCACATTTACACCATCACAACCAATTCAAGTAGTCTTGCAGGCCTAGAAGTGCAGCATCTGGGTGATCTTGAGTACCCCATTAACAAGAATAACTGAACATTCCTCAACAAAATAATGTGTCCAAACAAAAAACATATCTCAATTCAATTCACAAACCATATTTACACATTTCACTTGTCATAACAAATGCCTCAAGCTACCATCAATATTTTCAATGATTCATTACTATTGGTAACCTGAAAAATGTGAAACAAGCTTACAATTCCTCAACTGCCAATCTGAGAATGCAAAAAATAAAAACAACCTTACAATTCATCGATCTGACAATTCCTCAAATCTTCCAATTCAAGCAAAAATAAACCTCATAATTCCTCAATCCCTTAAAAGACTTAGACACTACATCACCAAATTTGAAAAAAAGGACAGGTCTTTGGCGTCGATGGAGTCAGTTGTGGCCGGGAGGGTGAGAAGACGGTATCGAGGAGGCGGAGGCGTGGCGACGTGGATTGTCTTGGCGACGGGAGGGTTGACGGTGGCGCAGACTGGCAAGGCGATGGGTGGGGCGACGGCGGCTAGCCAGGGCATGGGGTCGAGTGATGCTGCACATAAGGGTGCCGAGGGGGAGGCCGGGTCGGAGGGCGGCGCGATGGTCTGCCACCGTACAAGAGGGGGAGCAACGGTGGGGGAGAAATGGGGCTAGGCGACGGTGAGGGAGAAGATTCCGCTGCGTAGAGATGGGGAGTCGAGGAGAAAGAGATTGGCTGCAGGGAGAAGGGAGAGGTGGCCGGCGGTGGATTGGGGGAGAAGATCACGGCGGCGCGGCTGACCTTGACGCGGCGGCAATGGACGGAGGTGGCTGCGGATGAAGCTGTCGTCAGGGAGGGAGGCGAGAGGGAGAGGGAGCGACGCCACCGGGGAGGGAGGCGAGAGGGAGAGGGAGATGGAGCGGCGCCATCGGGGAGGGAGGCGAGAGGGAGAGGGAGCGGCGCCGAATCGACCTGAGGGGGGAGAGAGAGGAGTGGATGAGGGGTTCAATCATAAAAATAAAAGTCCGTAAGGGGTTTTCTGAAAGATAGATTAAGTGAGTTAGGAGCCTTCCACCCTCCTTGATCTAAGCCGCACGGGCCAGATCGGACGGATCTGGTGAGCTTTAGCACTTTAGCACTGAATAGGGCTTTAGCACTAGATATGCTCCCGTGTGTGTGTGTGTATATATATATATGTTATATGTATGTATGTATATATATGTGTATGTATGCATATATATATATATATATATATATATATATATATATATATATATATATATATATATATATGTATATGTATATGTATATGTATATGTATATGTATATGTATATGTATGTATGTATATGTATGTATATATATGTATGTATATATGTGTGTGTGTGTATGTATAGTATGTGTATATATCTATGTGTATGTGTATGTGTATGTGTATGTGTATGTGTATGTGTATGTGTATGTGTATGTGTATGTGTATGTGTATGTGTATATGTATATATGTGTGTATATGTGTGTGTGTGTATATAAGCTGAAATAAGACACCATGGTGTCCGGGCACCATGATTTCAAATGCATAAGTTTCATCTAACTTCAGGTATATTTTTAAAAATATCAGTTTTAGGGTATATACCCATTTATAACAATTAAAATGAAATGTATAAATGTGAAAAAATATACTCAAATTCAAAGTTTTGAATGAATTTAGATAACATACTTTGCTGATTTATATATAATTAGCATATACCTACAATCACACTATCATTAAAAAAGGCAACTACAATTCGAAATTTAGTTCAATTTTGTTTGAACTAGTTAGTAAACTAGTTAAATTTGACATCCAAGAAATTTTAAAATTTTTTACACACAATGTATATTTATTTTAGACTATGGTGTCCAGACATCAAGGAGCACTCGTTATTTATATATATATATATATATATAGGAAAAATACTTTTTACTCCCGGGTGTAATTACACCCACCTCTAATATACCACCTAAACAAACTTGAAATACTCCTTTATCACTTTAGGTATACTCATATACTAATTATAAGATACTCCAATGTGAACCACACGAAAAAATTGCAAGGAAATCCATAGTTTTTAGTGTATTTTATAAATACCTTTATATACGTACATAAAAAGGAGTATGTCAAAAAAATATGCATACCACCTCTGAAAAATTGTTCATACCACCTATATAGTCTTAAATACTCGTATACTACACATACATACTCTCCGTTACGCGAGATACTACCTATGTTGTGAGATACGACATAGGGTGTAATTACACCCTGATAGATGGCCGCCAATGCCATCTGATCTTTGCGCATATCGACGTTGCTGTTCTCGATCGCATCCCACACACCTTGAGCCTTCATATACACCTTCATCTTGATTGCTCATGCTGCATAATTGCTCTCCGTGAGCATCGGATAATGCAGCTTCACCGGCCGGGAATCTCCGTCAAGCCCGCCGACACCGGAGCCCGGCGGCAGAGTGGAGATGCGGTCGGTGTGGGTTTTGGGCTGCAGTTCAGTGCCCATGTGAGGAGACGGGGGAGCCGCAGTGCAAGGAAAACCGAGCGGCGTTAAAGAAGAGAGATTCGGGCTTGGTTTCCTCTCTCTCTATATATATCCCTGTGAATACGCCTGTTTTTTAAAAGTACGTGTAATATGCTCTCTGTCGTGTGTACTAATACACTCCGTCAAGTGTATGTACTATCTCTCTAAAAAAAAGTTTATATACTATCATGGCCAATGAAAATTTGGTTCAACACTATCAGCCATAAGGTTCACGGAAGTTTGGACGGACGCACCCTCTTAGGATGCCCCTCTTAGCTTTAAGAGTTCTCTGCGAAAACTCCACGGTTTCGCCACGAACACGAAGCAACAGATGGTACATACAACAAGACGATGATGCAACGAGCGAAGGGAAGATCCAAGACCCTATGGAGGCTCAGTTTGGTTCGAAACGCTACTTCACAAAAAATGGCTGTAAAAGGATGAACTGGTTGAAGAATGTGCAGTCCTTTGAGGCGTTTAGAGGGCATGCTCACTATGGAGAACCGGTTGAGGCTTGGAGCAACAGTCGTCCAAGGTAGCAACTCATCTCAATGCGGAACTCCAACGTACCATGCATTGGTATATATTATATGTCGTAGTCTCCTCACGCTTCACAACTTTAGCAAATATCAAGACCATCTCAGCATTTGAAGTACAGCAGATGCCGCTGCCCTTCACTATTTTGCTGCCATGTTTCTCTTCACAATTTGCTTGACATGCATTTCGTGCTCAATATACAATCATCATCTCATCTCCCATTGGAGAACACACTCTTCCAAATTCTTGGTCATAACGTCTGCCATCCAAGAGCCTATTTTCTGCTCACACCATCAACTATACACATGCACCTTGGTCTCCGTAGTTGGAATGCGCATGGCTCATCCTGGATGTCATAACGTCGGCATCACGTGAAACGGTTTTGTTATTGCACAGTTGATTGAAATTTTTTTATCTGTCAATCACCTAAAGTTGCAGTGTACTAATTCACCCCCTCCTGAAGTTGCACTCTCAGTCACCTAAATTGCAGTGTGTAGGATCATAAGGCACAATCAGAGAGGGGGGTGAATAATTGTCAGCGCTTTTACCACCTGAAATCAAAACCCAACCTAGAGAAACCAAAGAGAAGCTATCTGGATTACCGAACGGAGAATGACCGCTGCTGCTTGAATGTACATGGTCGTAAGCCTCTGTCACTATGGTCGTTCATGCTCGTTACGACCAGATGCTCTATCGCCCGACTGCTCGTTACGACCAAACGTTATGACCACTCATCCCGAACGATAGCTTTGACCACTTGCTTACGACCGCATGCTTCCGATCGCTCGCTCTGGACACTCGCTTACGACCGCTTTCTTACGGGTGCTCGGATCAATCGCTGACTCGCTCCGATTGTCAGCACGATCTCGGATCAACCGCCTGATCATTCCGATCGCTCGACTTGACCCGATCGTTCTGCACGACCATGACACACGTAGTTGTGACCTCCTTTCGCTTGACATATTCAGTCGTTCGACCACTGCCCGAGCGAGTACACGCTGAAGACAGAACAGAGCACGTAAAGTGAAGATGAAAACAAGTCATCGAAGAACCTCTTCTGAGACAGATCTAATCTCTTATTTCATCATTGTGTTCCTGGCTACAAAGAGCCTCACGGCACCCCTAAAAGCCTTCTCTTGAAAGCCCTAAAACCACTGCACGCTAGCATACAGCCTCCCCTGCTTTTTATAACCAGCGCACAAGACACGTCCAACACAAACATCTCAAAACCGTGTCCCTATCCACCTGGACATGAACTCTATCTCTTCCTCAAATTAAGGGACCCGAAACCCTTCCTAACATGAGTTTTAACCAACTCGTACAGATCATGTACTCCATCCACAACTCTATACGACACACACATGACAAAGCATCCAGGATTTCCCTCCTGTATCTCTACCGTGCACCATCACCACGTGCTCTCATGTGAGCCCGATCACCTCGCATGACCACCTGACCGCTTGGACCTTAGATTACCTCCTCCTAGTTCTGGTCCTCCTCGTCACCGACCATGATTGCCTCCACGCAGCATCCACCTTTGACCTTCATGTGCTCCAGCATGAGCTCGACCACCTCGCATGACATCCCGACTGCTTGTACCTCAGATTACCCCTCTTAGTCTCGGTCCTCCTCGTCACCGACCATGACCGCCTCTATGCTCACCTATACATGCAAAGACCAAAGAAACCATCTTCTAGCAACACACATTAGCAAAACACATCTTTGTCTATTCCCAGACAAGATCCAAACCAACTATGACATCTCCAGATCATTTATGATCGCACAGAGTCTATCGCTACCTAGAACAGACCCTCAGACCACTCCATACGACCGCTATCACAGAGTACTCGTAACCCCCAAGTACTTGGAAACCACTCACACTGCTACTGACGACTATTGAGAACCGACTACCAAGTATCGCCAGCCGTAGCACGTACTCGAAGCGTACGAGTACAGGCAAACCTCCGACACTTGACCACTTACCGTGATCGTGAAACCACTTCTACCAAGTACCGAGTCCTCCAACTACAAGTACCTCAAGCAACGACCATCACTCACCGACCAGTCAACCACTGGCCCAACACGAGTACTCGACGATCACATGAGTGAAGCACTTGTATCGACCATGAAGGTCTACGAGTACTGACCGTGAAGCCTACAGTAATCAATCGCTAATCCTCCGACTACAGAAAGCAGAACAACAAATTGTGAAGTCTATGAGTATCGACAAGACTGCCAAAGCTACGACCATTGAGTACTGTAGCTACGACCATGAAATTAGTCTGCAAATCCAACGACCATGGAAGCAGTCTGCAAAACCTACGACCATGGAGGCAGACTGCAAAACCTATGACCATAGAGGCAGTCTGCAAACTTACTACCATGAAAGCAGTCTACAAAATCTACGACTATGGTGGTAGTCTGCAAAGCCTAAGACCATGGACGCAGTCTGCAAAACCTACGACCATCGACCGCAAAGCCGTCGACTATCGACCAGTAAAACCTTCGACTATCGAGTACAACCAGTAAAGTCTACGACTATTGAGTAATATAGCTACGACCATGAAAGAGTATTGTAGCTACGATTACCTGCCTGGTCATACAACTGAAATCATACTGCCGTGGTTGAAAGGTCGAAGTCACACTGCCGTGGTCGAAGCCAGGCATGATCGTAAGCTATCGTGGTCGTAAGGTCGAAGTCGTACTGCTGTGGTCGAAGACAGGCGTGGTCAAAAACTACTGCGGTCAATGACTGTATGTGTTCGTAAGCCAGATGTGATCATGCCGTGGTCGAAGTTTGTTGTCTAAAATGTTGTGGTCTGCCGTGGTCGTAAGAGTGTCTAAAGATTGTAATCACTCGTAACTGAGCAAAAACACTTGAAAGCAAAGACATCAATAGCAGACGACTAAGTCTTTCACAAACACAAATTCCAAAGCAAACCAAATGTCAATTATTCATCATCTCTTTATTTACGACCATCCACATGGTTTAACAATCTCCCCCTTGATGAATACATTGACAACACTTTGAAATTCCCAAAAGATTTGAGTTTTGGAAGAGAAGCAAAAAAATCTTCCAATTCAAAATATCCCCAAATATCTCTCCCCCTTACTTCAATTTCTCCTCATTTGGCAATGTAATCATCAAAAAACTTTCAAGGAGAGAACAATTCTAAGTGGGAGCAATGAGAATAAAGATTAAGAAGCTCTGAAGATTATACAAGTCAATTTGTATTAATATTTTGACCAAGTCATTAGTGTGAATAAAGCTTCTTAGATCATATAAAATCATATATCATATAGCTAGATCAAAAACTAGTCTTTTAACACAATTAGACAATTTAGATCAATGACAGGCATCTCATCAATGACTAGACCAATCATAAAAAGCATAATGAGATATAACAAAGAAAAGTGAAAGCCTAAAATTGAAGCAAACATTAAGTCTAGACGGGCTAGCAGTCTCATAAACAATCTATTGCTTCATACTAGATTTTTAGGCATGTGGCAAGCTTGAAGCATACTTCTTTTTATAATGCTATGTTTTGAATGGTGGCATGCTTGAAGCATATTTTTTTTCATTTATGCACTTTTTGTGCTTTTTCTTTTGTTTAACCATGGCATGCTTGAAGTATACATCTTTTTAATCTTCTTTTTCTCAATTCTAACTTGATATCACGTGTATGATACCAATTGTAGAATTTCTCCTTGTTATATGAATAACATGCCAACTTGAGTGAGCATAAAATGATTGTGATATGAAACATACAAGCCTCAAGGTCAAGATTTAAAAATAAGATTTATAATCAAGCTAAACCTTTTAACTGAACATTACAAAGTACTATCAATAATCACTCTAGACAAAGACTTGCACCAAGTCATGTTTTAATTCAAGTATAGCTGATTAATTAACCTCTCCACATGGTCTAACCTGAAGGTGAAGTCTCATAGAAACTCCCAGAAAAGGTGAAGAACCATCCAGTGTTCCAATCATGCAATGGTGCAAAACACTAGAATCAGATCAAGTGCCTGTTCTCCACCCCTGGTTCACTGGTCTCAAATCATAGTAGGTGTCGGTCTCACAGTACTGGGGTTAGTGAAGTAAGCTTTAGGAATCCAATATTGTGATACTCGACGAAAAGGGTCAGTAGTAGGCAATGATAAAAATTTAAGTGAAGATTTAGCCTTTATCAAATTCTGGTCGTAAAGCCTCTGTGTAGCTGGTCAAAATCCAACCGAGCGCCTCTAGACAATTGGTTAAATCCTTGGTCCGACCACATTGTAACGACCATGTACAGTCGGTCGAAACTCTGGTTTGATCACTCTGTTAAGACCATAGTGACCTGCTGACCAACAACTCTGTTCCACCACGCTAGTCTGACCACGAAGTGCGACTGGTCAAAACCCTGGTCTGATTGTGGGATGTTCGACCACAGAGCGCCCGACAATGCGGCCGGCTGGTCTGATCATGGGACATCCGACCACAAAGCACTCAACAGCACTTCCAACTGGTTTGATCGTGGGACATTCAACCATGAAGTGCTCGATTACGCGGCTGATTGGTCTGGTCGTGTGACGTCCGACCACATGGCCAGATTCAGTAGCTAAAGTTCCTGGGGCTGATTGACTACTACGACCACGTTCAGTAGCTGAAGTTCCCGGAGCTGCAGAGAGCAAGTTAGAGAGTGTAGGACCTGCAGACGATTGGTTAGTTCATGCAAAGAGATAGTTTGCTCCTGAGTCTGCAGAGAACTGATTAGAGGAGATAAGATGACAATTGGGAGCTTGTACAATCTCCACTTGGGAATGTTTTTTAGCCTGTCTTTCTTCTCCTTCTTTGCTTTCTGAAAATAGAACTGAACCACATGACCATCTCTACCACAATGAGTGCATTTATACTTATCTTTTGACTTCACAACACCCACTTTGGTAGAGGACTCCTTTGCAACACCAGCAGATTTAAATATAATCTGTTTAGGTTCAGGTTCTACTTCCAATTTCCCAGGTTCAAGAAACTTAACAACTTTAGGAGGATTATTTTTGGCATGCTCAATAAAATTAAATCCTAGACCGTGTTTCTTTATACTTGTTTTTGATTGATCTAGAATCATGTTCAAATTCTTTTTGCCAAACGTGAACCTCTCTAAAGTGTCTTTTAGATACTCATTCTCTTTAGCCAATGTAGGACAGGCTGTGCACTTAACAAAATCATTTGCAAGGCCTTTAGAAGCAATAGATTGAGCTAATCTTTCCTTTTCAGCAAAATCGTTGAGTTCTCTAGCCAAGGCTTCCATTTCAGTGTTAAGTTTAGGACAGTTCAAGCAAGAAAGAGTCTCATGATAGAGTATTTGTTGGATTGACTCCTAAGATGAATTAAGCCTAACCTGAAGCAAATCACACTTAGAGCAAGCCTTAAATTGAGTAGAAGAACTAGAGTTAAGCTTTTTAATTTCATTATTAGCAAGTTTTAACTTTTCATCACAAGAGTCATGTGTCAATCTTAACTCATCAAGTTTAGCAGTTACATCACTAAGTTGAGCCAAGTTTGATGTATTAATTGTTCTAACAGTCTCTAACTTAGTATATAAAACTTGACAAGCCTCACAAAATTCATCTTAGAAATAGATGCTCTAAGTCTGTTAATTTCAGATTTAAGCTCTTAACAACATAATCATGACTTTTAATTTCCTTTTATACTTTTTAATCTCTTCTGTCAATATAAGCACAGCACGAGATAAATTAGCATAAGAAGGTGTTATCTCATCAGGATCACTGTAAAGATCATCATCGCTAAGCTCCTTACTGTTGACCATAAAACATATCCCTGTAAAGTCCTCCTTCTTTGCCTTCTTGCCTTTATCCTTATCGTCGCTTGCAGAATGAACATCACTCAAATTAATCTTCTCAAGTGCTGCAAGTATTTTGTTGACCACCCTGTGATAGTTGTGCTTCTTGCTGGGTCAATCTTGAATTGGGTGCAACGAGTTTGAGCCTTGTCATCCTTAACCTCCTTGCTCCTCAGTTTGGGGCAATCCATCTTAATGTGACCTGGCTCGCCACACTCATAGCATCTGATCGGACCTGATACACCACCTCGCTTTCTCATCCTCACATTGTTGAGTGCCTTATATACTCGTGAGGAAATCAACACCAAGTTCTCTTCAGGGAGCTGCTCGAAGTGTTCCTCTGAAAAAGAAGACAAGACAGACAAAGAAATATAAGACAAAGCACTCGACGAAGCAACCTGCACGGTGTTAGTCACAAGGGCTAAAGGTGAATATTTATCAATCTTAGAAGGCAAAACTTCCATCTCATATATTTTCAATCTAGAATAAAGATTATTCATGATTAAAGTATCTAGATCGACAGTCTGATTAATAATTGTGACAACTATCAACCACTCAAAATCTAAGATCTCAAAATTTTAGTTGCGTTATCTTCATTAGCAAAAATAACACCAAAATTTTTAGACGCCTGTCAAATAGCAAATTCGCAATTTTAATTAGGTTCATTAGGTGCCGGGAGTTTAACAATCGAATAGAACCAGCAGGCGTGTGCTTGGTAACTCATGTAGACGGTTAAAAATAACATTTTTGTGCCTACCCATCCTCACCGACCGTAGTCATTGCATGCATATCCTAAAAGAAAACAAAATACATGGTGTTTCTCTAATTATATCGGATGATTCTTTTTCACTTTAGCTTATGCTTTCGCTGTTGTAGTAACTAATTTTAAAATGGTGCATCTTTTTAAGGTGAGTTTTATAAATAGATTATAGTATACACTGTACCGAGTTCAACTGTATTGATAAAAATCACATACGACTTTTTTCCTCTTTATATTATCTCTCACGAACAGCCATAATTCAAAAACTATAAGCCAAAAGTCAAAACCACAGTCTAAAAGAACACACCCGATGTATGTTTCTTCTCTTCACTTGTAGAGTGCAGGGTAGTACCATTTGGAGAGGATGTTTTCTTGTCCACGATGCAAGGATGATTACATTATGATTATTGTAGAGTATGATTGTCGTCAGCTCATATTCACTAGCTAGTTAATACATTTCATATTTGTATGTGACGTCTGCACTCACAATATGTCAATGGACAATGGTCCTTGTATAAGCCCTAAGGAAACAACATATACTGACCGTTCTCTAATTACATTCTTCTTTCTTTCTTTTTTCCTGGGCCAGCAATGCTCTTGGTGGCTAGAGTGCCGTAGTCATTGGAGCAGTGGAGTGACAGGGCGCGGACTAACAGTAGTCAAACAGCTGCTTTCAATCTTTGCTGGCTGGGAATTAATAGTTCTAAATCTAAAAAAAGTCATCACTCTATCACTTCCCTTCAGTGATTTGCAACAAGTCTACCCTTCATCTGTACAATGTATTTTTTTGTGTTAAAATTTTGTTGAAAGTGTCTCCAAGGGCTGTCAGAATTCTACCACTGCTCCGGTTAAATTTTGGTGTTAATTCAAATCAGTAACTAAAAATATAAGACAGTTGAATAAAAACCAAAAAAGCATGTTCCCTTGTTAGTTTACATCAGAATCCGCGTAAGCATAATGCATGATTCCAAACCACCACATTATATATTTGTTTGTCTCGTTGCCATTTCCTAGTATCGACGGATACTAACTAGATGTTTTTGCTCCAAACCCTCTATTCCAATAGCTATGAGCAGCTACAAAGATCAGATTCACACCGGAATGGTCCAACAGCAAGAAGACTACAAGCCAAACCCACATGGTCAGTCTTACCACCACATGGGAACCGGTTTGACCACTTGGCCGTTCTGACCATGTAGACAACACTGGTCTAACTGTTGGCTGGTTTGACCGCAAGAGAAAGAGTGGTCTAATTGCTGCCAAACATCCAGAATAGAAAGCAGCACGAATTCAAAACCCTAAACCATGGTAACTCTAAATCTACTAGGTCAAACTCCTTCAAATCTGGTACACAACTTGCTAAAGATATCAGAAATATATTCCAATCAAGAATCATGAGTTTCTTGGGATAAGTTCCTTCCTTTTTTTTTCAAATTGGGCAAGTTGGCTCCAAAACCAAGCAAAACTCAAAAGCAAAATTAGATCTTGCTCGTGGGATTTCCTGGACAAAGATCAATCCATATCAATTCCCATACATCATAGCAAGCTAACCCATGCCAAGAAACTGTCAGATCCAGATTTTATCAATATGGAATTTTCCGTGATTCTACCGTACTATTCTTTAGATCAGTAGATAGTACTCACAGATACATTGATAAATCAAAGTCATACATCACATAAACCATACCATACACTTATATTACACATTAGAGTTTAAATATTTCATATTGGGTGGAGTTTACATAATGGGCCAATCAAGCTAAATGTTTACATTATAGAAGCGGAAGTGAATAATAAAAGGTGAGGCCACTTTATGTCACAGGCAAGTGACTGGGGTAAAGGATGTCTTACTACTTTCCAAAAGTCTGGATAATAGATGTGTACGCAATCACCATCAAAGTCTGCCTATCTAAGGCAAGGACTAAGCAACTAGAGATCATCATAATCTCCACCGTTTTCTTCTCCATCTGGTCCTGGAGCAGCGTAGTAGGCGTAGTGGCCGAGTAAGTTCTCATGCTCGCCTATGACTGTGGGCATGGCTATTCGAACAGTTTTTACTTTGTAGAGGTCACACACTTTACCCTTAAGAGACAATTAACTTGGTATATTCCACATATTTTCTTAGATATGTAGATAAATAAGATCACCCCAATGCCTTTACAATGAATCTACCCAACGAGACTACACTCACTAAGGTTGTCACCGATGTGGAGTTACATCCAGCCACCCCCAGAGGCCCATGTTGCGTCGCATGGCGGCTTACATCTAACAACATGAGCCGTGTTCATTCGAATGGCACAACTATGCTGAGTCAATGCATATTAATTAGCCATATCATATCCATTGTAATCTTCTAATTGCACAATTTTACATTAGAAAGGGTTACAATATTAACTCCTTAATGTTATCTGGGCAGTTAAACAGGAACCACACTTTCGTGTAATATTCGCACCAACCCTCTTACCATCCGTCTAGATATTTAACAAGTTTAGACTTTTGGGATTCCAAAATATATTTTCTAGTTCAAATATCAGCCACTTCCCTCCAGTGGCTACCCAAACTTAGTTTCATGTTTGAAATGATGTTAGGATAAATTATTGCCCCTCAAAAATCTAAGCAAGACTAAGCTTGGCATTTTAGATATGGACTTATTGCTAGTATATTTACCATTATTTCTAGGGTGACAAGGTTTTATATCCAAATTCAAGGAGTGAGGGTGTAGTAACACAATTATTCATTGGGACTTAACTATGAGCTTAACATGAATATAATTTACATAATAAAATTTAGAGCATGCACTTTAATAATTTAAAATCAACATAACTTGCATTCAAAATATATGTGCAAAATAATCAAAGTATTGACTCGCTTACTCATAAGCTTATTGTCCTTGATTGGGCTAGAGCTGTTGCTCTTCCAGGTCTTTATAATCCACTTGAGCGATTGCAACGAAAGGCAAATGAATACATAATTTTACTTTCAATAGGAAGATCTTGATTTTAGATGAATTATAAACTAGTTTGGTTCAATTTGGATTTAAAATGAGTGAGAACGAGCCTTTCAAGGTTTAAATTAGGATTAATTCTCAAAATAAACAGATGAGAGATAATGCTCTCTCACTGATAGGTGGGGCCCAAGGGTTTTAATTTATTTTTATATTAGATAATATGCTAGAGGCTAACTAGTGAGGCGGTAGGTTTTAATTTTATTTTCGAATTATTTTCTTAAGAAAATCCAATGGCAGCTGACATTTCGGACTAGAGGGGTTTTCATTTTCTTTAAGAAAAAGGGGAGAGTGACTATAGGTGGGGCTAGCATAGTGAAGATTGCCCACTTGTCAAAGACTCATAACTAAAATCTGGTTTTATTTAGAATTCTTAATGAGCTGGGCCCACGTGTCAATGACTAATTAACACTAATTAATGAGCGTCATTAACACTAACTTAATTATAGCTTAAGACATCATTAGTGCTTAATTAAGTAACCAAAATAGAGTGTGTTCATCGCTGGCGATGCCCAAAAGGGGTTGCCAGGGCCACAAGGGTCCTATTGGTGGTGGCGGCGTTACCAACGGTGGTGGTTGGGCACCATGGTGGCCATGGCATCGACAGCGAGGCAAGTAAAAGAAAGGTATTAGGAGCATCTACTAGGCGTGGGGAACTCATCGATAAGGTCAGTTAGGTCCAGGAGGCACTGTGGTGATCTAGTGGTGGAGACCCAAGGTGATGTAGCAGAGGACCACAACACCGATGCTTCTGTCGGTGGGAATCAAAGGGTGCCGCACTAAGTCAGCGGGCCACAACATGGCCAGAGTTGGGGAAGATAACAGCGTCGGTGAGCTCTTGTAGATGAAACCTGAATTGGATGAGGTGAGATGGAGAGTAGGGAAAGACAATCATGTTGACATGCTCAAGAAGGGGAAGAACTTACTAGAGTGACAGGCGATGGTGGGGTCATAGCGAGGCTTTGGTGGGGGGGCTCGACGAGCTCAGGGCATGCAATGGCGAGGTGTTGGAGGCAAGTTAGAAGGGTTAGAGAGCAATGGGGGTGCTCGGGCAACTTAAATAGCCAAGGGAAAGTGACTGTTGGACCGAAATGGCGACAGAGGGGGTGAATGTCGACCTCTAAAAACTTGCCCCAAAGAGTAAGGACTCAAATCATCTCTCCGGTAATTATGAAAACTATGAAGAGGGATTCAATTGCTCTCTGGAGACCTGACCTTACAGAGGAGAAACACATGACAACAAAAACCAGCAACCAAAAAGGCAGGGCCAGTCAGACCGCTTAAGGCAGGCCGGTCAGACCGCCTCCTCAAGGCCGATCTGACCGCCAACAGAGCGCCGGTCTGACCGCCGGTAGAGCTCCGATCTGACCACCCCAAGACCTCCGGTCAGACCGCCCATCGAATTCAGACAGCAGCAGACTGAAAAACTGAATTTCACAGCTACTGAAAAACAGGGATTTCACATATATTACTGATTCTCAGTTGTTCCTTGTTGGCCAAAAAGGCATACTCCTATTCCAAATACCACAGAGACTCCAGCTAGCAAGGGGAACCAACTCAAACTCAAGAAATCAAAGATATGACTAAAAACTAAAAATAGAGCAGAGTGCTGCACTCAATCTCAAATTTAATCTCAAGACCTTTGCCCATGAGACTTTGCAGAAACAAAAGCAATAGCCTAAGGGCTCAGAAGATCAAGTCAGGCCACTTTCTTTTGGAGAGGAGAGGAAATCTTGCCAAACCCTAGAATCTCTGAAACCTTACAGAGGCAACAACAAAAACTTAGATTCCCACTAGGTCTTTGATCCTATGGCCAAGATACTTTGCAGGTATATTAGCAATAGCCATAGGACTCTCCAGACCAAAAATCAAGCTACCTCATGAAGAGAAACTCGAGAACCACCAAAACCCTAGAAGGGCACAGAGAGGGCTCAAGAATAGGGAAGAACCAAAAACATGATTCCTGCAAAATTGATCAAATTGCTCTTGGAACTAGATAACCAAAGGGTCTAGAAATGCAATTCCATCATGGAGCAACCCATTTTGCTACTTCCCAGTAAGAATCGAGCCAAAACACAAAAAGTCAAGAAATCAACATAGAGGGCATCAAAGAAACATAAGCAACAGAGAGCCAGGAACTCAATCATACTCAAACAAGGCCATCTCATATTGATAGAGAGGAAATGAGATACATGATTGATGCAAGAGGAATGATTACAAGACTCTCAATCCATCTCCAACCTCTCCCAACTCAAGAACACAAGCTCTCTCTACATGCTTCTTGAGAGGAACACAACACAGAAGGAGAAACCTACGAAGGAGACAACACTCTGTCCATCTCCACCAACCCTCCACCAACTAAAGCCTAAAGCCAAAACAAACTCACAAAGCTCATTTTGACTAAAGCAAACCCTAGAAACCCTTGGAGAGCATGAGGGGGCATGCAGCCACTCCCTCCAATTTATAGCCCTTGGCTAACGGTTCTCCAACCCGTTACGCCCGCTAAACCCGAACGGAGCCCGCTCCCGCTTTTGCAGCCTCGCGAAATTACCATTTCGCCCCGCTTGCACCTTCCGGGAAGCTTCCGCGCTCCTTGTCGTCCAAGCCTCGCAACCACCTCGAGTCTCCGCCGTCTTTGACACATCTCGACCGTTCTGACCTCGACATCGCCTGTGTCTAGTCCGGTCACCTCGTGTCTCGCCACGACTCCGCCTCGACGTCCTGCAGCCAACACAGACAAGAAACACATCAAATAGCACCGCTCGATACATGTAAGCATAAATGCATTAATGAAATAGCCCAAACCTGACAAATCGACATAATATGCATCCTAACCATTTTGACCAGGTTTGACCAAGTCCGACCGAGCCCGATTGCACCACGCAACGTCAAGGTCCGAACCAACCAAATCAAACTCGACTTCCCTAAACCGATGTCAATTACTCATCACACACATGGGATGACCTCCACATGGTCTATCAGCAACGTTTCCTGTGCACACACAGGGTGGGCAAGGTGCCAAGGCGGAGCGGCATGGTACGTGGAAACGCATGGCCTGAGCATGTGGCATGGTGAAGACCATGTGGCATGGCGCTAGGGCATGGGGAGGCGGGCAAATTGCTGGTTGCATCGTTGAGAGAGATAGAGAGGAAGGACAGAGGGACAAAGAGGGGGCGGCACCCATGTGGTGAGGGACTGTGGTGAGCGCGCGGCACAGCTGCAGGCGTAGGGTGTGATCGGCGGGCATGGGTGTGGTGCAACATGCACATGCAGGCATAGCGGGGGTGTGCTGGTTAGGCCAAAGAAGGAAGAGGGAGTGGGGGATGGGAGTTAGGCTGGTTGGGCTGAAGGGGGAAATGGGCCGAAGAGGAGGAGAAGGAAAAAATTGGGCTTGGCCCATAATATAAATTTTGAGTTCAAATTTTGGGTTTGAGTTTATATTTCATAATCGAATTTGAATTCAAATTTGATTTTGAGTTTGAATTTTGGAGTCAATTTTCAGTTTTGAATTTCGACTTGATTTTTTAATTGGCTAAAAATTCAAAACAAGTCCAATAGCAAATTTCATTAAAAAATTTTAAATTCCCCAAAATGGAATGCTACAGAAACCCACCAAAACCAAATGAATCATCACTTCTAAGAAATATCTCAACCAAGATCAAACCTACCTAGTTCTTGAATCTTGCCATGGATGTGATCTAGATAAGGTCATCTCCATTACTTACTCATCCTAGACCGCAACAAACTCAAGAGATAGAAGAGGAGGAAGAAAGAGCTTGATTCAAGCCACCATGAAAACCAAATCAAGTGCACGAACAAGTATAGGCAAAAGACTTGATTTATTAGTAAAGGATAATGAAGTTTGCATAAGTATGAATGATTACAAGGTGCAGCCAAAGCACCATATTTTCCTCTCTCAAGTTCTCTCTCAAGCCTAGGAGGAGATGAGATGAAACACTATCTATTCTTCTCAAAACCTTATCTATCACCTCCATCTCCCCCTCTCATATAACCAGCAAACCCTAATGGGTCATACCCATTAGCCTACCGAGGAAACCTATTAACCTTACTAACACCGGGTTTAAACTCACGCACTCTTCTCAAAGCGCTTACACATCCAATCCCGCTGTTGAATACCAATTCAATCCACTTAGCTACATAAGCATTCCTTGACCTAAACCACTTCCCTTAACACCATCCTAGCATTGCTGTTCTAATCAAGATCTCAAGCCCAGTATTTGATCAACTACCAAAATAACCTTCCTTGACCTAGTCTTCATCTTCACTTGTAAGCAATCACCATACTTGTCATGTGTAGGTTGATCAATGGCTTCCCCTATGTTAGCAAGTTCTGTTTTGGTTCCCACTAGACCATGCCTCACTTGAACTAACGAAGCCACCTGACTCAACTTGTCGCTCGAACATTGTCTTCAACGTCCCTTGTCCTCCTTATGTGCCATGCTTGAGCTCAACCATTTTACTCGGCATCCATGACCGTTCTAGACCTTGATTGTCCCTAACCAAGTTCAGGTCCTCCTCGCTGTTGACCATAGTTGACTCCAAGCTACCTGTAATCCATAGACCAATAAATTATTTTCAGATACAAATTCTTCATAACTTGACTCACATTAGTAAAAGCATGCATCACGTAACATATGCAACCAATTACCAATGATCAAAATCATCCTATGACCAAATTCCCAGTTGAACTCTCAAGTTCATGTTCCATCACTCAGAACCAGTTTGACTACCATACCCAAGCTAGTCAGACCACCCTACACCCCCTTAGCCAGGTCCCGGTAATAGGGGAGCAGTTTGACTGCTTACTCCATGCATCTAACCACTCAGTCATACCGCCAACCAAAGGCCGGTCAGACCAAATCCCAACTCACCCAAGCCACCAAAAATGACCTTCTTAGGAACATCATGCCAGGCCCAGATTTAGCCAATCCAAAAATCTCTATAAAACAACTGCACTATTCCCTAGATCTGTAGATAGCGCTCACAAATACATCACTAAATCATTTCATACAAGACATGAACTGTACCATACATTAATATTACAATTATCAGAGTTCAAATAGACCATATTGGGTCAAGTTTACAATAAGGACCGATTACACCAAATGTATACATTACATAAATTGTTGAAGCGGTAGTGAAAGCAAAAAGGGGAAGGCACATCTTACCATAGTCAAGCGACTGGGGCAATCTGTGTGCGACCGATATTACCCAAGGATTGGATAATATTGGTGCACGCAACACCAACTTTAGTCTACCAGAATAGGGTGAGACCTAGACTACAAAAGCCTAATCTAAACTCCTCCATCTTTTTCACCATCAGCTCTTGGAACATCGTAGTGTCCTTGGTCCATAGGCTCTGAGGAATTTTATGAGTGAGGGTGAGCACAAGCAATAGTGCTCCACGAGCCAACACACAAAATACAATATTTCTAGATGCAAGGATTAACAAGGAAGTATTGAGTTCTTTTATTTACTAAGCAATAGTTAAAACTATCGAAATTAGAAATTCCTATGACTTAGCATTTTAACCAAAACATCTTTTACCAAAGAGAGTGAAAGTGTGCAATATTTATAATGCTACATGTTCCATCCATCATATGCTAGATTCATGCATCCACCCAATTATCGATATTGGGTTACATCTGCCCAATAAAATCTAAATTCAAGGTTATATTCACCTGCAAAGGTTTTTGAAATAGAACTAACTCGAGTATGTTTCCATGCTTGCCCTTGACTGTGGGCATTGCTGTTCAAACAGTTTATACTCTGCAGAGACTATACACTTTACCCACAAAAGATAATAAACTTGTTATGTTTTACATATTTCTTTGGATATGTGAATTAAGAAGATCATTACAACGCCTGCTAAGGTTTTATCTAAGGGTTGTTATGTCCACCACACCTAGACCTCTCGCACCACATGATGGCTTATACCAGCGACACGACCTGTATCCATGATGACTTAAACCAGTGATAGGACTCATGAGTCACTTCCATGGTGCAACTCGCACTGGGGGATACAAATTATTTAGCCAAGTTGACACATTATAGACTTATTGTTGTACTGTTTTACATTAGGTCATCACATAATTAAGTCCTTAAGTTATTTGGATGGTATATACCACATACCAAATTCTCTTGCTGCATTCGCACCAACCATCATACTATCCGCCCAAATATGATAATAGCATGTTTTAGAGTTTTGAGAAGCATAAAACTAACTTATATCAAAATACCAGTCATTTCCCTCCAATGACTATCCAAAACAAGTTTCATGATTAAAAGATGAAGATTAGAGCAAAATAATAACATGGTACTTAAGTAAGACTAGTATGACGCTTAAGTATGACCTATAACTAGTAAAGCTACCATTAAATATCCAAGGTGACATGGATCAAGTGATTCAAGTGTCAAATGATGGTATAATAATACTACAGTATCAAGTAGGCATACATCTACCTTAAGTTTAACATACATTTGTATAATAAATTAAGCATGCAATTTGATAGTTTAAACGAATATACATTTGCTCAAATGTAGGCTCAAATGATCAAAGTATTGACTCACATAGCTCAAAAGTGGCCTTGTCTTGAAATTCCTGAGTTTGCTTGGATTGGTGCTCTTCCATGTCCTCATACTCTTCTCAGATGATCACATAAAAAACAAGTGAATAAAGCAAATAAATACCAAATAAAATTTAAATAAACTCCAAATTGAACAAATCCACTATCATAAGATAGACCTTGAATTTACAAAAATTTAAATAAATTTCATCAAATTTGGAGTTCAAATGAATGAGAATAGGCTCTCCAAAGTTTAAATTTGGATTAAATCCAAAAAAAATAGAGGAGAGAAGTTCTCTCTCTAACAATGGGGTCCACTGGATTTTAAATTAATTTTCCATTGAAACAGGTTGCTGAGACTGACAGATGGGTCCTACGGGATTTAATTAAATTTTGATTTATTTTCTAGAAGAAAACGATTGGGGGCTAACAAGTGCTACTATGGGTGGAAACAAGCCGAGCCGGTTCGAGCCAGGCTTGGTCAAGCATGGCCAGAGGAGCGGCTCGGCTCGTTTAGCCACCAAGCTAGGGAGCAAGCTTAGCTCAGCTTGGTGCGTGGCTCGAGCCGGCTCGTGAGCCAAGCTGTTGAGGCTGTGTCAACACAGGTATCAGAACACACAACAGTAGCACAGGATTGAAAGTTTGAAGCACACAACACCAGCAGCATTGAAATAGAACATGGCATTCGACAAAAATATCCTCTAAAAATTTGTAGACTCCATCAATGAACAAAATGAAAAGCTCTCCCAAAAATTAATAATGCGGTTGAGTTTTGTTTCACTCCAATGTCACATCAAGTTGGTCAAACCGTGACACGCTCCGGTGCGATGCGAAGAGGTCATCTAGATCACCCAGCTCCATGAACTTCGCCATTGGGCCCCACCACTAGCTCCCCGTCACTGGCAGGTACAACTCCATGGAGATCAACACCTCGTCCTCCTCGAACCCCATCTCAAACAGCGCTACAATCACCCCTTCCTAGCATCCAACGCCCAGGGGGAGAGGCCGCGGAGCTCATCGGCGAAGCCATTGCAGGAAATGCCATGGAGCTCGCTGGGGAATCAGTCCACAGAGGAGAGGCCGTGGAGCTCTCCAGCAATTGCATGGACACGGCCGAGTAGGACAGAGACGAGGGGGAGGAGGAGGGGAATTTGGTGATGGTGTCGGGCCCACGGAGGCGGAGTGCGGTGGAGTCGTAGATAGAGGTGGCCTCCTCGTGGTGTCAAAGGTGCCGAGCCAGACGAGCCTCCCCAGGATGGGGTCACGAATCTCCGTCGCCCACTTCCCCCACGGCCAGCGCCGCACACCGCAGAACCGCCTCCGCCCCGTCTCCCCATCCGTAATACCCTTTTTCTTGGTTGGCGCAACCCTCCTCCTGCTCGGCCCGGAGCTTGGTACCACAGGAGCAGTGGACAAGGTGGAGCGGCACGGTGGATGGGGAATTAGGGAATTGAGGATCGAGACTCAGGAGACTTAGGGTTAGGGGCGCTAGGCCTTAGTAGGCTGGGGGCCAGGGGAGCTGGGCTAACACGAGCCAAATAAGCTTGCGAGCGGCTCAAGCTCGGCTCAATTTTGTTGCAAGCTATGAGGGAGGTTTAGCTCGACTCGCAATTTTACAAGCTCGAGCCAAGCCGCAAGCTAGTTTTCCACCCTTAGGTGGGACTCCTTTACTGTGCAAACAACAGAATGGGTTTTTAAAAGGGCTTAGGGCCCACATGTCATACATACATGAGGCTAATTAGGCGAGAAGGGCACATGGGTCAGCTGCTACTTAACCATGACTGATGATGATCATTAAGCTGATTAATTATGCATGATTTGAACTAATCACGGTGCTACAATAGCTCTCCCTCCCGTCGAGCATGGCATAGCTCATCGCCGGCGCGAGGTGCCACGGCGATCAAAGGGGATGGCCAAAACAGGTTCTATGGTGATGTGAGAACCTCCAGGCTAGGTAGCATAGGCCAAATTGGAGCTTAGAGCGATTGGCCACGAGCTCTAGCAGTGATGGAAGGCCGAGCATGGCACGGTGGTGCTACAGGGCACTAGAAGCCGATTCCAAGCTAGGAGAGCATCTACGGGCAGAGGGGGGCTCATCAGGAGTAATGCTTGGGGATGCATAGAGCAGTCTATCGGTGATGACCTGATCGGTGGCAGAGTGGGCAATGCAGAGGGCTCACCGAAGGGGAAGGGAGTGCTCGGCGAAGGTTGGGATCACTGCGGGGTCCTTGCACAAGGCTCTAGACACCAGTGATTGGATCGAGGCATAGTAGAGCTCGAGATTGCCTTCGGGTGGAGAAACAGCCGGTGGCGAGGAAGAAGAAGGTTTGGGGGCTCTCAGGTGAGATTGGATGTGAGGGGAGGTGAGTGGGGATGACAGGAGGACCACTAATGGTTTTATAACTGCGGGGAGGGTGAGGTGCTGTTGGTGCCATCAAGGCTTGCACGGAGTCCCAAGGCGGCGGCGGCACTCAGTGGCACATAGGGAGGGGAACAAGCAGAGCTTGCGTGCGGCACGGGACAGAGGAGTTAAGGCGTGGGGCGGCTCGGTGGTAACGGCTACGGGCGAAGATCCCAGCCACGACACAATCGCAGATTAGGAGCAGCGAGCGCAGGTCTTGGCGACGTGGTACACGAAGGAAGAAGGAGAGGGGGGTCCGGGTGTAGCATAGTCAGCGCGAGGCAGGCGTGCACTGTGGCGCCATAGTGGCCAACTAGCGCACGGGCGGCGTAGGTGAGGGCACACATGATGCGGGTGTGGGCGGGCGCCGATTTGGCGTGGCACTAGCGTAGAAAGAGGGTAAGGAGGGGAGGAGGTGGGTTAGGCTGGGCTGAGCCAGCCAAGGCCAACGGCCTGGTTGGCCAAAAAGGGGAGAAACGGGCCGGGCTAGGCCCAAAAAGGGTTTGAAACTTTTAAAAATTCAAATTTTGGTTGAAAATTTGAGATGAAGTTTGAATTCAAACTCAACTTGAAATTTTTATTCAAGCCAAAATTTCATGCCCAAAAATGGGATGTTACAATCGTTTCCGTCAACTAAAGTCCACTCCTACCGCCTGGCGGTCAGACCACCAACCACTAACCAATCAGACTACTGGTGCACACCGGTTAGACCGTAGTTGTATGCTGGTCTGACCGCCCTTCAGGCAACAACTATAAAAAATTACAACTCCTTTGCAAAAAATCAAAGTTTAACTCATCCAACATGTCAATTGTTCATCACCATGACCTCTACATGGATCTTCAGCAACCATCATACGATTTAACAGATGAGTTTATACAATAAATATGTCAACATGATAGTACACGATAGAAGTGGCACGTGAGCGAGGTGACAACTGTTAGGAATATTGTGTGTATTGATATGAGACCCAATGGGTCATATATATAGGAGAGTACAAGAGATATAAGGAAACAAATAAGAGTCCTATTCTATCTCTAATACCTTATCTCTAATATCCTTAACACCCCCCCACAAATGCAAGGCGTATGCAATAGCATTGCATTTGAAAAAGGGTTAATACTAAAACAAGAAAAATCCGACGTCCGAGTCTTGATAAAGTCGTCGTTGCGTGCAGTCTTCGAAGAAACTGTCAAGTCAAGCCGAAGAGGAATAGATAGAAGCATGACGGCACAGATCGAAGTCTGAGACGGCAGTGGCGCAGTGCACAAGAAGCGCAATGGAGGCGCGGTGCAAAAGAAGCGCGGCGGCGCAATGCACAAAAAGCGCAACGGAGGCGCAGTGCAAAAGAAGCGCGGCGACGCAATGCACAATAAGCGCAACGGAGACGCGGTGCAGAAGAAGCGCGGCGGCCTCATAGAGATCTGCAGTCTGCAGCCATGCAAAAGAGAAATTCCTACACTTATATGACTGACGGCGGTGCTCTAGCTACAGTTTCGGATACTCCGCCCATTTCATAAAGTATTCGACCTGGTTTAACAACGGCTACCCAATATTCGGGGGATCCCTTTCCTGAGCCCATACGTGTTTCCGTGGGTCTTAGTGTAACCGGTTTGTCGGGAAATATACGTACCCATAGTTTTCCACCACGACGTGCATATCGTGTCATTGCTCTTCGTCCTGCTTCTATCTGTCTCGACGTGATCCAAGTGGGTTCAAGTGCTTGAAGAGCATATCTACCAAAACAAATACGATTGCCTCGGCAGGATTTTCCCTTCATTCTTCCTCTATGTTGTTTACGAAATAGGACTCTTATTTGTTTCCTTATATCTCTTGTACTCTCCTATATATATGACCCATTGGGTCTCATATCAATACACACAATATTCCTAACATGGTATCAGAGCTTAGGTTAAAACCCTAACCTCAATCTACTTCCGCTCCGGCCGCCGCCGTCGCCGCCCCCGGGAGTGCTGCCCCCGGGAGGATCGATCTCCTCTCCCGGGGGTGGCCATCTCGTTGGGCGGCTCCCGGCCGTCATGCACACGCTGTCCGCCGGTGACGTCGCGCTCGCCCGCGCTGGTGACGTCGTGCTCGAGTCGTCGCCGTTGTTGCGCGTGCCCTCCTCCGCCGATGCTGGATCTCCGGCCGTCTCCTCCAGCCAGATTCGATCTGGATGAACCACCCAAGATCCGGCCGCTCGCGGTCGTCGCCGTCACCGTCGCCTGCTCCGCCTGCCGCGCCGGGTCGCCGCCGCCGTCGCCCGCTCCTCTGGCCGCGCCGGGTCACGCCGCCGAGCTCGGATCTGGCCTCGCCCCGCCTGGATCCGGCCGCCGCCGCGCCGCTCAGCTCGGATCCGTCGCCGCCTTGGATCCTCGTCGGCCGCCGTTGTCTCCTCCCATCAGTCGCCGTCGCCTGGGCCGCCGAGGCTCGGGCTGTCTCCCCCCTCAGGCCGCTGCTTCGCGTCTCCCTCCTGGCAGGGACGCCACCGCCGACCGCGTCTCCCTCCATGCCGGGCCGCCACCGCCTCCTCCACTCGGACGCCGCCGCCGCCACCCGACCAACGCCAGATCCGGCCTCCCCGCGCCGGATCGGTGCTTCCTGCGCTCGGATCCGTCTGGATCCAGCCCCCCGGCCGCCGCCTCCTGCCGCTGGTGCTGCTCCGCTCGGCGCCGCCTTGTCGATCGCTGGCCACAGCCGTCGCCGACCTTCCCCCGGGCCGCTTCTCCGTCGGCAGGCCGCCGCCTCCTCTTGGCCGCGCAAGCCGCCGACCTTCTCCCGTGCCGCCGCTCCGGATCCATTCAGATCCGCCCCCCACGCCGGCCGAGCCGCCTCTCCACCCTCGACCGCGACACCGCCGAGCCGTCTCTCCGCCAGCCAAGCCGCCTCTCCGTCGTCGGCCGCCCTCCGGCTCTACACCCGTCGGGCTTCCGACCGCCGGCTTCGCTCGCCGTCCTCCACCCGGCCGGCCGACGCCCTCCGCCCGCCCGCCGTTCGAGCCGGTCGGCTCCTGCAACATCGCCGCCCTTCTCGGGCAGACCGCAGAAGACGAGGGGGCTCGGTTGAGTTAGTTTTGCATCCGTTCTGCACCCGCCCGAGGCCGCTCGACTTCGCCTCCGCTTCGGCGCGTGCTGCCTCGGTCGGCTTTCTCAAGCGACCGCTTGCCCCATTTTGGTTGGTCCGGTCGATTGGCTTTTCGGTTGAGCATTTTACTGTTCGCATTTTAGTCGGTTTTCGGTTATTTTTTCGTGAGTCTTCCGTCGCGTCCATCTAAATCCGTAGTCTCTTTTCGTTCGTCCAAGCCGTGCGAGTCCACAAATTTATTGTCAGTCATATAAGTGTAGGAATTTTTTCTTTTGCATGGCTGCAGATTGTAGAAGTCTCTATGAGGCCGCCGCGCTTCTTCTGCACCGCGCCTCCGTTGCGCTTATTGTGCATTGCGTCGCCGCGCTTCTTTTGCACCGCGCCTCCGTTGCGCTTCTTGTGCATTGCGCCGCCGCGCTTCTTTTGCACCGCGCCTCCATTGCGCTTCTTGTGCACTGCGCCGCTGCCGTCTCAGGCTTCGATCTGTGCCGTCATGCTTCTATCTATTCCTCTTCGGCTTGATTTGACAGTTTATTCGACGACTGCACGCAACGACGACTTTATCACGACTCGGATGTTGGATATTTTTTGTTTTAGTATTAACCCTTTTTCAAATGCAATGCTATTGCATACGCCTTGCATTTGTGGGGGGGTGTTAAGGGTATTAGAGATAAGGTATTAGAGATAGAATAGGACTCTTATTCTATCTCTAATACCTTATCTCTAATACCCTTAACAACTCCCAGTGGCAAAATAATTGGTGCGAGGTGGCAGCTAATCGAATCGCTCCAACATATACGTCCAAATTGACGTCCTCCTCAGCAATGATCCACCATTAACCAAATCGTCGGTAGGGCTGTAAAAAAAGCTCGAGGCTTGCGAGCTGCTCGAGCTTGGCTCGTTCTAGATTCGATTCGAGTTTGGCTCTAGCTCCAAACGAGCCGAATTCGAGCTTCATCTTAAGCTCGCGAGCTTTAACGAGCCTAAGATTTTTTACCCCCTCAATTCCCCCCACCCCTCCCGCCTCCTCTCTCAAATTCACCGACGCCAGGCGGCCCAGGCCCACCGCCCCAGCGGCCACGCCCCCACACGCCACACCCCCTCCCTGGCTCCCTCCTCTCCCCCACCCGCGGGCCTCCGCCTGCCTCGCGCCGCCGCCCCTCCTGCCCCCCGCCCTCCTCGCCGCTCCACGCTGCCCCACCCCCGCCGCCCCTCGTCGCCCCTGCCGCCGGCCGCCCCTCCCCCACCGGCCCACCCCCGTCCCCCTCGTCGCCACCCCCCGTCCCCCCCCCCACCCCCCCCCCCCCCGCCGCCCCTCCTCCGGTCCTCCCCCGCTGGCGCCCCTCCTCTCCCCCCCCCCCCGTTCCCCTCCTCGGCTCCTCGCCTCCCGCCGCGGCCCCGCCGCCCCCTCTCCCGCCCCCCGTCCCCTTCCTCTCCCCCGCCCCCGCCGCCTCTCCTTGCCCCCCGCCGCCGCCCCTCGTCCCCCCCGCCGCCCCTCCTCTCCCCCGCCGCCGGCGCCTCTCCTCCCCCCGGCACCCCTCCTCCCCCGCCGGCGCCGCCCCTCCTCGACCGGGAGTCCAGATCCGGCAACGCAAGTACGCACTGCACCGATCCTTCACGAGCCGAGCTCGAGCCCGGCTTAAAGTTCGATGTTGATCTTAGGCTCGCTCGAGCTCGGCTCGAGTTTCTACCGAGCTCGGCTCGAGTTTCTACCGAGCTCGAGCTTGCTAAGTCAAGCTCGCTCGAGCTCGGCTCGTTTACAGCCCTAATCGTGGGTCCGTCCCACCCCATCAAAAGCACCCATAATTAATCCGCTGTTGGCACACGTCTTTCGCCCTTTTGACCCATAATTGAAAGCAACGGCGCTGGAGGAGCGCGACCAGGAGCTGCGGCATGAGACAGGATGGAGACGGACACGGCGGTGACGGTGAATAGGAAGGGAAGGAGGACATTGGGAATTGGATGATTGGTTAGGCTTTAGAGCAACTCCAGCAGGGCCCCTACTTGAGCCCTCAAACCTCATATTTGAGGGCTTGAGGCAAAAATAGAGGTCCAGCAGGGCCCCTACTAGAGCCCTCAAATTTGAGGGGCCCCTCAAATCCCCCCTTCAGCCCTCATTCCTGGGGGCTCTAGGCCAAGCCCTCAAATTTCTGTTGGAGTCGTTTTCCCCACCCGCGTCTTTCCCCTCCCGAGCGCGCCGCCAGTTCCCCTCCCCACGCGCCTCTTTCCCCGCGCGCCTCCATCCCCGCGCGCCTCTTTCCCCTCCCGTGCGCCGCCAAAATCCACCGCCTCCGCTCGCCTCGCCCGATGCCGTGCGGTGCCGCCTCCGGCGGAGCTCCCCGGCCGCGAATCCCTCCACGGCGCGGCTCTCCAGCCCCCGTCGGCCCGAAGGGGGGAAGCAAGAGGTGGCGCGCCGGCAAGGGAAGAGGGCGGCAGTGGATCTGGAATGGCGCAACGGGAGGAGAAGGTGGAAGAGCAAGCGGCGGCGCGGTGGGGAAGAAAGCGCCGAGGTGGACGGTGGTGCCGAGGAAGGAGCGCCGGAGAGAGATGCGGCGGCAGAGTAGAGGAGCAGTGGGGCGGGCGGAGAAGTGGTGGCACGGAGGAGGATTTGGAGGCGTGGCGGCCGGAGAAGGTGGAGAGTGGCGGCGCCGAGCGGTGGGAAGGCGGCCAGAGAAGGTGGAGAGTAGCAGAAGGAGAGGCTGTAATATCTGGGCCGATGAAGCCCAACCCGGCCCAAGTTATGCCACGTATAAGAGATCGAGAGAGAGCCAGAGGGGGAAAGCCAAAGTCGTTTTGCTCTTCTCCCACGTGCACTCTCGGCTGTGGCTGCTATTTCCCTTCCCCCGTGCTCACCTGTGCTATTGCTCCCCATCGCGCCGCTGTCGCCGCTAGCCCGCCGGCGTCGCCGCTCGCCAATCCCGGCGCCGATGCCCGTCGCCTCCGGCAGCCGCCGCCCTTACTTCCCTTGCCCATGCGTCGCCGCCCCGCCCCTACTGCCGCTCGCCGTCGTCCCTTAGCCTCGCCGGCCGTGCGCCGTCGCTGCTCCACCCGTGTTAGCCGCCGGCGCCGTTGCTTCACCCCGCGCGCATCGCCGCCCTCTGATCGCCGCCGTCGCCGCTCCCCGGCTCTGCTTGCTGCGCGCCGTGCAAGGAAGCGAGGAGGAGGGACTCCGACCGGAAGGAGAAAGGGAGGGGGCGCGGCTGGGTGAGGGAGTGAGGAAGGAGAGACGGGAGGAGCCGGCCGTCGAGTGAGGAAGAGAGGAGGGAGGCGTCGGTGTGGAGAGAGGAGGAGAAAAGCCGCCGGCTTTGAAAAAAAAAGAGGGAGTGCCGGCTGTGGGGAGAAGATAAAGAAAGGAAGGAGCTGCCGACAGAGGAAAGAAAGGAAGGGAAGGCCAGGAGAAGGAGAGAGCCGGCCGGCTGAAAACAAAAGAAGAAAGAGAAAGAGAAGGGAAAGAGAAGAGAGAAAAAGGGAAAGTCGACCCGCCGTCAGATTCGCCCGATCCGACTGAAAAAAAGAGCTGTCCCGATCTAAGCGCTCGGGGCTAGGGTAACGCCTCGAAACCCCTCTCCCTGTTTATTTTACCGAGCCGGGCATAAGTGGATATGTCGAAAATTAGGATTGATGCATGTGATCAGTTAGGTATCGTTTATTAATATGAATGCTTGGACGACGAAATTGGTACTGCCACTGTTGATCTGGTCGATCTGTGGCAGAAGAGGGAGAAGGGAAGCATAATTTGAGGTTAAACAGTATAACCGATTAAAGTGAGATTAAACGTGTAGAAATTGATCGGCGAGTATAAATAATGAGATCGCTAAATTTATAGACTGGTTAAGCATCGGGTCAATGAGAGGTTGCCCGGTGGGACAGGATTGGGTTATTCGATTGGATGTTAGAGCGATGTCATTTGCTCGTAATTGAATGTATTGTATGAGTGATGAATTGAGATGATTAATGCTTGTTCATGTGGCGGTTCGAATCTGGTGCCGTCTACGCACCGTCCGCCAGGTTAACAGGCAAGTACAGGGTAGAACAGTAAATTGTGGTGAATGTTTGTTATTTGGGTTTCCATGCTATGATTTACAGTATTTATGAGATGTATATGAATTGTGCTAATCATACCTCGATGAGTATCGCTTATGATTGGGCATCCATATTTGAAGCATATTGCATCATGCAAATACATAAGAGCCAGGCCGGTGAGAAAGTCATGACTAGTCGGGAGTGCTCTTGAATAAGAGCAAGGTCGGTGAGAAAGTCAAGTGACTATTCCGGAGTGCTCTGAAGTAAGACCTACAGAGCTAGGCAATTGAGTGGTCCATCGATGGGTGGACGCTCCGCTATACCGGTATCAGCTACAGTTATAGGTGCATATAGATGCATTGCATTGCATTTACAGGAAATGAACAGATGACAGAGAGGAAACCCAAAGATTCTGGGTTACAGCTCATAAATGTGATTTGATGGTTACAGATGCATTACAGATGCGTGGCATAGCATAGCATTACAGATGCATTGCATGAAAGTGACAGATAAAGTGATACAGATTACAGATACAGAGTTGGTGTACATATTACAGTTACAGAGTTGATTTACAGTTTACAGTTATAGAATTAATTTACAGTTTATAGTCATAAAGTGGATTTACAGCTTACAGTTCGTGAAATTGATTGAATTGCTAAAGTAGTGTTACCGTTTTATCGTGTGCTTACTGAGTCTTCGGACTCACCCTTGCTTTAACGTTGTTTTTATAGGAATCTGTTGGAGACGACATGCATGGGCGGGAGTAGCACAGTCGTTCACGTGCCACAGTGATTCACAGATCATCTACAGTTGACATATTTAGTCTTGGACAGTCTACGTACCTTTTGGGTAATTAGTAAAGACATATCTCTGCTGCGCTTAGGGTCAAGTGTATCGGCTTTTGTCGTCTGGTTGCTATTTAAATAAAATAATTGCTTCGCAAGACCAGCGGCAAAAGTAGAGTAGGTGGTAGCACTTTGGGCTCAGAGAGGAGCCGGGGTGTTACAGAGGCGCACGGGTAGGGGTGGATAACGAGCCGGCTCGGCTCGGCTCGTGAAGGCTCGTTAGAGAGGAGGCTCGGCTCGTTAAACTAACGAGCTAAAAGAGAAGCTCGACTCGGCTCGTTAAAAAGCTCGGCTCGGCTCGTTAGGCTCGTTAGGTGGAATATACAAATTGACTTTTCTGAAAAGCTCGAGCTCGGCTCGTTAGGCTCGTTACGTGGAATATGCAAATTGACTTTTCTGAAAAGCTCGACCTCAACTCGTTAGGCTCGTTTTGACTTTTGAGTATCTTTAACCTTTCTTTTTATGTTTCATATTTGTTTTTCTGAATGATAAGTTCTATGGTTTCCTTTCCATATGTGAAATTAACAGAGAAAAGAGTAACGTGTACTTTAATAATACCTCTCAGTGACAAAAGAGGTGTGAAAATTGGTATGCATACATACATACTACTACTGCTGTACTGAGCCGTTCACACGTGATGGGCCGAAGACGCTGCCGAGCTGGACCGACCGAGCCTATCGAGCCTAACGAGCGGCTTGCGAGTCGGCTCGGCTCGGCTCGTTTGTGCCACGAGCCGAGCCGAGCCTTCAACAAGCCGAGCTAGCTCACGAGCCTCGAGCTTTTTTCCACCCCTACGCACAGGTGAAGGAGAGGAGGAGGCGCGGCGGCTGAGAGGAGAGGAGGAGGCGCGGTGGACGAGCGGGGAGTGCACGGGTGGAGGAGAGGAGGGGTAGAGAAATTTGAGAATGACGAGTGGGCTCTACATGTCATTCTCAGTTGGAATGAATTTGAGAGCCCTGATTTGAGGGCTTCTGCTGGAGTTCAACTCAAAAAACAGGGCCCTCAAAAAGTAGGGGGAGCCCTCAAATCAAAAGTAGGTGGCTCTGATTTGAGGGCTCCTGCTGGAGTTGCTCTTAGAGTTTGGATTTGGTCATGTGGTAACTGGCAACTTACACCGGTGCGGAGTGAAGCAGAGCAGGAGAGTTATGTGTGGGAAGGGGAGGGGGATGAGATGGATGGTCCAGATTAGATCGGACGTTGAAGAATGTACCGACGAAAACAAACTCGTATTTTTAAGAAATAGAGATGATCTTTGCTATATATCTAATCATGGTTGTGGTATATGGTTTATAACAACAGAAATTTTACATTTAATCTCAAAATGGCTTGATTTGTAATTTTGTACTGTTTGTTGATAGATTAGAAGCTTCCATTCCTTTGAGTACATTGCGGTTGCTTACTTGATTAATGAAGGCCCATCTCATGCAATTTTTCTGGGGAAAATCTCATGCATTTTGCTGCAACTAATAGCGGACCCTAAAATTCCCTTTATGATGTCACGCTGTAATAGCAGGCTCTTAATTTTTCACAGTGGGTATATAAATTAACATCATGTTCCAAAAATGTGCTACATAGATCAAAATTTAGGTATAGACGTATAGCGCAGTTTGCTCTGAAAAGAGTCATGTATGGCAAGACCTGGTTGCAGTGCATGCATTGTTACTCAGGAACATTAGACGTAGCATTAAAACCCTTCTACGAGCGACTGCGATTTCTGCGTGGGGCTGTCGCTGCTGCCCCGCCCAGCCTTCATTGCCTCTATTGCCTTCTGTATCTCCAAGGTCATTGCCGTGTCTACGCTTCCCGGTGATATCTTCCGGTGTGCCTTCTGCAGGTGCAGCTTCAGTGAGCTGCTGCTGAGCCCAGCATTCTTGCCACAGATGGGGCACACCTTCATTGCAGGCCTCTTGTGCTGCCACTCCATGGAGATTTTCCCGTGAAGCTTCTTTTCAAGGTCCAACAAGACCTTCGCGAAGCCATCGTTGGGCTGCGCCCGTCGGTGCACCTTCTTCAGCATGTTCCATGCTTCTAGGAGAGTGCAGTTTCTATAAGAAACATGAAACAGAGTAAATCAAATGAGTCCAACAAGGTAGTAAAACGAAATATGTTGCTTTCACCCATAACTGATGAAATAAGTGGTGAGCATTATGAACTCGCACAGATAAGTAGATGTTGTCTGGATTAACAGACCCTTAGTCCGTGTATTAAAAGCAAATCTAATTGTACATTGTCTTTAATCAGGTTTTTAACCATATGCTAATTTATAAAGCCTCATTAGTAAGTTAAAAGTGACCTACCGATTTCAACAAAAATCATGACATAGTAATTATTATGCAGTCTTACTTTCTCAACATCAGGTAAGCAAGAACAACAGTTGCGCTCCGACTTTTTCCCTCAAAACAATGCACTAGTACTTTGCCTCGCAGGTGCTCAACATAATCAATGAAATCAGTAGCATCTTGGAAGACATCACTGATGTCCGCATTGTCGTCATCATTTATCTACAAAAAAGAAAATTGAAGCATTGCAAGGAACACAAAAGATCAGTTCACTATTATGGCTGAGGAGCTTCTGCCTTTTGCTACATGCAAATAATCGGCAATCCCATGAAGTTATTTCGCAAATTTTCTCAAATGTACTTACTGAGAAGTTTCGATAGTCAAAAAGGCAAGGCTGCTGAGATTCAGACTGTCCAATTTCATTTGCACACAAGCACAATACATGAGTGATGCCAAGGTGCTGAAGTGTGTATGTTGACCGTGCAGCTAGAGCACCGCCAATATACAGGTAATCTGTGATCTGAGAAGGACGTTCAGTGCTTGCAGCATCAGAAATCAACGATATCCTCTCAAGAATGTGCTCAAGTCGAACCTGAAAACAGAATTGCTTGTTATGTTCAATTACCGTAATGCACAATTAGTTACCAGACAGGTTGGGTACATTACGATTACCTTCAACTCATAAGCATCAACAGCAATGCTATTATCTACCCCTTCAAAGAAGCCTGTATTAAAACTGTTGTCTTGACACAATTTCACAACATCAGTCCTGAGCATGTCGTTCCATTGTTCTATTTCTTTGCTTAATTCACTGTCTACCTGTAAACATTGTATTGCACAATGAATATAATCAGGTGATAAATTTTTATGAATGATGGAAACAAATCACCATCATACCAGTCGCATTGAGAAAACGGTTGTCAAGACTCAAGAGGGTATCTACATGTATCTGAAACTAAATGTTCAATTAGTATGGAACTCGTGTGCTGAAATCATTTACAGATGGCTATTTGGTCTCCTGCAGCTAATTTTATGCTATGTTCAAGTTGACCTTTTCGAAATCAATTATATCTTTGCAGCAGTTAGCATAAGTCTAAAATAATCTCAGGAAATTGTAGCTGAACATTCAGATAGTGAAAAACAGCTAGATGTCAATTAGATGCTCATGTATTATCTTTAAAAAAATAGATGAAATTTTCATTCACACTTCAAAGATGTTAACCTTAGCATGCTTGTTAAAATCCCGTAGCTTCATTGTCAACCGCAGACCACGGGAGGCATCACCATTTCCTTTGAAATTCTTAGTCATAAAGCTCTCTCGACAGGCAGGAGATGATATGTCAAAACTATCACGGGATAAGGAACGGGAAGGCCTACGCATATGCCTTGGAACTTCGGCATCATATAAATCTGTTGGTGCCTCTACTGAACACAATGGTGAATCAGAAGGACCAGCATCTTCCTTCTCAGATTCATTCAAACCTTTATACATAATATTGAAGAAAATTTTCAACAGACCATCCAGCTTCTGAAAGAGTGTGAGGAGGAAAATGTGGAACCGTTGAAGGTCCCTCAGAGCGCTACGAAAGCCTCCTCGGAACGAATTCACTGTTGCTACCATATCACTCTCAGACAGAGGAGAATGACTATAATCAGATGACACGTCAAATTCTTCAGGTCCTGGGATACCAAGTTTTCCAAAGGACACCTCAAACAAGAGGTTGGAAGAATAGTCCCAGTTGTTTAGTGTTAGTTCCACCAGCCTAGGGTAGCTATCTTGATCTTTTGCCCGTTTACCAGCAGGCGGTCTGCGTGGTACACCTGAATCAATGGCTACCAAACGAAAGCTGGAAATCTCAGGCTCACTAGGATCATAAGAGTCCTCCAACAAGAGCTCTGAGACATCTGAGCCAATACTGCCACTTATTGAAACTGCTCTTCTCTGCTTCTGTTTCTGAGGGCTTCTGATGATCTCTGGCTTGTAACGCATGATGGCAGAATCATAAACATCACCCAATGAATTAAGGTTTGCATAAGCTTCCTTGTCAGCTACAAGTAAATTTGCATAGTTTCCACGCCAACCAAGGGGACGACACCGCAGCCTATCCTCATTTCTCAGTACAAGGTCCAGTATCAAGACCCTACCTAAAGCTTCAGCAGTTTTTTCAGCAGACTCCCGTGAATCAAATGGCATTGTGTTCTCTAGTAGAGGGGAGCCATGTACATAACTGCAAAACAGCATTTAAAATTCTTATATGTTAAGAAGGCACTATTTTGTCGGGTACATTACTGATAACTTGAGGTTTATACTTCATCAGGAATAGGCATCGGCTCAGTTCGAGGGCTTCTAGCATCTCACTGCAAATCATCTCCTCAAGTTCATCACCAACAGCTATTGCTGCATGTCGAGCATTCTCAACTGCATCCTTGATTTGTTGCCATTCAAATGAGGAGCTGTGAATCACTCTACCCTGCATTGGTCAAGAGAGCTGTCAATGTAATATTTATATAGTTAGCCTGAATGCCTGCTAGCAAAGTGGGTACTTACTTGAGGGGTCCTCACTCCAAGCCATTTAGCAAGTTCGTACCCAAAGCGTTCTGACTGTGTGGCCATCCTTGAAGGTGCTATCTTAATGACTGCAGCAGCTTCCTTGGACGGAAGTTCTTCACTTTCAGACGTTCTGAATAACGCAATGAAAACAACTCCGCCAGAATTTACAGTCACCTATGCAGAACAATTCAGGTTGTTAGAAGGGAATTAGAGACATGGCTAATAAACTCATTTTTTATTTTGAAATCATCTCATATGTAAAAAAAAATTACTCGTGAAAGATATTTCTACTAGGTTTTTGCAGAGGCCTTGTGAGCTGTATGCTAATTGATACTTATTGGATCACTACATTCCAGTAAGCAAAAGGAAAAGATGCACATCATGTAATTAATCCTGAGACGAAATTTGAGCATGGAGAAGACTAAAATATGTAGGGAAATGATGAAGTCCACCTGCTATTTCCAATATTTCACCAACTATAGGAAAGGTAATTTACAGAAAGATATGGACAGGTGGAAGTGGAACAAATACAAACCTCAAAACTTCTGCTCGTGTCATCCTCAGAGGGCTCTGTACTGGTAGTAGTATGTTTTGTATGGTGCAGTGAAGAGAGCGAGCTCCAGCTGAAGTTACTTGACTCAATGTCCATCAGAGAAACCCTCCCAAGCCTGTCCCACAGGATTGTTTCTGGCAGTTGATTACATGGGTTGGAGTCGATCACATTGCTAACAGGGTCCCCAATTTCTAGTCCCTCTGAACTGCAATATAGAAAGTACAACAGATATCAGTTGGCAGAACAATATAACCATGGTTGAGAAACTCATTCAATGAAGGAATAAAATCATATACATCATAGAAACTATGTCATAGTTCTCTATTCTGGTGATGATCTAAAAATGCCGCAACTGATAATTTGCTGTAAGTATATGAGATGAATGGTCTGGTGTAGTCTGCTCGAACCTAAATTACATTAATTTTACATAATTGTTCATTTGATATTTTGATTTTCAGTGGGTGTTCCAACATGGTGTTCATATTTTCCTACTTGGTACAATTGCATTCTCTTTATTACCGGTACCAAGGCCATGCGCAGGCTGTATCAGACATGGTATCAACTGGTACCAAGGCCATGCGCAGGGCTGTATCAGACATGGTATCAACCTATAGCAACCGACTCTGATTTGGTTTTCTCTTTATGTGGAACTCATTTCCCTCATCCTATATATATACCTCAGCAGTTTATAGGAAGAGCACGAGCTCCACTGTAAACATCTCCTCGTTATAGTGATTTGTCTTTTTGCACCCGTGGTTTTTTTTCGTAAGGGTTTTTCATGTAAAAGTTCTTGTCTCTTATTTCTATTTTTCTGCGCATTATTTGCAACATCTTCTATGGCACATACCACCGTCAAAAAAGATAGCAGTCCTTGTATAAAATAAAAGTAAGGAGATATATCGGTTTAGGCTCAAGAGAAGTTTCTATCATCCACAAATCACAAGACAGTAGTGAAGAACAACATGATTAGGCGCACACCAATAATAACCTTAGGAAAGCTCATCATGTTTGATCAAACATTATAATGGAAGTATATACATCCAGTCGACAAGCAACTTGGCACCACACCACTCATAAATAATGTCACCAGAACATCGTGCAAAACTAAGACAATCAGTGCTTAATGGGGGATTGGTCGTAGCAAATACAATTCCTAAGCGCAACTTATCATATCTCAACAGGAATCACTCAAAAGTAACACGATTCTTACCCAGGTGGGGATCAGACATGGTAAATGCAATTAATGCAGAAGCAATTCTTTCACCAATAATAGATCACAAGAACATAAGACCGAGACAATTGGTACCTGATTGTGGATTCGACGGCCAAACTGCCCGGCTTCGGCTGCGGCCGGGATGATGTGGAGGGCTTGCCGTTGCGCTTCCTCACCAATGCCACCCATTCCTCGAACCCAGCCTGCAAAGATTGAGATCGATGCGGCACCATTTTTTCCAAGAAAAGCGTGCGAAAACCAAAGAAACTATTTCGTGATGTGAGATTTTGATTTTGACGCACTTACGGAGCAGGAGGAGCGGGAGAATGATCCTGATTCTGTGCTTCCCTCTTCCATTCCAATTCGAGTGTAGGAAAATCTAGCCGAATGGGTGTCTGAAAATTGAGAGGATTCCGGTTTCTTGAAGAAATCTTGTGGAGTTCGGTCGGGTCGTGGATTGGAGAAGTTTGTGGGAAAGGAAGGGCAAGAGAAAATTGATCATTTGCCATTTTGAAGAGTGGGCTTCGTAAAATTGCCACTTTCAAAATTTGCTTTGCAAAAATACCATGCAGTATATTTACCTCTTGATTACCATGCCATTTGAGCCATTTAACTCATTTAATATTTTTTTTCTAATTTCAGGGGCTGGAAAAAGACATTTCTACTCTTGCTAAGTTTTGCACTGCATGAGCTTTGGATTGGAAGGTGAAAAGGTTAGCAAGGGTAGAATGTACTGCATGGTAAGATATTTATTTTTGCATTTAAGAGCTGCTCCTATCAACATTGCTGATGCTAACTCCTTTTTTTCTCTAGATTAGTCAATGAAAATGCCCAGATCAACATTGCTGATGTTAACTACATTGTACTCCAGATCTGGTTTCAAACCCAATACATCAGAAATCTCATATTCAGTCACTGAAAAGGAAAGAATCGCCATGAATATGCCATTAGCCACTTAATCTATACCAGGGAATTTACTTGTACATGCTGACGTAGTTCTCATGTAGTTGTTTATCTGCTCGATGAAAATACAACATTAGACTAAACAACTATAGCAAAGTAATAACCAAAGTTCTATAAACAGTAATAGCCAAAGTAACCATTCATGTATTCGCTTTTACTAAGAAAATTATCAAACAAATTATTCGTTTAGAAAAAACCATATAAAGCAAAATCTAATAAGAAGGAAGCAAAATCTAATCCAAAGCCCATGCAATGCAAAACTTAGCAAGGGTAGAAAGGTCTTTTCCAGCCCCTGAAATTAGAAAAAAAATATTAAATGAGTTAAATGGCTCAAATGACATGGTAATCAAGAGGTAAATGTACTGCATGGTATTTTTGCGAAGCCAATTTTGAAAGTGGCAATTTTGCGAAGCCCACTCTTCAAAGTGGCAAATGATCAATTTTCTCGAAGGGGAAGGGGGGCAGACGTGGGAAAAGTGGCGTCTTTTTGCCTGTAGGAGGGAGAGAAAGGAGAGAGGGTGCACACGTGGCAAACATTGTTTGCCAGCTTCTGATATTATTTTTGGCTTACTGCGCTCTCGTAGGTGATCTGTCTCCGTTAACATTTTCTTATCCTTCGGTGAAGTAAACTAGCAGCCATAGCCATAGCCAAGATCAGTGGCGGAGAGAGGGGGGCTGGGGGGTGCCAGGCACCCCCAGCCTGCTCATGTTGTGGGTGCCTGACATTTGCACCTGGAGCTATGCCAAAGCTATAATGGTTTTGTCTTAATTTCTTGGTAGGTGAAACGATGTCGAAATATGGTAATTTCAACTTTGGCGTTGAGCATCTCAAAAGCCTCAAGCATATAATTGTTGAAATTGTAAGCGAGCCACATGACTGCAGTTTACTCCCTAGTCACTAGCTTGTTACAGTCGAATTGGACACCTGCTTGTTATAGTCGAATTGGACACCTTCGATATAGCAAATATATGCACTCTAGTGGAAAAAATATTATCCTGCTGATTTCTCAAGTCAAGAAATAGCTCAATTGGAGTACCAATTACCACATTTTCAACTTGATGTATGCACCATCCAGACCTAAGTGCATTACCATCACTTGCTGATCTAACAAGTGGACTAGTTAAGACTGGTAAAAATTCATCTTATCCTATGGTGGACAAGTTGTTAAAATTAGTTTTAACTCTTCCGGTTTCAACTGCAACCACCGAGAGATGTTTTTCAGCTATGAAACTTGCGAAGACACGACTTCGAAGTACAATGATTCATGAATTTCTACGAGATTGTTTGATAATTTATATTGAAAAGGAATTGGCGCAAAAATTTGTAATGATGATATTATTAAGGCCTATGATCTTGCTGGTAGTCGTAGAGCTAAGTTTAAGTTAATAGAGATGTAATTTTCTTTGCATTGTAATTTGCGAAATATATTACTCTGATAGTCTAATATGTGACTATTGGATCGGTAAATTCGGCATAGTTCATTGGTTCTACTCTACTTGTTGTCCATGTTACTCCCCTATATCCGATTCCTGGCTCCGCCCCTGGCCAAGATTCAGAATTAGACCAAAATACGCCGACCAACCAGGCACGCCCAAGATCCCCCAAGTCCACAACTTTCTTGTAAGCAACCAATACAGGAAAGCATCAGAAACTTCGAAGAAATGGGGGTGGGGGAGATGGCATGGGGGTGGGTGGCTATCAGTTCCTCACCGACGCAGGACTTGATGGTGTGGATCTTGAGCAAGAGGACGACGACACTCATGAGGTGCATCATGTCGCCGGCGAGCCTGAAGGCATTCATCTTGCCAGGCGATCAGGGCCGCCGGGTCGGTCCCCGAGGGTTGATGGCCCACAGCGAGGCGCGCTCCGGGCTCTAGGGGTGAAAACGGGTCGGGTTTTTCCCGACCGATCCGGTACCAAATCCGGCTAGTAGCAAATTCGGTAAACTAGGTTGGTATCTGGTCGGATTCGGTTTCGGACATGGATATGTGTAGACGGATTCGGTATAGCTGATATCCGACCGAATAAGTTCGGTATTCGGTTATACGGATATTATCTGATTAAAATCCGAATATGTATCCGAACTCTCCAGGGCGCAACGCACGGGCAGGAAGGGCAACGAGAACGGGGAGGAAGTAGCATGCAGCAGGCGGCGGCAGCGCACCGGCACGAGGCGGCCGGCGGGGACGCGCCGCCGAAGCAAGTGGCGCAGGCGATGGAGCGGTTGGGGTGCGCAGGAAGGCTCATCGCGGACATCCGGCTCGGCGCGGACCGCCTCCTCTTGGCGCTCTTCATCGCCGGCGACGCGCCCCCGCACAGCGCGCAGCAGCACACCGACAGGACCGCGCGCGCCGTCGCTTAGGAGGAGGCCGCCACGCACCGCCACTTCGACGACCTCCGCGCCCTCGGCAGGTACTCCTCCCCCGGCCCCGTTGCTCTATTGATTCGGGAGCTTCTTGATATTCATAGCCCCTATGTGTGGTTACTTGATTCGACAAAGGATTTAGTTAGTTTGGGGGAAATGAACGCTGTTGAGATGATTTTGGAAGGGATGAGAGACAGCCCTGCCCCCCTTCTCCTGCCCTAAATCTTAATTAGGGCATTATTGAGATTATGGAAATTAGTACCTGTGATCTTGTATAGATCATGTTCGGGAAATCGATGACTGTGATCTCGGCTAAGTTTTAGGGTTTGTGTTGTTCCCCTAGATATGCATATTTCGCTATAGTTTTTTCAAGAACGCTGAGTTTAAAAAAAGTCTTGTTGGAACTGCGCTGCGGTGATATTTGGTTTTGGGTTATAACTTATATTGAATTAATTTCTGTTAACTTCTGGTCTTATTGTGGCCTGCTTGACATAATTTGGACTTGTTTGAATATTTTGTAAAGACAGTGGATCCATGGTAAATTTTGATAACTTTGAGCCAAATGTATTGAGAAATTTAAAATTTAGTCTGCAAATTGGACAGGTTCTCGAAAACCTGTTTCTTGCTAAACACCCTAGATCTATATCTTTATCAAACACTAAAGTTTGATCTATGGGACTTGAATGTTCTAGAAGTTTTTGGTCTTTTCTCTGAATACCATGGGCAACATAATTGTAATGATACATACAAGACTTCAGTTGGAGAAAACCCGTAAGTTGATATATTTGGCTAATAGGCCATGTGACTTGTAAGATTTGAGGGACATAAAGATATCTGGAACCAGCTTTAGTATAATTGAGGAGAATACTTGAAAGTCGTCTGAAGCGGCTTGATTTGAGTTGCTTCTTCTGTATTGTGTTCACTTCATTCTCCTACTAAAACTGAGTTAAGGAGCTTACATGCGTAAGGGTATCATTTTCACTTTTCAGTGTTTGGGCTAATTATTTTTGGTGTTTCTCATGCTCTCACTTTTTTAAGAGTCATCACTGACACAACTATACTGGTACCGTTCTGTGCGCCCTTACCAAAATAATCTTTGCTTGGAACGCCGCAGGTATGAGAAAATTGCTCCTTCAAGTTATAAATGGGATAAAGCTCTAATACTTTGCAAATGCTTGAAGAAATTCTATGATGTTACCGAGCTATTCTATGAAGTTTCTTGATAAGTATTGGTTTCACATTTTATATAAAACCAAGAGGCCGTTGTAACTTTGTAAGCTTTTGGAATTGTAATCATCTGTACTATCCGCCTATATTATCCATTTTCGAGCCAAATTCGTTACATATCTGTTCCGACGGTACCGTATTCAAAACTCCGAATATTCCGAATTCGTATTCGTATCCGGTCTTACCGTATTCGACTTCGAATCCGGAGAAAAAAATATGGGTTAGGATACGATTTAAACAATATCCGTCCGAATCCGACCCGTTTTCACCCCTACCAGCCTCCCATCCCCGTCGTGAGTGTGGGTGGAGGAAGGTTTAAGGAAGAGAGTGGTAGTGTTGAGTAGTCGGGTTGGTTTGAGTTTCTATGACTGCGACGCCTCCCGAAGCAGCGGCCGCTAGGGCTGCGCAAGTGTGTGCTTGCGGGGGGGGGAGAGAGAGAGAGAGCGCAATAACAGAGAATCGGGAAGGGGTTTTTGTGTAACGAAAAATGGCCGGTAATTACCTTTGACTTCTACGGGTGCTTTGTTTCTCGTATGTTAGCTTTTCGTGAAAATGTATGGGAAGGCTGCTGCTTCCTGTAAGTTGATTTTTAAGAGAGCTATCATAAAAAGCAGAATCAGGTAGTTTTAAGAAGCTACTGTTAGCTAGAGGGTGGTCAGACTGCTCCCTCGGTTGGACCACATGTCAGTGGCGGTGTGACAGCTCGGCCAGTTAGACCGCATCTTAGGGGCGGTCTAACCACTCCATGAACAGAGGCAAAAACAGCACTGCCCATAACTAAGAAAAAGGCTAACTCTCTAACCACTGATTCAAACAAGATGAAACTTGGTACAAACCATCTCTAGAATGTCAGGAATCTATTTCAAGCATTGATCGTGAAGATCATAACCAAAGTTTTGACATTTATCCAAACGAGAAAGATTGCACCAAAATCAGGCAAAAGAGATAAACTTTACTCTACACTTGCTTGTGAGTCCTTGATGATCTAGATGAATTTAGATGGGTTCTCACATGTTATAGCAAACTAGATCACAACACGAAAGAGGGAGGAACCGAGAAAAACTAAGAACTCCTCAAAACTCCTCGAGAAAGCAAGGAAATCAAACAAGAGCACAAGGGAATAAGATAAACAAGTTTGATTTTCTATTACCACAAAGGGATGAAGGATTATAGTTACTCCACACTTTAAAGGATAGAACTCTCACCAGAGCACACACAAAGCCTCAAACATAAGAAAACCTAACCCTAACTCCCTCTCCTCTAGCACAATAGATATTTTTTCTCAATACACATAGGAGCTTATATAGTGGAGGCTCCTCACCTCATACCTAACCCTAACAACTAGCATACACTTAGTAGATACAACCACTTACAATTGAAAAAACCCGATAACCTACACATAAATGGGTTTTACACTCATACACATGCACGATTTTTAAAGTACGACTTCCACATGGCTCCAATAGCCCGATAAGACGTTCCATCCTCTATGACATGACGTAATCCACCTTAGACTGCGAATTTACTCAATTACCACCCACCGACCTTCACGATGCTTCTCCTCGAAGCAAACTCCAATACGAAGTTTGTGATGTCCAATGACTTGCTGCTAAGCCTATGCACCTCCAGCCTCCTCCCGGATTGTCTTCACTTGAAATGGCCCAAGTACAATGACACATCACATTCATGCACTTATCTCATCATGATCTTTATCTTTTTTTCGTGCTTCTTCGCTTGAGATGTAAGCTCATTCGGATATACGCGACCATCTATAGCCTTGGGCTTCTCCCCTAGCCTTGGTCTTATCGTGGATTGCTAACAATCAACAAGTGTCATGCACATCAAAGAACAAGTAATTGTCTCAAGCACAAGTGACATACAATTGACTCTTGTTAGCAAACACCACATGGCACTCCCAACCGTGATTAACATAATGCATAGACTCCTGCCATGACTAACATCTTAAAAAGACTCCCCAAAAGCTCATAGAGCTACAACACAACCAAGACACAGCTTAGTTCACTCAACTCAGCACAGGCCAGTCTGGCCACTAAGTAACGGCCGATCAAACCGCCCAAGTCAATTTTGGTCAAACCTCGACAGCCCTCTAGTTGGACCACCATCATACAGTTAGTCGCACTGCTCTTAAAACCTTCATGCAACAGAATGAAGATTTCTCTAGAATAAATGTACTACCAACTAGAAATCGATCACATCGGACTGCCAGTCGGACCACCGCCCTCACCAATCAGACCACCCTAATCAGGTTACCGCCCACAGCCAGTCAGACTACTGGTCACTTGATAACAAAACTAGATTGTGCAAATGACACAAAATCAAACACAAACTTCGACAATAAAGCACAAGCAAAGTTAAATACCCATTACATAACATAGGGTGACCTTCACATAGTCTCATAAAACATGTCGAAGCCTTTCCTGGATTTGATTGCACACTTCCTCCATCTTACCTATTCTTCAGGCCATGCCAATACCTTCTGATACTTATATGAGGTAATGCGATAAGAGATCACATTAGTATTTTGAATCAAGATATCTCTTAAAACAAAATCATTTTGAGTTAGCCATAATGCCCAACAAATAACTCCAAGAAAGTATAATGAGAAAATGATTTGACTTAAGCCTTGCAGGTTTTAGAAAGCTCTCATAGAAATGTATGTTCCCAATGGCACCTTGTCTCACCCAATACATATCTGATAACACACCAGGAAAGACAAGCTAGAGTACAACTAAACATAATATGATCAACTATTTCAATTTCTCCATATAGTTTACGTTGAGTTCCCTGCCAATTTCTCCTCACCAATTGTTCTGCAGAAGGGATTCTGTTATGTACCAACATCCACAAGAAAATTCTAATCTTGAAAAGAAGTTTAGCATATGTAACAGCCCAAATCTGGGTCCAATTTAAAATTTCATAGATTTCACGATTTTCAAAACTTTTTGTTGTAATTTGAGAATTTCCAAAAGCTTTGCCTTGAAGTTTAAACTTAAAATAAAATTTCTTGGTTTAAAAACAAATTTTCAAAAATTCATCTATGTGTTCCCTAAAATCCCTGTGTGGAAATCCTTCCTAGATTTCAAAATTTAAGACTGAATTGGAAAAGTCAGGATAAAAATTCAAATTCAAAAAAAATCTGATTTTAAATTCCCATGAAATTTGGATTTGCAAAATTTCAAAATTCAATTGAGTGCAACTAAGAATATTCTCCTAAAATCCTTATGTGCAAAACCATTCCAAAATTTGATTTCCAAATTCCAATGAAAATCCAAAATTAAATCTCAAACTCCTAAAACCCACCCCAAGCCAGCCAATCATCATCCTCCATCTCTGACCAACCAACCCCACCTGTAAGTGCCAGGCACTATTTATCCTCTCTCCCAGACTTTCTCTCTCTCTCGCACACACACACACAAGCTGCCCTCACTCTCTCTCTCTCTAAGTAGATAGCAAGCCCTGCCACCCTTGAGCTCCGTAGCAGGTGCCACGAGGTAGTCATATCATTGCAACTTAGTCCCATCGATGTGTTGAGCCAAACGCCAGAGTTTAGCTCACGCACCGCGCTCGCGACATCTCGTGCCAACTTGCCCTGCTTGACCCTATTGACCCTCCTCTCCTCCTTCCCAGAAATTGCGCCTAAGGCTTCCCTCTTGCCCCCTCTGGCCTTCGGCAATGCGACCGAGCCACCTCTCCTCCCCTCCAGCTCGGACGCCATCGCAACCGCACTGCCGACCACCTCTTCCCCACGTTTCAACCAACTCAGTGAGTTCCCCCTAAACCATCCACATCATGATGTGTTCCACACCTCCAGGGATGTTTCCCCACAATTAAGTTCACTCTCCCTCAACAGGAGTACCGCGCTATCTCCTTCCTCGCGCACGGCTAAAACCACCGCTGTCGATGCCATTCCTCCTCTGGAGCACCTCTGCCCGATTCCTCACCCTCGGAGCATCTTCGTGACCCCCTCGAGCTATCCTGGCACCGTTTCCTCCTCTCCCCTTTGGTAAGCTGCTCATGCGTACCTCACTTGCGCCGTCGTGCTTCGTCACTACCCTACTACTTCGGCCAACCTGCGGGCATGCCGTGATCTCGGTAAGTTCCCCATGTCTCACCTGGTCTTATGTGCATGCCACTTCTCTCTACTTCCCTCCCCTCCGCCATCGCCCTATTTCTTCCCAACGCCTGACCGCCAAGCCTCGTTAGCGACTCGCCATTGCTTCGTCGGCCCTCGATGCCACCTCCCCTAACATCCTCCTTCACCCAACAACCCATTTTTGCCATCACTGCTGCACCCTCCAGCCACCGCTCACCATCGCTACCACCACCAGAAACGGGGCCGCCCCTCCCCTGTTCGCCACTGCTGTGCCCTTCTCTGTTTCTGAACTCCTTTTGTCTCTCTCTGTATACCTCACTCCATTTCTCTATTTCAATGACATGTGGGCCCAAGTTAAATTAAGGTGCTAAATTAAGGTAATTATCCTAGTTAAATTATCATTAGTAGTTTAAAATCATATAAAATATAAACTAACATTTTAAAAGTCACAAGGGCCCCTCTTGTAAATAATAATTTATTTATTAAGGTGATAATTTAAATAGTATGTCAATTAAAATTTAATTGGAATTAGAAATAAGAATTAGTGAAGGTTCACTTGAGATGTAATTAAATTTTAACTAAAACTAATTTCTGTTATATAAGATGCTGATAATTAGCATGCCACCAACATATATTTTAAAAATGCGAATGTTAAATTAAGGTACCATTGAACTGTAAATTTGAATAGATAAAATGATAATATAAAAATAATCGATGTGCCATTAATATCTATTTCAAAATTAAAATACTAGTTAAAGACATTATTAAAATATAGCCTTGTGTAAATGTTCAAATATCTAGTTGGCCCCTTTTGTGAATAATGAATAGTCAATAAAGAAAATTTCTTGAATAGTATGTCCTTTGTGTCTAACTGAAAATATAAGGACTCAATTAAGTGTTACCTTGAAATATAATTAAGGTGTTCTTTGAAGATATTTAGTATTTAATTTGGAGCACCCACTTTAATTAAAGATATTCCATGGAGAAAAAGTCAGGTAGAATTGGGTGTCAGTTGTGACATCATAAATATTTATTTTAGAAACTCAAATATCAATGGAAGACTCTATTAAAATATAATTTCGTATAAATGATAGTTGCCATGTCATTTTTCAAAAAATCAAGAAAATCTAAAATACAAATTTAAGTAAATAAGATGTTGAATGCGAATGAGCCATAAGCCATAAATAGTCCATAGCAATATATAGGTATCTTAGCTAATCCATATAATTAAATCAAAGTCAAGTAGTGTCAAATGGTAATTAAAGATCATTAGTATACCAATAGTATTTAATTCAAAGTTCAACTTCAATCAGAAAACTCTATTAAAATATGACACATTGTGTCAAAAGCACAAGGATCATTGGTCCTTAGTAATAATTTTGATAAAATTATTATTTTATAAAATATACACATAGTAGAAATTAATTAAATAGCTAAGTCCATGTTTTAAACTAGCTAATCATTTGGATTGGTTGGCAAATAAACCTCAAATAATATTACGTTATGAACTTCCCAAAAGTGTGAAAGATAAGATTGTTGAGGTTAATTAAAAATTATACCTATTGTGGGTAGACCCTCATACCTATTCGTGGATCTCACCTAACTCATGGAACTTCTTTAATAAATATAAAATAATAAAAGAAATCACTAAGTTAGAATTGAGCAATAGTATTCTTCGGTCGGCTATACCTAACCATCCTCGACTCTGGAGTAGAATATTCCTTCATCCTCATTAAACCTTCTTTGGTATCCTATTCGGCAGATTTTCCCTCTATTGTCTCCCCCTTCGCTCAAACTTCATTCGACCCCGTCTACACCTCGCACTCACTAAACTCATATCCCATATCACCAACTGAATCATAATAAAAGCATAATTGAGTTTATTTAGATTTATTTAGATTTTTTGGAGTTATTTTGATCAATTTAGATTCTGTTGTTTATTACGTAACTAGAATTTCGAGTATCAAAGGAGCGATCGATCAAGTGAAGTCAAGATCAAGATAAAGACTAAGAGTTCAAAACCATTGACTAAGAAGGCTTTGGAAGAGCAGATGCTTGATGAAACACAAGGTTTTCGCTTGGCTTCTTTTATTGGAAAGGCTCAACACCAAAGATATGCTAAGAAGGAAGGATTTCAACACAGATGGCAACATTCACTGTGAGTTATGCAATTCACAAAGTGCAGAAACTCTTAGTCACCTCTTTTTCTAGTGCCCTTTCCCTTGCAATGCTAGACTCTCGACTCGGATACTCCAACAAGTATCTTAACACTAAATCAATTTATTTGGGACAACTCTTCGTGGAGAAGTTTATCTTAGCTGCTTGGATCATTTGGAAAATTAAAAATGAGTTTACATTCTAGTAGCAACTTCATAGCTTCAACGACCGGAAATCAAGACTTAGAATGGAGGCTTCCCTGTTGTTGCATAGGGTAAAGCCGGCCACTCGTGTTTTGCTCTCTTCTTGGATTCGGTCCTTCTGATTTTGCTTTGTTTTTTCTGTTCCTCCCCTCCTCTCTACTATTTTATTTAATATAGCGCAGTAGGAGCCTCTCCTACTGTTTACCGTCAAAAAATTGAGCAAGGAAAGTCCTTATAATTGATCATGTTGAACCTAATTTTCAAATTCAAGTATTTTACTTTCAAATACATGTGCATGCTTATTATTGTTATTTACTTAAAAGCTATGTTAAATGTTGATTGCCTAGCTACACCATGCTATTGATACCTATTATGTCCCCTCCTTACTATTGATAACATCCTCTCCATGTCATTTTAGGATACTTATAATAGTAATAACTCCACCTTTGGTTAAACCTTACTAGATTACGGTTGTGCTTAGAAATGCTTTAGTGGTCAAATCGAATACAACATGAATATTGCTAACTGAAATTCAAAGACGTGATAATGGAAATAGAATGTGGGTTGCCACTGGAGAGAAGAAGATGTTTTATAAAATGGTGGAGATTTTGGTGAGTGATTGGTTGAAGACCGGTGCGAGGATTGTACATATTGAATTGGCCGTGCGGGGATTGCACCTGTCATTTTTGGATGGGATGTGCAAGGATTGCACGTGTTCTTTCTTGAATAGCTATACAGGGATTGTACGAGCTCTGAGTTTGTGGTTGGTCTCGCTTGATTCATTTAAGAACCAAATTCTTATGCTAATCTTTTCTACACACCAATCATGCAACCACAAGTCTGGTTATGGGACAGACCTGACCCACTAATTTGCTTAGCTCTGATGTGAATCCTGTGCAAACATATTGGTATGTGAATTTTTGAAATTCTGATGTGATTGGTGGGAGTGACTCGTAACAGTCACTACCCTTGTGGATTTTGTTGGGAAGGATCGTAGACCCTCTAACAACAGGGTCTCGCATTGAAAACGTAGCCTATGATGGGAACGTTCTGGGGTGAGACGTAACCCAGGATGGGAATGATCACCATCGCTAGTGTTGATGACTCTATTTTGGAGTGGGCGTAGGCATCAAAGCTAAGCATTGTAAAAAGCCTTGTTATAATTTTCTCAGCTGCACGCCTATAGAAGCGTGTAATGGATGATATTATGAGTTAATCATATCTTATGGATAAAACTGTACAACCTCTGTAGAATGTTAAAAACCTATTTGAATAGCCGTGCCCCCGGACATGGGCAAAGTGTAGAAAGGTCACACTTGCGTAGTTTTCACAAAATGGTTATTGGTTACCGGTGATTATGGATATGGTATTCTGGTTTGGAAATGGAATTCATTTGGTAATATTGAAAATCTGGTATCATGGTATGGACTTCTATTAATTTGGGTATGGACATAGATTGCGAAAGCAAATGGATATCTCTTGCTCTCATGACAAACTTCACTTAAACTAGACATTTGGTTTTAGTCTAAAATGACTAGGTCATAGGTTTAAAAACTAACTATACTATTATTTTTAACAAGCTGGCTTTACGCTAAAAGAAACATAAGACCTCCCATTGGCTAAGCCCTGCATGTAGATATATACTTGCATTCTGATACAGGGATTGTTGCTCAACTATATAAATTTAGTGCTCAAGGAGTGATCTGTCAGTGAATATTGGTCACCATCAATCGAAGGTTGAAGACGACGTCGAGTACTAGGTTATGTACCCCAGTCGATTGCCTGTGGGCATATCCTGAGGGATTCCACTGCTAAGTGTCTTTTCCACTGCAAGACTTTATTCGCATTTGGCCTCCCCATCCTATGATGTAAAACCCTAGCCATCTATGCCATTTTTCTTATTTACTACTATATCTTTTTAGTTATACGCAGGTATGGATGTGATAATTGCTGATGTTATTAGGTGAGCTAGCTATTGATCTAGGGACTAGTTCAGAATACACAGAAGATTCGGATTGACCATAGTTGGAATGGCCATTGAACTAAGGACCTTGTTTTAGAAAATATATTTTCATAAATAAAAATCCTTCCAAAAAAATATATTACTAATCTTTCCCCTCATATTATCACTTATGTCAATCTCTCTTGTCTTACCCTTGATTCTATTCTGAATCAAGCGTCCTCTGATCTACTTCTTACCTCTTCTATGTTCAAATTTTTAATTAAGAATAGTTGACAAAAATTTTATCCAAGCATTATTCTAAAATTTAATTGCCTTCTCAAAATAATAGAGATGATGTTCCAAAAGCCCGCTTGTTGAAACCTTCATTTTGATTAAATTCCAAAATTATACTCAGCTTGTCCTTCGCCTGCCACCACATTCATTTTGTTTAATTGCCTTCTCAAAATAATAATCTGTCACATTGTGTCATACTAATGTAGATTCATATATGTTCTTTTCAGTTGATAAGCACTAGTATTTTGGGGAATTGACAAAATTAATGGTGAGCTTGTGATTGCTCAATGAGGATTAGGTAATGTTCGAATAGTGTGACGGTAATTGAGTTGTTCTAGGCATTGAACTACTATTGTTAGTGGTGTTTCTTGGTTTGGTTGGCAGTTTTTGATTCATTACCACTGTTCACTACTACAGAAATAGTATTAGTAGACGCCAAATCATAGACGGTTTGACAAAACTGTTTGTGAAGGACACTATCACAGACGATTTTAATTTGGATACCGTCTGTGTTGTTGGCGTCGGAAAAAAGGAGTATCACAGATGGTTCTTACCAATGAACCGTCTGTGATACTCCTTTTTTTCCAACGCCAACAAAAAACCGTCTGTGATAATCGTGAATTATCACAGACGGTTTTAAAAAACCGTCTGTGATAATCTGGCTATATATTTGTTGCGCCGCTTAGAACCGCATCTATCTCATTTCGATCCAGATCTAGCCGGTGCTGCACCTGGAGGAGGCAAGGATTTTAGGCCAGTTAATTTGGTGGATTTCAGCCGGTGCTGCACCTGGATCTTTGAAGATTCATACGTTTGTAGTTGCCCTAGATATGGTTAGTAATGAAATTTATTTTTCTTTGCATTACAATTTAGATCTAAGTTTTGGTGAGTGTTATTGAAGATGGTTTGCATCTACCTGACCATACATGATCAGTTCCCGTCATGTGGGAGGCCAAATTTGTCAAAATTGTTGGTTATAAGTGGTTCGTTGATCGCTGGGGAAATAACTGTTGTGTTTATAATATGAATTAAGCTAGCAAAGCCACAATGCATGTGGTATATATGTAGTAATAATTAATTAATTTAATTTTTAATACTAAGTTGTTATATATATGCATAACGTAGGACCGAAGCTGGATGTATATTGCGAATCGTGTGAGTGAAGAGTACATTAATGGCGTGTCTGCTTTTACAAGAGCTGTCGAGGAGGATATGTTCAATAAGGGGGTGGAATATATGTATTGTCCATACACTGACTGCGAGAATTTAAAGATATTTAAGAACCGAGAGCAGATTGAAGCGCACTTGATTCGGAGGGGTTTCAAAAAGGGTTATATGTGTTGGACCAGTCATGGCGAAGTCAATGATATGCCGCCGGATAACATCACCGGTGAAGTGAGTGATATGCCGCCGGATGATGTTGATTGTTGTTCGGATTCGGATTGGTTGCATGATGACAATCTGAATCAGATGCTTCGTGATGTAAAAGAGAACTATGATGAGAGAGAGTATGTTAAATTCTAGGGCTTGATGGAGGACTCGAAAAAACCTTTGTTCACATGCTGCAGGTCAAAGTACACGAGGTTGTCAGCCGTGCTTGAACTGTTGAAATTGAAGGCAAGCAACGGTTGTTCCGATAAGAGTTTCACGGCGCTGCTAGGTCTTTTAGCGGACATGCTTCCGGAGGGAAATGAGTTGTCTAAAATCACGTATAAAGCGAAGAAGGTTCTTTGTCCATTGGGAATGGAAGTAGAAAGAATACATGTATGTCCGAACGACTGTATCCTCTAACGTAAAGAGTATGCAAACATGCATGTATGTCTGGTGTGCAACGCATCCCGATACAAACGTAACAATCAATCAGATGATGACGAGGGAACAGAGGTGAAGAAGGGACCTCCAGTTAAGGTGGCATGGTATTTTCCTATAATTCCCCATTTGAAACGATTTTTTGCAAATCCACATGAGGCAAAACTACTCCGTTGGCACTCGGAGGAGCGCAAAAAGGATGGAATGCTAAGATATCTTGCTGATTTTGCCCAGTGGAGAAACATCGATAGGAGTTTTGCAGACTTCGGTGCAGAACCAAGGAATATAAGGTTGGACTGAGTACAAATGGAATGAATCCTTTCAATAGCATGAGCAGCCGACATAGCACTTGGCTCGTGACTCTTTGAATCTATAACCTTCCTCCTTGGTTGTGTATGAAGCGAAAGTATATTTTGCTGTCGATACTTATCCAATGGCCAAAGCAACCTGGGAATGATATTAATGTGTACCTAGCACCGTTGGTGGAAGATCTAAAAGTACTGTGGAACGAAGGGGTACAGGTATGGGATGCATACAAACGAGAGAACTTCACTTTGCGCTCGTTATTGTTCTGCACCATAAATGATTATCCTGCCCTTGCTAACCTGTCGGGCCAAAGTACAAAAGGTGCCAAGCTTATACTCACTGTTTAGATGGTACCAAGAGTGTGTGGCTGAAACACTCACGCAAAACCGTGTACATACGTCACCGCCGGTTCCTTCGGAGGGCAAACCCATACCGCAAGATGAAGAAACAATTTGACGGAGAGAAGGAGGACGGTTCAGCTCCAAGGCATTTAAGCGAAAAAGAGGTTTATAATATGGTTAAGGATTTAGATGTTGTCCTCGGAAATGGACATAAATTGAGGGCTCATGAGAAGAACATCTAGAAGAAGAGATCAATATTTGGGACTTACCTTATAGGGAGTACCTAGATGTTCGACATTGCATCGACATCTTGCATGTAGAAAAGAATATATGTGACAGCTTAATTGGTCTCTTACTGAATATTCGTGATAAAACAAAGGACGGCGTCAACGCACGGCTTGACTTGGCTGATATGGACATCAGGCCTGAGTTAGCACCGACAAAAACAGATAATGGAAGAATGTACCTTCCCCCTGCGTGTTACACTCTGTCCAAGGCTGAGAAAACAGAACTGTGCTAGTGCTTGCATGTTGTCAAAGTTCCATCTGGTTACTCCGGCAACATGAAAAAACTTGTTTCGATGCAAGATTTGAAGTTAAATGGCATGAAGTCTTATAATTGTCATGTGCTGATGACACAGATGCTCCCTATTGCAATTAGAAATATTTTGCTGATCAAAATCCGAGAGACAATCATGAGGCTATGTTATTTCTTTAACACAATTGCTCAAAAGGTCATCGACCCCGATGGACTAGATGCACTGTAGGATGAGGTGGTGATGACTCTATGTCATCTTGAGATGTATTTCCTTCCTTCGTTTTTGGATATCATGGTCCATCTCATTGTTCACATTGTGTGGGAGATAAAAATGTGCGGGCCCGTATTCCTACGTATTATGTACCTATTTGAGAGGTTCATGGGAATTCTCAAGTCCTATGTACGGAATCGATCTCGGCCAAAGGGCAGCATCGTCGAAGGTTATGCAAGCGAAGAGGTCATTGAGTTTTGTGTCGATTATATGGCTCAGATTCAACCGATAGGTGTGCCTCAATCTCTTCATGAGGGGAGGCTCAAGGGTATCGGAACTATCAGAAGGAAAGCAGTCACTCCAGATATGGACGCATATGCTCAAGCCCATTTCACGGTCTTGCAACACATGACTGAAGTGGCATCTTATGTCGACCAGCACAAGGATGTGCTTCAGCAACAGAATCCGAAGCGGCCGGATGTTTGGATCATGAGGCAACACAACAGTCGGTTCAACCAATGGTTGAAGGAGCAAATCACTAGGAGCTTGCCAAGTGAGATGCTGATATGGTTGGCAAAAGGGCCAACATTTACAATTGTGACAAGGCAAGGATATGACATAAATGGGTACACATTCTGTACACAGGCTTAGGATATAAAGAGCACTAACTAGAACATCGGTGTCCGCATAGATGTGCTCAGTACCGATGGGTTGAGAAACTCATACTATGGGTTCATAGAAGACATTTGGGAGCTTGACTATGTGGTTTTTAAGATCCCCTTATTTCGGTGCCGTTGGGTGCATCTCCCACAGGTGAAGGTTGACAAGTACGGTGTCACTACCGTGGACCTCCAATGTGTCGGATACAAAGACGAACCATTCATACTCGCTAACCAAGTTGTTCAAGTTTTCTATGTAACCGATCCGGCAAATAAGAAGCACCATGTAGTTCTTCATGGAAAAAAGAGAATTGTCGGAGTAGAGAATGTAGTGGAAGAGGACGAATACAATCAATTTGACGAGTTACCTCCTTTTGGAAATGGCATAAAGGTCGACAACAAACAACGTGATGAAACTAGTTACATACGCATTGATCATCATTAAGGGCTAATTTTTAAAGGAAATAAGCAAGTGGAATGAGAATGTGCGATATATATATGTGGGCATTTGCATTTATGTATATAACAATGCATGTATGTGATGTATATGTGAATTTGCATTCATGTGTATAACAATGCATGTGTGTAATGTATTTGTGAATTTGCATTTATGTATATAACAATGCATGTGTGTGATGTATTTGTGAATTTGCATTTATGTATATGTGAAAATGTGTGATATATAGGTGAATTTTGAGAATGAGTAATTTAGAACTGTCTGTGATAATGAGCCTCTATTCACAGATGATTCTCAACTAGAACCGTCTGTAATAAGCCTTCCTATATATACCCTCAAGCTAGGGTTTTGCACGTGCACTGCAGTTAAGCGCTATACCAACCAGAGTACATCGCCACTCTCCCGATCGAGCCCATCGCCGCCTCCTCGGATCTCCCTCCTCCGCCGACCCAAGCCGTGGTGACCGGTGAACACTCCCTCCTCCTCCCCTTTCTCCTCTCCTCTCCTTCCTCTGGTAGTAATATCTCCTCTCCTGCCCCTCCCTAGTCACCGTCGATCCCCCGTCCACGCCATTGCCGCCGCCTCCTCGGACCTCCCCAGTCGTTGTCAACCCCTGTCAAACCTTCCACGATTGCACGACACTACTGGACTGCCACCTCCTCCTCAGCCCTCCCCAGTCGTTGTCGACCTGAACCATGGTGAGCACTCCCTCCTCCTCCCCTTTCTCCTCTCCTCTCCTTCCTCTCGTCTCCTTCAGTCAGTGGAATGTGGTGTAGTAGTAGCAGCAGATTAGCAGTATTAGCAGTAGCAGCAGTTAGCACTTAGCAGCAGCAGTAGTTTTATTGAATATCAATAGTAGTAGCAGCAGCAGCATGTTACATAGCAGCAGTAGTAGTAGACTCCCTACATTCCTGTCATCTTAAATTCATCTTGATTATTTATGCTATCAGTTCTGATCATGTTGTATTGTTTGTCATAATCTTTGCCGTAAGACATTAACTCATCATCATTCTACATTGCGCTTTTCTATTATTCATCGGCTTGGTATTCTTCTAGACGGTTTTGAGTACCATCTGCACTGTGAGTTCTTTTGATTCTTTGCAAACATTGTCAGTTGTACTTGTTCTTTGAGTTCTGTTCAAGGTCAAGAACTGGTAGATGATATGTTTGCTTGTGGGCTTGATTTGTGTGCTCTGTGATGAACTAGTTGAATGCTGATATTGATCTAACTACCAGGACTAGATTTGAGCTCTATTAGATTGTTTTCACTGTCTAGTCAGGACTGATTCCTTCAGCTGATTTGAATTGTTCACATGTACTTGAAATGTATACCATGAAGTAACTGTTTGTAATTGCAGATTAGATTCTTTCCTTTACTATTTGTCATATAAGGCTGCATGTGTCTGTTCTGGTATATGCTGCATGTGTCTATTCTGGTATATGTTGTTCACTGAATTTGCAAGTTTTGACAGTGTAAACATTATTTAGAGCTCACATCTTGGTCACTATAGTTTAGATTATCAGTGCAGAGCTTCATCATTAGCATGAGAAGTCCAAGACTTAAAATCTTGCGCAACTCTATTCTGAGAGCAATATTAATGCAATTATTTTGTCTTATGCTAGATTTAATTGCTCTATGAAGTAACTAGTCTTGTACTGAGATTGGATCACAAATCTTGAGCTCTAGATTAGTAGTCCTTTCGGTTTTGCTAGAGTGGTCAGAATTCTGTGCAGTCTGTGATCACCTGTTTAGTAGATTAGTAGTCCTTTCGGTTTTGCTAGATTAGTAGTCCTGTGGTTCACGAAAATAGCTCTACAACATCAACCGAAAGTTCATGTTGTAGAGCTATATTCGACGATCTTTTCATGTGGCCTTACTGTTGGCTGAAAGTAGTATCTAACTGAATTTCTTAGAGCTCAAGGTTTGATTCACATTTGACATATTCAATCAGTGAGGAGTATAAGACCGTAGTAGTGGGACAGCCAAGATTAAAATCTTGTATAACCCTACATCTGAGAGCAACTAAAACCACTCTAACATGCTGATTTTACTCTTTTATGTCTGGCTACTTTTGATGGCAGCATGTTACTTCAATGATCTATGTCTCAAATATGAATATATGCTGGTTTTAGACTATTGCATGATATGTTATTTAGATGGCTTAATATTTCCACCTATTTATATCTTGAAGAAGTCATCTTTATATCCAATTTGTCTTGCTTGGGCTTTTCATATATGAGAAGGCCAACATGTCATCTGCGCATTCTTCAACATCATCGCCGGATGCGTCCGCTCTAAAATCAAAACGCCAAGGAAGAGGACTATCGAAAAAACCTAAGGGTCGATTTACCATCACAGAGGTCGATGGATCTGGGACCCCTCTCCTTCCTCGCTGAGCAGCATGCGCATTTCGAAGAATGATCAGAATAGTTGCACGAGAATGAATTGAGATCATATTCGATTCGTGGAAGACCGTGACTGAGACTCAGAAACATGAGCTATTGACAGAAATATTTGCATCGTTCGAGATCCCAGAGAAACACCACGACTCCTTGCAACAACATGCCTTGCTAGCGCGCGTGCAAAGCATGGAAGAACTTCAAGAGCGTGCTTGTCAAGAACTTCGTGGAGAAGGATCTAACGCCCTTTCATAAGTACCCATTCCTGGAACCACAATGGGAAGAGTTTAAGGTGATGAAGATGACCGAAGATTTTAGAAGTGCAAGTGCGGCGCACAAGGCCCTCCAGGCAAAAAACACACACCCCCCACAGACTTGGCACAGCTGGGTATGCGGGCAAAAAATCCCGCAGTGGAGGACGAAGGATGAACAGGCAATTCTGCGGGACACCGCCCCGCCATTTTGTCACGATCCCGAATGAGCGCGCTCGAAATTGGATTAGAGCGAGGTCATCTACCATGTCATCGAGGGACATCTACTTCTGAAACCCTGCAGATCAGGAAGTGTCCCACCGCTTGGTAAGATATCGATCGAACTACGTAGCTTGTAATTACTCCACAACTTCGTAGGAAGTGAAATGACATTCTGGCTCTTGCAGGAAGCGCTGAGTGTAGAATCTTCCCAGGGATCATTCTAGGCAAGTAGGGAGAAAGATATACTCTCCGTGGCCCTAGGAAAACAAGAGCACCCCGGTCATACGACAGGCCTTAGGCTTTATCTTCCTTGGAAACATGGTTTCTCATATGACTCCGAATTGTATCGGAGTAGGAAGAGAACCAAAGCTGAGCATGAGGCACGACTACGAGAGGAGATCAAGACATCTCTTAGAGAGGAGCTGGCTGATTACGTCAGAGATGAGATGCGAAGATATACAGAAAATCAGCAGGCCGCCACTGCCGATCCTGTGCTAGCCAGCCCCCCAACCGTCCGAGTAGTTGCGCGTCCAATCCTACGATGGAAAGCGAGGCCAGATTTCCTGTGGACGATATCCTGGTAATAATTATTATTTTCTGGAATGCTTGATCCGTTGATAGGCCTATTGGAGTAGCTAATTTTGTACTGTTATGTAGGAGGCTACGAAGTGCACGCTCCAAGTGAGATATGCCTCTGTTCCCTTGTGCGCTGATTGAGGCCAGGCATATCCATCTGCTCACGGGGCCATGGTACACCGTACACCTTTAGCACCAGGCTTCGAAAAAGTTCATGCGGATGATGTGCATGCCAATTTCGAGGTCGTCCCGCTATCGAAGCCCCCAACGACGAGATCGTGACTCTAGGGTAAGCCATTGGAACATTCATCCAGTGGTCCAAAAGCGTCATCTGCCTGGAGGCTTCTTCACTGGTGGCAGGTCCACAAGGGCAGTCTAAACCAGAGCTACATGCACTGGTGCCATCTCCATAATGCCTATCTCCACCACCGCTACCTGCACTGGTGCCATCTCCACGGGTGCTATTCTTGATGAAGTAATTTGCACCGGTGCTACCTTTACATTCGACTACCATGAAGTCAACCTAGAAGCAAGGCAGGGGCAAACGAAAGAAGACTGATGATAATATCCTGTAGCTGCCATTGGCCCGCAAATTCGTACTAGACGAGCCGATGATCGTCCCAGTAGAGCGCCTCCTAACCCTAGAACTTAGTTGCCAGAGATTACACGCTTGGTATATGGAACAGGCCAATAAGCCACAGGCAGAACGGCGGTCAGGTATCATTGTCAAATTTAGGCCGGATCATTTACAGCACGAAGTTCATGATTGTGTCTTCGCGGTGATCTTTGAGGATTTATTTGATCTTTTCACGCTCAACGCTCTCGTCGCCTCACTCGTTCGATGCTGGACGCTGTAAGTGCGTACAATCATAGTCTCCGTTCATGTAATACCAATATATGTCATATATAATTTGTTGATTTTCTGTGTATATATATAGATACATGGTGACTAAAGCTAGATCATCCAAATCACCAATTGGTTTTCTGGACCCACGCTTGGTCGCCATGGATATCATCAGTGAGGATGCATCCTTCGTCGAAAGGTATATTACAACAACACTGCTGGCTCACCGCGATAAGGAATTTGTTCTTATGCCATGCAATGAGCGGTTCCATTGGATTTTAATTGTAATTATACCAAAATGGAACAAAACAATATACCTTGATTCCCTAAGTAAGAACAAAACTGACTACACAGTTATCGGCCAGTTACTCGATAGGTAAGTACATTTTCTCCATGCATAACTATATTGTACTCTTTCTTTCCTTCCGAATGACTACGCTAACTTTTTCAAATCACGAAGGTCATTCGCCACGTACGTTGCAGAGACACATGGCTCGACGGAAGGGTCTAAGCCCTTGCAACATGTTTCAAATTTTCGAGTATTCGATAGTACACATTAATTAATCCTATACAACACTTGGTAGTAATGCTTCTTGAATTAACACATTCTATTTTTTGCAGTGCCACCAGCAGCCGCCGGGCAACACGTGTGAATTCTACGTTTTCCACTATATGAGACTACTCCTCGATTCCTCGAAGATCACCAATCCTATGGTTTGTCAATCTTCCCACATTTATTTCATACTTATCAAGTTATATATGTACGCACATTGATATTCCTATTATCAGACTGCACCCATCTCTACAACTGCATTGCAATAGCCGGACCTTGCACAAATTCGAGGAGAGTGCGCGTACTTTTTGATTTCTAAAGTCATAAAATCAAGTGGAGAGTTCCACAACGTATAATGATTTTTTGTTTGGGATAAGATTGATATTGATTGTAATTGTGTATTTGTTAATGGATATTTTATTTCATTTCAATTAATTGATTTGCGAAATGGATGTTTTATGTTTGTGAAATGAATTGAGATGTGAATTGGATGTATACATGTACATGTTGATATGCTTGTTTCAGAGGGCATGGCTAGCATTTCCTGAGGCTAGCCAATAAACAGAAATAGGTTTAGGGGTAGAAGAGAATAGCACAGACGGTTTTTAACTGAAAACTGTCTGTGATAGTTAATAATCACATACGGTTTTTAGTTAAAAACCGTCTATGATATTTAGATATCACAGACAGTTTTTAACTATCACAGACGGTTTTTAGTTAAAAACCGTCGGTGATATTTGCACCACAGACGGTTCGAAAACCATCTGTGATGACCTCGTATCATTACTGACCCATAAATTCAGACGGCTCACAAAACCATCTATGATGATGTTTCTGAACCGTCTGTAATACGGTCTTCTGTAGTAGTGGTTGTAGAACAATTAATTGAATTTTGATAATTAGCTTGTTGTCTCTTAACTTTTGTTGTTTATTTTCAGTACATGCTTGTTATCTCCTGTTAGCTATTTATCAAGTATCTTTTAGATATCTTATCAATTAATTGTTAGGTAAGCAGAATAGTTCCATATCTAGTTCATTTATGGTATTACTATCACACTATTAGTAAATTAAAGCATTTGTGTCGAGATGGCCTTGTTCTAATACAAGTGTACCTGACATCTGAGAGCAATAAAATTTAAACCTCAATTTGAGCAATATGTTAATTGAGTTTTGTCAATCACTTGCTTTAGTTGATATGATTTCGATTATAGATGACTTGAGATTAGATTATTATCATATGATAATTTTTTATACTCTTGTTATTATTATTTATTCGGAATCGTATTATACTCTTGTTATTATTATTTATTCGGAAACATATGTTTCCTATAATTATTAATTCTTTAATTATGGCTAAGTTAATGCTAAAACTGTTTTATTTACAACAGTTATTTTTTATTTTATTCATTGCATGTTAATCTTACGAGTCATAGGGGGTATTTTAATCAGCTAAAGCTTTTTGCCTTTTGGCTTAAATTGAAGAGTAACAATTCAAAGAGGTAGCTATTAGAACAAAATTTCAAAAATGGCTTTTAGAAGATGCAAACATAGAGGAGGCGATGGAGGCTGACCAATGACTTTTGAAAACAGCTTGCAGAAGTTGTTTTTTTGAAAAGAGTTTGAAGAAATCGTTTTTAGAAGCCAATATATTTAAATCAACTTGTGTTTTGTCAGAACAGAAGCCGGCAGCTGAAACAGTCGTAAGTCGATTACGTCCCGCTCATTTCAGCTTGAGCTTCTAACTTCTTGCTTATTTTTCACTATTCATAATTTTTGTCTTTTTTTGAACTTTTGGTCTTTTTTTTGAGCTTTTTTGCTGGTTCTTTTTTCCGTTACAATACAATTTAAACAATAAACTATTATTTTTTAATCCAAGAGTGGAACCTAAACACCCCATTGTCCATAATGAGCTAACATATTTTTCTATTTTTATTTTTTTAATTTAATTACGTCAAATAAACCACCTTTAACTACAATATAATTTTAACCAGTTACAATATAATTTAAACTATAAACTATTATTTTTCAATCCAACCGGGTAGAACCTAAACACCCCGTAAACTCGGGGAAATTGCACATATACCCCATAGTTAGTAGGCACTTGTAAGTTTGCCCCACACTTAAGTGGCTTTGTAATTTTGCCCCATACTTGACATGCCCCCTTATTATTTTGCCCCATTGCCCATTTAGCCCCTATTTTAATTTCGTTTTTCATTTTTTGGGGCAGGAAAAATGCAGTAAAAAATGGAAAACGAAATTAAAATATTTTAGGCATTTAATGGACAACTTTGTAAATATTTTTTACTGCATTTTTCCTGCCCAAAAAATGAAAAACGAAATTAAAATAGGAGCTAAATGGGTAATGGGGCAAAATAATAAGTGGGCATATCAAGTATGGGGCAAAATTACAAAGCCACTTAAGTGTGAGGTAAACTTACAAGTGCCTACTAACTATAGGGTATATGTGCAATTTCCCCCGTAAACTCATGTACAGACGGTGACTACCATAGGCTTGGGCGTTCGCCCTCCCTCACTGCTCAAGCCTCAGCCCCGGTGAGCAAACACGAATCACGGAATCAACAAAGATCCCGAGGACAGAATCCAAACTCCGACCCTCCGTGCGCTCCAGCCCACACAGATCCCGCGCCCGCCCCGCGTGTCGCCTCCCCCACCGCCACACGGAGCCTCCTCCATCCGCGCACACAAACGCACGTCTCCCTCCCTTGCCTCCCTCCACACACAACCCAAACGCACCGACCAACCATGGAGATCTCCGCCGCCACGGCCACCGCCTCCTCCTCCCCGCCCTCCAAGCCGCTCCTCCTCCGGCCCCTCGCCTCCTCCACCCCCGCCATCTCATCCTCCACCACCTTGCGCCGCCGGCCCTCCGCCTCCGCGACCGCCACCGTCCGCCGCCGCGCGCGCACCCGCCCCCGCACCCGCCGCTCCAAACCCCCTTCCGACGCGGGCGACTCCTTCTCCGGCAACGACAGCGGCGGCCCCTTCGGCCACGGCGGCGGCGGAGGCGGGTGGAACCACGGCTTCGGGTCCGGACCCGACTGGGACGCGTCGGAACCGGACGTGCCGGCCCAACGGAGGTCCGCGGCGGAGGCCGCGCTGGGGGTGGTCTACGAGCTCATGTGCCTCATCGCGCTCTCCAACTGCACCCAGTTCGCCGTGCGGAGGGTCGCAGGCCTCCTCGCCGCGCGCGTCGCGGCCCTACGCTTCGTCCCCACCGTCTGCTGAGGTGGGGATCGGATCGGACGGTTCGGTCTCCCTCCTGCCCCGTCTCTCGTGATGTCGGATTGATTCCTCTTCCTGAAATCCGCTTCTGTATATATGTGCGTACCTGTGATTTTAGGGTTGGGGGATTGGGATCTATGTTCCTCGGTGGTTGCTTCTGGCGATCCGTGGAACAGCAACAAATTCGTCGAATTGAAATGAAATGAACAAGACCTTTTATTTTCGTTTGTTGGACTCAGCATTGCTTGCTGAATGCAAATTATATTAGGAAGTAGTGTGGTGGAATCTGATGCTTGTATAAATTACTTTGCTACAATCTTCATTCTTGCTACTGCTATTTGGGCGTGATCTAGGTGGATAATTACTCTTATATTGTGACTTCCACGAATGTTTCTTACTGTGAGTCTGTGACTTCCAGTAGACTCCTTGTAGCCAATTTGCAACCCCCACGTAGGATGATATTACTGTTTGGGTTATAGTTTTCTTATGAGGTACCAGTGATGTTAACTGGGCTCTGGCACATAGGTTGTAGTGCTATGCTTCTATAGAGCAATAGTCATGAACATATCAATAGAAGATCCTGGAAGGAAAAATTCTAATTGATGGGTTAACTCCTTGGTGGAGCAATGGTGCTCATTGGTGGAGCCATTTAGTAGTAAATATAGGAAAGGAAAAAAACAGGGAATTCAGGTTTTCTTTATCTTGTAATATTCTTTTAAGTGTTGAAATGATAACTTGTTAATTTTGGAGATAGGTAGTGATGATGGGGTAAGATCATTCATTTATCTAGATGTAAACTACCATATCATGTTGATATGCTTTGCCAACAGTGTGATACAGATATTGAGTTCATATAAGATTCATACCATTAAGGCCGGAAATTGTGTTTAGCCAGCGTTCGCAAAGCTAACGTTCTATTGATGGATTGGAGAAGCTAGGCTTGAACATTGAATGGAGCCACCTGAGTGCATTTACAATCCCTCTGTGAGCTGTTTAGGTATTGTTTTCAATACCAAATCTGTTAACATCAGTTCTAGTTCTTACTGTTTGGTGCGTCAACAGGATTTGGTGTCGTATCTGCAAAGTTCCTTTGGGCTTCTATTTCTAGCATCTGATATTTCTGTGGGATACTTGAACTGAGGCATTCTCTCTTGTATTCAAATTCGATGGCCGCAGGACCAATATCTAAGAAAATGTCAAAATGGATATATGTTTTGGTTCTAGGGCCTTTGGTTCATGTGCAAACAGTCCATATTGTTCCCTTCTACTCTTCAGGAAGACAACTCTTTAAGGGCCCACATGTTTGCATTTTAGCTCTTGACAATTCTGCTTAACAAAGCAGCTCTTACTATAGACCCAGCTATCCCCGAGTTGAAATTGAACCCAGCCCCAGTTTTCCGTCCATCAATTCAGAGCTCAAGGCAAACCTTTGCTACCAAGTAATATGGAGTTTAACTCCCCTTACCCTCCTACGAGCGTCATTCTTGCCATTCAAAAACATTCAGTTGAAATTAGAGAGGTTTTACTCCCCTTTTCTGCAAAACGCATGGGAGCATCTTTAAATTCTGTGTTGCTCTGTATCAAATATTAAGAGAAGACCTTTTCGTCCAAGCATCCTCAAACATTGATTTTATATCAGAGGATCCATATATGCGCCATAGATTGTTACACGTAGCACACATAGCCTTGCAGTCTATTGTTGCATGCATACAAAGGTTCAAGAGGAGAGATTGGTGAAATTGTAGTTCTTGTTGAAGTTCATGCATATGCACTAACTTTGTTGCATAAATCTTTAGATTGGTCTCATGGAAATGTTGTGTAGATTAATTGCTAAAATTTTTTCCATAATATTATACTTTTGCCTTTAAATAACATAACTAGTCATAGGCCCCTATGTTGTGATCATCCACTGTACAAAATGACTTTAGTGATATAAGATACGATGTAAAGATAAATACAGTAGTTTGTTGGAGATTTTTCATGAGGTGTCTGTTGGGACTTCTTTTGGAGAGTGGTTTTTTTTCTTCTGTTTTTTAGCAGTTCTATGTTGGAGGTGGGAGGGGGGAGGGCGAGGATGCATGATTCTGCTGGTTTTTTCTTACAGGTTCACCGCCCCAAAGAAACCCTAAGAAAGAACCAAAGAAGATTGTGCCCCTCCCACCTGAAACCACTAAAACTAGATAAATCCCTTCCCCAAATAAACTCCCAACACACTCTTCAAAACATAAAATTCATGTCCTTATCTCTATATAGTATCCTATATCTCTAAAATTGTTTTTTTCATGGTAGATTGCCATGCATGCGAACCCTAGCTAGTATTTAACACAATACGGTAAAAGCCAGCAGTTAAAGCTGTATCTTCGAGACTACGAAGGTTAAAACTTGAAAGCGAACATGTATGTTAGACTGAAGGGACGCGAAGACTTTTTTTAGAGTATAATGGAAGACTAGTTTTTTTGACCAAAAAGCTAAGGCTGTGATCAACTCGGCTTATGGCTTCTGGCTTATTTTTCACTATTCATAAATTTCGTCTTTTTCTGAACTTTTGGTTTTTTGTTGAGCTTTTTTGCCGGTTCTTTTTTTTTGCCGGTTCTTTTTTTCCCGTATTTGTTTGTATTATACGTAATGGGCTAACATATTTTTTATATTTTTAAATTTAATTATGCGAAATAAGCCTCTGTCAGCTACAGTGCTTTTTTCAGCCAGCTACAGTGTTTTCAGCCATAAGCCATGAGCTTTTAAGCCATGAGCTTTTAAGCCGAGTTGATCACCACCTAAATTATCTCACTATTTGTTGAAAAAGTAGATTACTATATCTATTGATAGTGTTTCTTTGTGCGTGGTAAGTAATAATGCTCAGTTATTCCCACCCTTGTTTCTTCAATTATTTAAAGTGAATTAGTATTACTAACTACAGACCTACAGAATTCACCTGGCTTAAAAGTTTATTAGATCAAAACAAGTTAATTTCAGTTGATTTGGGTTTACTAGGTGTTTTTTATCCTAATTTGGGACTAACAAACCCCAGATGAGTAGGGCCTAAATAACAAAAGGTGACTCATACTAGCTTTTCTGTACTTTTGAAAACAATTTCTAATTTGTTTTCCCATCATCTCAACCCCTGTCTAGGCTTGCAAGCAATGCACATCCTTTGCCTTCATTGCCACCTTTTCTACGAAGTACTGCATTTCTTCTAAGCTATTTCTTAAAATGGACTTTTTCATTGACAGCCCAATTGAGACAGTGCTGAGAACGCTCTGCATGATCAAATCAGCAAACTCTTGTCTTTACCTAATACTTCTTGATTTTTTCACTCAGTTGCGTTTACCTTCAATTTCAACTTTTCTAGGAGGCATCATTTCTTGTAAGCTATTCTAAAAAATGGAAATAGCTATTCTAAAAATGGAAATATTTTTTGAGCAGAGTCACACACCGCATGAGCGAACTCCAGTCCTGTGTATCAGTGCTTCCCTATATTGGTGCCTAATTCTTCAGCAATATTAATATGCTAATTAAATTATGGAGTTTAGTTTACTCATGTGTAAAGTGCTCCCCTATGTTGGTACAGTTCAGCATAGATTGAAAAGTGATGTCTTCTAAATAGAGGAGTTTTAGGCTTTTAGCAAAAGTGTAATATTTAGAATGCTCAAGCAAGAGATATTTAGAATGCTCAAGCAAGACACAGAAAGGGAAGTGCGCAACTTGCAGGGACAAAGGATTGGGAATTGGGGTGAGCAGGGGTATAACCTAGTGCAGAAGAGAGTGAAAAAAAAGGAGGAATTGGGTTGAGGATTGCCGCCAGGCTAATTGCTGCTATGGTCACTGAGATGTAAGAGAGGAACGCTGCGACGGATAGACACTTCAAGATAAACCGATTGTTTTCATTACTTCCAAGATAAACCGATTGTTTTCATTGTCTTGCACGTTGCCGGTATATAGTAATGGCACAACACTGAGTAGTAGAGAGATCAGAGAAAAAAATACTGAAAATTATCTCCGAAAGTCTATTCTTCTTGTCGCACAATGCGAGGGACATGACGCCAATGAACAAGGGCAAGATTGTTTGGATTGTCTTCCTGAAGTATTGCGAGTGTCGTTTGTGTTGTGCTACATACTCGGGAGGCAGCTGCTGTTGTGCGGCTTCTCCCTCCCTCTCAATTATATGCAGGGTTAATGAAAAATATTCTAAAAAATGTAGTGAAACGGCGCTATAAAACTTCTCAGAATGCAGAATTAGATCTTTAACACTTGATTGTTTTTGAGGTAGTACTGATATAGTGTTGTTACTGCCCTGAGTAGTAAACTCTGGCGTGTTTCTTTTACATTGTTATTACAAAAAGCAGAGTCATGATTCCTTAATACGAAGACATACATGACATACTTCCCCAATCAATAGAGTGACACTTTGGACATCTACAATGATCTCAAAATGTAAATTTGACAACTAATATCTATTATAATGTATTTATAAAACTTAATGAAATGATAATATTATTAAATATTTTCGAGGCAAATCTATGAATAATATTTTTTATTTATTCAATTAAAATATTCAAAAAGATATTGATAGCCAAAATTTAGTAAGTTTTACAACACGCATCTCAAAACAGTACTTTTTTGTGACTAGAAAGAGTAGCTCGCCTGTAGTTGCTTCCTCCTTGATTTATAGTTATATTTTCACTTAATCACAGGAACAGACGTCCCACAAAAGATTGCTACGCCTTTTATCCTGCTGAATAATTGTGATAGAAATTAAAAAAAGCAGCAATTGAAATATCACTTGCACATACTATGGACAAATTAAGAGAGTAGAAAGCCAAAGGGGAAGGAAGAACCCGAGATACTTTATGAAACATGCGTGACACTTGGAGATGTACAGGAATGACACAAGAGAACCTGGAAAGAAGCGTGACTCTACGTACTGTGTCTTATAAACAGTTAGAATTTAAATATTTAAGCCATAAACCATAAACTATCAGTACAAAAGAACCCACCCATTATCTCATTTGAGAGCACGTGTTTGGAGAAGATGACCAAGATCGGCCTATTCTTTTTGGCTTTGGATTATGACTTTTGCCTGTGATTTATAACTTTTTAGTTGTTTGTAAGAGAGAGTACGGAGTAACAAAAACTCATATGTAATTTTAGCCGATATAAATCAAATCGCTACAGTGTATACTACAATAAATTTGTAGACTTTATCTTAAAAAGACATTTCATTTGCAAGCTAATTACTATTAAAAAAATAAAAAACAGCTTTTAAAAGCTAAAAAGAATACACCTGATGTATGTTCTTCGATCGCTTGACTTAATTTGTTCAAGTTGTTCTAATTGTAGCCAGAAAAGGTCTTGGCGTCATGGCGTGCATAGGTTGGTAACAAAAACCTACTGAAGAACAATAAACATAAATTCAAATGGTTTTAAATTTTAATTTATTGAACAGTAATTACAGACTCGTGAAAGAATTGTAAGACTTGATCAAACTCCAAACGGATTATCACGGTTAGGGGTGAAAAATATATACAATTATTCGTATTATTCGGTTACTGTATTCAATAGTATATAAATACAGTATAGATTTTTTCATCTGATTAACAATTTCTTTTCTATTCGTATTCATATTTGAATTCACATAAAAAATATGGATACGAATATGGTATAGACTTTTACCATCCAAAATGTTATTTTATCCGTACTATTTATATTCATATTCAACGAAGCAATATACATATTTTATGCAATACGACTAATTAGTTAGACAAGTTTTTTTAATTCAATGTTAATTTATGTTTCTTTAGGTGAAGTAAATGAATATTCGTATTCGAGAATATTCGAATTCATATTTGTATTCATTTACAAAACACGAATACAAATATAATAAGAGTACTATTCAATTCGTTTCCTCCCTTACTCATGGTTGCTACTCGATCATTGCTATTGCATCCATATCTATACAACCATCAACAAGCCGGTTGGTTTTTGGGCCTATTCTTTTGGGCTGGTTTACGACTTTTAACTATGATTTATTAGTCTAATAAATAAATAGTAATTACTGAGAGAAGATAAAAGACAACAGTAATTTGCAAAAGAAAGGAAGATTACGATGTGTTTTAATTAAAAATTGTATATAATAAAAATGAAGACCATTGGGGCATGTTCGGTGAAAATAGTTTAGGGAAGTCGTACGCATATTACTGTCTACTTGCGTGTACTAAAGTTGCAATGGAAGACTTTTTAGTACTTTTACTGTATTTTGAATCTGTATTTATAAAAATAGCAGTAGTCATAAGAAATTTGTAGATTTATCACTTCTATCGTACAGTGGCCGTGCAGCAACCCTAGAGGGCGACACGTGGCCTCTACCGCACGGACACACCGTGCGGCAGCGCCTTGAGCCGCCCGACCACCATGGGCAGGGCCCTTGGCCACACGGCCATCGTGCAGCAGCCAATTAGGTAGGCTAATTAGCACTAATCTAATTGTACTTAGGGATTTTATTTATGTGCACTTTTTGTTTGATTTTTATATATAGCAAATGAGCTCTAAAAATTAAGAAATTTTGTGCAGAGGCTTCTGCCATAGCATAATTGCTTGTGTAATTTTTTCATAATTTTATCTATCCTGAATTTCACTCCAAAATTCATTGAATTATGCTATTTGTAAGAATTATTAAATATAGTAAACTAGCTTCAAACATTACGATTTTTTTGTGGAGCCTCCCGACACCTTCGGTCTTCAGCTTCCTACACCTCGTCCTCGCTTGCGCCAGCACCAGCGCCAGCACTTGCCGTCACCCCCAGTGGCCTTGCACCGACCCGACCCAGGAACCTTGCACTAGGCTCATGGCATGCAAGAGCGTGTGCCACCAGAGTTTGCCGCCCGCATCAACGTTAGAGGATCCAGCAGAAGACGCAATCTCTCTCGTTCCCGCTCTTGCTCCCGATCGCTTAGTCCCACTCTCGCTTTCGGTCCCCTAGCTTCAGTCAGAGCCATTCCTACTCCTGCTCACACTCCTTGAGGAGTGTAAGATCGAGGAAGCCGACTAGAGGGGGGGTGAATAGGCGGTTTTAAAATTTTCGTCTAATTTCAATTAACAATTTTAAACTTAATAGATTGACTAGAGCAAGTCAACAATAGAACACCTAAACAACCTAGAAAGGCTCAAGATAACACTAGCACAAGTAATTGACCAACAGCAAAATCAAGTAGTCTAGGTCTAAGGTTGCTACTCTAACTAAACAAGCAATCAATTAATATGAATTAAGAACGTTGTTTGAATGAAAGTAAATACAAGAGAGCAAACCACAGTTTGACACAATTACTTTTTACCGTGGTGATCGGAGACTTGCCGGTCTCCCCTAGTCCACGTTGAGGTAAGCCCGACCGAATCGGACTGGCTCCACGAATTGAGCCTAATCACCTCGATCACTAGCGGTAGCCCTTTCCCTCTCCGGGTAGGCGAGCTCCGAGCCTTCACAATCTTCCGGGCCTTCTCACAATCTTCTTGAGAAGATCACCGGAACCTCCGCCAAGCCGTCTAGGTGCCGGCAAGCACCAAGAGAAATGAACCACAGTGGCTTGATCACACACAAGTGCCAATTGGATCAATCTAGAATGCAATGCACTTGAATTGGGCTCAACTACCTCTATTGAATGCACAAGAGTGAAAGAGAGGTGTGAGAAGTTGCTCTAGGCTCAAAGATGTTCAATATGGGTTCAACAACATGTACAAGTTCTGGTGGGGATGTATTTATACCCCCACCAACCTCAAATAGCCGTTGCAATAAACAATTCTGAATTTTCAGGAAAAACGGAACTACCGCCGTTATATGGGCGGTACTACCGGATTTCCGCCGTCGCAATAGAACGGCTATGTCAGGCGGTCAGAAGTAACTGTTGAATAATGAGTGCGGTACTACCGCCGTTAAAATCGCGGTATTTCCGGAAATCCGGAACCGCTCTTTGCCCCGGTACTTCCGATTTCAGCGCGGTTATCTCCAACTTAGGGCGCTCTCTGGAAATGAAGTTCCACTCTCAAGTCCGGAACTACCGGCCTGCGGTAGTTCCGTAGTTCAAACCGCGGTACTTCCGTTTTTCGAGAGGCTAAGTTTAACTCCGGGCGCTCTCTGGAATTGAGGTTCCGCTCAGAACCCCGGAACTTCCGTACATGCGGTAGTTCCGCAGTTGAACTTGCGGTACTTCCGATTTCCGAGAGACTAACTCAACCTCCGGGCGCTCTCTGGAATAAACGATCCGCTCAGAGGCCCGGTACTTCCGGCCATGCGGTAGTTCCGCCCGTAGAACGCCGGTACTACCGGATTTTCTGACAAAGCACAGTTTTGATTGAATTTTAATTTTTAAGTGCATGCATGATCCTAGATTGATCCATAGGGCATATTTAGCATATGATCAAGCAAATGACCGTGATCCCTCTTAATAGTACGGCGTCTATCCTATAATCCGGTCTTCCAACCTATCTCCAAGACCGGTAAAAATAAAATAGATCCCTAAACTATTTACCATATCGCCCTTGAGATCTTTGAATCTTCATAAGGTATTTTATGAGCCTCTTTCTTCGCCATTTGAACTTATCCCTTCAAACACTTGGCGCACACATTAGTCCCATAATCATATAACATCATTAATTACCAAAACCAATAATCTTAGGGGCCTAGATGCTTTCAAGGATCCGCACTAACTGTCATAGGAGTCACCCATGGAGGAGTAGTCAGCTGTAGTTAGATTAGTCAGCACTGCTTGCTAAGCAGTCTTTTGGGTTGCAAGTACTTCCTCTCTCTAGTTGTACCCCTTTTGTAATGAAATTATCTTAAACTTTATGCTTTTTACTACATTGCTTCTCTTGTTTACTTGGTTTTTTTGTTGTGCCTAAGAGAGCTAGTGAACCCTTATGTATGCTTCTTCCTCCCTTCCGGTCCTAAAGCGTTAGTTATTTTCCAGATGGCACCTAAGAGAGTAGCAGCTCGTGGAAGACAAGCTGCAGGATCGGTAGAATCACGGAAGAGCCCTACGTGACCCAATGTGGCAGCTTTGTGCTATGACATGACCCAATGAGGTAGCTTTGCAGACCGACGTGACCCAACAAGGCACCTTTGTGCAGCAACGTGCCGCATGCTATAGCATGATTCTGCCTTAGTGCCGCTGCCTCACGAACATAAATTTGCATCAACCAAATTAGACTTTTATCGTGTTCGCCGCACCGGCTCGGTATATAAGTACAACCCCTTCCACGGTGGCCTTTCATGCAACAAGACTACCACACCGCCACCATCAAATGGAGAAGCAATGGGAGGATGTAAGATCGAGGAGGCCGACTAGAGGGGGGTGAATAGGCGGTTTTAAAATTTTTCGTCTAATTTCAATTAACAATTTTAAACTTAGTGACTTTCTAAAGCAAGTAAACAAACGAGCTACTAAACAACCTAGAAAGGCTCAAGAGATCACTAGAACAAATAATTGACTAGAAGCAATATCAATTATCCTAGGACAAGGTTTGCTACTCTAACTAAGCAAGCAATCAAATATCCAATTGAAAGTAAATGCTTGTACGAAAAATAGCACAAGAGAGCAAACCACAATTGACACAATCACTTTTTACCGTGGTGATCGGAGACTTGCCGGTCTCCCCTAGTCCACGTTGAGGTAAGCCCAAACGAATCGGACCGGCTCCACGAATTGAGCCTAATCACCTCGATCACTAGCGGTAGCCTTTTCCCTCTCCGGGTAGGCGAGCTCCGAGCCTTCACAATCCTCCGGGCCTTCTCACAATCTTCTTGAGAAGATCACCGGAACCTCCGCCAAGCCGTCTAGGTGCCGGCAAGCACCAAGAGTAATGAACCACAGCAGCTAGATCACACACAAGTGCCACAAGGATCAACCTAGCATGCAATGCACTTGAATTTTGCTCAACTACCTCTATTGAATGCACAAGAGTGAAAGAGAGGTGTGAGAGGTTGCTCTAGGCTCAAAGATGTTCAATGGGGGTTCAACAACAATGTACAAATGCTGGTGGGGTCGAATTTATACCCCCACCAACCTCAATTAGCCGTTGCATTAAACAAGCCTGAAAATTCAGGGAAATTGGAACTACCGCCGTTATACGGGCGGTACTTTCGGATTTCCGCCGCCTGGTCAGAACGGTTATGTCAGAGAGTCAGAAGTAACCGTTGGACATTAAATGCGGTACTTCCAGAATCCCGGAAGTTCCGCTCCTTGCCCCGGTACTTCCGATCTCAGAGAGTTCAAGTTTTGATCAGGATGCTTTCTGGAGTTAAAGTGCCGCTCGGGAGGCCGGAACTTCCGCGCTCGCGGTAGTTCCGCAGTGCATCCCGCGGTACTTCCGATTTCTGAGAGGTGAAGTTTTACGCTGGGTGCTTTCTGGAATTAAAGTGCCGCTCGGGAGACCGGAACTTCCGCGCTTACGGTAGTTCCGCAGTTCATCCCGCGGTACTTCCGATTTCTGAGAGACTAACTTGAACTCTGGGCGCTTTCTGGAGAAAACGTTCCGCCCATATGCCCGACACTTCCGGCCATGCGGTAGTACCGCCCATTTAACGCCGGTACTTCCGAAAATCCTAACAATGCACAACTTTAAATTCAATTTTGATTTTAAGTGTATGCATGAACCTACATTGATCCATATGACACATTTGCATATGATCAAGCATTTTACCGTGATCCCTCTTTATAGTACGGCGTCTATCCTATAATCTGGTCTTTCAACCTTTCTCCAAGACCGGTAAAAATAAAACAGATACCTCAACTATTTACCTCGTTGCCTTTGAGATCTTTGAACATTGTGAAACATTTTTATGTCCCTCTTTCTTTGCCCTTGAGACTAATCCTTTCAAATACTTAACACACAAATTAGTCCCATGTTCACATAATTTCATTAATTACCAAAACCAATATTTTAGGGGCCTAGATGCTTTCAATCTCCCCCTTTTTGGTAATTGATGACAACATATGCAATTTTTAAGAAGAATAAGTTTTGGATATACTCTTTGTTTGAAAGTTGTATATCACAATTCTTTTGAAATTTGGGAATAAGAAACATGGAGAGTTTATTTGCAATAAAAGGAATGATGACACGAACTCCCCCTAAATCTATGCATTAAAACTTAAAAAATTTGCATGATCTCTTTTGATAATTTTAAACCGAGGAAGCATGATCATCACATAAAATTAGAGCACAATATTCAAAGATATGCATAGACCGCTAAATAGCATTTAGGGCACATAAACATAGTTCATTACAGCATGCATACTAAACATCCACAGAGTTTAAACATCACAAAAGCATCACATGGTTCATTACACCATATTTTATTACAAAGCCAAATAGATAGATAAAAGTCTTTAAACTTCAGTCTTCAGTCTTCTCCTTGCTTCACTTCTCCCCCTTTGGCATCAAAGTACCAAAAAAGGAGGGCTAGTCCTGAGCTGCACGAGAAGAAGGAGAGCTGCGGCGACGAGTGCGAAGAGTGTAGTGAGCCGGAGCCACAACGCGCTCAAGGGATGAGACACGATCGCCGAGAGAGGAGACCAAAGTGATCAAGGTGGCAACCTGACCTGAAGTCTCAATCTGGCGCTCCTCGAGCCTGAGGATGGCGGAGTAGACCTGGGACAGTGTCACATCACCGTCTCCCTGAGGAGGAGGAGGATTAGCGGCTGCTTGTGGCTGTCCACGGGGACGAGAAGCGGGAACTGGAGCCTCTGGACGTGGCTTGTAAGGCTTGTGCACAGTGCAAAGTGCTCCTCGGTATCCGGTCTTGCGAATGATCAGAGCCATAATGAATGGAGCATAGTTGATCCTCCTGTTTCTGTCATTCTTATTGGCATCTATCTCCCGAATAATGAGATCCACAACATCAAAATTCTCGCCACGCATAATGTAGTCGATCACATTCCAGGCAAGGCCACGGATGGCGTCAAAATTCCCACTCTTTGGATAAATAGTATGATTGATGATCCTGTTGACAAGACTGGGAATATGAAGCAAACCAACTATCGTCCCTGGCACACCTTTGACATTCCGATCATAATAATCAGTATAAGCAGCAATTGGGAGTGCCGGCTTACTAAACACCTTCTCATAGGCACTAGACTCAGTGCCGAGTGCCAGCTCAAACTCGTGCTTGGTGCACTCAATGACCTGCTGTCCAGTGATCCAACAGAGATGCTCATAGTTAGGAGAGATATACAAGGCGGCGTAGAACTGCTGTATCATCTCCTCCATGTAGCTGCACTGGAAAGCAACAAGGTGATGGATCCCGGCTTGCTGAAAAAGTCGATATGCACCATCAAACTTGTCAATCTGTGACAAGTGATCCCAGTCGACATATTTGTGCTGAGCGAACTTGCGCGAAGGACCATACATTTCTCTATAGACTTGCTCCTGAAATTTTGTATGGAACCTCTGGTCCTGAGAGTTGCGAGGAAGAATATACTGACTGCGGCGTCGCAAAATAGCATAATCATCACTGAAAATCTTGCTCAAGTCTATCTCCTGATCTGCTGCAGCCGGCATTTCTTCATCAGACTCTTCAGACTCCTCACTCTGCTCTTGAGAAGCCTCGGTCCCCTCAGATTCCTCGGACTCATTTTCAGGGTCAGAGTCGGAGGCGAGACCTTTTCCCCTGTCCTCATGCTCTGGCTCAGGAAGGGCGGGAGTCGAGGAGGATTGTCCTGGAGTCCCCACATAAGTCTTGTGGGAAACGTTCTTCATCCTCGGCATCTTCAAACAAGTGATACAATAACAAGGAGTGAGATAGGATGCAAAAGGAATAGGCTAGATTTGAAAAGCAATTGACTGTTTGCTGTGTCAGGAAAATCGGAAGTACCGACGGCAAAACTGCGGAACTTCCGGGAAAAATGGTAGTTCCGACATTCAACATGCGGAACTTCCGGAACCCCGGTAGTTCCGCCCGCTCGGGCGGTAGTTCCGAATTTTCTGAGCAGTTTTAGGGCAAGTTCAATCTTTAATCTTTTGGGATAGTTTTTGGATTGAATCCAGTGTATGTGTGTACAAACACCATAATACCCCAAATAAACTAATTTGCCCTAAGATTTTGCAGCAAAAATCACTACATTTTCAAATTTAAACCTAAACCTAACCTAGGGTTCTTCAAGCAAGATAAAAGGATTTTGATCACATTTACCTTGAGGAATCGAAGGAGGAGAACCCTGGAGGTGCAGAGGATAACCCAAAAATGAAAAGCTCTCCTTGGATTTGAAGATCGGGAGAGGGAGGATGTTCTTGGGAGAGAGAGGGTGGAGGAGAGGAAGGAGAGAGGCGGCTGCGATTTGGATGAGATGAGGGAGAGAGAGAGAAAAGTTAAAAGAGGGGAGTAACGGCAGGGAGATGGCGGTTGCAAAAGCATTAAATCCCGCAGAAAATGGAAGTTCTGTGGTTTACACACCGGTAGTTCCGTTTTTCACAGAAATTTCGGAAGTACCATGAAAACAACAGCGGTAGTTCCGGATTTTCTGACACGAGCGGAAGTACCGCACAATGAACTGCGGTAGTTCCGAATTTTCTGGAATTTCTAAGGAAAAGAACTTTACAACTAGAAAATTATGCAAATAATCCCTAGTTCTACACCCAATTAAAGTCATTTAGGATCATTGTGCATCAATTGAGCTATATCTATACTTTGAGACTAGTTTTTATGAAAATAATCAAATTTTTGATCAAAAGAGAGAATAATTCATTGAAATTTCACATAAGAGCATCAATTGAGCAGAAATGAATGAATTTTGATTTCAAGTTACATTTGAGTAATCTATGACATTTAATTCATTTCTCAATTTGCAAAAGCGGCTTTCATCTAATGGTTTGGTGAAAATGTCCGCTAGTTGATCTTCGGTTCGGATTTGGCTAATTTCAATATCTCCCTTGCTCACATGATCTCTCAAGAAATGGTGGCGTATATCTATATGCTTAGTTCTTGAGTGTTGAACGGGATTGTTGGATATTTTGATGGCACTATCATTATCACACAAAAAAGGCATTTTATCAAATTTAATTCCATAATCCAACAATGTTTGCCTCATCCAAAGTAATTGAGCACAACAACTACCCGCGGAAATATATTCGGCTTCGGCGGTTGAAAGGGCTACGGAATTTTGTTTCTTGGATGACCAACATACTAGAGACCTTCCTAGCAATTGGCAACTACCCGAGGTGCTTTTTCTATCCACTTTGCAACCTGCATAATCAGAATCCGAATATCCAATTAATTCAAAATTTGCATCTTTGGGATACCAAAGCCCTATGCTTGAGGAATGTTTTAAATATCTTAGAATCCTCTTTACGGCCACTAAATGGCACTCTTTTGGAGAAGCTTGAAAACGTGCACACATGCAAACACTAAACATAATGTCGAGCCTAGATGCGGTAAGATAAAGTAAACTACCAATCATGGATCTATAAAGTTTTAAATCTACCGACTTACCTCCTTCGTTGAGGTCTAGATGCCCGTTTGTTGCCATGGGTGTTTTGATGAGTTTGGCTTCTTCAATTCCGAATTTCTTGAACAAATCTTTGACGCACTTCGTTTGGCTTATAAACGTCCCGTCTTTAAGTTGTTTGATTTGAAGTCCAAGGAAGTAGCTTAGCTCACCAATCATCGACATCTCGAATTCCCTAGACATCATCTCACCAAATTCTTTGCAAAAATCTTGATTAGTAGAACCAAATATAATATTATCGACATAAATTTGACATACAAAGAAATCATCACCGATAATTTTTGTGAATAAAGTTGTGTCTACTTTACCAATTTTAAAGCCTTTTGAGACAAGAAAGTTACGAAGGCGTTCATACCAAGCTCTAGGAGCTTGTTTTAAACCATAAAGCGCCTTTGAGAGTTTGTAAACATGATTAGGATATTTATCATCTTCAAAACCCGGGGGTTGTTCCACATATACTAATTCGGAAATTGTACCATTAAGAAATGCACTTTTGACATCCATTTGAAATAATTTAATATCAAAGCATGATGCAAAAGCAAGCAAGATTCTAATTGATTCAAGTCTAGCAACGGGTGCAAATGTCTCATCATAATCTAAGCCCTCGACCTGAGTATAACCTTGAGCTACTAACCTTACTTTATTTCTTACCACAATTCCGTTCTCGTCTTGTTTGTTCCGGAAGACCCATTTTGTGCCAATGACGTTGTGCTCCTAGGGTCTTTCCACCAATGTTCAAACTTCATTTTGAGCAAAATTATTCAACTCTTCATGCATAACATTTACCCAATCCGGGTCATCTAAAGCTTCTTCTACACTCTTAGGTTCAAGTGAAGATACAAAAGAATAGTGTTCACAAAATGAAGCTACTCTAGAGCGAGTTTGAACACCCTTACTCACGTCACCCAATATTTGATCAATTGGATGATCCTTGGCTATTGCATTGTGAAGTTTTAAGGTATTTTGCGGTTGATCCTTTTCTTCATCTTCTATGACTTGAACGTCATTTGTTGTGGAAGAGGAGGGTGGTTCCACTTGTCTTGATGAGCTTGGTGACGTTGGATCCACTTTTGGCTTGATGTCTCTGATTTGCATGTTCTCCATTGCCTTGCAAAGACCTTCATCTTCTACATCATCTAAGTTCTCATGCTCTTCTTGAGAGCCGTTAATTTCATCAAATTGGACATCACATGATTCTTCTACTAATCCTGAATTTTGATTGAAGACCCTATAAGCTTTGCTATTTGAAGAATAATCTAAAAGAAAGCCTTCATCACACCGACTTTGAAATTTAGAGAGCCGAACATCTTTTCTTAGAATATAGCATTTGCAACCAAATACTCTAAAGTAAGAGATGTTTGGTTTTCTTCCAACTAGAAGCTCATAGGAAGTCTTTTTCAAAAGTCGATGTAAATAGAGGCGATTTATGGCATGACATGCGGTGTTAATAGCTTCCGCCCAAAATTTATCAGAAGTATTATATTCATCAAGCATTGTCCTAACCATTTCTATTAATGTACGATTTTTCCTCTCTACAACTCCATTTTGCTCCGGAGTGTAGGTTGTGGAAAGCTCGTGCTTTATTCCAAGTTCATCACAATAGTCTTCAACTTTTGTATTTTTGAACTCGGAACCATTGTCACTTTTAATTTTCTTTATTTTAAAATCAAATTCATTTTGGGCCCTTTTTGAAAAACTTTTGAAAATTCCGGAGGTTTCGCTTTTGTCATTTAGGAAGAAGACCCATGTGTATCTAGAGTAATCATCCACAATGACTAAACAATAGCTATTACCTCCAATGCTCTTATAAGTTGTTGGCCCAAACAAATCCATGTGTAAGAGCTCTAATGGCCTAGAAGTTGACATGATACTTTTGGAAGGATGAGAATTAGCGACTTGTTTTCCCGCTTGACAAGCACTACAAAGTCGATTCTTCTCAAACTTCACATCCTTTAAGCCAACTACTAGGTCATGCTTAAAAAGTTTTTTGAGTTGAACCATCCCAACATGACCTAATCTTCTATGCCACAACCAACCCAAAGAAGTTTTTGCAATTAAACAAGTTTTTAAACAAGATTCATTTGAAGAAAAATCCACTAAATAGAGATTTCCAAACCTAAAGCCTTTGAATACAAGTTCATTATTGTTTTCCTTTGAGATGATTACATTATCTTTAGAGAATGAGCAAATTAAGCCAAGATCACATAATTGAGCAACGGAAAGTAAATTGAAATTTAAAGTTTCAACTAATGATACATTTGAAATTGAAAGGTCATTTGAGATAGCGATTTTACCCAAACCTAATACCTTTCCTTTGCTATTATCTCCAATGTGATCTTGTCATTGCTTCCATTCTCAAAGGTGGTGAATATTTTCCGGTCTCCGGTCATGTGTTGAGTGCAACCGCTATCCAACACCCAATACCTTCCACTGGTTTTATAGTTCACCTACAAAAGAAAATCAAGTTCTTTTAGGTACCCAAATTTGTTTGGGTCCTTGGAGGTTAGTGACCAAGGTCTTGGGTACCCAAATAGATTTCTTCTTAGCACCCATAATTGAAGTACCAATAAAGCGAGCAATGATTCTTCCATTTTCAGATTTTTTAAGCATATAGCAAGAATCGAACTAACCAATGGAATGAATCTTACTCTTAGGACAATTAGATTGCATATGTCCTATTTCCCGGCATTTGGTGCAAAACTTACCATTCTCTTTTACAAACTTTGGAGGTTTGTATGTCGGCTTCTTACCCTTTTTGGGGACATATCCAAGTCCCTCCTTGTTAAAGGAGCATCTTTGAGTGCTTAGTAACTTATCAAAGGTTTCCTTTTCCTTGTAAGCTCTTTCTAAGATTTTGTTCAATTTTAGCACTTGTTCCTTTAAATTCTTGTTTTCATTAGTAAGCACATTATTATGAACAACATTTAAAGTATTTCTAGAATCAACACTAAATGAACAAGGCATGGCAAGTAGATCATCACAACATGTAGATATACTAGATTTTGAAATTTCTATACTAGGCATTTCATTCAAGATATCACAAGTAACTCCAATGCTAGTACTAGATTTATGATTTTCTTGGAGAAGCAAATCATGAGCTTTCTTTAGCTCCTCATAAGAATCTTTGAGAGAAATGTGTTCTCTCTTCAAGACCTTAAACTTTGATTTTTCTTTTCCAAGAAACTCATTCAATTCAACTAACATATCCATCAAGTCATCATATGAAAGCTCATCATCATCAAGCAAATTTACCTTTTCTCCTTTAGCCATAAGGCATGTAGGAGTGGAGAATAGTGATGGAACCTCCTTGATGGCGATGCCCACAAGCCCCTTCTTCTTGGGAGATTCGTCCTCGCTTGAGTCGGAGTCGGAATACTCCTCCTCGGAATCCCACTCACCAATATGGGCTTCGTTCTTGCCATCCTTGTGAAGCTTCTTGAAGAGCTTCTTCTTGCCGTTGTAGTTCTTGTTCTTTGATGACTTCTCCTTGTCATCTTTCTTTGTAGGGCATTGTGAGGCGATGTACCCCTTTTCATCACACTCATAGCAACGAATGTTGTTATACCTCTTATTGGAGGAGGAATGTCCCTTCTTTGTCTTCTCATAGCTTGTGCTTCGGTTTGAGCACCTCCTCATGAACTTCTTCATTCTTCTCACTAGAAGCACCAATTCTTTTTCGGAATCCTCCTCATCATCATCTTCAAATTCTTCACTTATCACCGCTTTAGCCTTGAAGGCGGTGATCTTCTTGTTCTTGGAAGAGGATTGCTCCAAGAGCTCTTCCTTGTCCTTCTTGTAAAGCTCGTTGGTGATGAGGTTGCCCAACAATTGAGTTGGTGTCATTCTTGCCAACTCCGGTGAGTTGAGGAATAGTGTCACCAACACATCATATTTCTCCGGCAAGGCCCTAAGCATCTTTCGAACAATATCAAGATCGGAAAGGTTAGTAGCAAGACCCTTGAGCTCATTCACAATATTGTTGAGCCTTGAGTACATCTCATTGATGTCTTCATGGGGCAACATTGTGAATGTCTCATATTTGATCCTAAGCCGATGCAATTTTGCCTCCTTGACCGTGGACGTCCCTTCGTGTATTTCCGAGAGGGTAGTCCAAATAGCGTGAGCCGTCTCAAGATTGCTCACTCTATTGAACTCATCCGCGTTCAAGGCTCCAAATAGAGCATTCATAGCTTGGGCGTCTAAATGAGCGTTACGCCCGTCTTGTTTCGTTGGGTGATCCGGATCAAGAGCCATGACATGACCCTCATTTACAACTTTTCAAATATGAGGACTCATGGCCTTCAAATAAATAGACATCCTAATTTTCCAATAAGCATAGTTTGTGCCATCAAAGAAAGGTGCCTTTCCTAATGCAATACCCTCGGTGGCCATCCTTTTCTCTCTAGACGGTTAAGTCTACGATTGAGAGACCAAGCTCTGATACCACTTGTAAGATCGAGGAGGCCGACTAGAGGGGGGTGAATAGGCAGTTTTAAAATTTTTCGTCTAATTTCAATTAACAATTTTAAACTTAGTGACTTTCTAAAGCAAGTAAACAAATGAGCTACTAAACAACCTAGAAAGGCTCAAGAGATCACTAGAACAAGTAATTGACTAAACGCAATATCAATTATCCTAGGACAAGGTTTGCTACTCTAACTAAGCAAGCAATCAAATATCCAATTGAAAGTAAATGCTTGTACGAAAAATAGCACAAGAGAGCAAACCACAATTGACACAATCACTTTTTACCGTGGTGATCGGAGACTTGCCGGTCTCCCCTAGTCCACGTTGAGGTAAGCCCGAACGAATCGGACCGGCTCCACGAATTGAGCCTAATCACCTTGATCACTAGCGGTAGCCCTTTCCCTCTCCGGGTAGGCGAGCTCCGAGCCTTCACAATCCTCCGGGCCTTATCACAATCTTCTTGAGAAGATCACCGGAACCTCCGCCAAGCCGTCTAGGTGCTGGCAAGCACCAAGAGTAACGAACCACAGCAGCTAGATCACACACAAGTGCCACAAGGATCAACCTAGCATGCAATGCACTTGAATTTTGCTCAACTACCTCTATTGAATGCACAAGAGTGAAAGAGAGGTGTGAGAGGTTGCTCTAGGCTCAAAGATGTTCAATGGGGGTTCAACAACAATGTACAAATGCTGGTGGGGTCGAATTTATACCCCCACCAACCTCAATTAGCCGTTGCATTAAACAAGCCTGAAAATTCAGGGAAATTGGAACTACCGCCGTTATACGGGCGGTACTTCCGGATTTCCGCCGCCTGGTCAGAACGGTTATGTCAGAGAGTCAGAAGTAACCGTTGGACATTAAATGCGGTACTTCCAGAATCCCGGAAGTTCCGCTCCTTGCCCCGGTACTTCCGATCTCAGAGAGTTCAAGTTTTGATCAGGATGCTTTCTGGAGTTAAAGTGCCGCTCGGGAGGCCGGAACTTCCGCGCTCGCGGTAGTTCCGCAGTGCATCCCGCGGTACTTCCGATTTCTGAGAGGTGAAGTTTTACGCTGGGTGCTTTCTGGAATTAAAGTGCCGCTCGGGAGACCGGAACTTCCGCGCTTACGGTAGTTCCGCAGTTCATCCCGCGGTACTTCCGATTTCCGAGAGACTAACTTGAACTCTGGGCGCTTTCTGGAGAAAACGTTCCGCCCATATGCCCGACACTTCCGGCCATGCGGTAGTACCGCCCATTTAACGCCGGTACTTCCAAAAATCCTGACAATGCACAGCTTTAAATTCAATTTTGATTTTAAGTGTATGCATGAACCTACATTGATCCATATGACACATTTGCATATGATCAAGCATTTTACCGTGATCCCTCTTTATAGTACGGCGTCTATCCTATAATCCGGTCTTTCAACCTTTCTCCAAGACCGGTAAAAATAAAACAGATACCTCAACTATTTACCTTGTCGCCTTTGAGATCTTTGAACATTGTGAAACATTTTTATGTCCCTCTTTCTTTGCCCTTGAGACTAATCCTTTCAAATACTTAACAGACAAATTAGTCTCATGTTCACATAATTTCATTAATTATCAAAACCAATATTTTAGGGGCCTAGATGCTTTCAGAGGAGATCACCTGACTAGCAAGAGCTGCTTCAACTCGTGATGAGCAAAGCGCTCATACCAGGAGGCCACCTCCCCCACAATGACGCCCCCATAGCTCTAACCCCTATGACAATGTTCCCACCGAGCATTCCCCACAAGACCCGCCCGTGGGGGAGACGTCGCCCCTCTATTGGTGCAGGGATACATACAAGTTCTTCAAGTTGAAGCAGCGGCTAAGGCTGGGCATGAGTTACTAGGGTTGCTGTAACTATGCCTGGGACTATCTTAATCGGCGTTGGGACATGGGGCGGTACCGCCAGTCGATAAGGACCGATTTAGTATATTCCCCTTGCACTTCTATTCGAAAGCACGCTGATGGACCATGTGAAGGTGACCCCGAGTGTGTGATGAGTAATTGACATCGGTTTTAGGAAAGTCGAGTTTGGTTTGTGTGGTTCGGATCATGTCGTTGCGTGGTGCAATCGGCTTCGGTCGGACTTGGTCAAACCTGGTTGTAGAGAGGGCCTCTTGTGTTTCTCTAGGATCATTTGGCTATTTTGGTTGTTTCCCTGCTGGTCTGGGCCAATTAGATCAAGAGAAAATCTCAAATATCTCTGCTGTTTGGAACTTTTGTTTTGCAATCTGAAAAACTGCTTCTGCTGTTGTCTGCTCCCGAGGGGCGGTCAGACCGCCCAGGAGTTGGCGGTCAGACCGGGGTCGGGCGGTCAGACCGGCATTCTGCCGGCGGTCTGACCAGGCTTGGCTAGGCGGTCTGACCGGCCATGACCCACCGGTCTGACCGGCCCTCTGTAGCATATGTTGTCCTTCTTCCTTGAGTTGTGTTTCTTGATTGCTTCTCTGGTGTTTAGGCTCCCGGCTCCTCTTCTGGTGGCTTGAGGTGTTAAGTGGACTAGAACACTTTTCTTTCATTGCTTTTTAGCTATCGGAGGAAGATTCTAGTGGGCATTCTTGGGGATCAAGTTTTTTAAGTTGACATTCACCCCCCTCTATCGCCATTTCGGTCCAACACACGCACTAACTACCTCTTCAATCTACCCGTAGTCTCCAGATCCACTATGTATGTTCCGCAAATGGATTGACCGAGAGATCCACCCACATGATGAGGGTAGCCGGTGAGGACTATAATGCCGAACTTGGCAGGAAGGGTAAATGTCCCTAGTCCATGCAGTAGATCAGGAAATTCTGTAGTAGCCCTACTCCTATTGATGAGGACATCACTTCCTTGGATACACACAATGCTCATCCATAAGATGCTAGGCAAGTAACTATGATGATGGCAAGTGCATGACAGTTGAATTATTAGGTGAGTTCGTTCCTAGGGTTGTTTAATTCAGCTTCTGAGAATGGGTTGCTGCCTGATGCATGTTATGTGATTATGCTTAGGAGCATGGCCAAAGACTAAGGAGATGCACATCGAGTCATGGACACACTTGGGGTGAACATTGGAGGTCACCATGTCACTTTGAGGCCAGGCCAATTAAGAATGAAAGCTGGGCATGTTCTAGAATCCAGTTCGGCCTTCGGAAACAACGCTAACTTTAAACAAGCACAGAAGATGTATACAGAGTCCAAATGAGGTGATCTTAGACTTACTGGAAAGTTTATGATGTCCTCTTTTTAATGGTTCTTATCCTACATCAAAACTCCACTTGAGCATGTCATAATCTATGATACAAGTCTGAATTAGTTCTAAACCTAGGCTCTAGGACTTGTATCAGTTTGAGCCCAACTGGAGAGTTGTAGTGGGATGTCCCCCACCCTCACAGACGTGCTCCCCACGTCCCTAGCCCGTCAAAAACTGCCAGGGATGCTACTTTTACAGTTTAGGCTTGTTTAGATTATTTTTCATCCAAAAAATATCAGTTATATATTTGTGTCGACTAGACCAACTACAACGATTTTAGGTCTCTCCATTATTCAATAAAATTTCATCTTTCATCTGCAAATGAGACTACACTTATTTCTTTCTTGCTTGACTCTTGATTGCTTGCATGGAAGATTAATCGTATTGGGTATGGTTGGTAATGATAAGGGTGTGGTATAGCGATTGCAGAATGAATTTAGTCCTTTCCATCAAGTAGCTTTATCGTCAACGTCATATCAATCAATTATAGTTATCATTCTTATTGGAAGATCGAGCCAAATCCCCTCATCACCTACCCGCCATATTTTTTGTATCTCCTAAAGACTTCTATTCGTACATAGTCCGAATGCTTATGTCGCTCTGTACCGTAATAGTAGCGAGGTTAGCAAAACTTAAAAAATTTATGTACGAAAGATTTCTGTAACACGCAAAGTAATAGTTTTATGGCTGTTTATTCTTTGCGTAATAGAATAAAAAATGAACCATGAAACCATACTCGAGCGACTGCTCGAAGTGACGGGGCGACACAAAGTAATCATGTCATACTAAACTTCGCACATTCCAAGTCATATGAAATAATGAAACCCACATTTTGAAAAACGAAAATCTTATTTTTTGAGATCTAAACTCTTGATTTTTGAGGCAATTTTGAACATGTAAAACTATGGAGAAATTACACAATTAAATTAACTGTGTAAGGATCTTTTAAAAAAATGTAATTTTTTGAACTCATTTGTTACATTAAAAAAAATCTGACAAACAATCTACCTAAATGAATTCTTAAGTAATATTCATGAAGGACAAAATTATAAAAAAAATTACACCATCAAATACGCTATATTGAAAGATTTCACGTAAAATTTCATAATTTTTTAATCCGAGCGGATGATAGCTCGAAGACAGACACCTTTGGACTTTCCATTTCCTGTCCCTCCAGAGAGCAACAATTCAAACGTAACCCCCACAAAGCTTCGTCCAACGGTCATAATCCTGGAGAGAGGCGGTGCCATCGCATCCAACGGTCACAAGGAACCAGCCAAATAGCCAAGAGCCTCATCTATTTCTCCCATTTCCATCGAAACCCCCACTTCTCCTCGATCCCTCCCGGTTTTGCCCCTTCCTTCGTAGTCGTAGGCTCGCCGACGAGACGAGAAGGCAGCGGCGGAGCACAGGCGCCCTTCATCGTGGCGACGAAGCGGGAAGCGGGAGGGATTCGAGGCGGTGTCTTCTCATCTCTCTTCCCCAAATCCCCTCCTCCTTTGCGGCGGACGAGAGCGAGGCGGCGGCGCCTCTCAGCTTCCCAAATTTCCCGTCCGCGTTGACGGATGGGGGCGGGGGGAAACGGCGGCGCAGGCCTCCCTTCCCCTCCGCATTGGGCGCAAGTCCTCCGCTGGGCATCGACGGCAACGAGGAGGTGGGGAGGAATCGCCGAGGCGGTTGCGCCTCGTATGTCTTCATGTTTCCCCCTTCGGCTTCCGCCGGCATCGCCTGCCTCCCGTGGCCGTGAGCCGGTGGGTCGAGGAGGCAGCGACGGTGTAGGGGGAGGGGCGCAAGTGGCCGCCCAATGCAACCGCGGTGGAGTTCGCTGCGGCGGAGCACGCGAGCAGTCCGCAGCAAGCCCTCCGTCTTCCTCGGCAGCGAAGACGTCAACGACATTGCCGACGACAACGAGAGAAGAGGTAGGCGCTGGCGCCTCGTCTCTCCCCGGTTACCCTTTCTCGCCTGGCCGTCTCGCCATGGTCAGTAAAAGGAGGGGGCGAGGTGGTGGTTGCGGCGGGGAAGGGCGGAAGAGGAGAAGAGGCCGGTGAGAGGTTGGAACTCTCGATCTCCATGTTCCGTGGCCATGTGTAAGTCTCCCTGTTCCTCAATTCGGTAAGTTTTTATTTAGAATAGTGGAAGATTGGATATTTCTTGTGGTGGTTTGCTTCTGGATAACTTGGATGAGGATCTAATTAGTTTCTTGGCCCAATTCTGGTAGTTTTATGGTTCAGTGCTCTGTAGCTTGCTAAGATTACACAGTAGCCAACATATTGTATTCAACAGTGAATGATTCGATAATTGTTGTGGTTAATTAGTTTTAAAAGACTAAAAAGAGTACTTAGTTTTGTTTCTTGACACAATTCCGGTAGTTTTATGGTGCTATTCTCTGTAGCATATCAAAATTACATAGAAGCAGGCATACTGTTTTAAACGATAAAAGATTGGACATTTCTTGTAGTTATTTGGTCTTATTTGACTTGGCTGGGGCTGTTGTTTTCTTTGATCAATTCTTGCACTTTTATATGGTTGTGTTCGCTGTGTCCTGTAAGAATTATATAGGTTTAGCGTATTGGTGAAAGATTGGACATTTCTTGTGGTTTTTTTTTGGTTTTGGATGAACTGTGTGAGGACCTACATGATTTCTTGGCTTCTATGCTTGTAGGTTTATGGTTCTATTGTCATCTGGTTGTCATAATAAGGTAGGAGCAGTCATATTAGATAGGCATGTGGTTTTTGCATGTTTGTTGGCTGACGAATAATCTACTAATCTAACTTCAAACTTAGAATGCACCAATTAATCCTTCTTTGCATACTGGTTTCTCATGTACAGGATTTACAGCTCCAACTGAGCCTGGAAGCTTGTTGCTGGTTTTACCTGAATAGTTTGCAAACTTTATCAGGCAGTAAGTTTTCGTTAATCTATGTTCCATGTTTTGCAGTCTATTGCCGTGGATCTCTAATAGTGACGCTTTAGCATCAATTTCTCTCTTACTCTTCTTCCTGTGCTCATTTTGCCCTCTATTTACTTCTGGGAATTGTCACTTCAATCTTAATGCTTCATCCGTGGTACTTCTAATATGTTAAATGAATAATAATTCTCTCAATAAAACCAGTTGAATAATGGGTCATATAAAGCTATATGCCATTGTTAGTATAACACGTAGCAATAGTACAATAGAACATGCAGATAACCCTTATATGCATTTTCCAAGTCCATTCGTTTGTCATGTATCTCCATCTTTATTGAATACAAGTTAAGAAATATTGAACTTTTGTTGACACCTGCTTTGGTTGCAGTAGGGGGGTGTTTGTGAAGCACATGATTTCTGATACATCTTTTGATCAATTTATGTGTTGCTTTTCCTTAGTTTTCCTTCTTTTTATTTCAAGGCTTTACATGATGCTATTCTTACTCCATTTGCCTTATTTCCATATATGTTCTGGTCCTAATGGATATTCATACAGATACACAGCTTTTGGTAGTGAAAATTGGGAGATTGCAGATTCAACTTTGCTATTTTGGTGATAACGCTTACCACCTTTTTTATTTAATGCATGGAAAATTATTTATTTTTTGGTGTTAAATAACATATTGGTGCCCTGCTTTCGGAAAAAATTGTGCACAACTAAACTTCTTCATATCACTTGTTTGTGCATTGAAATTTCAGATAGGTTGGTGGGTTGGAGCTGTTGGGGTGTGTTTGTACAGCCCTAACAGAGCCTAGAAGGTCCTGGAGTGCATGATTTTTTTTGAGCTGAAATCTTACAAGATTACGCAGACTGACTCTTCTGTCTTTGTACATCATTATCCGTTAGAAATGGAACATGCTCTGGTTCTTTGTAGTGTCTGGCAGCATAGTGTGAATTGCTCATCGTCTATCGAATGTACTCATGGAGTCAACACTATAGATTTTCAATTTAGTTTTAGGTGTATAAACATTAAAACATCCATTCTAATACATATCTCATCATTAGAGGAATCTGCGCATTTGAATACCATTTCCATGTTTAGATAGATCAGCCTTATTTCTCACAATAAAATATGTTCTTTTTATATGTTCAGTATCTACAAATCTATATTGCTTTGCTTGTTTCTGATCAGTTAGTTATTTTATACTCATCATAGTTTGGCACTTTTTTTCTTGGCACCGATGTGCAAATTGCTAAGAAAAATACAGAAGAAGTGTTCTTTTCCCTTGTATTTTGTTGTTTGCTAGGTGCTCTTTTATTTCGTGCTTAGGCTAATCTACCTCCCTTTTTTGTCAGTATCTTGTAATCATTAACTGAAACTTCTTGACTTACAGATGCCTATGTTTGGTCCATACTATTATTCCTGTCTCTCTTTCTTTGCATCAAATTAGTAACTTTTTTTTAGGGGAATCAAATTGGTAATCGCTTATCTTGCAATTCTGGCGAATTATAGATTGACACTTATGAGCACGGAGAAGGATGGAGCTTCCTATTAGCTGGATCAGCACACCTCAGAATGAACATTGAGGAGCTTATTGTTATTAGTTTTCTGGTGCCACTGCATACACAAAAAGGTACAATTTTCTCCTTTGCTAAAAAAATTGCTTAGTTACTACGAATGTTTACATGGTTGTTGTTGCTGATTGCAGTGTTTATATATCATTTCACCTCTTTTGGAACATGGTGACATGATTGTTGTTGTTAGTTGCAATCATTCCCCCTCTTTTTCGTACTTAGAACTTTGATTAGGATAGACACCATTTAGAAACAATATTCGTAATGTGTGCCTAGCCGTGTCAGGTCAATCCCGCGTGTTCTCAGTTGGATTTTCAGACTCCAAAACATCCTTGTCCTTCTTTAGTCTAGTACTCTCCTATGCCAACATCTTGTTTTGCAGTACAACTTCGTTCACTAAAATTTAGTGGATAGAATCTCGCTCCTTTCATCTTCATCCTCATTCTAACCTTCACTCAATTGTTTTGTTGATAATCTTCTCAGGATGTGCCTCCTTGTAGACACAATGTACCTTCTATCAATAAGAGAGATGAAGGACAAGAAAGAAAAGAAAAAACAGCAGTACCCTCTATGTAATTTGCTCTCATCTTTTATGCAATTGTGTCACTGACCAGTTGGGCCCCTTCTCAGTGAAATGAACGCTTAAAAGTTGGGCCCTTCTCACTGACAACAAATTGGCTGGAGGGGACTGCTGTTCTTTCTTTCTTTTTCTGGAGGGGACTGCTGTTCTTTCTTTCTTTTCCTAAATTTCTCCTATTCTACCATAGCCGCTACCTACTTTGGTTTCATTTCTCTTCTCTTGTTTTCTCACTCTCCGTTCTCTCAGCTGACCTTGAGGATGTTCTCTCCTTCGATTTATTTACTTACTCTAAAGTTGAGACTCATGATTTTTAGTACCTCATATAATACGTGGGGATGAGTTTTTACATCTATCTGCTGAAGTTGTTTATTCATCTTCTAACCCTTTTCTTTGTTTTTGATATACCTTTTTACATAAAATCTTAGGAATAAGGTATTTGGTTTTTAATATTTCTGTTGTTTGTTGAGGCATATGATCACCAGGGTATTATTGCCTTTTGGTTTGTGTTTTTACTGAAAAGCTGATGCATATAGTTTGTGTTCCTATTTATTGTTGCTTGCTAAGGCATATGATTTTGTTAGTTGCATTGATTATAGCATCAGCTGTAGATATTACATCTAGGGACTGTTTCTGTAGAAATCAAATAGCAAGATTGTCATGTGGGGTCAGGTCTATGGCCAGTGCCACAAGACCACAAATCCGGCCGAGGCATGAGCAGCCAGCGCTCTATTTGCTTGCAAAATATGGTTAGTAAAGATAAGATCCTTAAGATCAGATTAGATGGATCCTTAAGATCCTTTCTTTTAAAATAGATTTGATTGTTAGGCCTTCTCTATTTAAGGGAGAAGAGATTGTTTGAATAAAGCAAGCAAGGATTAGGTGATCATACCTGATCTCCTGCCCCTCCTAACCTCCTCCTCTCATCCTCTTCGGTGCGGCTAGGGTTCCCTAGCCACAGCTCCCTCACAGTGCCTGGGCGCAATCCACATCCTGCTAGTCAAATTCTCTCCTATCGCCTCCGTTCGGAACGACCATCACCGGACATCTTGGTATCGGAGCCATCCATTGCTACGGCTGTCATGTCAAGCAACAGTGGTGACGCCAACTTTCAACAAGTGATGCGCAAGTTTGCCGAAGATAGAACAAAAGTCCTCGCCAACATCAACAATCAGCTGACTCGGCATGCCGGGTTGATCGAAGCTAACAACTGCCGGCTAACCTGGCATGATCGGCACTTAGCACACATGGAAGGATAGCCCACCAGCGAGGAAGGAGAAGATGAGGAGGCAGCTGCATGGAGGGGAAGCAATGGGGAGCTGGCGCCAAGCCAGCACCACCCCAGCGAGGGCTTGGCTGTCGCATCCGCAGCGCTTTCTCCACGTTTGCCGCTAGCGCCCTTTACGACACCGGGAGTGGGACATCAACTGGCCTCGCCTCGCTACATCAAGTTGAACTTCCCGACCTTTGATGGCAGAGAAGACCCGTTGCCATTGATCAACTGCTACGAGCAATTTTTTCAGGCTGAACAAACACCACTCGAGGATAAGGTCTAGCTCACCACATACCACTCGTCCGGCCTGGCACAGCTGTGGTACATGCGAATTAACGCATGGATAGCATGCCTAATTGGCAACACTTCACGGACCTCATTAATGGAAGGTTTGAAACTCCTATGCACCACAATCCACTAGGTGAATTGACGGGGCTTCAGCGCACGGCGTTGTTATGGATGCTTATTGGGGGAAACATTATGGCAGGCGGTCCAAACAAGCAGCCCAATCCGAGTTGCAGTAGTAGTTTTACCCGGTTTGGGAGTCCAGTCTTCTTACAGATTGCATTAGGAAAGCTTTTGGTTTAGATAAGAAGTGGGTTAGGATTTGGTCTCTAGATAAGAAGTGGGTTAGGATTCGGTCTCAAGGAGGAGAAGAGATTGTAACATATATATATCTTCCTGTGTTTGGGCGGAAGAGGCAGACAAGTAATAAAGAGTTCTTATTTCCCTAAACCCTAAACTCTGGTCAGCGAATAGCAATCACGGCGAGGCAAGAAGTGCCTCACTGGGAAGAAACTGCTACTTCCCTGGCTACCCATACCTACAATCTGAGACCCAAAACTAAAGTTCACAACAGTTTGGTATCAGATTCCATGGCCTCTGAGACAATCAACACGGAATTACGCGAATTGAAGTAGATGTTGGGCAAGATATTGAAGCAGCAAGAAGATCAGTCTGCTGCTCATGCTAATATGGAAGCTGCCGTTCTATCTCTCGAAGGTCGCGTGTCGTCCCCAACTAAGGTCACCAATTCTGCAATCCTTTCGGCACAACATCATTCCAGTGATCAATCTGCAGCTCCAACGCCAGGTCGGTTTTATAAAGTTGATTTCCCTCTCTTTGATGGCAATTCCGATCCATTGGAGTGGCTCGCTCGTTGTGATCAGTTCTTTCGTGGTCACCGGACTTTAGAGGAGGAAAAAGTCTGGCTAGCAACCTATCATATGACGGGTATCGCTCAGCAGTGGTACTACAAATTGGAGCGCACTGAAGGGATTCCGACTTGGCCTAGGTTTCAAAGTTCTTGCAAACTGCGCTTTGGTCCTCCTTTTAGATCAAATCCAGTTTCAGAACTTGCTCTTCTTCGCCAGACGGGTTCAGTGGAGGAGTATGCACAAGAATTCTATAGAATTCTCTGTCGCGCTGACAATCTATCTGCGGAGCATGAAGTTGGATTGTTTTTGGCCGGATTGGGGGAACTCATCAAGTCAGATGTTGAATTGCAGAACCCATCCTCGTTGGATACAGCAGTAAGTCTGGCCAAAGCAGCTGAGAGGCATTACAAGTTGCTCTACAATTCCGGATTGCTCCTCCGTCAACAGCACCCTGGTCCACTGCCTTCGACACCAAAGTATTCCCCAGCGCAGCGAACGGCACCGTTGCTGTCTAAACCGCCTGAGGTGCCGCTCCTTCCTGCGCCATCAATAGGACCATCACTACCACCGCAGCGAGCTTTTCGGCGCCTCACACCAACTGAGATGGCTGATCGCCGACAAAAAGGTCTTTGCTTTAATTGTGATGAACAATTTACAAGAGGCCACCATTGCAAGCGTTTGTATTGGATTGAAATATTGGATGAAGATGATGTCCCCGACAACGGTGTGGAAGACCCCAACGCTCAGATTTCCCTACACGCACTGACGGGAATCTCTTCCGGGAATACTATGCAACCGACAATCATCATCAATAACCACAAATTCTGGGCTTTGGTTGATTCGGGATCTACTCACAACTTCATCAGTAGTGCGGCTGCTAATCTGTTAGCTCTTCCCTTGCAAGAGCGCACGGGCATTCATGTAGCGATAGCTAATGGAGACAGGCTACCTTGCCCGGGCTTTTGTCCGTCCCTACCGGTCTCCATTGATCAAGAAGAGTTCGTTATCAACTGCTATGCTTTAGCTCTTTAGGGCTTCGACCTAATCTTGGGAGTTCACTGGCTTCGCACATTGGGACCAATTCTTTGGAACTTTTCCAATCTGTCAATGTCCTTCTGGCATCAGGGACATCAAGTTAAATTCCTGGGCATACCGCACCGGCCATCTTCTCGCTTGTTTGCGCTCACTGATTCCACTCAAGCTTTACTATCCGATCTATTGTCGGACTTTCATGACATTTTTCAGCAGCCGTCAGGGTTACCACCTCAACATCTATTCGACCATCGCATTCACCTGTCTCCAGGGTCGCAACCAGTCGCAGTTCGGCCATATCGGTACCCCCACCACCATAAGGACGAAATTGAAAAGCAATGTGCTGAGATGTTATCACAAGGGATCATCCGACCCAGCACCTCTCCTTTCAGTTCGCCAGTGGTTTTGGTTAAAAAGAAGGATAATTCATGGCGCCTTTGTGTGGACTACCGTGCTCTTAATTCCCTCACCATCAAGGACAAATTTCCAATTCCGGTGGTTGATGAGTTATTGGATGAATTGAAGAATGCCAAGTACTTCACCAAACTGGATTTATGGTTCGGCTATCACCAAATCCGAATGCATCCGGATGACATCCATATGACGGCTTTCCAAACATATCACGGCCACTTTGAGTATTTGGTCTTACCCTTTGGCCTCTCCAATGCGCCGGCAACCTTTCAGGCTGTTATGAATGCGATTCTCCAGCCGTATCTTCGCAAGTTTGTGTTGGTTTTCTTTGATGATATCCTCATTTTTAGCCCATCATGGTCGGAGCACTTGTGCCATATTCGAACAGTATTCACTCTTCTTCGGCAACATCAACTTTTCCTGAAGCAATCTAAGTGTTCTTTTGGCACAATGATGGGTCATGTTGTCTCAACTGAGGGTGTCTCAATGGATCCATCCAAAGTGCAGGATATCCAACAGTGGTCGGTTCCTACATCGCCGCGTCAACTGAGGGGATTCCTGGGCCTCGCTGGCTACTATCGCAAGTTTATACATCACTTTGGATCTATTGCTGCTCCTCTAACTCAGTTGCTCACCAAAGATGGGTTCAGTTGGTCCCAAGAGGCAGATGCGGCGTTTTCAGCTTTAAAAGAAGCCCTTTGTACGCCCTCTTTCTTGGCTCTCCCAGATTTCACTCTACCTTTTATAGTTGAGTGTGATGCCTCTGGAAGTGGTATTGGTGCTGTCCTTCATCAAGGAGCAAAGCCTATTGCCTTCTTCAGCCGAGCAGTTCCCCCCACCACACCAAATTAGCAGCGTATGAGCGTGAACACATCGGCCTGGTCAAAGCAGTACGTCATTGGCGCCATTACCTTTGGGGGAAGTCCTTCATTGTTCGCACTGGTCAAAGCAGTTTGAAATATCTTCTAGATCAGCGCTTGAACACCATCCCTCAACACCATTGGGTAAGCAAACTCTTCGGGTTCGATTTCCACATCGAATTCAAGTCTGGTCAAACAAATATAGTCGCAGATGCATTGTCTCGCCGGGATGAACATATCCTTGTCAGCCCTCTCGATGCCAAACTTCCAGCTGCTTACTCAGCTTAAAGACGAGGTCAGTTCACTGCCGGAAATTCAGCTGCTGCAGTCCCAGTTGGTAGCTCAAACACTCCCTCCACACTGGTCTTTTGTTGATGGCTTCTTCCTATACAATGGCCGGATATTTGTTCCATCTTCTTCAGTATACAACACACAGATCATATCAGCATATCATGCCATTGGGCACGAGGGGATTCAAAAAACTGTGCACCGCATCCGCAAAGATTTCTATATTCCCCAACTTAAACAACTGGTTCGCGATCATGTGACATGTTGTGCTACTTGTCAACACAATAAGGTGGATCATCTTCATCCCGCTGGCTTATTACAACCTCTACCAATCCCCCATCAGATTTGGTCTCATATTTCCATGGACTTCATCGACAGGTTTCCTTGCGTACATGGGAAATCAGTCATATTGACAGTAGTGGACAGATTCTCTAAGTATGCGCATTTTGTTCCGTTGGCACATCCTTACACGGCTCAATCTGTGGCTCAAGCATTCTTTGAAGCTATTGTGCGACTTCATGGGTTCCCCGAATCCATTGTCAGTGATCGGGATACCATTTTCACTAGCACCTTTTGGAAAGAACTCTTTCAGTTGGCAAGCATGTCTCTCGATATGACGTCCGCCTTTCACTAGCAGGGAAGACTCCGTACGAAGCCTGGCATGGGCGTACACCGGCGGTCGGACATTTCCGCACGTTTGGCTGTCTGGCATACGTCAAGGAGCTGAGCCAAGTTGGCAAGCTGGATGACAGGAGCACGCCCGGAGTCTTCATCGGCTATGCTGAAGGTGTCAAGGGGTACCGCATCCTCGACCCGACAACCTGGCGTGTGCGCACGGCGCGCGACGTCGTCTTCGACGAAGGACGTGGCTGGGATTGGACAAAGGAGACCAGCGGCGACACAACGATGACGCTGGATGACTTTGTCATCGAAGACTTGCACCTTGGAGGAGCTGGGGGAGCAGGTGGTACTGTGCCAACACCAGGCTCGCTTGCCTCTGCATCCCAGATGCCATCGACCCCGCCGAGCCCGCCAACTCCGGACCAGGGAAGCATGCTGGGCACGCCGTCAGTCATCACTACACCGACCACTGCACCGACAACCACTCCAGCTCCCATTTTCTCCACGCCTCCGGAGGACGATGAGGATCGCATCGACGCTGCACATGAGAATACCCCGCTGCGCTACCGCACCGTCGACGACATACTCGGTGATCAAGCGGTGTCGGGGTATGTACAGCGCAACATCGACGCCGAGCTGCATCTCACTCACACCGGGGAGCCCTGCTCGTTTGTGGAGGCCGAAGGTGATGCGGCTTGGCGTGCCGCAATGCAGCAGGAATTGGATTCCGTCGAGCACAACAATACTTGGGAGCTCGTCGATCTGCCGGCCGGCCACCGCCCAATCACCCTGAAGTGGGTGTTCAAGCTCAAGAAGAATGAGGCAGGAGAGGTGGTCAAGCACAAGGCAAGGCTTGTCGCCCGTGGCTTCGTCCAGCAGGAAGGGATTGACTACGACGATGCATTCGCGCCAGTGGCTCGTATTGAGTCCATCCGCATCCTCCTTGCTCTGGCTGCCCAGGAGGGGTGGCGCGTCCATCATATGGACGTCAAGTCGGCGTTCCTAAACGGCGACTTGAAGGAGGAGGTGTACGTCCGGCAGCCCCCCGGCTTCGCCATTGCCGGCAAGGAGGGGAAGGTGCTGCGACTGCGGAAGGCACTCTACGGCCTGCGACAAGCACCCCGAGCCTGGAACGCCAAGCTGGACAACACGCTCAAGGAGATGGGCTTCCAGCAAAGCGCTCACGAGGCGGCAATGTATCGGCGAGGCAGCGGTTGTTCCATCTTGCTGGTGGGCGTCTACGTCGACGACCTCGTGATCACCGGCACGGAAGAAGCAGAGGTGGAGGCGTTCAAGGCTCAAATGAAGACCACCTTCCAGATGAGTGACCTTGGCCTCCTCAGCTTCTACCTCGGCATCGAGGTGCGCCAGGACAGCTCCGACATCTTTCTTCGGCAAGCTCACTACGCCAAGCACGTCGTCAAGATGGGCGGCTTGGACGGATGCAACCCCGCCCATACTCCGATGGAGGAGCGGCTAAAGCTGAGCCGCTACAGTGAGGCGGAGGAGGTCGACGCGACACAGTACCGGCGCATTGTCGGCAGCTTGCGCTACCTGGTGCATACCCGGCCGGACTTGGCGTTCGCCGTCGGGTATGTAAGCCGGTTTATGGAGCGGCCGACGATGGAGCACCAGCAGGCCATCAAGCGAATTCTACGCTACGTGGCGGGCACCACCGACTGCGGTCTGCATTATGCGAGGAATCCCGATGCTACACAACTCGTCGGCTACTGCGACAGCAACCTCGCCGGCGACGTCGACACGAGCAAGAGCACGAGCGGCACGCTGTTCTACCTCGGCAACAGTCTCGTGAGCTGGCAATCTCTCAAGCAACGGGTGGTGGCACTGTCAAGTTGCGAAGCTGAGTACATTGCTGCCACCTCTGCCGCGACACAAGCACTCTGGTTGGCTCGGCTGTTGGGCGAACTCCTTGGCAAGGAAGCCGACGCAGTTGAGCTCAGGGTGGACAACAAGTCTGCCCTAGCACTGGCCAAGAATCCCGTCTTCCACGAGAGAAGCAAGCACATCCGGATCAAATACCATTTCATCAGAAATTGTCTGGAAGAAGGGAGCGTGAAGGCCAGCCACATCAACACCGTGGACCAGCTCGCTGATATTCTCACCAAATCTCTCGGCAAGGTGAGGTTCCATGGACTGCGTACGCAAATTGGACTGATTCACATCAAGTCGGAGGCTGCACACAAGGCTTAGGGGGAGAAATGAAGTAATAAGCTTGTGTGTTGTGTGTTCTAGAGTTAGTGGTAGATGAAGCTCCATCCAGGTCAGCTTAGATAGAAAGTCTTTTTACTTTCAGTTTTGATTTGATTTGGTTTGATTCTGTTTGCTTTAGTTTGTTAAGCTTTTACTTTGGTTGTTGAGTTCTGTTTTGGCTTTTTGAGCCTTTATAATGAACCAAGGAGCAGATGCAATGAGCACTGCAATCCTTCGCAAAACCAGTCTCCACTGTCAAAAACTAACAAGAGCAATAGTCATCCCTTGTCTGGAACATATCAATAGAAGATCCTGGAAGGAAAAATTATAATTGATGGGTTAACTCCTCGGTGGAGCAATAGTGCTCATTGGTGGAGCCATTTAGTAGTGATTATAGGAAAGGGAAAAAACAGGTAATTCAGGTTTTCTTTATCTTGTGATATTCTTTTGACTGTTGAAATGATAACTTATTAATTTTGGAGATAGCTAGTGATGACGGGGTAAGATCATTCATTTATCTAGATGTAAACTACCATATCATGTTGATATCCTTTGCCAACAGTGTGATACAGATCTTGAGTTCATACAAGATTCATACCATTAAGGTCGGAAATTGTGTTTAGCCAGTGTTCGCAAAGCTAACGTGCTACTGAATATGTTATTTTACTTGCATTGGAGAAGCTAGGCTTGAACATTGAATGGAGCCACCTGAATGCATTTACAATCCCTCTATGAACTGTTTAGGTCTTGTTGTCAATATCAAATCTATTAACATCAGTTCTAGTTCTTACCGTTTGGTGCGTCAACAGGATTTGGTGTTGTATCTGCAAACTTCCTTTGGGCTTCTATTTCTAGCATCTGATATTTCTGTAGGATTCTTGAACTGAGGCATTCTCTCTTGTATTCAAATTCGACGGCCATAGGACCAATATCTAAGAAAATGTCAAAATGGATATATGTTTTGGTTCTAGGGCCTTTGGTTCATGTGCAAACAGTCCACATTGTTCCCTTTTACTCTTTTGGTAAATGTTTAATATAATTTTTTTAACTTTCGAATGGTGGTGTAAATTTTGGTGGTGTGTATGATGTATCTTTTTCCTGGAATCCTAGTTGATAGATATTGAATGAAATAATCATGTTCAAGTTTGTTGATATTTTTTATTCGCACCAAAACTATAAATATACAGTTATTGTCGTATTGTTCAACACTAAAATGTGATGCATAGTATTTCATCTCCATTCCGTTGTAACTTAAAAGTAGAAGAAAGCACAAGAATGAAAGTGCTCCACATTTGGAATACCATGCAGCAATAAATGTATTATTGTTCGTAACATTATATGTACCATATTTGTAACTGCATTTCATTTTTATCCATATTCATTATTCATCTGAATCCAGGGATACGAAAGCAATATACACTCCACTTGTATTCGACCCATTTTTGCACCCCTATTTTGCCATAGTAGTGAATGTTGTTAACATGGGTGATGTAAAAGAAAAATAATTGCAGAATAGAAGTAGCACTGTTGTGCACTCGAATTGGGGTAAACATTATGCTCGAAGTGTGACTTACTTTAGGGATTTGAGAAGACAATGACTCCAATAGTGGAGATGCCAATATATAGATATCCACATGGGCCACATGGGCCTTAATATACTTAACACCCCCCTTCAAACTCAAGGTGGAAACGGAGGTTTTGAAGCATTGAGTTTGAGCAAGTGAAGTCTATGTTGCTCTCGAGTTTGTGCTTTAGTGAAAAAATCTGCCACTTGCAGTTCTGAGGGCACATACTGAAGAGCAATTGTTTTCTGCTGACAATGAGACCGAGTAAAGAAAGCATCAACGCCAATATGCTTTGTAAGTTCATGCTTCACAGGATCATTGGCAATTTGTATGGCTCCAGTATTATCACATAGAAGAGGTGTAGGAGCATCACAAGAAATACCAAAATCTGCTAACAACCATCGAAGCCATACAATCTCTGAAGTGGTAGTAGCAAGTGCTCGAAGTTCTGCCTCTGTACTAGAACGAGATACAGCTGCCTGCTTCTTAGACTTCCATGCAAGGGGAGAAGAACCAAGAAAAATACAATATCCTGTGATAGAACGACGATCTGTTGAATCACTCGCCCATGTGGAGTCCGAGTAAGCATGAAGCTGAAGTGGACTTTCACGAGCATAGAACAAACACTGAGAAGGTGTCCCCCTTAAGTACCGTAGTACACGAAGCAAATGTCCAAAATGAATGGAAGTAGGAGCACTCACAAACTGACTCAGAATATGAACTGCATGAGCAATATCAGGTCTAGTGACAGTGAGATAAACAAGGCTGCCCACAATATGCCGATATCGAGAGGGATCCTCAAGAGGTGTACCGTCGGTAGGACGAAGTTGTAAATGAAGATCCATAGGTGTTGCAGCCGTTCGACTATCTGTAATACCAGAACGAGCAATAAGGTCTTGTATGTATTTGGACTAAGAGAGATAATAGCCCTTTGCAGAATGCAACACCTCAATTCCTAAGAAATAACTGAGAGGACCCAAATCAGACATCTGAAATTGCTCACCAAGTTGCTTCTTCACATGAGAAATGTGTTCCACATCATCTCCTGTAATCAACATATCATCAACATAAAGAAGAAGCAAAGTACGCCCACGTGGAGAGAGATGAATAAATAGAGCAGGGTCATGATCACTAGATGAAAACCCAGCAGCCCGTATCACTGAAACAAAACGCTCAAACCAAGCACGAGGAGCCTGTTTAAGACCATATAGAGCACGACGAAGGCGACAAACATGACCAGGAGGAGTATCAACACCTGGAGGTGGTTGCATATAAACTTCTTCATGCAAATCACCATGAAGAAAAACATTCTTAACATCCATTTGAGAGATGGTCCAAGAAGAAGTAGCAGCCACTGCAATAAGAGTACGAACAGTAGTCATATGAGCAACTGGTGCAAAGGTCTCATCATAATCTCGCCCCTGAGTTTGCTGAAAGCCTCTAGCAACAAGACGGGCTTTATATCTCTCGATAGAACCATCAGACTTGGTCTTAATTTTGAATACCCATTTAGATGTAATAGGCACTGCATGTGACGGTAATGGAACAATATCCCAAGTTCCTGTACGATCAAGGGCAGCAAGCTCCTCAGACATAGCAAGCTGCCATTCCGGAATATTAGAGGCTTCCTGATAAGTGAATGGCTCATCAACAACGGCATTCACACGTGGAAAACCATACTTGTTAGCCGGACCAATAGCAGTACGATCTCGTAGATTATATCTTGGACCAACCTGTAACTCATCAGGAATAGTATGAGACTCATCAATATTATTAGAAGCATCAACAGCGGTCGTATCAGGACTGGCCGTGGTGGTAGAACTGGGTGGAGGTGCTGTTGGGTTTGTAGGACGACGATGGAAAACACGTGTGATAGGTGGTTTAGAATGAAAAGGAGGTGGTGCAGGAGGAGGTGTAGTCTCCTGTGAAGGTGGCGTGATGGAAATAGAAGGAGCAGGAATGGGCGTAATATATGGAGAAGGTGTAGTGACATCAGTATTGGGTGGAATAGGAGGAAGACACAGGAATGATGTGGGTTCTGTGGGAGAATATGAGGGTTGAGTAGAGGGGTTATAAAAGAAAGGACGGTCCTCAGCAAAGGTCACATCACGAGAGATACGTATGCGACAAGAAGGATCATAACACCGATAACCTTTATGCTCAGGACCATACCCCAGAAAAACACACTCAACAGATTGTGCAGTCAACTTAGTTCGCTCACGAGGGGCAAGCAAAAAATAGCAAGTACATCCAAAAACTCGGAGATGATCATAGCTAGAAGAGGTACCAAAAAGAACTTCACCAGGACATTTTCCAGACAGTTTAGATGAGGGTTGTCTATTGATGAGATAGACAGCAGTAGAAACATCTTCACCCCAAAAATGAGAAGGAACAAAAGATGAAATCAAAAGTGTGCGAGCAGTCTCTATAAGATGGCGATGTTTGCGTTCAGCAACACCATTTTGAGCATGAGCGCCAGGACAAGAGAGCTGAGCAAGAGTACCCTCAGAGGACAAAAACTGGCGAAAAGCATCAGACAAATACTCACCACCAGAGTCAGAGCGAAAAACTCTAATAGGAGTAGAAAACTGTGTGTGAACCATGCGAACAAAAGACTGGTAAATGGAACACAACTGAGAGCGATGTTTCATGAAATAAATCCATGTATATCGAGAATGATCATCAATAAAAATGACATAATGTTTATGACCACCCTTTGTAGCAAAAGGTGCAGGACCCCATACATCTGAATGAATAAGATCAAAAGGTCTAGCTGAATGAGAAACACTAGAAGAATATGGTAGTTGTATTTGTTTTCCAAGTTTGCAACCCTTACAATGAAAACTAGACTCAATAGGTGTATAACCTAAACAACCTTTATTTATTAATGTGGACAACCGGGATCCACAAAGATGACCAAGACGATGATGCCACTGTGCGAAGGAAGAAGCGGAAGACGAAGCAGCAGATGACACACGAGCTGGAGACTCAATGGAAGAAGGAAGACGCAAGGTGTCGAGGATGTAGAGACTAGGAGCACCTTTACGGCGATGGCCAGTCCCAATCACTTTCCTGCTTCGACGGTCCTGAATAAAACAAGATGAGTCATCAAATCCAACAAAACAATGTTGGTCGGTAACTTGACCAACCGAAAGAAGATTCATGGACAACTGAGGTACAAAAGAAACATCATGTACAGAAAAATGAGGATTGCAAAGTGAACCCTGGTGAGTGATATGACAAGATGTACCATCAGCTGTCTGAACAGAAGCACCATCAGTAACCGGCTTGCAAGCAACCAACTGGGACTGATCAGATGTCACATGAAAAGAAGCCCCTGAATGAAGCACCCAAGACGACGAAGGAGCATTAACAGGCGAAGCAGCAGCAACAGACACTGAACCTCTAGGAGTGGAACCAGTACCACGACCACGAGCAGCACGACGTGCATGATAGTCAGCCAACTTCTCTGGATAATGAGAAAAACAATTCTCTGGAAGATGACCAGACTTGCCACAATGCTTACAAAGCGCTGAAGAGGTACTTTTTGGTGCACTGATCCTCTGAGAAGCTGCCAACACACTATGAGGAACAGATGCAGAAGAAGACATAGACTTAAGACGTGTTTCTTCTGCAAGTAAATCAGACAATGCCTGTGCCATGGTGAGAGCAGAAGAATTGTGAAGCAATCGTGTACGAATGGAATCATACTCAGCCCGGACTCCCATGACAAATTTGTAAGTAAAAAACTTTTCAATAAACTGATGTGCTGGACAGGGAACAGTTGTACACTCAGGTATCATGGAAGTCAATGATGCCATCAGACGATCAAAAGCAGAGTAGTACTCATCAATAGACATATCATTCTGCTCAATTTCATGAGTTTGCTGCATAAGAGTATGCAAAAGAGCACCACTATCCTGAACATAACGCTTCTTCAAGTTATCCCATATGCCTTTGGCTGTTTTGAACTTAGAAAGACTCATAATCATGGATTGCTTAGTACTATTCACCATGGCAGCAATCACTTTTCCATCATTAATATGCCATTCTTTTACTGCAGCAGCATTACTACCATCGTCCTTAAGCACAGGTGAAGTTTCAGTTAAGTGAAAAAGTAAACCATAGCCCCTTAATGCAGTCTCTACACAGAAAGCCCACTCTGGATAATTCTGACCATCTAGGGTGAGATTGATAACTATTGCATTTATCTGGACATGTTGAGAGGTGCTAGGACTTGACCAAAACAGTAGAAGCAGCAGCACAGAGCAGTAGAAACAGCAGCACAGAGAACAGATATCAGTTACCACAGTGGTCCAAGAAGAAGCAGAGCAGCACTTCCAAGCACACGCAGCAACAGAGGTTAGCAGCCCCAGGCGGAAAGGGCAAGGCGCGGCCGAGCGGTGAAGGGGCCGGCGGCGTGGCTCCGAGCGACGCAGGAGCCCCAGACGGACGAGGCCGGTGGAAGTGGCGGCCCCGAGCGGTGGAGGCGACGACCCCGAGCGGTGGAAGCGGAGGCGACGACCCCGAGCGGCGGAAGCGGCGGCCGGACCAGAGCTCCGTCCCCGGGTGGTGGAGATCCGGACGGATCTGACGAGGCGCGACGGATCTGACGAGTCCCCGGGTGGTGGAGATCCAGACGGATCTGACGAGGCACCGGGCGGCGGAAGACCCCGGCAGCGGCGGCGGCCCGGACGATATGGGCGGCCGCGACGGGAAGAAGCCGCGACGGGCAGCCGCGAACGAGCGACGGTCGACGGCGACAGGAACGTGCGACGGGCGGCGGAAGGGACGGGCGACGGACGGCAGCGACTTCAGCCAAAGGATGGACGGTCGACGATGTCTTCGGCCGAAGGGCCGACTGGCCAACGAGGCCGACTGGCCAACTGGCCAGTTAAAATTTTGGATCGTGGGAGAGGAGGACTAAAATAATCCTAACCTAACCCTAATCCATAGCTCTGATACCATGTGACTTACTTTAGGGATTTGAGAAGACAATGACTCCAATAGTGGAGATGCCAATATATAGATATCCACATGGGCCACATGGGCCTTAATATACTTAACACGAAGATCTCGACAACGGCAACCTACACCATCTGGGAATCATGAGCTTCCAGTTGATGCAGCAGCAACCGACAAAGCGTGATGCGCTACAGCGGTGAATGCATTCAATCCGGTCTGTTAGCTAGTTTCGGATTAAGGAAGGTATCCTTGTATATGAGTCAAGTTACATCTTAGTTCTGCTTTTCACCCCCAATCTGACGGCCATTCTGAGGTAGTGAATCATATTATTATCATGTATTTGCGGTGTCTATCTGGTGATCGTCCGAAGCAATGGTTACAATGGCTTCCATGAGCAAAATATTGTTATAATTCATCATATCAAACCACTCTTTGCACAATGCCTTTTCGTGTGGTTTATGGTCGTGACCCACCGCCCTTATTGGTTAGTGAACCAGGCACGACTGCTGTGGCCACTGTTGAACAACAAATGGCCAATCGTGATGAGTTTTTGCCGGAGATACGTGAGCGGTTGCTGCAAGCCCAAGCCATCATGAAGCAATAGCATGATCGCTCTCATCGGGATGTGCAGTTTGAAGTTGGACACTGGGTTTGGTTGCGGTTGCATGATCATTCGGCTTCATCCCTCACTGGTTGTGTTATACCAAAACTAGCTCCTAGATTCTATGGGCCCTTTCAGATAATTGAACGAAATGGTTTCGTGGCGTATCGTCTTTAGTTGCCTCTGCAAAAAAATATTCATAATGTGTTTCATGTGGCATTACTTAAATCCTTCATGGTGATCCACCTGTTGACATTCCTCCCTTGCCTGAACTTCACCATGGCAGAGTTATTGCCGTACCGTTGCCAGTGGAGCGTGCTCATCTTTGTCGTGATAATTGGGAGCTGTTGGTGCAGTGGAAGAATTGTTCATCATCGGAATTCGTGGGTTCTTCTTTCTGAATTTTGAGAGCAATACCCCCACTTTCAGCTCGAGGATGAGCTGTTTCAGCAGCAAGGGGAAATGTTGTGGACTCGTATTGGGATAAACATTATACTCGAAGATCTCGACAGGGGCAACCTGCACCGTCTGGGAATTGGGAGCTTCCAGTTGATGCAGCGGCAACGGACAAAGCGTGATGCACTACAATGGCCGGGGGATGCGCTACAGCGGCGAGTGTATTTAGTCTGGTCTGTTAGCTAGTTTCGGATTAAGGAAGATATCCTTGTATATAAGTCAAGTCAGGATTAAGGAAGGTATTATTGTGTACGTCTCCGAGTATGCTTCTCCTACTCGGATTATATATGATAAGTCTAGCCGGTTTCTATTCAGTTGTCTAGTCCTATATAAGGGGACTTATGCTGTAATCTAAATCAATCAATAGAAGAAACTCTTACCAAGCTTGGCGTCTTAGAGCCTCCAAGCTGGCCAATGGAAATCCCGGACAGGCGGCCGAGGGCGAGCCTGCCTCGGATTTTTTGTACGGATAATCCATTTTTTATTCGAAATTACATAAATATACCCGCGGGAAAATTTTTTACAAAAATGGGCTCCAGTCGCCGAATGGTTGGGCGACTGGAGCCTATCGCCCAACCAGACCGCGACACAATTTGTCTCGCTGCACAGTAGAGCGACTACATCCAGTCGCTCTTCCGTTAAGCGACTGGCATGCAGTCGCTCTTCCGTTAAGCGACTAGCATGCAGTCGCCATACGGGATGGCGACTGCATGTAGCCCCCGTGTTTTGTTTAGATTTTGTGAATTTTGTAACGTTGAACGGGTAAAAAATACGGTGAAATTGTAATAAAAGTTTATGTTCATTGTATATTGTAGGTGTGCAAAAAGTTTTAAATTTTTTTTTTCATGAAAGATTGAGTACAGAACGATCGATACATACACTGTTAAGTGAGATAGTTTATGTGCGGAGAGAGATAATAGACTTATGTAAATTTAAATAAACTTCATATTATAACTGTGAGTAACATGCCGCATGTTTTTTCAGTACATGCATAAATACATCTGCAGCGTCGCCTCACTAGTCACCCTGGTGTGCCCCGTCACCGCGCCCGCGTCCTCCCATACGGCCTCGCTTGGCCCTCCTCCGGTGCAACGGGTTAGGACGATCCGAAAAAGTAAAACGAGGAGGAGGGTGTCTATCCCGCGGGGGCGGGGGCGGAGTAAGCTGCACCTCTGGCTGTGTGCTCTCCGGTGCACCGGGCGCAGAGATAACCTCCGGTGCTACGTCGGAGTAGTGTCCATGCCACTCCGGTGTAGACGCGAAAAACTGGTCCACTTCCTCCTGGCCTGGGGAGATGCCGGAGACGCCGTGCTGCTGGTAAGCACCTGCAATATTAATAACGTTAGTTCGTTGCATATCGTCTTCGGATAAACACGATATAAGAACCTCTGCGTACCCGTGCCTGGTGCCATCCACGCAGGAGGAGGGGCGTACACCCCCTGCGTAGAAGGCGTGAAGTGAACCGGTGTAGGAGGCCTTGCCCAGGCTGAACCCCCTGGCTGCTCCGGGTGAGGTGGTGGAGGACGTATCCACGTAGGTGCACCAGAGTGGTGCCACGCTGGTCGGGGTGGACGAGCAGTCGAAGCCGTGGGCGTGGAGACCGCGGGTAGCCTCGTGCAGGAGAGTAGGCTAACGATACGTCTACACCCGTCGTGCACCCGACGCGCAAAGCTGATGCCCTCCTCATGGGTCAGGTGCGCACCACTGGAGAGCCTCTCCAGTAGTGTCCCGGAGTCGAGGCATAGGGCAGAACCGACGTCAGCCTGGACACAAAGACATGAAATGGTTGATTATCGAAACGACATTACCATTTGGGAATCTTTGAAATGACATGAAACGTACCGCGATGTGAGCGTCGCGCGCGAAGTGTGAGGGGTACGTGTCCGTCGGAGCGGCGACGTGTGTGGCAGGTGGGTCTACCACATATACGAGCCTGGTACGGGTCCGCGGCTGGTACCAGCGTAGGTACTCGGCGTACTCCCTGCTGTCGTACGGGCTGTCCTCCTCCACGCGGTCGTCGAGCGCACCCTGCCACTGCTCGACCCATCGCTGCATCCTCAACGACCAGTCGGTGCCTCTTTTCACTCCCTTCGCGCTTTGCCTGCGTATAGAACCATTACTGGATGTGAGATACTTGCGAACGCAGTAGTAAGTATGTAAATATTTACCAGAAACGATCACTCACCCGTGCACGTGGCGCGGAATCGATGGTCCGAATGGTGCAGGAACCGGCTGCCGTAGCCCGAACTGCCGCATCACCCGCTGGGGTGCGTAGTCCTCCACGTAGATGAGGTACACGAGCTTCCGGCGGGTGAGCCAGAAAGCCCGGTCACGCCAGCAAAGTGAGGACAGCCCGCCAGGAGCACGGGCCTGAACTGCCGTATCTGCGTACGGCTCCCAGCGCACGTCGTCCGCTGTGATGCGGTCGAGCTGCTCCACAAAGGCCCGGTACGCCCGCGTGACCTGCACGTGCGCGAACTGTACACTAATTTATACAATAATTTCAATATTAAATTATGTACACTAATTATCTAAACTAACTATCTTTCTACACTAAATTATCGACACTAATTATCTACACTAACTATATTTCTAAACTAATTATTTACACTAACTATATTTCTACACTAATTTTCTAAACTAATTATCTACACTAATTATGTACACTAACTATCTTTCTACACTAAATTATCGACACTAATTATCTACACTAATTATCTTTCTACACTAAATTATCGACACTAATTATCTACACTAACTATATTTCTAAACTAATTATCTACACTAACTATATTTCTACACTAATTTTCTAAACTAATTATGTACACTAACTATCTTTCTACACTAAATTATCGACACTAATTATCTACACTAACTATCTTTCTACACTAAATTATCGACACTAATTATCTACACTAACTATATTTCTAAACTAATTATCTACACTAATTATCTACACTAACTATATTTCTACACTAATTTTCTAAACTAATTATCTACACTAATTATGTACACTAACTATCTTTCTACACTAAATTATCTACACTAACTATCTTTCTACACTAAATTATCTAAACTAAATTATCTAAACTAATTATCTACACTAACTATTTTTCTAAACTAATTATCTACACTAATTATCTTTCTAAACTAATTTATCTACACTAACTATATGTCTAAACTAAATTATCCACACTAATTATCTACACTAACTATCTAAACTAACTAATTTTCTAAACTAATTATCTACACTAACTATGTTTCTAAACTAAATTATCTACACTAACTATATTTCTAAACTAACAAAAAATATAACACAAAAACTTACATGAAAATCGCGCACGCCCTCTCCTCTTCTCCTCCTCTCCCTCTCTTTCTCTCCCCTCCCTCTTCTCCTCCTCTCCCTCTCTTTCTCCTTCTCTGCGCGCCGAAGAAGTGGACGTCGGGGGCGGCCGAGCGCGGCCTTATATCCACCCTCAGTCGCCCAACGGTTGGGCGACTGATATGCAGTCGCCCAACGGTTGAGCGACTGCTTTGCAATCGCCGAACCGTTGGGCGACTGGAGTTAATCGCCCAACGGTTCGCAGACTCTTCAGCTGCCGCGGTCTGGTTGGGCGATAGGCTCCAGTCGCCCAACCATTCGGCGACTGGAGCCTATTTTTGTAAAAATTTTTCCCGCGGGTATATTTATGTAATTTCGAATAAAAAATGGATTATCCGTACAAAAAATTCAGCCTGCCTCTGTCCGTTAGCCCCTCCGCTCCAATCCAAACTCCCAGTTTCCTCTCCTTCCACCCCTCACCGACCATCGGAGGCTACCACAGAACTCATCACACATCAAGCACGCTAGAAAGATATGAGAAAGGAATATCTCAATGTAAACTCAGGACGATAACATGCTAGTTCTCTGAAGGGCAATATGCAAGTTACTCTGCGTTAGGTTGTAATGAAATTGGTAATTGTCGGGTGCCCACAATTATGTATTTTTATACCAATGGACCCCGAAAATGAAATATACACATGATATTCCATTTTTTGGGCCAAATTCTTCTACATAATTTACTACAACTCTCTTACATGGAACATCTACATGGGTCTTACGAGCTGAATTCAAATTAGGCTAGGGTATTACTGAAAGGCCACATGAGCCTTGGATGGCTCCCTATGAATACAGCCCTACCGTAGCCATTAGAAGAGAGAGCTCTCATTACACACACACTCCGCTTTTCTCATTCTGATCCCGTGTTCCTCTCTTCGGGTGGACAACTCTTGAAGGGCCCACATTTTTGCATTTTAGCTCTTGACAATTTTGCTTAACAAAGCGGCTCTTCCTATATTTGCATTTTAGCTCTTCCTATATTTGAAGGGCCTTTGGTTCATGTGCAAACAGTCCATATTGTTCCCTTCTACTCTTCAGGAAGACAACTCTTTAAGGGCCCACATGTTTGCATTTTAGCTCTTGACAATTCTGCTTAACAAAGCGGCTCTTCCTATAGACCCAGCTATCCCCGAGTTGAAATCGAACCCAGCCCCAGGTTTCCGTCCATCAATCCAGAGCTCAAGACAAACCTTTGCTACCAAGTAATATGGAGTTTAACCCCCGTTACCCACCTACAAGCGCCATTCTTGCCATTCAAAAACATTCAGTTGAAATTAGGGAGGTTTTACTCCCCTTTTCTACAAAACGCATGGGAGAACCTTTAAATTCTATGTTAGTCTGTATCAAATACTAAGAGAAGACCTTTTCGTCCTAGCATCCTCAAACATTGATTTTATATCAGAGGATCCATATATGCGCCATAGATTGTTACACCTAGCACACATAGCCTTGCAGTCTATTGTTGCATGCATACAAAGGTTCAAGAGGAGAGATTGGTGAAATTGTAGTTCTTGTTAAGTTCATGCATATGCACTACCTTTGTTGCATAAATCTGTAGATTGGTCTCACGGAAATGTTGTGTAGATTAATTGCTAAAAATGTTTCTATAATATTATACTTTTGACTTTTAATAACATAACTAGTCATAGGCCCCCATGTTGTTGTGATCCACTGTAAAAAAAAAATGGCTTTAGTGATAAGATACGATGTAGAGATAAATACCGGAATTTGTTGGAGATTTTTTCGTGAGGTGTCTGTTGGGACTTCTTTTGGAGAGGTTTTTTTTTTTTCTCTTTTTTAGCAGTTTTATGTTGGAGGTGGGAGGGTGAGGGCGAGGGATAGATGCATGATTTCTGCTGGTTTTTTCTTACAGGTTCGCCTCCCCAAAGAAACCCTAAGAAAGAACCATAGAAGATTGTGCCCCTCTCATTTTGTAATTATTAAGGGGTAGAATAAAAATTTCCCATCCTATCATATTTATGTATATAAACCTCCCAAGAGAGACACAAGAGGCCCAGGTCCACTCATTTTACTCACTCTCTTTCTATGGCTCTCTAGCTCTCTTAGTTCTACCTCCTCCCAAGGGGAAAGGGTGTCCTGTACTCACTATTGTATTCATGCTACAATAGTTGGTGCCATCCGTGGGACCGCCCAAGAAGCTACGCAAGGAAGAGAGTCCCCTGCACTAGTGATAACTCCGGTAAGCCTCGTGCGCTTCACGTGTCCCACTAGGGAGTCTTTGTCCTAAGGGTGGGGGACCGAGAGTGCGCTAAGTCTTCGTCCCACCGCGACTTCGTCGACGCCCATGACCACGCCATGATCATACGCCCACAACTGCATCATGGTCGTGACTTCCTCGATGCCATCCGACCACGCTCTTTAAGACTTCATCCCACTCCGACTTCGTTGACACCCATCCGAAGGGTGGGAGAGAGCGCGCATGCTTAAGTCTTTGTCCTGCCGCTGACTTTGTTGATGCCTTCCAAAGGGTGTGGGATGGAGCATGCGACATTTCAAGTTTTCGTCCCACCACCGACTTCGTCGACACCCATGACCACTTCATGGTTAGACACCCACGACCATGTCATGATCGACGTGGTCATAAGGCATTCTATGACCACCTATTGGGCCTGACTTCGTCGACGCCCGTCCGCCTGTCTGACCGTCTCGGGATCGTGACTTTGTCGACGCCCATTCACCGCCTCATGGTCGTGACTTCATCGACGCCCGTCGGACCGCCTTGTGGTTGTGACTTCATCGACGCCCGTCGGACCACTTCGTGGTCGTGACTTCGTCGACGCCCATCCGATTGCCTTGTGGTCATGACTTTGTCGATGCCCGTCTGATCGCCTCATGGTCGTAACTTCGTCGTCAGGGGACTTCGCCGCCCTCCTCATAGGCGTCACCTCGAAGGGCCAACCCTAGCTCCGCCTCTACGCGTCGCCCACGATAGAGGCTCGACCTCGACGGGGCACCTCCGGCTTGTCGAGGGATGCCACAACCACGTCATGATCGAGTAGTCGTATGCGCCACCTGCGTCTAAGGCACGACCTCGACGTGGCGGCTTCGGCTCTGTCGGGAGACTGCACGACCACGTCATGATCGACGTAGTCACATGCCCCGCCCGCATCAGAGGCACAACCTCGACACGGTGGCTCTGGCTATGTCAGGGGACTTTGCCGCCCTCCTCGTAGGTGTTGCCTCGGAGGGACAGCCCCGCCCTGGCTCTGCCTCCCTGCCCCGCCCGCATCTAAGGCACGATCTTGACGGGGCGGCTTCGGATCTATTATTGGACTTAGCCACCCTTCTCGTAGGCGTTGCCTTGGAAGACAAAAAGCAGGCATGATTCCTTAATACTTAGACATAAAAAGACAGGCATGGTTCCTTATTAATACGTAGCCATAAAAAGACATACTTCTTCCGACCACAATAGAGTGACACTGTGGACATCTACAATATATCAAAATGAAAATTTGACAACTAATATCTATTGTAATATATTCATAAAACCTAATGAAATAATAATATTATTAAATATTTTCAAGACAAATATATACATATTATTTTTATTTATCCAATCAAAATATCCAAAAAAAAAGTTATTGATAGTCAAAGTTTAGAAAATTTTTGCAACACATATCGTAAAACGCCACTCTTTTGTGACTAGAAAGAGTACCTCGCCTGTAGTTGTTTCCATTTTCCTCCTTGATTTATAATTATATTTTTCACTTAATCATAGGAACAAACGTCCCATAAAAGGTTGCCACGCCTTTTATCCTTTAGTTTGTTAATTTCTGCAACACTGAACTAATACGCTGAAACCTGCTGAATAATTGAGACAGAATTTTAAAAAGCAGCAATTGAAATATCATTTGCACATATATGGAAAAATTAAGGGCATGCTCTAAAGGGCTGAAAGCTTTGACTTTTGATTTTTTTATGTAGTTGTTTACTATAGTTTCTGTCAGCTTTTTGTGAGTTAAAAAATAAAAAAAGTAAAAAATATAGAAAAATTGAAAAATACCGCTAAATCTTTTGGGATAATGCAAAAGAATAAAGGTAAAAAAATAGAAAACAAAAAAATACAAAAAACTAAAAAAAGCTGAATTTTAGAAATTAGAAAGCTAAAATCGTTGGAAGCGGGTTTAAAAGAGTAGAAAGCCAAAGGGAAAGAAAGACACAAGAGAACCTGAAAAGAAGCGAGGCCTGCATCAAAAGTAATATCTCATTTGAGAGCACGTGTTGGGAGAAGACGACCAAAGATATATGTTTTTCGATCGTTTAACTTAATTTGACTTAATTTGTTCAAGTTGTTCTTATTGTAGCCAGAGAAGGTCTTGGCGTCATGGCGTGCATAGATTGATAACAAAAATATATTGAAGAACAGTACACAGAAATTCAAATGGTTTTAAATTTTAATTTATTGAACAGTCAGTGCATCTCACGGTTGCGTTCAAGATGATTTTAGGCTAGTTCTTTGAGGCTATAGCCGATAACTTTTAGCTATAAAATGAATAGTATCTATTGACAGAAATTGAAACTAAAAAATAGCTGAGAAACCGAAAAAAATGAAACCTTGTGTAACCCAGAATGACCTTTGAAATGCTAACGAGCGAATTATGTAGAAGTCCATGTTTCCGACGTTCGGTAGGTTGATCTGGACCGTCCATCCAGGTTGGATCCGAGCGGTTGATTGATCGAATATACCTTTGGACTTTCCATTCCTTATCCCTCCCTCCAGAGAGCAACAATTCAAACGTAACCCCTACAAAGCTTCGTCCAACGGTCATATCCTGGAGAGGGGCGGTGCCTTCGCATCCAACGGTCAAAAGGAACCAGCCAAATAGCCAAGAGCCCCTTCTATTTCTCCAATTTCCATCGAAACCCCCACTTCTCCTTGATCCCTCCAGTTTTTTTCCCTCTTCGCCAACGAGACGAGAAGGGGGCGGGAGGGATTCGAGGCAGTGTCGTCTCGTCTCTCTTCTCCAAATCCCCTCCTCCTTCGCTGCGGCGGACGAGAGCGAGGCGGCGGCGCCTCTCAGCTTCCTCAAATTTCCCGTGCGCGTTGACGGATGGGGGCAGGGGGAAACGGCGGCGCAGGCCTCCCTTCCCCTCCGCATTGGGCGCAAGTCCTCCGCTGGGCATCTACGGCAACGTGGAGGTGGGGAGGAGGCGCCGAGGCGGCTGCGCCTCGTATGTCCCCATGTTTCCCTCTTCGGCTTCCGCCGGCATCGCCTGTCTCCCCGTGGCCGTGTGCCGGTGGGTCGAGGAGGCAGCGACGGTGTAGGGGGAGGGGCGCACGTTGCCGCCCTATGCAACCGTGGTGGAGTTGGCTGCGGCGGAGCACGCGAACTGTCCGCCGCAAGCCCTCCGTCTTCCTCGGCAGCGAAGACGTCAACGACATTGCCGACGACAACGAGCGGAAGCGGGAGGCGCTGGCGCCTCGTCTCTCCCTGGTTACCCTTTCTCGCCTGGCTGTCTCGCCATGGCCAGTAAAAGGAGGATGAGGGCGGAAAAGAGGCCAGTGAGAGGTGGGGAGCGGTGCTGCGTCGTGGTCGGTGGCTGCCATGTGTTCGGAGCAGAGTTGGAACTCTCGATCTCCATGTTCCGTGGCCATGTGTAAGTCTCCCCGTTCCTCAGTTCGTCAAGTTTTTCTTTAGAATAATGGAAGATTGGATATTTCTTGTGGTGGTTTGCTTCTGGATAACTTGGATGAGGATCTAATTAGTTTCTTGGCCCAATTCTGGTAGTTTTATGGTTCAATGCTCTGTAGCTTACCAAGATTACACAGTAGCCAACATATTGTATTCAACATTGAATGGTTCGATAATTGTTGTGATTAATTAGTTTTAAAAGACTAAAAAGAGTACTTAGTTTTGTTTCTTGACACAATTCCGGTAGTTTTATGGTGCTATTCTTTGTAGCATATCAAAATTACATAGAAGCTGGCATACTGTTTTAAACGGTAAAATATTGGACATTTCTTGTAGTTATTTGGTTTTATATGAGTTGGTTGAGGCTGTTGTTTTCTCTGCTCAATTCTTGCACTTTTATATGGTTGTGTTCTATGTGTCCTGTAAGAATTATATAGGTTCAGCGTATTGGTGAAAAATTGGACATTTCTTGTGGCTTTTTTTGGATGAACTATGTGAGGACCTACTTGATTTCTTGGCTTCTATGCTTGTATTTTATGGTTCTATTGTCATCTGGTTGTCAACTTGTCATAATAAGGTAGGATCAGTCATATTAGATAGGCATGTGGTTTTTGCATGTTTGTTGGCTGACGAATAATCTACTAATCTAACTTCAAACTTACAATGCACCAATTAATCCTTCTTTGCATACTGCTTTCTCATGTGCAGGATTTACAGCTCCAACTGAGCCTGGAAGCTTGTTGCTGGTTTTACCTGAATAGTTTGCAAACTTTATCAGCCAGTAAGTTTTCGTTAATCTATGTTCCATGTTTTACAGTCTATTGCCGTGGATCTCTCATACTGACGGTTTAGCATCAATTTCTTTCTTACTCTTCTTCCTGTGCTCATTTTGCCCTCTATTTACTTCTGGGAATTGTCACTTCAATCTTAATGCTTCATCCGTGGTACTTCTAATATGTTAAATGAATAATAATTCTCTCAATAAAAACTAGTTGAATAATGGATCATATAAAGCTATATGCCATTGTTAGTATAACACGTAGTAATAGTACAATAGAACATGCACATGAACCTTATATGCATTTTCTAAGTCCATTCGTTTGTCATGTATCTCCATCTTTATTGAATACAACAACAACAAAGTCTTTTATCCCAAACAAGTTAAAGTAGGCTAAAGCTCTTCAATTTTAAGATCTTCCTCCACAACTCGAGCTTCTTATCGGTACCTATCGTACTCTCATCAACTAGCACCACATCATCAACAAAAAGTATACACTAAGTGATATCTCCTTGTATGTCCCATGCAGTGGCGGACCCAGGATTTGAATCCAGGGTATGCCTAACTAAAAAATTATTATCCAATATGGCATAATCTAATACAAAAATTCGGTAAACGATTCGGTAAAAAACATAATATATCTAAAAGATCTCATAATACCTTAAATTCAACAAATAAGTATATGTACTTCGACACACGCATGGATCTTATAATAACACGATGCTAATTTACAGAACAGGATCTTATAATACTGGCATATAATACCTATCAACAAGGAAGCACTTGTGAACTAAACAAGAAACAATGTATTGAACTGCTTTACTGGAAATAGGCTGATAACACATGCATTCATGTATATGTACTTCGACACATGCATGGATCACAGCAAATTGGATATCAGCTTTCAACAGATCATTTCAAAACAAGCAAGCAATTGAATACTAAACAACATTTGATGAAATTAATGTTTCAGATACATTTCAAAAAAAAGGTTGCAGGGACAACCTGCTCATCCTCTTCATCACAATAACCAAGCAAAGAAACCAGGTTTCGGTGATGCAGCCTGGACAGCAATTCAATCTCTGTGATTTGAACTACATGACTCTAATCGATTGGGGCAAAATTAAGACCGCGAGACCACTTCCCCGCGCCCAAGATGCGAGCTTTTGAGACTAATCTCTAGAAGAGAGCAACGACTGAGAGGTGTTACGGAAAAGGAAGGAAACGGGAAGAAGGGAGAGAAGGAATCACACCGCACCGGAGACGAAGAGGTTGGGGGAGGGGTCGGCCTTCGGGGCGGGGTCGGCGCCTTCGGCGGCGCGAAGGCCAGGTCGCGGTCGCCGGTGCCCGCTTGCTCTGCTCCTCGGCTCTTCCTGCGATCACACAGAGGCAGAGCACAGCAAGCCGGGAGCAAGGCCACCAGGACTCGCCCGGCCAGCGCCGGTGCCGCGCCGCCCTCGCGCCCTGGCGGAGGCGGAGGCCGGATGCGCCGAGGCGGAGGCGCCGACGCGGAGAGACCCAGAGAGGCGGATGGGCGCAGCCGCGCAGGGCGCTGGCGGTCGGCGGACGGGCGGAGCGTGAGTTAGGGCACGGCCGCACTGGATTTTTTGGGCCAAATTGTACTGTTGCAGGGTAGTCCTGGGCCTATATGGACTACCTGCTGGGCCCGCCCCTGGTCCCATGTGACGTCGTACATCACTAGGGCAAAAATATATGGGCTCAATACTAACCCTTAGTGTGGTTCTATCTTAATAGAAAAGTCATTAGTAACACTACTATATGTTCTGACATTAGTCACAACCTTTACGTATATGTCTTTAATTAGGGTAATATATTTTGTTGGAATTTTTTTCCTTTGGAGCACCCACCACATGACCTTTCTTGGCACTTTGTCATAGGCTTTTTTAAGTCAATAAACACCATATGAAGGTCTTTCTTTTGCTCTCTATACCTCTTTATCAACTGTCGTAGCGAGAAAATTACCTCCGTGGTTGACCTCCCAGGCATAAAACCAAATTGGTTTGTTATCACGCTCGTCATTTTTCTTAAACGGTGTTTAATCACTCGCTCCCAAAGTTTCATTGTATGGCTCATGAGCTTAATTCCTTTATAATTAGTACAACTTTGAATGTCTCCTTTATTTTTGAAAATTGGTACTAATGTGCTCCAAAGGAATATTGAATACAAGTTAAGAAATATTGAACTTTTGTTGGCACCTGCTTTGGTTGCAGTAGGGGGGTGTTTGTTGAGCACTTGCTTTCTGATACATTGTTTGATCAATTTATGTGTTGCTTTTCCTTAGTTTTCCTTCTTTTTATTTCAAGGCTTTACATGATGCTATTCTTAGTCCATTTGCCTTTTTTCCATATATGTTCTGATCCTAATGGATATTCATACAGCTGCACAGCTTTTGGTAGTGAAAATTGGGAGATTGCAGTTTCAAATTTGCCATTCTGGTGATAATGCTTACCTCCTTTTTTATTTAATGCATGGAAAATTATTTATTTTTTGGTGTTAAATAACATATTGGTGCCCTGCTTTCGGCAAAAATTGCGCACAACTAAACTTCTTCATATCACTTGTTTGTGCATTGAAATTTCAGATAGGTTGGTGGGTTGGAGCCGTTGGGGTGTGTTTGCACAACCCTAACAGAGCCTAGAAGGTCCTGCAGTGTATGATTATTTTTGAGCTGAAATCTTACAAGATCACGCAGACTGCTCTTCTGTCTTTGTACATCATTATCCATTAGAAATGGAACATGCTCTGGTTCTTTGTAGTGTCTGGCAGCATAATGTTAATTGCTCATCTTCTATTGAATGTAACTTCATGGAGTCAACACTATAGATTTTCAATTTAGTTTTAGGTGTATAAACATCCATGCTAATACATATCTCATCGTTAGAGAAATCTGCGCATTTGAATACCATTTCCATGTTTAGATAGATCAGCCTTATTTCTCACAATAAAATATGTTCTTTTATATGTTTTGTGTCTACAAATCTATATTGCTTTGCTTGTTTCTCATCAGTTAGTTGTTTTATACTCATCATAGTTTGACACATTTTTCTTGGCACCGATGTGCAAATTGCTAAGAAAAATACAGAAGAAGTGTTCTTTTCCCTTGTATTTTGTTGTTTGCTAGGTGCTCTTTTATTTCGTGCTTAGGTTAATCTACCTCCCTTTTTTGTCAGTATCTTGTAATCATTAAAATGAAACTTCTTGACTTACAGATGCCTATGTTTGGTTCATACCATTATTCCTGTCTCTCTTTCTTTGCATCAAATTAGTAACTTTTTTTAGGGGAATCAAATTGGTAATTGCTTATCTTGCCATTCTGACGAATTATAGATTGACACTTATGAGCACAGAGCAGGATGGAGCTTCCTATTAGCTGGATCAGCACACCTCAGAATGAACATGGAGGAGCTTATTGTTATTAGTTTGTTGGTGCCACTGCATATATAAAAGGTACATTTTTCTCCTTTGCTAAAAAAAATTGCTTAGTTACTATGAATGGTGACATAATTGTTGTTTCTGGTTGCAGTGTTTATATATCATCCCACCTCTTTTGGAACTTGGTGACATGATTGTTGTTGTTAGTTGCACTGTTAGATATCATTCCACCTCTTTTGGTACTTAGAACTCTGATTAGGATAGACACCATTTAGAAACAATATTCGTAATGTGTGCCTAGCCATGTCAGGTCAATCCTGCCTGTTCTCAATTGGATTTTCAGACTCCAAAACATCCTTGTCCTTACTTAGTCTACTACTCTCCTATGCCAACATCTTGTTTTGCTGTACAACTGCGTTACACTAAAATTTAGTGGGTAGAATCAAACTCCTTTCATCTTCATCCTCATTCTAACCTTCACTCAATTGTTTTGTTGATAATCTTCCCAAGATGTGTCTCCTTGTAGACACAATGTACCTTCTATCAATAAGAGAGATGAAGGAAAAAGAAAGAAAAGAAAAAACAGCAGTACCCTCCATCTAATTTGCTCTCATCTCCCTTATGCAATTGTGTCACTGACCAGTTGGGCCCCTTCTCAGTGAAATGAATGCTTAAAAGTTGGGCCCTTCTCACTGACAACAAATTGGATGGAGGGGACTGCTGTTCTTTCTTTCTTTTCCTAAATTTCTCCTATTCTACCATAGCCGCTACCTACTTTGGTTTCTTTTCTCTTCTCTTGTTTTCTCACTCTTTGTTCTCTCAGCTGAACTTGAGGATGTTTCTCTCCTTCGATTTATTTACTTACTCCATAGTTGAGACTCATGATTTTTAGTACCTCATATTTCTGTTGTTTTTACATCTTTCTGCTGAAGTTGTTTATTCATCTTCTAACCCTTTTTCTTGTTTTTGATCAACCTTTTTACATAAAATCTTAGGAATATGGTATTTGGTTTTTAATATTTCTGTTGTTTGTTGAGGCATATGATCACCAGGGTATTATTGCCTTTTGGTTTGTGTTTTTACTGAAAAGTTGATGCATATAGTTTGTGTTCCTATTTATTGTTGGTTGCTGAGGCATATGATTTTGTTAGTTGCATTGATTATAGCATCAGCTGTAGATGTTACATCTAGGGACTGTTTCTGTAGAAATCAAATAACAAGATTGTCATGTGGGGTCAGGTCTATGGCCGGCGCCACAAGGCCAGAAATCCAGCCGAGGCATGAGCAGCCAATGCTCTACTTGCTTGCAAAATATAGTTAGTAAAGATAAGATCCTTAAGATTAGATTAGATGGATCATTAAGATCCTTTCCTTTTAAATAGTTTGATTGTTAGGCCTTCTCTATTTAAGGGAGAAGAAATTGTTTGAATAAAGCAAGTAAGGATTAGGTGATCATACCTGATCTCCTGCTCCTCCTAACCTCCTCTCATCCTCTTCGGTGCGGCTAGGGTTCTCCCTAGCCGCAGCTCCCTCACGGCGCCTGGGTGCAATCCACATCCCGCTAGTCAAATTCTCTCCTATTGCCTCCGTTCGGAACGTCCATGATTTGACATATTGGTATCAGAGCCATTCGTTGCTATAGCCATCATGTCAAGCAACGGTGGTGACGCCGACTTTCAATAGGTGATGCGCAAGTTTTCTGAAGATACAGCAAAAGTCCTCGCCAACATCAACAATCAGCTGACTCGGCATATCGGGTTGATCAAATCTAACAATAGCTGGCTAACCTGGCATGATTAGCGCTTGGCACGTATCACGTATGGAAGGACAACCCACCAGCGAGCAAGGAGAAAATGAGGAGGCAGCTACATGGATGGGAAGCAATGGGGAGCTAGCGCCAAGCCAGCACCATCCCGGCGAGGGCTCGGCGGCCGCCTTGTAGCGCTTTCTCCCCGTCTGCCACCAGCTCCCTTTACGGCACCGGGAGTGGGACATCAACGGGTCCTACCTCGCTACATCAAGTTGACGGCAAAGAAGACCCGTTGCCATGGATCAACCGCTGCGGGCAATTTTTTCAGGCTCAATAAACACCACTAGAGGATAAGGTCTGGCTCGCCATATACCACATGTCTAGCCTGGCACAGCAGTGGTACATGCGAATTGAATGCATGGACGACATGCCTAATTGACAACACTTCATCGACCTCATCAATAGGAGGTTCGAAACTCCTATGTGCCACAATCCATTAGGTGAATTGATGGGGCTCCGGCGCACGGCATCGGTGGAAGAGTTCATCGAAATTTTGTTTGATCCTACTGGCTCGTTGTGGCAAGCTTCATGAGGAGCAACAAGTGATGCTCTTCACAGTCGGGCTAGGTGAGCCCCTGAAGACACACGTCGAGCTCCAGCAACCACCGAACATGGAGGTCGCAATGGACCTAGCCGGCCTACGAACGCATACTACTGCATCCACAGTCTCCACCGACCCTCGTCACTTCCTCCAAAACAGCATACTCTAGGTCGACGCTTCCCCGCACAACCACGTTGGGAGTGGTGGCTTCCAGCCCAGCGACACCGTCAGTGGCAACCACAGGCGCGTCCATCCCGGCCAAGCTGTTTAAATGGCTAACACCAGCCGAGATGGAGGACCGGAGGGGCAAGGGATTGTGCTACAACTGCGACAAGAAGTTTGTGCTGGGGCACCAACGTTTTTGCAAATGTGTCTTCCTATTGCAGGTTGAACCAGATGGGGACCGGGTTGAGGTGGGGACAAGGATGTGACAATCTCACTCATCGCTCTCACTGGCATCCGCAAGAACCAAACAATGCAACTGTTGGTGGTGATTAATCTATACACTTGATGGTCTTGGTCGACTTGGGCTCCACCCATAACTTTCTCGCTGTCGAGCTTGTCGACCAGGTGGGATTGAACCTCACATCGCGCACAGGTCTCTTTGTGGTCTTGTCCAACGGAGACCGAGTCGCGAGCATACAGGTAAATGGGCACAATTGCCATCCCTAGTCAAGGCCGGTAGATCACTTGGCGTGGCATGAAACCTTCCTCGGCTGAGCCACACCTCCACTTGACATCAGCCATGGGGGAGCTCCTCGTCGAGTTCACAACACTCTTCGCCGAACCGCAAGGACTTCTGCCTCCTCGGGGTCGCGACCACCACATTCATCTTCTTCGCACAGCTGCAGTGGTTGTTCGGCCCTACCGGTATACAGCAAATCAAAAGGATGAATTGGAACGGCAATGCATGGCCATGTTGGAGCAAGGGATTATTAGGCGTAGCAGCTCTGCTTTCTCTACACCCGTCCTGCTTGTCAAGAAGCGGGAGGGTTTGTGGCATTTCTTCGTCGATTATCGAGCCTTGAATGATAAAACCATCAAGGATAAATTCCCAATCCCAGTAGTCGGGGAGCTCCTCGATGAAATCCAGGGGGCAAAGTTTTTCACCAAACTTGACCTTCGCTCGCGTTATCACCAAGTTCGATTGGGTTCGGTGCGGTGCTTCATCAAGGCACCGGTGACATTGCCTTCTTCAGCCGACCGATGGCCACTCGACATACCAAATTAGCAGCGTATGAGCATGAGTTAATTGGTCTCGTTCAGTCCGATCGACATTGGTGGCCTTATCTGTGGAGGCATCCTTTCATAGTCCTAACAGATCATTACGCCCTCAAGTTTCTCCTCATCCAACGGCTATCTACGATTCCTCAACATCAATGGGTGAGCAAATTATTTGGTTTTGACTTTGCTATTGAGTTTAAACCAGGGAGTCTTAATGTCCTGGCCGATGCTCTATCAAGGAAAGACACGGAATCAGGGGTCGCCTTCGCCATTATTGCCCCCTGGTTCGAGTTATTTGATGAACTCCAACAAGCAGCGCACACGGAGGCTGACCCCTCGAGCTTACGTGCCCGCATTGAGGCCGGCGAGCTCGCAGCCCCTTGGTCACTAGTGGATGGCGTTGTGTGCTTTGACCGGCGTGCCCACATCCCATCCACATCGCCGCTCCTCTCGACGGTTCTGGCTGCAATACGTGATGGTCCACATGACGGTACACCGCTTGCGCCAGAATTTCCATATCCTTCAGGAATTTGTGCGTGCTTGTGTAGTGTGCCAGCGCAACAAGATGGTGCAGTTATAGCCGGTTGCGCTGTTGTTTCCCTTGGAGGTACCGTCCAGCATTTGGTGTCACATTTCAATGGACTTTATCGAAGGATTGCCAAAGGTCGGCGGGAAGTCCGTCATCTTAACTGTGGTGGACTGTTTCTCGAAGTACGCTCACTTCATTCCGTTGGCTCACCCATATTCGGCTTCTTCTATCGCTCGGGCTTTCTTTGCCGAGATTGTTCATTTGCATGGTGTACAAGTGTCTATCGTGTCTCACCGGGATCAAGTGTTGACCTCACATTTTTGGCAAGATCTTTTTTCCTAATGTGGCACCAAGATCAATATGAGCATGACTTTTCATCCCCAATTAGATAGGCAGTCAGAGGTTGTCAATAAGGTCATTACTATGTATCTTCGTTGTATGACAGGGGATCATCCTGGGCAGTGGATACGTTGGTTACCATGGGCTGAATTTATCTACAATACGTCCTACCACTTGGCGTGGTGTATGGGCGAGAGATCCACCTTCTTTTCGTGACTATGAGCCAGCTACAACAAATACCATGGCAGTGGATCAAGAACTGCATGACCGCGACTTGTTTTTGGCTGATGTTCGCGGTTGCCTACAACATGCCCAGGAATTCTACAAAAAGTTTTATGACCAAAAGCATCGCGCCGTCCAGTTTGCCGAAGGAGACTTTGTGTGGCTACGCCTTCATCATAGGGTGGCGGCTACTTTGCCAGGTGCGAAAAGAGGGAAGCTTGGCCCTAAATATTTTGGACCTTACTGCATTATGTCCAAGATAAATGATGCAGCTTACCAACTAGAATTGCCAAAATCAGCACACATACACGATGTTTTCCATGTCAAACTCCTTAAGAAGTATGAGGGCCTTCCTCCAGTAGTTACCCTGCCATTGCCACCCCTTCTTCACGGTCGCGTCATCCCATCTCCAGCGAAGGTGCTTCGTGCGTGGCAAGCTAGGGACCGGTGGCAAATTCTTGTCCAATGGGAGGGACTTCAAGATGTTGATGCCTCATGAGAAGATGTTGTTAATTTTAAAGAGTCTTATCCCTCCTTCCAGCTCGAGGACGAGCTGTTCATCGAGGGAGGGAGAGATGTCATGTGGGGTTAGGTCTATAGCCGACGCCGTGAGGCCACAAATCCAGCTGGGGCATGAGCAGCCAGCGCTCTACTTGCTTGCAAAATATAGTTGGTAATGATAAGATCCTTAAGATCAGATTAGATGGATCCTTAAAGATCCTTTCCTTTAAAATAGATTCGATTGTTGGGCCTTCTCTATTTATGGGAGAAGAGTTTGTTTGACTAAAGCAAGCAAGGATTAGGTGATCATACCTGATCTCCTGCTCCTCCTAACCTTCTCCTCTCCCTAGCTGCAACTCCCTCATGGCGCCTGGGTGCAATCCACATCCCGCTAGTCAAATTCTCTCCTACCGCCTCCGTTCGAAACGTCCATCTCCTGACAAAGATACAACAACAAAGCCATTTGTCCCGAACAAGTTGGGGGTAGGCTACGAAAGAAACCTCAAGGTCAAAGCGACGAGAGCCTTGAAGACCTACAATGCTAAAACCCTAAGCCGTACAACCTGCAAACTGAGCCAAGATCCTAAAACACTACTCTTAAACATTCTTATGGTTCTGGTATGTGGATTGCTAACTCCCATGCGCTCCTATCTAAATCTAATTCTTTAGATACCTTCCAATCTCCCAAGTCTCTTTTAACTGCTTCCTCCCACATCAGTCTTGGTCAACCTTTGCCTCTTACATTTTCAGTATGTCTTAAAATTCCACTACGTACCGGTGCCTCAAGAGGCCTCTGTTGGAGATGTCTAAACCATCTCAAACGATGTTGGACAACCTTCTCTTCAATTGGTATTATCCCTACCCTATTGCGTATATCATCATTACGGATACGATCCCGCCTTATGTGACCAGAGATCCACCACAGCATCCTCATCTCCACTACACTCATCTTCTATATATAGTCTTTTAGTCGCCCAACATTCTGCTCCATGTAGCATCACAGGTCTAATTGCTGTCCTACAGAATTTACTTTTTAACTTTTGAGAGACTTTTTTGTCACATAGGACACCAGATGCTTGTGTCATTTCACCCACCCCGCCCTTGTCCTGTGGCTCACGTCTTCATCAATCTCACTGTCCTACTATAGCATCGATCGCCTGACAAAGATACAAATTACAATTGAATGAGAGCATCTGAATTGCTTCCTATTATTGTTGAATGAGAAAAGAAATTCCTGAATTCATCCTCAGAACCTCCAACATTAAGTACATCATGTAACAGTGTTTCTTGTGGGCTCTTGAGAAGAACTACTATAGACAGATGCCTTTACGTCCTCTCTACCGTGCCCTTAGTGTTCTAGGTAGATGAAATGATCCTTCCATTAGATTAGGCATATTCCTCTTGTATTCCTTTGGTAGAGCAAACATATTCCTTTTGTACTATCTATATATATTGCCCTTTGGGCCTTATGAATATACACATAATATTCATAATATGGTATCAGAGCTAGGACACTAACCTAGCTCCTTCCGTTGCCACCACTATCATCGCCGTCGTCACCGACCACTGCCTCTGTCATCGCCATCGACCGCTGCAACGCACTGGATCGACCGTCGTCTTTGTTGCCACCACCGTCATCGTCGTCTGCTGCTGCTGCTGTTCCTGTCCACCATGACCACTACAGGCCATAGATCGGGCAGCCTACATCGGCTGCCTTGTTCGTCGCCACCGCACCACGGTTCCCAGCCACCTCGATCCGCCGCCACCAAGTCATGGTCCCCGACCGCCTCGACCTGCTACCATCGAGACACGCCGCTGTCACACCGTGGTCCCTGGTTGCCTCAACTCATCATAACCACTTGTTTCGACCCCGCTGTTGCCATTCCTAGCCGTCGCGACCTTCGTCTCAGCTGTCGCCACTATCCTCGGCCGCTGCCTTTGCCTGCCTCTACGATTGGATCGATCGGGTAGGATTAATTGCCTTCTATTTTAGAAACCGGATCTGGTTTCTATAAAAGGTACTGATTTCCAAAAAAATAAAATTTTAAAAAATTCATGTCGATATAACTACCGCGCTGTCCAGCGCCGCCTATTAGACATTGTTGCCTTGGTCGTCATGTTGCCTAGTGCTGCCTACCAGCTTCCGTTCTAAGCTGCGATCTCATTCTTGGAAACAAAGCTCCATAGGATGAACTACATGTTGTGGTCTTCACTCATGGAGATCACGCTCGATGGTCTCCGTCTTTTGGGACATGTCACTAGTGCGTGACCTTGTCCACCATCGCCGGTTCAGCCTCCTGCTTGGTAGCCTACTTCTACACCTTCTGCAGAAGATAAGACTGCCAAGGAGGCAGAGGCTGCTGTTGCTTACGCTGCTGATGAGGCCTTTCAGTATGCTATGGACACTTTCGAGTGCTGGTGTGCTGATAATGCCCGTATTCGAGCCATCGTGGTGGTCAGCATTGATGACTCCATCTAACCAGATATTGTTGGTTTGCGTTCCACTTAGATTTCGGAGTAATTACATGAGCGATACCCGCAGAGCAGTGATGCTTAATTCTTTTTGCTTCAGGATGAGTTGGAGACGTTTCGCCAGGAGAACTCCATCGACGGCTTCTACGAAGCCCTTACCAGTCTTTGGCGCCAGCTGGATGAGCTAGCCTCTCCACTTTGCTAGGAGTGTCACACAGTATAGAAGGCGGACTGTGATCGCCTTCGCCTTTATGATTTTGTCTACTGTCTTTGCCTAGAGTTTGAGCCTATCAGGGCATAACTACTGAGCCACTCACCTTGACCGACCGTCACCGAGGCCCTTTTGACACTTAATGCTGAGGAGTTTCGCCTCGGGTTACCAACATAGTCTGTTCCAACTGTGCTTGCTGCTCCTTCGACTACAATTTCTGTCTAGGTGCCTGTTTTTGCACCAACTGGGGTTCACTGCAACTATTATGATAACTTTGGGCACGGCTACTAGAGTTGTGTGGTGTGGAAAAAAGGAACAAGTGTGTGGGGGTGGATGATCCAAGGGACGGCAGGGAGGCCCTTACTCTACAGGAGGATAGATCAGAACGTCAGGTTCTCAGCAAGATGACTCTGTTCAGCAGCTCTGGTAGGCTCTTCTTCAATATCTCACAGTTCAGCAGGCTCTGTCAGTCTAGCTCAGACGTCTCCTCTAGGTACCTCTTAGGTTCTAGACTCTGGTGTCTCTCTCCACGTGACATCGAACTCCACATCTCTCACTTCAGTAGGACCTCCTTTTTCCTACTCTATTGAGACAGCTGACGGTACAATACTCCTCTGTCTATTAGCTGTCAGGGCACTCTTATCCACTATCTTCCATCCACTGTTGAGACGATCTCGCGGTTGTCTCTTTCTGACTCTTTACCCATTTCTCTACTATCACAGTCTTCCCTTGGTCTGTCTCCAGTAATTCCTTCTGTACCCCCCTCTTATGCTGCCTCCTGCAGCATCGTCTGTTGTTCCTGCTGCACCATTGACTTGTTTCTCTGGTGTTCACTACTCCAGGCGTCCTCGTCCTTCACTAGCCTCCTCTCCTGGTATCTTGCCTGCACCTTCATCTAATTCCCCTGATGATGCTTCTTGTTAAACCTTTCATGATTGGACATCCCTTCGGTCTCCTGATCATCTTGGTTTTCCTTCGATAGCTCATACTCTCTCTGTCACTAAGCCTAGTTCTTATCGTGAGGCTGCTCCTCTTTCTGAGTGGTAGCTCGCTATGGCAGAGGAGTTCGATGCTCTTCGGTGTACGGAGACTTGGGATATTGTATCGGCCCCTGTAGATGCTCGTCCTATAACGTACAAGTGGCTGTACAACTTAACCCGGTCTGATGGTACTATCAAGCGCTGCAAGGCTCGTCTTATGGCTCGCGGCTTCCAGCAGGAGTACGGTCGTGACTACGAGGAGACTTTTGCCCTTGTTGCCTATATAACCATTGTTCGCACTCTTGTTGCAGTTACTTCTGTTTGCTAGTGGTCTCTGTCTCAGCTGGATGATAAGAATGCTTTTCTTAATGGTATTTTGCATGAGGTATACATATAACCACTACCTGGGTATTTTGTTCCAGATGGGCACGTTTGTCGTCTCCGTCGTGCTCGTTATGGCCTCAAACAGGCTCCTCGTGCTTGGTTTGCGCATTTTACCTCAGTGATTACCGCTGTCGGTTTCATTGTTAGTTCCCATGATCCTGGTATTTTTGTCCATATTTCACCTCGGGGTAGGACACTGCTTCTTCTGTATATAGATGATATGCTCATCACTAGTAATGATTCCTCATTCTTCTCGTATGTGAAGAAGCAGCTCAGTGAGTTGTTTCTGATGACTGATCTTGGTTCTCTTACGTACTTCCTTGGGATTGTGGTCACTTCCATGCTTGAAGGCTACTATCTCTCCTAGTAGAAGTATGTCCAGGATCTTCTTGATCGTTCTGGTCTGATTGACACTCGCACTGGTGAGACTTCCATGGAGCTATCCTTCAGCTTCGTGCTGCTGATGGTGATCTTCTCGAGGATCGTACTCATTGATACCATCTTGTTGGGAGTTTGGTGTATCCTGTAAGCACTTGTCTTGGTATTGCTCATGTTGTTCATATCTTGAGTTAGTTCATGGCTTGTCCTACCCACCTTCACTACAATCATCTTCTTCGTGTTCTTCACTATTTGCGTAGGACTATCTCGTCGTTTTTCTCCCTAGCTTCAACTCACTACAGTTTCAGGCGTACTCCGATGTGACCTGAGCTAGTGATCCCTCTGATTGTTCTCTTTCTGCTTACTGTGTTTTTCTTGGCTCCTCCCTGATTTCCTGGAAGACAAAGAAGCATACTACAGTTTCTTGTTAGTGCTGAGGCTGACTGAAGAGCTATGGCAGCAGTGACAACAGAGGTTACTTGGTTGAGGTTTCTACTTACAAATTTCAATGCCTGTGATGGGACCTACAACTCGTCTGAAAGTACATGTGCTATCAGTATTGCCCGCGATCCAGTGAAGCATGAGCTCACCAAGCACTTTGGTGTGGATGTTTCATACATTCGCTCACAGGTGCTGGAAGGAGTGCTTGCTCTACGGTTTGTGCCCTCAAACTCACAGATTGCTGACTTCTTCACGAAGCTACAGACTAGGGTGCAACATTTGTATTTTCTCTCCAACACAACGTGTGTGATCCGCCATGAGTTTGCAGGGGGTGTTAGAGTAGGCATATTCCTTTGGTAGACTAGGCGTATTCCTTCTGTACTCTATATATATTGCCTTTGGGCCTCATGAATATACACACAATATTCATAACACCTTCGATCATTGGTATAACAAGACTTGGGGATAGGGTTAGATGTAGAGTGATATGGGAGAAGGTGGCTTTCAAGGGGAAAGATTTTAGAAGGGAAAGAATAATTGATCCAACACTCACCCTTTTTATAGAGAATGGACTCACTTATCTTAGGAAACTAATATGATATTTTGGGAACCCACTAACTAATCCTATCTCTTTGGAAAGAAATCCGACTTTGGAGGAAAGCAACTATCTTGATTGGCAAGACAAAAAATCTTATAACCCTAGCTACCACCACTAGGGGCGTCCTACCCATGGCATTACACCCCTCCTGGACAAACAACTTGTTCTCAAGCTGTAGGTTGGTGGCCACGATTGATGTCCTTTGTGGCCCCCCAACAGCAGGTGGGCACGCCTGCTCGCATCACACTAGAAATCAGCAAGCCTCTGATGACAAGTGATGGTGATAGTGGGTAGCCCTTAGCAAGTCCCAACATCATGAAGCTCCTGTTAGCTTGGGAAACTAGAACAAGTTAGCCTTTACCACTTCTTGCAGTGTCGTGCTATGCTGTTGTGCTACACATGGCATCATTTCAACCCGATCCGAGGCACCCTATGTGATCCGCGGCACGTATGACAACCTCAAGTCATCGATAGCTTTGGCTATGTCAGGACACGCTTAAGGCTCGCCACTATCGCTAACAACCTTTGTCGAAGTCTTGTTGATCTGATATGATGCTAGCATTGTGCCCTACTGTCGTTGCGGGGTCATCAAGGACTCCAACCGTGGCCACCACCCTACTAAAGGACAAGCTGTTTGTCGAGCAGGTGTGTAATGTCATGGGCGTGGGCCCACTGATCAGGAGGACACACAACTAGAAGGTCAGCCCTAGTTGTAATGCTCCTATCTTGCTAATCTATACAAATTCAGATTAGTTTCCAATGGGATTGGATCGCATATTAGTTTCCAAATTGGCATATCGGTTTTTAAAGATATTTAAGGCCTTCATCCATAAAAGGATGTGTATTGTATGAGTTTTGACAAGCAAGAATGAATTAAATCTTTTCATCATAAAAGGATGAGTATTGTATGACTTTTGACAAGCAAGAATGAATTAAATCTTTCTCGCCCAAAAGTGTTCCTGTAGGGGGAGTGGCACCTGCCTTGGCCCAAAGGCCATGGCGCTAGCAAGGCAATCGGCAGCAGGCCAGGAAATGGCATATGTACCCCTACAAGGGTAGATTTAGCTAGGGGTGTTTATGTAATTCCAAGTAGAAGACATGTGTACCCCTATAAAGATAGGGATAGATAGAGGTATCTGTGTAATTAAGCCCCATGGCTATAAATACTTGCCTAAGTGCGTCATGGGGAAGACAAGAACTCTCTTTTTTAACCAAAAGCTAGACATCACAAACTTCCATATACTAGCACAAACTTCTATTGCCATATCCAGGGTGTGCAAGGCTACATGCAGCCTCCTCACAGTCCCCCCTTCTTTTACTATTTGGTGTGTAACCGCAGCAGTTGGCGCCATTCGTGGGGACGGCATAGAAGCTACAAGTTAAGGTGGGAGTGGTCGAAGCCGATGGCGCTGAAAAAAGCAGAGACGTTGACACCAAAGAAGGTGTTGACCACAAAGAAGGCGGCGGCATCGACCACCAAGCAAAAGAGAAGCACAACCTCTGAGCCTAGTGCGACAAGGATGACGGAAGTAGCCCTTGAAGGACCCTTGGAGCAGTAGCACACCGGTGCAGCAGCAACGATGGACAGCATAGGCCCTTCGATGACTACCTTGACAGTAGGGTCAGAAGAGCAACGAACAAAGGCGGTAGCCAGTACAAACCCCAGAGTCGACGCCAACATTGGTGCTGTCACTGTCACTGCGCAAAGAGTGGAGAGGGTCCTCCCCCCATTGCAGGTACAAGCAGAGACGCCCTTGAAGCAATCTGCGGGACGCTACAACAGGAGCTGGCAGACCTGCAACGAGTTGTGTGCGAGATGCGGGAGAACCAAGCCCGGGCAGCACCCGCCTTGGCAGCAGTGGAGGTAACCATGGCCGGAGCAGAGGATCGACGAGCCCGTGTGGGAACCTCTCGCCGCATGGATCCGAAGTCGCCTCTTTCCGTAGGGTTGTGCAGCAAACCACCTGGTCGAAGGACTTCAAAATGCCTACAATGGAGCCGTAGAAGGGCGAGTCGGACCCCCGCGAATTTTTGCGCATCTACGAAATGGCGATCGAAGCAGCGGGAGGCAACGACACAACTTAGGCTCCCCCTCGCTCTCCAAAGGGTGGCACTCTCTTGGTTTTTCACCATCGCACCTGGTTCCGTGTATGCATTGGAGCAGATCCGGAGCCTTATGCATAATAATAATTTACATGGAGCGCGTTGACGTCGACCAGCTCTTCGCAGTGAGGCAGGAGTCGAGAGAAGCTGTGGACCTACTTCAAGCGCATCGCGAAGGTCTGCTGCTAGGTTAGAGATGTCAACGACACCACCACCATAATCAACGCGGCCATTTGAGGTCTCCAAAAGGGTCCACTCGCTGAGTACAATGCGCGAAAGCGCATAAAGTCAGCTAAGCTCTTTAATAAGATGGAGGAATACGCTAAGGCGAAGGAAGATGCAACACAGCGGGAGGCTGAGGCAAAGCCGGTAGCCCCCGAGGCAAAGGCTGCCCCAGGGGGCACCAAGGAAGAACCAAGTCGCAAGCAGTGGAGGGAGGCTCGTTCCAAATACGTCTTTGGCATTGAAAGAGCCGACGAAGGTAGTGCCGCTGGAGGTCGCGACCATGGCCGGAGGGGTCGCGGGCGTGGAAGGGGGCGAGGTCACGAGGACGGGCATTAGCAAGGGCTTTGGTGCGAGGTACATGGCCGCGGGGACCACCTCACCCGCAATTGCTCCTCCATCGTGGCCCTCTGCGAAAGCGTAACCAGGGAGCGAGCTCAAGACACCAACACACTGGTAATAGCGCATGTATAGTAGCATCTGGAGGCACCCCAGATTCAACCCCTCCCACCCTACTACGGATTCAGGGCCCAGAGACCACCCCGCACCGAGTGATCAACGCCATCTCGAGCGGGTTGCCCCTGGACTTCCCCTCCAAAAGAAAGAGAAGGGCTTATGCCCGTCGGATCCATCATGTTGCAGCATACTTGCGTAGGTGTTCTGGAGTGGGCTCACGTGGACATACGTTCAGAGCGGAGGATGCCACAAGGATAGACTTCCCCTAACAGGATCCCTTGGTAGTCACGGCCAACATTGCTGGCTGCGAGGTGTGGCAGGTTTTGGTCGATGGTGGAAGCTCCGCAGACCTCTTGTTCGCAGATGTCTTCGACTAGATGGGCCTCCCTCGAAGCAGACTAGCACCGACCCACATACCCTTGCAAGGTTTCAGTGGGCTGATCAACACCATAGGGTAGACAGCGCTCGAAGTGCTTTTCGTGCAGGAGGTGTGGAGCAGGCATGAAGTCGTCATGTTTGACGTAGTCAATCTGCAATACCCATACAATGCTATTCTAGGGAGGGCCACCCTCAACACATTTGGCGTAGCCCCGTACCACAACTACCTTTGCATGAAGCTCCTGAGTCCTGAAGGAATCATCACAGTAATGGGCGATCAAGACCTTGTGCGACAAATTGAAGTCAGCGCGCGGGGCCTGCACTAGAAAGTCCACGTTGAGAGTGACGGACCCACCCTATCTTTCGCCTCTAGATGGACGCCCAAGCCGAAGCCAGGTGGTGATGTGAAGATGATCCCGCTCCAGCTAGAGGACCCAACAAAGCAGGTATCGATCGGAGCTAGCCTCACCCCCGAGGCAGAACAAAAACTCATGGCCGCGCTGCGCAAGAACGCGGACATCGTTGCACTCCAACATCGAGCATAAGCTGGCGGTCCGCCCCGACGCGAACCCAGTTAAGCGGCAAATGAGGTGGATGCCCCTCGATTGCTGGCCAGCCCTGTCCTGGTTAAGAATCCAATGGGGCCTAGCGCATGTGCGTCGAATTCACCAACCTCAACAAAGCATGCCCTAAGGACAACCATTTGTTGCCGCGTATCGATCAGCTGGCCGGTGCGATGCCCGGATGTGAAATGATGAGTTTCCTGGATGTGTACTCCGGGTACCACCAAGTACAAATGGCGAAGGAGAACAGGGCAAAAACAAGCTTCATTCTCCCTGGTCCCAGGCCATCAAGGCGTGTTGGTAGTCGCCAAGGTGAGTCCGTCGAATTAGAGGGAGCCCCTAGTCGAGGAGTCGCCGTTAAGGCGAACGAAGCTAGGCCAAGGCAAAGCCATCGAGGCCAAGTTGAACCATGCCGAGGTGAAGCCATCGAGATGTGTTAGAGCTTGTTGAGTTGAGTCTGTCGAACTATGGGAAGCCCCTAGTCGAGCAAACACCGTCGAGGCAAAGCGACGTCCGACCGAGGTAGAAGCCATCGAGGCCGAAGTGAACCACACCGAGGCCAAGCTACCGAGGCGTGTTGGTGGTCGCTGAGATGAGTCCGTCAATCTAGAGGGAGCCTTCGGTCGAGCAGACGTCATAGAGATGAAGCGACGTTCGGTTGAGGTAGAAGTCAGCAAGGCCGAAGTGAACCACGTCGAGGCCAAGCCATCGAGTCTTTGGTGGTCACTGAGGTGAGTCCATCGATTTGGGGGGGCCCTAGTCGAGTAGACACAGTTGAGGCGAAGCGACGTTCGGCGAAGGCAGAAGCCATCAAGGCCAAAGTGAACCACTCCAAGGCCAAGCCATCGAGACGTGGGCCACTCCACGTCCGGGGCTCTGGGGCCGGTCTGAGGTCAACTTCGGACCTTGCCCTGGGTTGGCTCCTAGCCCCTCCGGGGTCGTAGCTATAGGTCTTGCGTACCTAGCCTGGTGTCGGCCCAAACCTCTTTGGGGTCTGGCTCGGACCCCTCTAGGGTTAGTCTTATGCACCTTGCTCAGGGTTGGCCCCAGGGTAGGTCTAGCGGACCTCACTGAGGTTGACTTATGGACTTAGCTTGGGGTAGGCCTTCCCATGGGTGTCATCCCTTCGAGGTGGTTGTGGGCCCAAGGTGGCGCGGGGACCCTCCCCAACAGTTTTTGTTTTTTATTGTTCGTTGCTGAGGCATATGATTTTGTTAGTTGCATTGATTATAGCATCAGCTCTAGATGTTACAGGGACTGTTTCTGTAGAAATCAAATAGCAAGATACAAATTACAATTGAATGAGAGCATCTGAATTGCTTCCTATTATTGTTGCATGAGACAAGGAACTCCTGAATTCTAATTCAGAACCTCCAACATTAAGTACATCATGTAATAATGTTTCTTGTGGGCTCTTGAGAAGAACTACTGTAAAGACAGAGGCCTTTATGTCCTCTACCATGCCCTCATTAAGTACATCATGTAATAATCTTTCTATCCTTATATGCCTTGGTTTCTTTATCTGTATATGGCATATTCCTCAATTTATTCCCTTGTACTCCCTATATATATTGCCCTTTGGGCCTCATGAATATACACACAATATTCATAACATGGTATCAGAGTAAGGGCTCTGACCTTGTTCTTTCGCTGCCTCCGACACCGCCCAGGCTGTCGCCGCCGCTGCTTAGGCCGTCACCACCGCCGTCCGGACCGTCGCCGCCCAAGCCGCTGTTGGAGTTGAATCACTCAACTCCTTTCTTTCTTGATGTGCTTCACACACCCACACTTTTACTGTCTACGTACTATGAAATCACACACTGATTTCTCACTCACTAGTTGGCTTTCTCACAGACATACTGATTTCAGAACAACGAAGGAGACAATGAAAAACACACAGGTATTGCAACGCCAACTCCTTGCGTCTTTTATGTTGGCTCCTGTTATTTAACACCAATGCAAAGTACAACTAACAGAGATACTTGCGGTGAGCTCTACTGCTCGATCCACCACTCACGCCATGTCTCCTACAGAAGCGCACAAATAGATATGCATGGAGTCGTAAACTACTTGATCCACTTCTTACGCTGACTGAGCTAATTAAGCAACGTGTGCATGCACAACAACATGCACCATTATAATGACCTGACCCACTAACTCTAGCATATGCAATTAACTCTTAATCTCATGTGCAGCCTTCCACTTTACAATACCTCATGCATGCACTTGCCGCTTCACACGGCACGTCGGCCTCACGCCATACATGCAATCCAGCTCAAGTCATCAGCCCGCACGTCTCACACGTTCTACTGCTGTGCACATGATCTGCTGGTACCATGTATTGCTACCATGCACAGGCCTGCACAATTGTTCACTACAAGCAAAACAACAAATTAAACATGCAGATACAACTTATCAAGATTAACGCTTAACAACCACCGCCACCGCTCGGGTTGTCTCCGCCCAAGCCGCCACCCAGGCCACCATCGCCCAAGCCACCGCCGCTAGATCCGGTGCTACCTCACTCGATCTGGCGTCGCTAGCCAGATCCAGCCGATCCATCATTGCTGTCGCCACCGCTCGGGCCACTGTTACTCGCTGGACTCTTGCTCTTGGTGATAGCAAGATCCTAACTCTCATGGAGAGGATGACACTAGGAGATGGGGCAATTTTCTTCTTATTTATTGCTCACACAATGCCATACCAACCTGAGGGGTTGGGGATACAAATTTATAGGCTGAGAACCAGCCAAGCATATGCTAAGATGCTATCCTAGATGCTGTCCTAAAGCGGTCAATATGCTGTCCTAAAGCAGATGCTGTCCTAAAAGCAGATGCTGTCCTAAAAGCAGATGCTGTCCTAAAAGCAGATGCTATCCTAAAGCAAAAGCAGATGCTGTCCTAAAAGCAGATGCTGTCCTAAAGCAGTCAAAAAACAAAAACTACCACAGCCCCAAAACTACCACAGCCCCACAAAGACCACAGTACAGGGACTTATTCATCATTCTCCCCCTAAGTCTTGTGCGTCGTCTTGTGGGAGGGTTGAACCATCCTGATCTTGGAGCAGAGCTCAAGGAACTTGATCCTTCCAAGAGGCTTGGTGAGCAGATCCGCAAGCTGATCCGTGGTGTTGATGTAGCTTGCCTTGATGCTTCCTTCATCCAAGCAGCCTCGGATGAAATGGTACTTCACCCGGATGTGCTTGCTCCGTTCATGAAAAACGGGGTTCTTTGCCAGGGCTAGAGCGGACTTGCTGTCCACCCTGAGCTCCACTGCTTCAGTGTCCCTGCCGAGGAGATCACCAAGCAGTCGAGCGAGCCAGAGCGCCTGAGTCGAAGCGGTGGAAGCCGCTATGTACTCGGCCTCACAGCTAGACAGGGCCACCACCTGCTGCTTGACTGACTGCCAGCTAACGAGGCACTTGCCGAGGAAGAAGAGAATCCCGCTTGTGCTCTTGCTGGTGTCAATGTCGCCTGCGTGGTCGCTGTCGCTGTACCCGATGAAGTGTGCCGCGCCGGGACACCTCGGGTAGTGCAAGCCGTAGTCGGAGGTGCCCGCAACATAGCGGAGGATCCTCTTTACGGCCTGCTGATGCTCCGTCGTCGGTCGCTGCATGAACCGACTGACGTAGCCGACGGCGAACGCCAAATCCGGACGCGTGTGGACGAGGTAGCGAAGGCTGCCCACGATGCGCCGGTACTGCGTCGCGTCCACCTCCTCCGCCGTGCTGTCGCGGCTCAGCTTCAGTCTTTCCTCCATAGGAGTGTGGGCTGGGTTGCAGTCGGTGAGCCCGCCCAGCTCGACGGTGCGCTTGGCGTAGGCGGTCTGACGAAGGGAGATACCGGAGCTGTCCTGGTGGACCTCGATCCCCAGGTAGAAGGAGAGGAGCCCCAAGTCGCTCATCTGGAAGGCGGTCTTCATCTCCGCCTTGAACGCCTCGACCTCGGCCTCCTTGGAGCCGGTGATCACCAGGTCGTCGACGTAGACGCCTACCAGCAGAGCATTGCCGCCTTTGCCCCGCCGGTAGACCGCAGCCTCGTGTGCGCTCTGCTGGAACCCCATTTGCTTGAGGGTGGAGTCCAGCTTAGCGTTCCAGGCTCGTGGTGCCTGCCGCAAGCCGTAGAGGGCCTTGCGCAGGCGGAGAACCTTGCCCTCCTTGCCGGGGATGACGAATCCCGGCGGCTGACGGACGTAGACCTCCTCCTTTAAATCGCCGTTGAGGATGGCGGACTTGACGTCCATGTGATGGACGCGCCAATCCTCCTGGGCTGCAAGTGCGAGGAGAAGACGAACGGACTCCATGCGCGCGACGGGTGCGAAGGCGTCATCGAAGTCGACCCCCTCCTGCTGCACGAAGCCTCGTGCTACCAAGCGAGCCTTGTGCTTGACGATGGCGCCGGCTTCATCCCGCTTCAGCTTGAACACCCACTTAAGGGTGATTGCGTGGTGACCGGCAGGAAGATCCGCCAGCTCCCACGTCCGGTTCCGCTCGACGGCGTCCATCTCCTGCTTCATCGCGACATGCCACGCCGCGTCTCCCTCCGCCTCAGCGAAGGAGCGAGGCTCGCCGTCGTCGCACGCCAAGTGCAGCTCCGCCTCGAAGTCGCGCTGCGCCAGTCCAGGGACGGGCAACTCGCCGAGGATGTTGTCCATGGTACGATAGCGCAGAGGTTCGTCGTCGTGGTAGACGTCGACGCGGTCCTCGTCGTGAGATAGCGGAGTAGCGAACTCCACCATGCGCTGCTCGTCGTGGACCGAAGCTGTTGGGGCCGATCCCGGTGGTGTGGCCGCCGGTGCAGGAGAGTGGTGAGCCGGTGGTGAAGAGTGGGGCGTAGCCGGTGCCGAAGGTGGTGGAGCACTCGCCGGAGCTGGTGGCGAGCAAGGTGTCGAGGTGGACGAGCTCGGTGAAGACGAGCTGCTAGCTCCCCCGGCTCTCTCGAAGTGGACGTAGTCGATAACAAAGTCCCTGAGAGTCGAAGTCAAACCGTCGTCCACCGCCTTGTCCCACGTCCAGCCTCGCCCTTCGTCGAACACAACGTCACGCGAGATGCGGACTCGCTGTGTGTCAGGGTCGAGGATGCGGTAGGCCTTCGAGCCCTCCGCGTAGCCGATGAACACTCCCGGAGTGCTCCTGTCGTCGAGCTTACCAATGTGGTTGCTCCTTGGCGAACGCGAGGGAGCCGAAGACCCGCAAGTGGGAGACCGCCGGCTTGCGCCCATGCCAAGCCTCGTACGGCGTCCTGCCGTCGAGCGCCTTGGTAGGTGAGCGGTTGAGGATGTAGACGGCCGTCACCACCGCCTCTCCCCAGAAGACAGCCGGCATCCCCCTCTGCTTGAGGAGGGCCCGAGCCATCCCCACAACCGTCTGGTTGCGCCGCTCGACGACGCCGTTCTGCTGCGGGCTGTACGGCGCGGAGTAGTGGCGCTGAATGCCCTCATCAGCGCAGTACGACGCGAATTCAGCCGCCGTGAATTCGCCGCCGTTGTCTGTGCGCAGCACGCGCAGCTTGCGGCCGCACTCCGCCTCCGCAACAGCCTGCGTGCGCCTGATGGCGTCCGCAGCCTCTCCCTTGCTGCCGAGGACCATCACCCACATGTAGCGGGAGAGGTCGTCGACGAGCAGCAGGAAGTAGCGTCGTCCTCCTGGTGTGGCCGGTGTCACCGGGCCACACAAGTCCCCGTGCACGAGCTCGAGCCTCTCCTTGGCTCGGAAACTCGCCTGCTGGGGAAAGGGGAGTCGCCTCTGCTTCGTCAACACGCAGACGTCGCAGAGCTGCTCCACATGGTCAAGGCACGGCAGGCCTCGCACCATTTCTGTGGCACTGAGCCGCTTCAGGGCCTCGAAGTGAAGGTGCCCAAATCGCTCGTGCCACTGCCACGCCTCGTCGTCCCGACGAGCAGCGAGACAGATGGGTTGTGCCACCTGCACGTGAAGAGTGTAGAGTCGATTTGCGCCTCTGGTTACCTTGGCAAGAAGGCGGCGTCGAAGATCCCAAATCCGCAGCACCCCGTGCTCGATCTCGACACGCGAGCCGTTCTCATCCAGCTGTCCCAAGCTGATGATGGAGTTCCGCAGATCGGGGATGTAGTAGACGCCGGTGAGCAGCCGGTGCTCGCCAGTCTTGGCGACTAAGACGACAGAGCCGACGCCCTTGATCTCCACGGCGGAGGCATCGCCAAACTTGACGGTGCCTCGAACGCCTGAGTCGAGCTCGGAGAAGAACTCCCGCCGCCCGGTCATGTGGTGGGTGGCGCCGGTGTCGAGGCACCACCCGTCGGTCTTGTCCTTGCCGGGACTGTCGCCGAGGAGGGCGTGTGCTTTGGGCTCGTCAAGGTGGAGGAGAGCCACTGCGGCCGGTGCCGCTGGAGGTAGTTCAATGCTCGCATGAGCAATGAACAGGACCGGCTGCTCCTCCTCCTCCGCTTGTGCGACGTGGGCCTGGCCGCGTCGTGGCTGTCGACACTCCTTGGCCCAATGACCAAGCTTGCCGCAGTTGTGGCAAGAGTCGTCTCGTGCCGGCTTTTGCTTGCCAGCATCGCCGCCCTGGGCGCCTCCTCGCGCCCCTGCTTGGGCGTCTTTGCGCGGCTTGCCGCGCTTGCCATGCTTGCGGCCGCCTGTCGTGGAAGAAGGCTCCCCCTTCTTCCTGTCACCTTGGCCGGCAGCCCACTGCTCCCGAGTGAGAAGGAGCTTCCCGCCAATGGTGACAGGTCCCGAGAGGCTCTGTGGCTCATCGATGTCGACGACCTTGAGGCGACCCAACGCCTCCTCGATGGTCATCGTGGAGAGGTCCAGCAGAGACCCGATCGAGCGAGCCATCTGCTTGTACTTCTCGGGGACGCAGCGGAAGAGCTTCTCCACAGCTCTCTCCTCGCCGTAGGTGTCGTCACCGAACTGCACCAACTTCTGCAACAGAGTGTTGAGACGGAGAGCAAAGTCATCAACGTCTTCACCTGGCTTGAAGGCCAGGTTCTCCCACTCCGTGTGTAGTGCCTGCAGTGTAGACTTGCGGGCGCGGTCGCTGCCGATGCGTGCTGCAGCGATGGCGTCCCAAGCCTCTTTGGCAGTCCGCTTGCTGGTAAGCGAGAACTGCATCTCGGGCGGGACTGCAGCGATGAGAGCATCCAGCGCCCGTCGATCCTGGTCGTAGTCGACGTCGCCGTACCGGACTGCATCCCACATATGCCGCACCTGGAGCCTTACCCTCATCACCGCAGACCACTCGACATAGTTGGTCTTGGTAAGGGTAGGCCACCCGCCGCCGGGGCCGACGTCCCTGACGACAGCCTGGTACTCGTGGTGACCACGGTACCGAACCGGGGAGAGAGAGCCGCGTTGCCTGTGAGGGCCGCACTCTCCGTCGACCCGTACGCCGTCGCCGTGCGCGCCTCCTCCAGGAGCGCCACCGCCGTGCGCGCCTCCTCCAGGAGCGCCACCGCCGTGCGCGCCTCCTCCAGGAGCGCCACCGCCGTGTGCGCCTCCTTCAGGAGCGCCGCCGGCGCGTCCGCGCCTGTCTGGGCTGCCGCCGCGCTCTTGCGCGTGCGCGGCTGCCCATTGCGCCGTTCGCCCTTGCGCTGCCTCCCTCTCCATCAGCTGAGGGTCCGCGTCGGCGCTGTCATCAACAGAGCCGGAGCTGCTGTTGCTGCCGCGCAGAGCCTTGACCTCTGCTGCTGCCGCACGCGCTGCATCTGCCGCCGTCGCCGCTTCCACCTCCGCTCTGGCTACTGCCAGCTCCGCCGCTGCCAGCCTTGACGCCCTTTCCGCCGCCGCAGCGGTCTCTACCGCCGCTCGCTTGCGCTGCTCTGCCGCGGCGAGCTCGGCCGTCTGCTGACGCCGCATGCTCGAGGCGACCGAGCGCTGAGACTGCCCTGCGGACATGGCGCGCTACTGGGGGGCTGTTGCGTGGAGAGAGGGCTGCTTCTGACGAGCTGCTGCCCGTCTCCGGAGAGGAGTGAGCGGGGACAGCCGGAGCTGCTGCTGCTACCGGCTGGGGCTGCTGTGAGGCCGGAGAAGGAGATGAGCAGGAGATGCTCAGGCTACAGGATACTAAGGCTCTGATACCACTTGTTACTCGCTGGACTCTTGCTCTTGGTGATAGCAAGATCCTAACTCTCATGGAGAGGATGACACTAGGAGATGGGGCAATTTTCTTCTTATTTATTGCTCACACAATGCCATACCAACCTGAGGGGTTGGGGATACAAATTTATAGGCTGAGAACCAGCCAAGCATATGCTAAGATGCTATCCTAGATGCTGTCCTAAAGCGGTCAATATGCTGTCCTAAAGCAGATGCTGTCCTAAAAGCAGATGCTGTCCTAAAAGCAGATGCTATCCTAAAGCAAAAGCAGATGCTGTCCTAAAAGCAGATGCTGTCCTAAAGCAGTCAAAAAACAAAAACTACCACAGCCCCAAAACTACCACAGCCCCACAAAGACCACAGTACAGGGACTTATTCATCAGCCACCACCATCGTTGATCTAACCACCGCACCATCCAGCGCCTCCTGTTAGACTTCATTGCCTTGGTCGCCGCGCCGTCCAGTGCCGCCTGTCGATGGCTTCCATTCCATCTGTTGCGATCCCATTCTCGGGAACAAAGCTCCATGGAACAAACTATAGGTTATGGTCTTCTCTAATGGAGATCACGCTTGATGGTCTCCGCCTTTGGGGACATGTCATCGGCGCACGCCCTGCTCTGCCATCGCTGGTTTAGCCTCCTAGGCAGTCTACTTCTGCACCTCCTACAGCAAATGAGGCTGCCAAGAAGGAAGCAAAGACTGCTGCTGATGAGGCTTTTCAGTATGCCATTAACACTTTCGAGCGCTGGTGTGCTGATGAGGCCCGTGTTCATGCCATCCTGGTGGTCAGCGTCGACGACTCCATCCAGCCAGACATTGTTGGTCTACGGTCTACTCGACAGATCTAGGAGTACTTACATGAGCGATACCAGCATTGCAGGGATGCTTAGTTCTTTTTGCTTCAGCGTGAGTTGGAGATGCTTTGCCAGGGAGATTCTTCCGTTGACAACTTCTTTCGGGCCTAGACAAGTCTCTGGCGCCAGCTAGATGAATTGGCCTCTCCACTTTGTCAGGGGTGTCACAAAGTGCAAAAGGCGGATCATGATTGCGTTCACCTTTATGACTTCGTCTGCCACCTTCGCCCAGAGTTTGAGCTTGTCGGAGCTCAGCTGCTGAGCCGCACTTCTCGGCTAACTGTTATAGTCCCTTTCGACGCTTCGGGCTCAAGAGATTCGTCTCCGGTTAGCAGCACAGTCTGTTCCGACTGTGCTTGTTGCCCCTTCTTCAACAATGATATTTGCTTCGACTACGGCCTCTCCTCAGGTGCCTGTCTCCGCTCCTATTTTCGCACCAACTAGAGTTCAGTGTAACTACTGCAAGAACTTCGGGCCCGACTACTAGAGTTGTGCGGTGCGGAAAAAGCGAAACAAGACACGTGGAGGTGGGCAACAAAAGGGGGGCAGGGATGCCCTTCACAGGAGGACTGACCAGCTCATCAGGTTTTGCTCAAAAAGGTCACTCTGTTCAGCAGCTCTGCCAGGCTCTACTTCAGCAGCTCTCTCACAGCTCAGCGGGTTCTGCTAGTTTAGCTCAGATGTCTCCTCCAAGAGCCTCTTGGGTTCTAGATTCTGGTGCCTCTTTTCACATGACACCGGACCACATCTCTCACTTCAGTAGGACCTCCTGATTTTCCTGTCTGTTGAGACAACTGACGGTATTTCCTTGTCTGTCAGCTATCAGAATATTCTTTTGTCCACTGACTTTTCTGTTCCAGCTATTTCTCATGTTCCCCAGCTTACCATGCAGCTTCTTTCGGTTAGATAGCTCACCGATCTTGGTTGTAGGGTTTTTTTACTCTCACACCTGTTTCGTCCAGGATCGACAGACAGGGATGGTACTTGGGGCTGGCTAGCGCCGTAGGGATCGTCGGGGTCTCTACATTCTCGACCGCCTCCACCTTCCATGCACTTCAGCTGCTCCTACTACGTCTGCCTCTACCGCCACTGCTGCCACCACCTTTGGAGTTTTTGCGCGGCATCACCATTTAGGACACCTGTGTGGGTCCCGTCTTCCTTCATTAGTTCGTCAATGTGTTCTTGGACGTGTTATTGTTGACACATCAATGTTTTGTCAGGGTTGTAAGCTGGGCAAGCAGCTACAACTTCCTTATCATTCGAGTGAGTCCATGTCTTCTCGTCCTTTTGATTTAATTCATCCTTTTGATGATTATTCCCGTTTCACTTGACTTTTTCCCTATGACTAATCGTGGTCAGTTTTTTGTGATCTATCGTAGTTTTACCACGATGGTTCGTACTCAGTTTGAGTCCTTTATTCGTACTTTTCGCTGTGATTTTGCGGAAGAGTACTGTTCTGGTACTTTCAGACAATTTCTTTCTAAGCATGACACTCTTTACCAGTCTTCTTGTCCTGGTGCTCATGCTCAGAATGGGGCTGCTAAATGCAAGCATCGTCATCTACTTGAGACTGCTCGCACTCTTCTTTCTTCTCATGTTCCACCATAGTTCTGGGCGGAGGCTGTTTCTACGGCTGCATATTTCATCAATATGCAGCCTTCCACTAGAGCCCACAGTAGTCACCTTCATATTTTTGGCTGTACCTGTTTTGTCCTGCTATAGCCTCGTGAGCACACCAAACTGTCAGTGCAGTCAGTTGAGTGTGTTTTCTTGGGTACAGTTCTGAGCATAAGGGTTATCGCTGCTATGATCCTTCTGCTCGACGGATTAGGATCTCACGAGACATGTTTAATGAATCTCAACCTTTCTTCTATCGAGATTCAGCTCCTCGTCCTACTTCCACCATTGAGATGATCTCCTAGTTGTCTCTCTGACTCTTTACCCCTTTCTCCTCTTTCACAGCCTTCCTCTAGTCTATCTCCAGTGGTTCCTTCTGTACCTTCACCTCCTATGTTGTCTTCTGCAGCACCGCCTCTTGCTCCTGCAGCACCACCGTCTCATTTTCTGGGGTGCACTACTCTAGACGTCCTCATTCTTCACCAGACTCATCTTTTGGCAACATGCCGACAGCCCGACACCAATGTCTGATTCCTCTGATGATGCTCCTCGTTACGCCCTTCGTGACCGGACATCCCTTCTACCTCCTGATCGTCTTTGTTTTACTTCGACCGCTCATGCTCTCTCTGCCATTGAGCCTAGTTCTTATTGTGAGGTTGCTTCTCATTCTGAGTGGCAGCTCGCTATGACAGAGGAGTTTGATGCTCTTAGACGTACAGAGACTTGGGATATTGTACCGACGCATGTGCATGCTCGTCCTATCACGTGCAAGTAGGTGTACAAGATTGAGACTATGTCTGATGGTACTATTGAGTACTACAAGGCTCTTCCAGCGGGAGTATGGTTGTGATTATGTTGAGACGTTTGCCCCTGTTGCCCATATGACCACTGTTCGCACTCTTGTCGTGGTTGCTTCTATTTGTTCGTGGTCTATCTCTCAGCTAGATATTAAGAATGCCTTTCTTAATGGCGTTTTGCAAGAAGAGGTTTACATGCAGCCACAACCTAGGTATTCTGTTCCAGATGGCCATGACCGTCGTCTCCATCGTTCTCTTTATGGCCTCAAACAGGCCCCTCATGCCTGGTTTGTGTGTTTCACATCAGTGATTACCACTATCGGTTTCACTGTCAGTGACCACGATTCTGCTCTTTTTGTGCATGTCTCAGCTCGAGGTAGGACACTACTTCTCTATGTGGATGATATGCTCATTATTGGTGATGATTCCTCATTCATCACATACGTGAAGAAGCATCTCAGTGAGCAGTTTCTGATGACTGATCTTAGTTTGCTTACGTACTTCCTTGGGATTGAGGTTTTTTCCATGTGTGAGGGTTACTACCTCTCCCAGCAGAAGTATGTTCAGGATCTTCTTGATCGGTCTGGTCTGACTGACACTCGCACTGCTGAGACTCCTATCGAGTTCTCTCTTTAGTTTCGTGCTACTGATGGTGATCTTCTTAAGGATCCTACCCATTATCGCCATCTTGTCGGGAGTCTGGTTTATCTTGTGAGCACTCGCTTTGATATTGCTCATGTTGTTCATATCTTGAGTCAGTTCATGGCTCGTCCTACTCATTTTCACTATAATCACCTTCTTCATGTTCTTCGTTACTTATATGGGACAATCTCTCGTCGCTTGTTTTTTCCTAGCTCCACCTTTTCTAGGAACGGCATCATTTCTTGGAAGCTATTCTAAAAATGGAAATACTTTTTGAGCACAACCACACTATGCATGAGCGAACTCCAGTCTTGTGTATAAGTGCTTCCCTTTGTTGGTACCTAATTCTTCATCAATATTAATATGTTAATTAAATCATGTAGTTTACTTTACTCGTGTAAAGTGCTCCCCTATGTTGGTACAGTTCGGCAGACATTGAAAAGTGATGTCTTCTGAATAGAGGAGTTTTAGCAAAAGCGTAATATTCAGAAAGCTCAAGCAAGACACGGAAAGGGAAATGCACAACTTGCAGGTACAAAGGACTGGGAATTGGGGTGAGCGGGGTATAACCTAGTGCAGAAGAGAGTGAACAAAAAGAGGAATTCACAAAGGAACATAAGAACTAGTGTGGGCACATATATAAAAAAATGTGGGTGCATATCGGATTCATTATTGCTCTAGCGTTTGCTAATCCTACATTAGATATAGAAATACTCACAAATCTGTAAATTGCCCAAGTATTCTTTTAGGCTTGGCATAGATTCGGTTATGCTCCCTGTAGAGTTCTGCATTACAGCATTGTTCTATATAATAAGGCAAAATTGTACAATTAATGTCCCAGTTTTGCTGTAGAATCTAATTGCAAATTTTAATTTTACAAAATACTGAAATCAATTTTAGGCACAATATGACTTTATTCTGTGCTCCACATATACAGTATTTGGCAGATCCTTTAGAATATCATGGACATATCACTTAAAAGTTATCAGGTGCATATGAGACAAAGGTGTCCAGCTAAGTGTTCGCAGATGCAGTGAGAAATTAAGGGAAAAGCAAAGGGAGGCTAAATAGCTGTAGCTCAGCTGTTACAGATCAGTGCATATCTACCAAAAGAAATTCTTTCAAGTGTTCATGGTGTCGTTGTGGACTTCCTACCTACTATAGAAATTCTTTCAAGTGTTCATGGTGTCGTGGTGGACTTCCTACCTACTATCTGAAAGCACATCTATAACATTCTGCTATCATGATTTTAAATTTAACTAGATGTGATCCTGCGCATTCATCTTGCGGAGGTCCTTGAACACGAACAGTTAAATGACAGCTTCTTTTGTTATGCCAATCATTTCACAAAGTCTGGTCTGGTAGCATCTGTCTGCAACCCAAGCTATTGTGTGGATAACTGTCTGATTAAGCGTTAAGAGCTAGTACTGGTCAAATCGTCTGCAACTCAAGCAACCTGCCTTTTACCATTTAAGGCTTGCAGTTCTTTTGTATGGTTCTGATCTCCCATATAGTAATTCAACTGGTAGCATTAAAAGTATTCAGCTTCTTTTATAAATCATTTTGTTACCAGTTTTGAGTTCTTTTGGGAAGTCATTGAGATTTGAGAGTACCCATCCTCCATAAAGGAGGAGGGCAAATCTGAACGAACCTGTGGATGCCAAGCTATTGGAGAAAATTGTTACATCATTTCTATGAAGTATGTTCCTGGAGAACAGATTGTCCCCTTAGTTGCATGCAAGAATACCCTCCATATGAGATCATCTCTTTTGGTGTACAGGATGTGATAAGATGTTATACAAATACTCTGTTATTTTGCGATCGCATCAATCAGCTCAGGGGTTTCTATAATCAGATATTAATTGCTATCCAAAACGCTGATAGTTCTTATTTGCAGGCTTTACCACCGCTTTGGTACTGAATCCACAGCACGAGAGGGAAATACTATGTTGAGCACAAACATTTATTCGAGGAATAACTCTCCATGCTAGTAATCGATGATACTGTCATGTTTTGACCATATGAATTTGCTCTTGCCTCTTTATTTGTGAGCTTCAGCTTCAAATTTAACAAATTGGGCAGTATCTTATTTTATTAGCCTGGCACAAAGTGTAGGCTAAGAGGAAAGAACAAACATTGGTCTGGCACTGCAGAAAGTAGGATGGCCTGGCAACAGTCCTGCATATAGGACTAGTTTGCTGATTACAGCTTAGAACACCTTGGATGGATATATTGTAAAATTTATCTTCCGGTTTACTTTGGGGCCCTTGGAACTGACTTCAACAACTTGGATGGCTGTTGAGCTGGTGCTCTTGGAGGTTGTCGAGGCCGAATCGGGTTCTGATCATAATACAGCTTGCGATGCCATATGATAGCTATTATATATGATAACAACTGCAAGTGCTGCTACAATGTACCCTTGTAGGACTGTTGCAGCTGCTACCAATGCAGCCAGGGCTATCGGCACTATTTGGAGGTAAGCGCCAAACCTAAAGAATTTCTTGACTATGTTTTCCATTGCTTGTGCACCGGTGATAGCTGGTGGCACTGAGCAGACAAGCATCATGAGGAGGCCAATTATGCTGGCATACATGGTGACGGCTTCAGCTACTCTGGGGCTTGTTGCTCCTAGCCGCTGACAGTGCTTCCCTTGCTGCTGGCAGTACCAACCGCTCTTGAAGTAGCCAAAGAGTGCCGTCGACAACCCGAAGAACGTGGCTTGTGTAACTTCCAATGAGATGTCGAAGAAGAACGCGAGGATGATGGCGTGAGTGTAGTACACCCTGTTGCCCTCCCCAAATTCATCCGAGTGAGCGCTGTGACACTTCAAGATAAAACCGATATTGTCTTGCACGTTGCCGGTATATAGTAATGGCACAACGCTGAGTAGTGGAGAGATCAGAGAAAAAATACTGAAAATTATCGCTGAAAGTCCATTCTTCTTCTTATCGCACAATGCGAGGGACATGAAGACAATGAACAATGGCAAGATTGTTTGGATTGTGTTAGACCATATAGGTGGTCATGATTAAAGTGATGATTAATAATTGATATTTGGATTGCTTTGGAGTTTGCTTTTGCGAAAGTTTCGGTCGATTGCAGTCAAAGGTTTTGAATCCGAGGGATTTACAATCGGTTCAGAGTGGCTCCGAGTGGTTTTGGCTGCTCCGAATGGTTTCGGTTGCTACGAGTGGTTTTGGTCTGCTTCGAGTAATTTTGGACCAGTCCGATTGGGTCTAAGTGGCATCAGACAGTTTTCAAGTAGTAATGGAGCATCAAACGACGTTCAAGTGGAATCGGAGCATCGGACGATATTCAAGTGCCATCGGAAGATCAGACGGTTTCCGAGTAGCATTGGAGCATCGGACGGTGTTCGAGTCGAACCGAAGCATTGGACGATGTTCGAGTGGCATAGATGCATCGACCACGACATTTGGATCATGGTAAGTCGATCACGACATAACGACCTTACCTAGTCAATGATGGTAAGTTACAGTAAACTGGTTGTAGTTACAGTACTTTTTCATGGTTATAGCTAAATACTTTTCCATGGTTGTAGCTACAGTACTTTTGATGGTCGTAGACTTTGCGATCGATGGTTGTAGACTTTACGGACTGTTATCATAGTTGTAGACTTCGCAGTCTGCTATCATTGTCTTCGGTTTTTCGGTCAGTTGTTGTAGATCTCGTGATATGTAGTCAAAGGCTTCATAGTCAGTACTCGTAGACTTCATGGTCGGTTCGACTACTTCATTCTTGCAATCTTCGAGTACTTTGGTTACTCATGTTAGGCCAACGGGATGACTGGCTGGCGCATGGTGGTCAGGTGGTCGTGGTATTTAGTAATCAAAAGGACTTGGTAGTCAGATGTTTGTATTCGGTAGTCGAAAGGACATGGTACTCGGTAGTTGAAAGGGCTCGGTACTCGATGGTTAGTGATCAGTAGTAGTAGGTGTTTCAATCGGTTATCAAAGATTGTGGTATATGATTGGTACTTGGTAGTCGATACTCGATGGTTCTGTGGTTGGTAGCGATGGTATTCTCGAGTGTTTTGAGTGATAGTATTTCCCAAGTATTTATTATTTTTTAGTACTCGATGAGTTAGCGGTCATAATGTGTCGTCTGAGGCTGAGTTTTGGATAGCGATGGAAATTATAGTCGTGGAAAGATTTGGTTTGCGTGCATGTGCTAATGTTGGTCAAGTTGTGGAGAATTGTGCTTGTAGAAAATGTTCTTTGTTCCTTGATGTGCAGGTAGGTGTGGAGACGATCATGGTCGGTGACGAGGTAGATCAAGACTAGGATGGGGAAGTCTGAGGTCTAGGTGATCGAGAATGTCACGTGAGATGGTTGGGTTCATGTTGGAGCACATAGAGATCAAAGGTGGTGATCCGTGGAGAAGCTACGAGTGGTGCGTTCCAGGAGGCTTTGACACAAGAGGTGACATTGCGTTGAGAAGATACAGGAAGTGCATTCCCGGAGGCTTCGATACATGGTGATGATGCGTGATGAAGATACAGGAGATGCTGTCCTAAAGGCTTTGTCACGTGGTGAGATTGGAAACGTTATGGATAGAGTCCGTAACGGAAAGGATTAGAGATATTGAAAAACCTATGTTTAGAAGGGTTTTGGGTCCCTTGATTTTCGTAAGAGATAGAGTTTGGTATATGTGTTTGATGTGGACACGTCTAAGGTGTTAACCTATAAAAGCAGGAAGAGGTTGTGGGTTAGCACATGGTTTTTGGCTTTCGAGGAGAAAGCTTGTGTTGATTGGTGAGGGTTTTCGTCGAGACGGCTTTTAGGGGTGCTTGTGATGGCATTTTGTAAATCCATAGAAATCCAGCAATAAAGATCATATTGAATCAATCTGGTTTGTGATCTGTTGAAGATTGCTGGTTATTGCGATTAGGTTGAAGGTTATGACCACATGCAAAAGATTTGATTTACTGTTAGAAAAATAGAGCAGTCAAGCATGGTTGAAATCCACATTAGTAAAGTTAGATTATATTGCTTTTGGTTTGAGATTTGTTTTTTAGGTATCAAAAAACGGAGGTAATCATTCAACCCCCTATGACTGCGTCATACGATCTACAAGTGGTATTAGGGTAGATTGTGATGGCATCAGAGAGGTATGTGAATCGTCCCCCATTCTAGATGGTACCAATTTTACTTTTTGAAAGTGTCGTATGCAAGCATATATTAAGGCTCAAGGTAGTGATGTTTGGAATAAGGTTTCTAGTCTGTATGATGTTCCTGTTACAGTTACGACTTTGAATAAAACTAATGCCAATTTGAATGCTCAAGCTCGTAACTTACTGTTTCAAAAGCGTTTCTTGCAAAGAATTTGATCGTGTAGCTCAGGTAGCTTCTGCTCATTTAATATGGAAACTCTTTGCGATTATCATGAAGGAACGACTAAGATTAAGAAAGTGTGCAAGAATCTTTATCAAAAAGAGTACACGGATTTTGCTATAAAACCTAGTGAATCTATATATGATCTTTTTGCTCATTTTGAAAAGATTTTGAGGAACCTGCACGGAGTTGGTGTTGTTCCTGCTGATGGAGATAACACAACTAAACTTTTGAGGTCTTTAGGTTCCGAATGGTTGATAATTGTCACGACTACTAATCAAACTACCGATCTAGATACTCTAACCATGAATGATCTGTACTCTAGATTAAAAACCTATGAGATGGAATCTTTGCCATCTAAGACTGATAAATATTTATCTTTAGCACTTGTGACTAACCCCATGCAGGCTGCTTTGTCAAGGTCAATGTCTGATATTTCCATTTCTGCATTGACTTCCTTTTCAGAGTAACAGTTCGAGTAGCTACCTGAAGAAGGCCTAGTGCTGATATCCTCACGGGCATATAATGTACTCAACAACATGAGGATGAGAAAGTAAGGTGGAGCTCCAGGTCTGATCAGATGCTTCGAGTGTGGCGAACCAAGCCATATCAAGATGGATTGCGTCAACTCAAAGGAAAAGCGGTCAACGAAGATAGGACTAATCATCGTCAACCATCCAAGATTAACACCAAGGGAGGATCCTTCCGTCGCAAGGTTTTAGCCGCTATTGAGTGCCTTGATCTGAGCGATGTGGAATATGAGAGCTACGATGATGACGACCACAACAATAATGATGTCAATGGCAAGAAAAGAACATCGATGATTTCACGGGCATATGCATCATGGCAAACGGCAACAACGATGATGACTACAACGATCTCAATGAGGTAAGATTGTCATATGATCAGCTTGAAGATGGTTTAGTCAAATTTGCTATTAAAATAAAAAAGACCGACAAGAAATTGAAAGAAAATAATCTTGTTGTTGAAAATATTAATTCAGAAATTGCAAGGCTAAGAACTTTGGTTCCAAATGATGATTCATGTTCTTCGTGCACTAGCTTGTTAATTGAGCTTGATAATGTTAGATCCACTCATACAAGTTATGTGAATAAATTTGATGAATTAAAATTGGCACATGAATCTTGTGATGATAAGTTAAAACTTACTAATGACAAAATCGAAAAGCTTAATTAAGTCTAACTCTTCTAAAGCATGTTCTAAGTGTGAGTTGCTACAAGCTAGATTTAATTCATCTCAGGAGTCTATTCAACAAATGACTTAGATGATATGCATGATGCTTTTAGAGTCAAGTTTGAGAAAGTAGTTGGACATAATTAAAGATGTCTCATCTGTGTTTTGTGAGGCTCTGATGGTAGAGGTTGCATCCATAAAGAGAGAGATGCTAGGACAACCAAGAATCTTGAGTGTACAATATGTGCCAACCTAACCATAGAGAATGACTATCTTAAGAAGACCCTTGAAATATTTCTAGTATGAAGAAAAACCTCAATATAATTCTCGACCATTCTAAGGCAAGTGTAAAGAATACAGGTCTAGGGTTCAACTTCTTAGATCATTCCAAAAAGCGCATACGGTAGTGAGAGTTGTACAATGGTAAAATTGAGATCAAACCACCTGAGTCTTTAAATATTGTGTTCAAGTCAGCAGAATTTGTCTAAACCCATTCTAGCAAATCAGGTGCTTTACTTCAATAGGTCCGACCACTCAAAAGGTTAAGTACCAGTATACCTTCTGCAAGAAGGATGGTCACCATGTTGAGTTGTGCTTCCATAGGGTTAAGTTTGAGAGGAGATAGCGGGTGTGTGAGTCTATTAGAGGAGCTCTTTCACCCATGAGTCTTAGAGTCAGACCTTTAGTTTTGAGTTCTCCTAGTGTTAGACATAGGTTCATAGATATATTCTGACTCTTTTGGTGGAGCTAGACAGTATTAGTGTGTTCGTGTACAAGTGAATTAAACATCGAAGATTCGGACTTGCATATTCTGGTTCGGACACCTGAACATCAAAAGATTGGAATGATGTGTCATCTGCCCATGTACGACTTACGAGATTGGAATGTTAGCTGGGGGCACCATACGCTGAACACTCAAAATACATGAGAGAAATTTCTTTCCGTACAAAGGAGAATTGCATGATGAAAGAAGACGCACATACATCGAAGCAACATGGAAGAGGAACTTCGGGCATTTTACTACAAAATCATGAACAGAATTAAGACCAATGCATAACATCGAACCAGTATCAATTGTTCTACCCCATACATACGACTTATGTTGCAATGGTATTCTGACAATTCTTAAAAATGGCCGAAAAGCATTTATCTGTGCTCTCTCAGCTAAATTGTCAATCGGAGAAACGTATCAACATAGTCGTTAAAAAATTTGGCTAGTGTAGCAACCATTGGTTCATGCAGACCAAGCCGGAAGCAGCCAAAGTACTAGCAACGGAGCCGCGGCTATCAGCAAAACGTTTGCCCAGAACTGGAGTAGCTCGGCGGCCCCCTTCAAAGAGGTAGTAGTGGCGGTGCCAGCTTGTCCCGGCCACTGACATAGCATGAACACAACATAGTAGATTAGAAGCCCTGAAACGCCACAAGACGCCAAGGTCTTCGTGCACCTGGAGAGGCCTGACTCATCCATGGAGACCTCTAGGTACGCGAAAGCAGCAACTACCACTGTACCGAGGGCAAAGAGACCGCTTTTGTGCCTTTTTATCTTGTCGACGGTGATGATAGATCTGTCCCGGTCGAGGTGAACGCTGAACCACAGGAGCACCGGCACAAACTCCGGAAGGCAGAACATCACCACGTCCTCACCTATCAGCCCCGCGGCCACTGTGTGCACGGTCACCAGCAGCGCTACAAGCGAGGCCTTGTGGAGCAACTCCGACGCCGCTGCGAAGCCGGGAGTGACTCCGGTGGGCACCAGCCGTGCCATCATCAGTGTCAGCGACCCCAGCGTGGAGCTGAGGAAGAGAAGGAACTGGGAGACGGCGAATTGGTCAGCTTGATGAAGCTGTCCCATCGCGCATAGCACCCAGAACGGCACCGCCGCTATTACCTCGAGCTCCAGCCGGGATTTCGTTTTCTCCTCATCTTTCGCTGCAGAAGTACCACTACTGCTTAGGTTAGCCTCACTGGCGCCGCTGCTGTGCTTCTGCGATCTACTCTCACCGCAGAGCTCCTCGTTGCACAGCACAATGATGAAGGCAAGTGTGATGAAGGGAAAGATGCCGAGCCAGATGTAGTCCAAGTTGATATGTAGTGGCACATAAGAAATCAGCACATCGACGGCTGTATCGATATATATCCTGATGTTGGCATGGCGTGTACTAAGGCCAAGAAATTCGATCCACCGCTTGCACGGCAGCAGCGCCAGACGATATGTGCGCTCGAATCGCGACAGTGGCCGATCCGGCTTATCATATGTGAACTTACTCTCAGATACGAACTTACTCATCACATATGAGAAGTATAGAACGAGCAGAATTATTATACGAATGTATTCTTTATAGGCCTTTATCAAGGGTACTACCAATGGTAACAAAGGTAGCGGGTACACATACACCAGCTCCGACTCCATGAGTATCCTGAAGCACACAAACGAGAGGAGATCAGTACAGATTTCTTGTGAACTGGGATATTTGCATTGGCATATATCTGAAATCCATAAAATTCTGTCAATGTTTTGTGCTAGACTCTACCTTATATACAGTGTGACCTCTCTGCTTGTAATTTCTATGAACACTGCACAGTATTTGAACTGATTTCAGAATAAAACCGCCAAGACACGCAATGGAAACAAACACAGCGAGATAAATAAACATTATTCTTTATATAGACAGAGAATTTGCATGAATAACCAAGTACTGACTTTCTTTGGACTAGTATAGTGCCCGTGCTAACGCTACGGCGGCATTTCAGGGATGCACATGAAAACAACCAAATGACGATATTTTTTTCATAGTTTAAGTTTCACGCAATTGTATATCACCATGTATATAATCTGGAAAACACTCATGTATATCACCAGCAAATTCTGAACTAATGTACAAAATGCCACATTGTGCCTTGCAACATAAAAGGCTTGAATTCAATGTATTTTCAAAAGCTTCCGAAACAGCAGTACTTTGAAGCTCAAGCCCCATTGGAGAATATCTATGGCTAAGCATTTAAGCAATATGTAGGTCCATTTCAAAGTGAAATATGTATACAGATCATTTCGAATATTACAACCACTCTCACAAAAAAATATATTACAACCATATAATATGTAAGGACATACAAGGACGCCATGGTGATCAGTGGTGTTGAAAAAAAATAAGGACGCCATGGTGATCAATGGTGTTGGCACACCATCTACATTAAAGGTTGTTATTAGTGCATCTCAACAAAAACATTTGGAATAGGGCATTGTGAGTTTGTACAATATAAATAATACTCATATGGCAGTTAGTAACTAACTAAAGAAGATCTATTGTAGCTATAAACCATAGAAATGAAATGTACACACTGTTAACAAAGTACTTGGTAATTGGAATGACCTGCTTTCATTTCTCAGGGCAGCCAGCAACTGCATTAGCAATAATAAGAAAACGATTGTTTAGTTGCAAAAAGGAACAGTAGTACTAAAATATATGCTTTGTGCCAATATGTTTTTTGGGGGACAGCATTTTTGCCATATGTACCATTGAAAGCCCTTCTGATAGTAAAACATAGCATTGAAGCAATAAACAGGAGGATGAAAATATTGTATCTCGTACAGAGTCCTTTGAACATCCTTCTAACCTTCTTCCTTTTCTTCATGCTGAACATTTAACCATAAGTATAATTTAAAAACCGATTTAGTAACAATCAAGACAATATTAATAAAAATGGAACGACATTAAAAAAATGAGCAAGAGACTATCAAATGGCTTTTCTTGACTATGTTACCAGTAATTACCATCACCCCCCCCCCAATAGCATGTTTCCATTTTGCTGTACTTCCATATTTTGCTTTGTTTTTATTTCCACTTCACCTGACTTGATTCAATCATGCAGACTATTTGATGCCAACAGCATTCTCTTCTGGCTGGCAATGTGTGCTTATTTGGCTAAACTGTATCTCCACTTTCTAATTCTGCACTTTTTCCTTTAGTTTGATTTCAGATGTTTTCAATTTGATTCCTTATTCTCTAAATTCTCAATTTTTTCCAAAAAATCCTAAAAGGAAGTTAATATGAAGCAGTTAGACATAAAACATGTAAAACATTTAGGGTGCTGACATATCTGATAGACATGCTAGTATTTTGATGGAAGAAAAACATTAAGCCATACCATAATCAATCAATGAACAACTATGCTTGGACATTCAGACACTCTTATTGATCTAACTACTGAAATGCTTTGGGTTAATCAGTATAATCAATCAAGTATTTATAACCACACATGACATTTGTCCAAAAAGTAAACTTTGAGAAGTGGTTGTTGAGTTTTCTAAAAGTTCTGGAACTAAGCAATGCACATCTCCTCCATCAGATGACCATTCACGCAAATTAATTTTTTTATCAGTTATTTTACAAACTTACAGCTGGTCACCATCCATCTAAACTATTTTTAAAAAGGACAAGCATGATTTATGTTTCTGTTGATAACATCAGAGACCAAAGTGGTGAAACTCTAATTAAATGTCATTTTTCTGCAAGTGCTTACCATTGTTAGTTATGGGGAAAAAGCAAAATCCTATGGGACAAAATGAGTAGAAGTGATGCTGAAAAGGCACCACATCGCAGCTCAACACAACTAATGGGAAAAAAATTAAGATAACCTGCCAACATCAGGTGCAAGCACCACGTCACGGCATTTTGGGGAGTCACCAGCCACATTTCCAAGGGCCCACACAGCCTGCAAAATCAAAATAAAATAGCCTCTTTAAATTACCACCATACAGAGAGACGTTTCAAGTATAATATTAAACCAAACAACATTGTGAATATCAATAGCTACAGCTGCATGCCTTCATCCTAAGGTTTGAGGAGTAATAACAGTGTAACTTTTTCAGTAAAACCACTAATTGAATAGTCATGAGCACCTAATGCATACTCCACACCATCAGCTTTAAAAATGTATGGTGGAGAATACCATAAGTCATAACTTCATCTGACAATTAATCGAAAGTGCGCACACATCATCCCAAGAATAATTATTAGAATCATGGTTGTCACGACGGAGTCAGCGACCACGGCGAGCGAGGGGCGCCTGGACGCCTAGGCGACGGGCACGGCGACGGAACTGCTGCTGTATACTGCCTATGGGTTAATACAAAATAACTACAAAAACACCTATGGGTTGCTTTTAGAAGAGATCATACAGCATAATTACAGGCTATGTAAAAAAGGACAAATATTTTTAAGGGAAGGCAAAGCGCCAGAATAAGGTGAAGTGAAGTTTTGCCTAGTGATAGTGAGAACATGAACAAACAGACCCACCATTCTATAATTTTCACTCTGCAAGGTGTTCATGAATATTAGCATGCTAATTTCTTACAAAGAGAGAGACAAGAATGCTTTGTGGTGTTCATTCTTATAACAGTATTTTTGACATGCTGTCGATATCAGCATCAGCCATGGACTAAGGGTTAAATGGTTAATAGGCAAACAGTGCAACTAACCACTGATCAAATTGTAAATCCTATATTGCCGGTAGCAGACTACTGTTCAGGTGAGTGGTGACAACCAGTAAAATGATTTAATAGCTAGTTAGGAAAACCTGACCATCAATCATGAGACTTAGCAACTTACAAGGGACGTTAGAGGAGGCAAAGAAAATTGAGTCTTCTCGTGATCCCACCTCCGTGTAACAATATCTGCTACTACATCTGGCAAGCAACTCCCACCTGTAATCTTTAAATATCGGATTAGACAAATTATTATCCTATAAAATATGGCAAGATTTCTACTGATAAAGTTGTTGGGCTAGACAACTATCTGGAATTGGATGACTTTTTTTTACCTGAGCCGAGGACAGCATTTCTGGAGAAAACCTTGTGTAGCACTGACTCCCATAGACAGCAGCACTAACATCAAAACCACTGCCAATTTTCCCTTGTGCTATACAATGTGCACTTTGAGCAATAGCATGCACCAAGTCAAGATCTCGTCCAGCTGCACTACTGCTGGAAGATCGTCCAAAACACGAAAGATTAACAGCTCCAAGATAGTGAAGAAGAGCTGCAACAACTGATGTGGTCATGGCAGCTGATGACCCAAGTCCAGTTTTGGCTACTTCAGGTTTGCATTTTTCTCCAGTAATTGTTCCATTAGCAACTTCTGAGTTAAAAACGTAATTGAACAAAATGGAGGCAGTGAAAGCAACACCTCTGGAATTAAAGGGAGACCGCGTGCTTCAATCTGAAGAAACAATGGAAATCCACAAGCTAATTATTTACTAATGACACAAAGCTTTCTGGGTGAGCTATATTTGTAAGACAAATATAGGTCAAACATGGGAAACCAATACAATTTATTCTAGATATTTAGTGCGTAGAAAAAGTAGATTTACAGCTTTATTCCACATATCGATGGCAGCTCCACCAGATTTGTGGACCTTAGGCAAGTACAGTTTAGCTGCAGTTCAGTGGTGCACATCAAAGAATTTTAAGACCGCCATGTCAGCCATACATGTATGCACACATGGGCTTGCAAAAGGAACAAGAAACTTAGAAAAGTAACATACTGATTGAATTTGGCAGCACTCCTCTTTTACCCTTGACACCCAGGGAAAGAAGCATTGCAGCCTGACCATACGCCATGCTCAGATTGATTGTGTAAACTTTGGGTTTGCTTCGCTAGAAAACCAAGAAAAATCTCTACTAATATTATAAAAAAGCATAATAAACATTCTTTTGTATTGGCAATAGCTTCGATATTTCAGTTTGCTTTAAAGCAAATAAAATCTGAGCACAGCATACGAAAGAACTATATCTATGCTTGTCCGGTTTCCTAAAATGCCTTCCATGCCATGCTTCAGCACAGTTACCACTCAAAAGTAAGAGCCATGAGTTACTTCAGATTGTTAATAATGCTTAGTCTTTGGTACCTAGCTGACATTGTCCTGATCTTGCGGCTATGAAGTATGAGGTATTGTGCTCCCTAGTGCCTACTGCAGACTATGTCACAATTCACTAAGAATGTGTAAGCTGCTACTCTCTACCAGCAATTGTCACTCCACCTCACTCGAACTGTATAAAAAGCAATCAAGACTAAACTGTGCCTGGTTCAATTTAAGTCCTTGCCAAATATTTATTGGTTCTGCCACTTTTAACTTCATCCCATGGTTGTCACGGCGTAGTTGGCGACCACGGCGCCTAAATGCCATGGCAACGCCACGGCGAGCGCCTAGCTGTAGACATGCAGGTATGTATCCCAATCCCAACATGCGTTCATCCAAGTATTCACTTCTATTACTGCCGACTGCCTCTCTCCCTCCCTCCTGCACTCACTTCACTCTGTGCAAACAGAAGCTAAAGGAAAAAAATCTAAATAACAGCTACCATCTCTAATAGCAGACAGAACTTCAACCAATTTAAGTTGCTTCTACTTTTTGGCAAAATATGAAGACAATTAAATATGCAACACATTCAACTATTGTAGACTCGCTATCCGAATTGCTGTATGCAATGATATGTGCAAAAACTTTTGAACGCTATAATCATGGCATTAAAATGTGCAGCATACGCACAAACAGTGCACCATTAATGCAAACATAGTTTCATGGATGCACCCCCAATATGCAAACACTAACACAATCACACAAAATATGTATAACATTATGACAACAGCATAAATATATGTCGAATTTCCGGTTACCTGAGTAATAAAAGATAAGTGCTTACATTGATAAAATCGGCAATTGCATATGCATCAGTTTCATATGCAACCAGCTCCTTATTTTCGTCCTGTTACAGTACAGAAAATATAGATAACCAGATCTCCATAATACTGATAAAAGAGACAATGGAAATGAATGAAATGACACGTTAAGTTGTTAACATCTTATGACAAGTACTTACCATTGTTCCTGTGGAGTTTATATACAAGTAAATTGGTTTGGTGCGGTCATCATAATCTAGCCACAGAAATTGAGCAGCAATAAGCTCAGTTACTGCTGGAACATCTACCAATAGAACAATGAAACAGAAGGTTACAAAAATGTTGATTCAAACATTATAACTACTATGTCATGGCCTCACGGGCAACGAAATAAGATAGAAAGTTGAACTCTTACATGCATTCGAAGAAATATAATTCGAGAGTCCAATAGCAATGATGGCAGATCTGGAGCTGAGCTTCTCATTCTTCTATATCCTCGCCCTGCCCTGCCCATGCTCATGCTGCCCATGAAAATTACCTGTCAAGTACATTTGCCTTGAACACCTTGTCAATTTCACGATGATCTGATACAGCTGGTTCACTTGAATTCAGTAAATTTTTTGTATTGTTCAAATCTAACTTGTTAGCTTCAGTCCCCCCTTGATTGTTCCCAGGGTCTGATTTAGTCTCTAGTCCCAAAGAAATGGAAGCTTCAGTCTGCAAACGCATGATAATTTTTGAGGAAAACGGCTACACAATCTTGTCTAGATACAAAATAATGATCTTGGGAAGGTGTTTTGAGTGAATAGCATTAGAACCTTCACGGCATCACTTTCTGTTTGACTTGATACAGTTGAGTCGTTTGTGATCTTAAGAATATCTGCAGTGTACAAATCTTGCTTGGCAGCTTCTGTTTCTCCATTGTAATGAGAAGAGTCTGATGTCGTCTTCAATTCTAGAGATCCCCATGTTGCAGTCTGCAAAACTACATAATGTTAGCTATATGAAAATTAAGGCTCTTGGTGACTTGGGAGGACTATCGGAATGATGTTTTCAATTGCCCCATCCTCAGGCCTTGAATGCTCATCAAATTCAGCTGTCTCGTGATGTTGAGCTGCCTTAGACTTATCCAACGGTAATTTTGCATGATTATACTCCACTAAGAATATACTAATATAGTAACAGAACATACGAGAAATAAATGCTAGAAATACAGGTCAAATTCTAGCTACCTCAAAAACCTAATATTTAAAACAGCTAGTTCTAATTATAGAATAATTTTATGTAACATACATGGTAAAGATTAGGTGCAGAAAAGGGTAATAGTGATTCAGCTAAAATGTCTACTACTTCCCCTTAGACAGTTAAAAGGGAATACCTTGCTTTCCTTTCCTTCTCCGTCCTTCCATTCTGCAAGAACTGTCCCACAAATGAGCTTCAAATTTCCCACTCCACCTATGCCTGCACAATTGATGATACTTTAGTAAGTAGCTCCCTCTTTGCTTAGAGCAGGAACGTCTGTATAGCCTTGAACGTCACCTTCGTCAACTTCCTCATTCTTCGGGAGCTTCTTCTGATCAATACAGCTAGACTCCTCTAACTTCCCGGTGCTCGAACCTTTGCCTCCTGACTCCGCTGCACCTTGCAAGTCACCATTCTCCCTAGTGGCGGCAGCCTCTGCAGTAATTGCTGGCAACGAATTCAGATTGATAGAGTGGCTCCTCTCTATCTTCCCCTCATCCCCCGATTCTCCCGCAGGCTTCTCCTCCAAAGAACCCTCCATTCCCTTCCCCGGATTAACTTTTTCCTCTGATTCCCTCACGTATGATGGATTGATGGGAGTAAAAACAAAATAACTCCCAGAACCCTAACCTATCTATCAACCTCCCTATTCACAAACTATCTGCATGAGAGGAGAAAAACGAAAACAATACAAACAAAAATCACACGGTTAGACCTGACGAACTATATCAGAAAAACTACGTAATCACTCTATCGCTCCAAGCAAAACCTAGAACTTGCAAGAATCAGAAAAACCAAGAAAGCAGTGGTGTCCAGTACCTTCGGCCGCAGCCCACAGGATTGAGGGAGATGCGCTTACGGATTGGAGGAGTTTGGGGTCGGCGGCCGCGGCGGAGTCCCGGGCAGCGGCGGAAAGCGAACGGAGGTGGAAGTCGTAGCTGCCGTTACCAGCGGCGAGCTCCGGCGAAGCCATGGCCGTCGCCTTGGTGTTCGCCTCTGAAGAATCATATGCATGAAGCAGTACCCCTAATCTCCTTATGGAATCAACATAGACTTCACAATACGTAAAAGAAAATCGGGATTTGGTCCCATACCTTCAGATCTAGCGGGCAACGTTGGCTCTTGGGAGGCGCCGGCGCGTGGGGGTGGAAGAGGAGGCGGTGCTGGATGGGGAGAGGGAGATGCGGGGTGGGGAGGGAAGGAGACGGCGGCGGGTGGGGAGGGAAGGAGGAGGCGCCGGCGCGTGAGGGGCGGAAGAGGAGGCGGTGCGGGATGGGGAGAAGGATATGCGGGGGTGGTGCTTGTCCTGGTCATCATCCTTGAGAGGCTCCTCCTCCGATCTAGTCCTCCGCCTCTTGGCGCCGCCTGCACCTGAGGAGGAGATGGGGCGGCCGGAGCGGGTGCGTCCGGGGGAGGCGGTGATCTCAGAGAGCGACTGGAGAGCGAAGGCGAGCTCGCGCTTCATGGCCCGGGGCGCCGGAGATGAGCCGCCGCCAGAGGAGGCGGGCATGAGATGAGGAGGGCAAATCGGAATCGAAATCGAGAGCGAGAGGAGGCAGGCGACTGTGCGATTGGATTGTTAGGGTTTGGAGACACCGGGGGAGAGAGAGATCGGAGGAGGAGGCAGGCGGCGGCGGAGAATGAGGGGAGGGGAGGAGGCGGCGGAGAAATTAGAGGGGAGGCGCACGGGTTCACCAGGGGGAGGCGGTGCGGGATGGGAGGGGTACTGCAGATCCATTGAAGGATGATCGTCGGATATGGTTGAGTAAGGAGAGAGAATAGAGGAGAGTTAATCTGGTGCGTATGTTTTTATGATGGTGTATTTCTGGGTGCATATTGTGGTGTGGACGTAGTTAAGGTTATGACTGTGGAGCATGTAATTATTGGGTGGATGTAGGATAATTTTAACTGGTGGTTTATTAGTTTAGATAGATATGACTACGCATACGAGAAAAATCTCCGGATAATAAAATCATGAAGAAAAAAACCGCTCAAGAACAATACAATAGGCCTTACGTACCGTAGTGTCAGATGCTCTTTCGCACTTTTCAGAAGAACAGCTAGTAGTTAAGTTATTAGGAAGTATGCTAGCCAAGGATTATGCAAACTTATTCAGATATGCGGGGCAACTAAGGGATGAGTCATGAGCGTCTGCTGGGAAGATGCGAGGAAGAGGAAAGGAAGCTTGCCGCCTAGCTACAAATGAAGGTGTTGCTTCGTGTGGTTGGCCTACCTTTGTGCTATCTGATTTGGATAAGTTCTTCTGGTGATCCTTTTTTTAATACATAAACTAACATTAGTACCAAAGCCATTGGGAATAAATAAATATACGTCGAAGCTATATGGAATCTTATTGATACTGTCACACCTAGCCATGGCACATACTAGCTATGTAATGGCAGTAATAAAAATAGAAATCACATTTATAATCAGATACGTTCTATTTTAGGCTAGACAAAATAGCATACACTATGCTAACAAAATTACTAGACACATTGTAAGAGTTTACTGCCACAACTACGGTGGTGTATGCTGGCCATGTGACAGTGGCATTAAAATAGAAACCACATTTACAACCATATACATTCTATTTACAGCCAGATGAAACCACTTACATTGTATTAACGAATTTACTGAACGTGTCATTAGAGTTTATTGCCACACATAGCTGTGGCACATACTAACCATGTAATGTCAGCATCAGGGTTGTGGGTTCGTGCCCTGTATGTGTTGGGATCGACTCGGCTAGACAGAGGTCTAGCACGAGAAGGTGGGGATGACGGGTCACATGGATTAGTGGGAAGACAGGTTCGGTTGGGACAAAGGAAACTAGTTGGAGCGTAGAATAACTTATTCTACACTCATGTATAGAATTATATATACACACATATTAATGTCGATTTCCTATTTGTCGTGTTGCCCAAAGGTGACGCTGATGATTTATTTTGCGCTATCTGTTTCCATCTTGCTTAGGGCATCTCCAATATGCTTATTACTTCAGCTGTCATAAGGTAAGGCCTGCATGGCTTGGTGCAAATGCTGCAATGTTTAGTGCTTGTAAGAGTTCTTAAGGTGGGGCTCACGTACTAACAGAAAAAGAAAAATCTCAACTACCTTTCCTGTCTGACCAGACTCCATCTTCATCCTCCCCATCCAGTTCACCTTGTCGTCCCTCCCTCCACCATACGCCACCACGCCACCTCCCTCTCATCGCTGCCCCTCCATCTCTCAACCACACACCACTGCGTAGCCTCCCTCTCATCGACTCACGAAACCGTCTGTGATAACGCTTTTGAATTGTCTATAATGATCTTTTCTGTAGTAGTGGATAACCCCTTAATGTTTTCTTTTGAGGTTGTTCTTAAGAAATTTATGACCGGCTTCACCAAATCTTCTCTCGTCATGATTATTTTGTCATTATTATTTCGGTTCTCTCTATATAATTTATCTACTATGTTCTTGATATCGTTCATGGTCATGCCGTATCTCGTAACTCTGAACCAATCTGAGAGCTACTAAATAAGAAGGGGTATCAGAGTATAACGCATAACTTCATATATACTGTAATTTTCTTGGCTACTGGTTAAAAGCTCCAAACGGTAAAAGAAAGGGGGAAAACACGATGCATGCATATATATACTGCATAAGTAGGGCTTACCTTATCAGATGCAAAGTCGCGCTAGCTCTTCCGAAAATACAGATGTCAACTAAGGAGACATGATGTGTTGCTATAGTTCGCTGGCCAATGATTAGTGGTGCAGGGATTGAAGGATCTAACTAAGCTAGGGATGAACAAGAGGAAAGAAGCAACCTAAGAGCAAGTATAATAAGAGGCTGTTAATAGGCTGTATGCTGAGGTGGAAGAGAGAGAGGAGGAGAGAGAAGAGAGGTGGGCTGTAAGTTTACAGCCAGCTGAAGCACAAGAATCAAGAAACTTTGTGAGAGAAAGGGGTGGATCATACAGCCTTCAGCTGGCTGTAAGCTACTATATGAATGGGCTGATAAGTGGGCTGTAAGTGTCCATACAGCCAGCTGAAGGCTGTATTATTAGCCTTGCTCTAATAACACTGATGCTGAACTCAATTACTCAAGTTCCATTGGTCGCTGAGGACATGGAGACAATGGTGCTTCGTGGTCATTGCTGGTCCCTTGTTGGTGTTTGTTTTTTTATCAGTTACTGCAAAGATATGGTTATCAAAGTTCAAAATGTTTCACAGCCAAATCCTTCTCAGGAGTTGGCCAATCTCCGTGTGCCTCCAAAGTATTGCCATCTAAGCATTTGCTGTCATGCGCGGCGATCCAAAAGTAAATTAAGTGGCCAACAATTGCAAAAGCTGAAGATGCAAACTACACCTTTTGTTTTTCTTTTTTGACGTCCTATTTAGCTGTTGTCAGTAAGGAGCCGATCTCGAGGCATAAAGTTCAAATAAAGCCAACAAGTGTAAAGGAATATATATATATATATATATATATATATATATATATATATATATATATATATATATATATATAACCATAATTAACAAACGCTAGTAACCGTTTATAGGATGGGATAGTGGGACGATTAGCTGATTGGTTCAGTCAGGGCCGCATGCCACTGAATAGTACATACATACATACATACAAATACATATATACTGCATATGTGTATATGTATATGTCTACATACATATATGTATCTACACACATATATGTGTGTGTATATGTATATGTATATGTATATACATATATGTATATACATACATATATATATACATATATATATATACATATATATATATATATATATATATATATATATATATATATATATATATATATATATATATATATATATATATATATATATATATATATATGTAATCTTTATTTATGGGACGTCACCAATACGGTCCCGTGTGGAACGTAATAAAAATTCTGGATTTATGTGAAAACTGAACTGTTTCTCTTGCGCTCCAAAGGAGATTAGTCAGGCATCTTGATTCTCAAAACAAAAATGAATCAGCATCTTCCAAAAGGACCCGACTTTCGCCTAGATAACCTTTGATTGTTTTGGAAGGTTTTATATGCACTTCGCTGAGTGATTTTTAAGATTTATGAACACGTACTAAGCAATGATTGAAGACGACACATTTAACTCTGTCAAAAAAAATTGCCTCTTGTTCCTTCAAATTTATCTCACAAGCGCGATCCATCTTTTTTTACACTAAGTGATTAGGGAGTAATTCAGTGGTCAGTAAACACTCGCAAACTTATTAACGTCTTTTTGGTGTTCTGGGTGGTGCATAGACTGTTAGAGTACATGTAAGAGATAGAATAGTATCATGATTTATATCTAATATGGTTTCTTCTATATCTCTAGTAATAGAGTGATAGGAATTTATTTTTCTGAGTATATTTTTGTAATATTGTTGAAGGTTCGTGGCACGGTGACATGGTACGGAGATTACTGCTTTAAAGATTCCATTAGCGGCTAATGATTGCGTTATGGATTCACAAGGCACGCGGAGAATGGTCTTATCTTAACAAGGATCCTTTAAGGGTGTGGTCGCTGTTTCTTCAATGATTAACCAAAAGGCTAAAGGGGAAAACGAAACGTTTACATACTTTACTAAAGGGGAAAACGAAACGCTTACATACTTTAATTACACCTTTTTCTTTGGTTTATCATCTTATATAGGTTGGATTTTTTTAGTTTTGCCTTATTACTCTTTGCTATAGTAACTAACTTTCAAACTATATGTCTTTTTAAGATAAGGTTTAGAAGTCGATTATACTAAACACTATACCAAGTCCAATTATACTTGCCAAAGTCGTATATTACTATTTCCCTCTTCATTCTATCTTTTACAAACAGTCAGTATTTAAAAATTTAAATAAAAAAATTATAAAACATAGCCTAAACAGATCTATCCATAGCCATTGGCAGGGCTGTACGTGAGCCGATCTCAAGGGAGCGTAGCAGACACGGCTTAGGGCGTGTTCTTTTTTGCTGCGGCTTATGGTTTTTGGCTGAAATTTTTGAATTTTTGCTGTTTACGGTATAGATTACGGAGAGACCGATACTCACTTACAATTTTGGCTGATACATATGTTGGGTTTTTAACGTGTACAACGTTTAACTTGTAGACCCCGTCTTGAAAAATACTCCGTTTGAAAGTTAGGTACTGTAGCAAAAGCCAAAAGCCGACCGGCCTGTTGCTTACCGAACAGGCCCTAAGATAGGTCCAATTACATTGAGTTTGAAGCTAAACTCGGGCAGAGCTCGAATAAACTCGACAAGTTAAGGTCCTGTTAAAAGAGATTTTTTTGAGTGGTTTATGACTAAAAAGTTGGTTGAAAAGAGGATGACCTATTTTTATAGGAGTATCTTTTTTGATTATATATCATACAGATACTAAAGCAGGGGGGATTCCCGGCCCCCGGGTGTGTCCACATCGCCCCGCCCGCGTGTCCGGCTGGCGCGTGGCGGGGCAATTCCTGTACGGCCGGAGGAGGTAGTTTCCTCCAGTTTTTCGGAAATTACATAAAGGTCCTTTTTCCTCGCGAAAAGGTCCCTGCAAGTTTTTTTCCCAAAAAAAATTTTGGATAGCGCCCCGCAGATTCCCGAAATTACGTATAGGCCCTTATTTACTTACGTACAGGTCCTTACAAGTCCTCGATTTTTTCCGAAAAAACCCTTTAGCTTTCTCGAAAATACGTATGTGCCCTCGATTTTTTTTAAAAACTCCTCACGAATTATCGCCTCTTTTACTTTGGTACACACGGTGGCTGGCGCGGCGTGTCGCCGCGCCTATGAGGCTAGTTTATGCAACGACCCAAGCCATTGACTTGACCTGAAGTCTTTCTTTTCCTCCTCGCAGTGTGTCTTCCTTGCGTTTTCTTTGCTTGCCTGTTCAGTTTAAATTTGTGTGCTGTGCTGCCGCTGCATTTTCAGACAAGGTGTTAAGCAATATAGAGGCTCTAGCTGAGTAATCCCCCATTCTGTGTCCTCCTCTTGTTTCTCTTTTCTTTGTATGCATGTTCTTGGCTATGTGATGATTCGCCTTGAGAGTTAACACACCTCGTTGAAATAGAATTATTTTTTTGTAGGCACTTCACAGAGTTAACCGGACATACGTCGTAGAGACCTGGACTTCACCGATTGAATCTCTTTTGAGATGGTAAGTAGCCTCTGTCCATGCAATGGGTTGCATCTTTGATCGTTGTTTTATGTTCTAATCTGTGTTGTACTTTGCAAAGAAATGGCCCCTCTGCTAATATAAATCAGGCAAAACTACGTTCTCAACCAAACGAAATTGGCAAAAACGCTTGTTTTTTTCTCGATACCATAGATAAATTTCAAATTGAAATTTTGTAGGTTTACTGTCAAATCGTCGATAGCAAGCAGAATAAGTTACAGGATTATAATCTGTAGCAAAAACTTTTTCTTATACAGTAAAAACAGAAAAACAAAAGGCAGTAAAACTGAAAAGAAAAAAGAAAATTTTGTTCTCTTTGCTACAACTTGTGACTTTTAGCCTGTTTGTATGAGAGATTACAGAGTAACATAAACTCACGTGCGATTTTTGCCGATATAAATGGAATTAGTAAAGTATGTACTACAATTAACTAGTAGACCCTAAACAGCTTTTAGAAGCTGAAAAGAACAAGGCCTTAGTTTGGTTCATTCTAGGTTTAAATCGAACTCGATTTGAATTTTAAATAAGTCAAACTCAAGCTTGATCTTGAGCTCTCGAGTTTCATCGAGCCAAACTCGAATAGTTCGCGAGCTTTGATTCAAGGTTAAATAGTGATACATATTAACTTTTACCGAGTTTACCTGAGCCGAACTTGAGCTCGAGCTTTTCTTATTGTTGAATATTAGTGTATATTTGAATTATTTTGATTGTTATCGAGCTTACTTAAGTCGATCTTGAACTCGAACTTTTCTTATCGTTAAAGATTAGTTTATAATAAATTATTTTAATTGTTATCGAGTTTCAATGATCCGACCTTGAGCCTACTCGAGCTTAAGCCGAGCCAAGCTCGAGTCTAGGCTCAAGCTCGGACCTCAACTCGACCTGGGTTCAAGTTTCTACTAAGCTTAAATTTGAAAGATCAAACGCGTTCGAGCTCAGCTACTTTATAGTCCTAGTGATGCCTCTCTGCTTGCATTGGATGAAGCAGCAGTGATTATGGTAAGCCCGGTGCTTCTTGCAATCGCACTCAAGAAGGTCAACTGAGTGCATCAAAATTCTTCATTTTTCTCTGGATTGCAAATTTGCAATCCTGCATTTTCCTCGGAAAATGGTTTGTTCCAATAAGACATCTCAGTCCTTCGTGTATGTACTCACCGGCCGTGATGTTCACTATATATTAGGATGCACTGACGAACCGTGTCCGTGCCTTGGCTGAAGCAGCGGTGATTATGGTAAGCCCGGTGCTTCTTGCAATCGCACTCAAGAAGGTCGGACCTCACGAGAAAGGAGCATGGACGTGTCGCTCCAAGCATCATGCTCGGCTTTGCCGCCTTTACTCTGATAGCCGCCATTTGCCCCTTCCTCATTTGCTGCATATCGAGAAGTTTCTCCAATGCTGGAACAAGGCTCCTCAGTGTGACGGAGGGGCTGGCTTCCTTGTCCTCTGTAGGCCTCATCGTCCTCGCCTGCTGGATTATACAACTCATTTTATCTGGCATGTGGGTTTACCCTACGATCGGCGCCGTGTTTGTACTCTGCATTGTGGTTGGTACTGTTGGCTATATCCTTGGCCGTGCGCAGAATGCTCAAGAACCTGATCGTGCTACGGTAAGTAAACTCGAGAACTCACTTGAGTTCCTGTCTGGTGTCACTGCACTTCTGTTTCTGGGACTGGAAGGCTTGGCACTGGAGGGTCAGATCAACAGCAGCCAAGGCATACAGAGTCGTCTTGCCGCACCCATGGTCACAAGCTTCATCGCTTGCGTTCTTGGTGTGACCCTTATGCTTGTCGAGACGATTCCAACCCCCACACCAAGCAACAATCATACCGAGATATTTGATGCCGTCATGGCATTTGCGGTCGGTTTGGTCATGTTCTTGATTATGTACACACACATGAAAATACGGGCATTGCTGCTGCTGGCTCTGCCGTTCCTGTTTTTGCTGGTGTGGGCATATCTTGCTGTCGTCAACAGGGGCGACGGTGATGAGGATCCTAAACCGGCATCGCTGGAACTGACCAAAGTCACGTTTGCCGGGTTCCTGGCCATTTCGGTACCAACCTTCACCAGTGATGGACTCAACACGTCCACCGAATGGTTCCTGGTCATTGCAGCATTCGCTGTTGTTTCAGGCCTCGTGTGGAGGCTCGTGACACACATCAGGTCGGCGGCGATTGCCAAGTTTGCTTCCTTCTGCGCCCATCTATGCGTTGCGATTGCAACGGTTCCATTCACAGTAATGGCTGTAAAGGCTCTCCCTTGATAATCCACGGCCAGTATGCAGCAACTGATAATAATATTCAATGATCATTCACGACCTTGTACTAATTGAAAGAGAAACTCATTTTTATATCCTTCTACAAAGTTCTTGCTTAGCAAAATTCTCCTTCAATTTTTGACATCTGCAGAGCTCTTTTATGATATCTTAAAATGAATATAGGTCATCCATTCTTTATAATCTAATAGTTCAATTTAGTTAAAATTAAGTTATACTGTAACTTATACTTCTAATAGTAGAATATCTAAAACGGTAAAATTGTAAACAATACAAATGACATGGGATTAAATTTTGCAACTTTAGTGGGGCTTAACTTTGGTGTTCAGTTGGTCGGCCATTCACATGTTGTCTAGGATTTTACTCCCCGAGAGTGAGCACTGGTCCTCTGTTCCCCATTCTCATCGTGTCCTCCATTTCCTCACCTCCTCCATCTCCTCCCGTGTCGTAGCCCTAGGTCGGGCCAGGTCGTCCTCCTCCACGGCACCACCTCGTCATCCTCCTCCTCCCCCCGCCACCTAGTCCTCGCGGCGATGTCGTCTCCCTTTGGCACACATCCAATCCCCCTCCTCCGGTCGCTTTCCTGCGCCACCGACGGCGGATGTCGGCAGGCGTCCACCTAGAGTCAATTGGCGCAATTGCTCTGCTGCTGGCGAGGCTCCGACTTCAGTCAATCAACAATCGTCCGCTTTCAGTGCACCTCCAACATCTACAAGAGCAAGTCACTTTGTTGTCATTTGCTGTGAGAACAAAGCGAATTTTTTTGGATTTGGTGACTATGCGAGGCCATGATGTTCGTAAGCAAGAGCTTGACAACTAGTCACTCCTATGGTATGGTTACTTTGCTGGGTACCCATGCTTATGGCTATATGCATTTATTTTCCTTTATTCTTGGGGTTTAGAAACTTTAGATGAGCCTAAATGGATTCTGCATGACAGTTGTAATTTTCTTTAACAAACAGTTTGGGTATGTGATGTAGGGAGCAAAATAAGGAAAACCATTCTACTTGTTTGATGCTTCTCCTACATCGCTTAAGGCCGATGGGCTATACTGTGTCCAACTTTACACCATTTATTTACATGCGAATCGATGTGAGTGGATTGACACTGAATGATCATAAGCAGCATTCTCCCATTGAGATCCAGGATTAGGTCAACTAGGTGATGATTTCACTAGTTTACGCTAAGGCACACTATTGTAGCATGCACGAATGCTACAACAGTAGGTACCGGAACCACTCTCCATGGATGATACAGATTAGCTAGAGAGAGAGAACTAGTGGGTAATCTAAAATGAATGGGTCTAGCCATCTCGTGCTCCTATTAGGAGTTTATATACATAAATGGGGTATGATGAAAAATTCCCATAATACTTTTTAATAATTACTAAAAGGTGAGGGTAAATCAGTACTAGAGGTGGCAATGGGTACCCAAAACCCGATTACCCGATGGGTTTTACCCGATAAGGAGGTGAGTATGGAAAGATATCTTCACCCGCGGGTATAGTGATGGGCAAAAATCTCTACCCATCGGGTAGAGTAGGTGCGGGTACGGCTGTATATTACCCGTACCCGCATACCCGTGGGTAAAATATACCCGCATACCTTATCATGGGCTCATGGCCCATATACCTGCAGCCGACCGATGAAACCCTAGCCGACTCCATATTCGGTCTCCCGTAATCCCATATTCCCATTCCACTCGCCGACTCCTGCGGCCTCCCCCTCATCCCCCTCCCCTCCTACCTCCGCCGTCGCCGCCGCAGACGGTCTCCCCTCCTGCCTCCGGCGATCCGGCCTCCCCCACCCCCTGCTAGCCGCCGCCACACACCTCTCCCGGTCTCCCCTCCTGCCTCCGGCCTCCCCCTCCCCCCTGCTAGCCGCCGCCGCACACGGTCTCCTTTCCTACCTCCAGCGATCCGGCCTCCCCCTCCCCCTGCTAGCCGTCGCCGCACACCTCTCCCGGTCTCCCCTCCTGCCTCCGGCCCCCTCCCCCTGCTAGCCGCCGCCGCACACGATCTCCCCTCCTGCCTCCGGGTCTCCCCTCCTGCCTCCGGCGATCCGGCCTCCCCTCCCCCTGCTAGCCGCCGCCGCACACCTCTCCCGTCTCCCCCTCCCCCTCCCCCTGCTAGCCGCCACCGCACACGGTCTCCCCTCCTACCTCCGGGTCTCCTCTCCTGATTCGTGACTTCTCGCCGCTCGTTGCCTCCACTCCATCCATGGCGGCGAACTCCGGCACCACGCACGAGGACAGCCGGTGATGCTCTTCCTCATCCTTAAGACCTTAACCTTGCTGTCCTTTTGCCTTTTGTTGACTTCGACGCCGTCCCGAAGGGACGACAACCTGCACCCGCCGGATCCGGAGGACACGAGCAAGAATTACCCACTGGCTGCCCCGGTTGCTCCTCCGTTGCTTGCACTGCTTGAGACCGTCCAGGCTTGAGACCTTCGTCGCTCCCTCGGGTAAGAAAAGCAGATTGGCCTGTACCATGTTGATTTGTGTTAGTTTGGCCATGCGTATCAATCTTATGTCCAGACTATCAATTTTACTGTCCCTGTGGTTTCCACACAGGCCATGCGTATCATCAGAATCTGGGTTCGTATCAACCATGTTGGGCATGGCCTGATTAGGAAACAGCATGAAATAGAAGCCCTAACATAGTTGATAAATGCAGAAATCAATGTGATAAATGATGTAATACAAATAGTAGGCTGATAATTTCCTCCAGGAACTGAATCAGTACAACAGAAAGCACGTGTGATAAAGATAAACATTGCATCTTTAGATCAAATAATATGCAAAAGCATCACACTCTAACAGTCCAAACAGATCTGCTAAAGGGATCAGAACTACCCTAGGGCCTAGTCACATATCGGGTATGGGTTACCCGTCGGGTATAAATACCCGCGCGGGTGCGGGTACGGGTAAGTTTTTATACCCGCGTGCGGGTACGGGTATCGTAGCGAGTAGAGTTATATCTATCGGGAGCGGGTATGGGGTGGCTATACCCAGCGGGTATGTACCCGTTGCCATCTCTAATCAGTACATTCCCTTCTATACACAACAATATGCTATTGAGCTTATTTCAAGGCTCAGTAGCTAAACCTAACGATTGTAGGGTCTTGTTATGGTCGGACAGTATTATACGCGATGGCGCAAGCATATGAGTGCGGTAGTTGGGACTGGACTGGGCGAATCAAACACAGGTGAGTCTGCAGCAAGGAAGGCATCCGTGCCGGATGCGCTACAGGCGATGGCAAGCGTCGGGAGTTCAGGCAGTCTACATTAAGGCTTTCTATTGCAACAGATTACTTTCCAATCCAGTAGTAATAAATATAGTATTAGAGTTTGTCACATCCCAAAATTTTCTTTCTGGAAAAATCTAATTTCAAATAAGTTATTTTAAAGTATTTGAATTTTATTTGGCTTTTATTTGATTTTCTGAATTTTCTGGAGTTTAAAACCTATTTTTAAAATTTAAAAGTATTTTAAATTATGAAAATTAGATACCAACAATAGTTGGAAATAATTTTTATCAAGTCCAAAATATCCCCAGAAGCTTATGTGAATTTTTCTGGAATTTTTGGAGGTATTTTCATATTTTTGTGAGGCCTAAATAATTTTCTAGCCTTTTCTGAAAATAAAAACCAAATTCTAAAATTTAAAAATCAATTCCCTCCCTCCGGCCGACGCGTGGACGGCCCAGATCCGCCCACGTCGCCGCCCGGCCCAATCCCGGCCGCTCTCTCTCTCTCTCTCTCTCTCTCTCTCTGCCGAGCGGGCCCGGCCCGTCAGCCAGCCCCGCCTTCCTCTCCTCCTCGCCCGACGCGTGGACGGCCCGGATGAGCCGCGTCCCCGCGCCCGGCCCGATCCACCGCTCCCTTCCACTTAACCGCGCCCGCCGCCCGATCTCCTTCCCCTGCCATGCGTCTCCATCCTAGCCGCCCGGGAATCGCCCTCTTCTCCCTTCTCTCCCTCTGCCCTGCGGGCCCCGCCCGTCAGTCGCCCGCGCCCCGCTCCCGCTGCCAACCTGGCCCCGCCTGTCAGGCCGTCGTCTTCCCCGCGGAGCGCCACCTTCCTTCTTCTCCCCTCTCTTTCCTTTCTTGCGCCGGCGACCGAATCCGCGCCGGATCCCACCCTTCCTTCCTCGCCCCCTCCAGTTTTGGAAGCCCCGAGCGGCAGCGCGACCGAATCCCCTCATCACCGCGCCTCCCTTTCCTTCTGCGGCCCCTATTTCCTTCCCTCCCCTTCCCCTTCCTTTTCCGGCCGCCAGCACCAGCGAGAAATCCCCGCGCCCCTGCTCCCCCTTCGCCCCCTATAAATAGCCCCCTCGGCCTCCCCTTTCCCCGCACCACCTCCCACCGCTCTCCACCTCTCTCCTCGAGCCCCGAGCGCCGTTGCACTGAGAGCTCCCCGTGCGCACACGGTAAGAACTCCGGCGAGAAATCGCCGCCGCCTCGGTCTTCCCCAGAGCCCACCGCCGCCACCCCGAGCTTCCTCGCGTCCGTGCGATCCTCCCCAGCACCCCGGCCGCCCCTCCCCGCCTCTAGAGCGCTGTCACACCGGAACACCCGAGCTCGCTCCGCCACCCCTTCGCCGCCGGCCACCTCCGCTCGTCCCCGGGCCTCGCCGACCTCTCCGTTGGATCTGCCTCCGCTCCGGGAACGCGTTTTAGGCTTCACCCGAACCCCTTCGCCACCCCTTCGCCGCCGGCACCCCTGTCTCCGGCCACCTTCCCCGGCCTTCCCTCCGGCAGATACCTCAAAAGGTATGGTTACCCTATATGGGTAGGCAAAGCCTCCCCACCCATCTGGTTATCAGCGCGCTCTCTTCTCCCCCTCGGTTCCCTCGGCGCGCGTTCGAGCATCCGGCTCCGCACACTGAGGTTGAGCCTTTCTCTCATTTTTCCGCGTTGACAAGTGGGCCCCACCCGTCAGCGGCCGCCGGTCTGTGCGGGCCACTGCCATCTGGGCCCCACCCCTCTGCACTGGTCACTGACAAGTGGGCCCGGAGTCCAGTGGGTCCCACATGTCAGAGGCTGAGCCAGTGGGCTCACTGTCCAGTGGGTCCCACATGTCAAAGGCTGAGCCAGTGGGCTCACTGTCCAGTGGATCCCACCTGTCATAATTTCAGAAATAAAATAAAAGATTAAAATTTAAATACTTCCAGTGGGCCCCACCTGTCAGAAATTTCGTAATTTCTAGATTATTTTAAACTGAAATCTTTAAACATGCATAACTTTCTCATTTTAACTCCAAATTCAGCCATTCAAATTTCTAAATTCATCTAAAATCATAATCTATCCAAATATGGCCTCTTTTGCATTTTTAGATTTTATTTGAATTTTGTTTGTATTTATTTGTTTTGTTGCTCTGTCTTTTCGCGCGTAGAATCCAACGTTGTCAAAGATCTCTCCGCTCCGCAGTAAGAAGACCCAGAGAACCTGCAAGATGGCAAGTCTCCTTTGATCATCTTGAACCCATGATTTGAAATGTTTTAAATATTTTAAATTATGTGCATTGCTATTTACATAAAACCTTAGTTCAAATTTTAAGGTATTAGTTACTCCAACTTTGTTATGCCCTCAATTGAAATTGATTGCCATGTACCTTTGCAACCCTAGAAATTCTCTTGACTCATTAATGAGTAATATATTTAATTGTTGGTATTAGAATGGTAGTACAATGCTTATCCATGCTATTGGATACCTCATAAAGTTTGCAAATGGGAAATTATGATTCATTGAAATACCCTTGTGATTATAAATTTAGTGGCAATTGGAGTTGCCACTGTTCTCTTAAAATAAAATAAAATAAAATGTGGAAGTTGGTTTAGATTAGGGTGGATGGTTGTTTGGGTTGGTGCGGCAAGCACGAGATCTTGTAAAGTGTATGTTCCACCCTAGTCAATTAAGGACCGACGTTTGTGTTTGTCCAGACTGAGCATTAACAGTACAACCACAAGTCTATATGGGTACGACCTAGCTGACTAACTTATGATAGTCTAGTTTAGGTGCCACCAGTGGAAAGTGGGTGCCAGGGATAGACTGGTTATTCACAGTGAGGGACAGGGATTTACTGTACTCATACGGCGCAAGAGGGGGCTTCGGTTCAGGCAGTTAGCCTACCTGCGGTGAAACCTCAGCGGGTGGTATCTAGCTAGATTAGAGTAAGGTAAAGGCTTTGTGATATTTTATCTGGGCCTCATGCCAAAGGAAGCGTGGTGACTGTTAAGATAATTTATCTCTTGTGGGTAAAGTTGTACAACCTCTGCAGAGTGTAAAACTATTCGAATAGCCGTGCCCACGGTCAAGGGCGGGCAAGGAATGCATTCACATGGTAGATTTCTGGTTTTGGTTTTAAAATTAAAGTTTTGTATTCCGAGAGTGGAGGGAACTCTTGGAAGGGTATCCTGGCAGATGGAGCCAGAGAGGGTGGATATAACCTGCAGATTTAAACTTGATCAGTTAAAATCGTGTTGGTAGTTGGAACCTTCACTATAGAATTAATGATAGTTTCAATTAAAGGTTACTTTATCAAATTGATGCCTTCGAAATTAATCAAAAGTAATTGAAATAAAATGTTGCTTTGTGCAAAAGAACCATATAGCCATCCTTTGTCAAGCCTTGCATCTATTGCATTTTTCCCAAGACTTGCGGAGTACTTTATGTACTCACATGCTGCACTCAAAAATAATATTCAGAAGAATGCGAAGCTCAAGAGGGAGATTACGACTACTGCTTCGCTTGCGGCTGTGATGGATTCTTCCCGGAGGACTAGGTCGCGCTTCCCCAGTCAATTGCCTGTGGCGTATTGATGGGTCTTCATCGAGTTTATCTTTTGCTTCCGCTTTATTTTATGTGTGCGAGGTCTTGAAACCTCAATTGTAATAATGAGACCTTTCGGACAGTACTCTCTATTATTGTAATAAATCGTGAATGGTGATGTATTCATTTCTGGTTAACTGTGTGCACTAGCTTTGATCTGGGACTAGTGCGGTAATACACAGAGGGACCGGGTTTGAGAATCCGGGGTCCCGACAGAGTTACTTTCCTTTTGAATTAGAGATGCTTATTAGGGGTTATCCCACATATGGGTTACCGGATTGATGAGAAGAAAATAAGAAAAGAAGAGATTACTCTTCCATCTTCCTCTGTTCGGCTAGTGCGCCTCTATTGACGCACTACCCTCTTCTTGCCAACACGACGCCCCATGCCGCCGGCAATTCAAGTCTCACCCACCCGTTTTCCATTCGTACAACCCTCGCCACCTAAGTTCTGCTCGGAATAACTTGGTATTAGAGACTACTGTTGCCTTCGATGTCATGTTTGATGGCGGCGAAGAGATCACCTCCACCAACCAGAACTTGATCAAACCATTGCCCAGCTGGCCACTCTGACCAACCGGCTTGATTGGCATGATACACACCTTGTGACATTAGAGGGGGTGGACTGCAGTAGCATGGAGGCAGCCAAGCAGCCGCTAGCTTCTCCAGGACCTCTGTAGGGGACCTCAATGGCCGATAACAAGCCACCTCATTTTCATTGCCTAGATAGTGCTTGATTGATCCCCACAGCACTTCGCGGTGGCATGACAGCATAAGACAATTCAAATATTTTATATTTCACTCAAGAAATTCATACTAGTCGTTACTAAACCTGTTTCATATGTCACTTCAGTTTGAGTGGGTGCAATGCATCGTAAGCGCCTCGGAGGCCGCCATCAACAGCCCGGAGACACCACCAGCCCTACAGAAGTCTATGAAGTTCATTCTAAAACAGGCCAAAAAAATAGTGCACAACCTAAGCTGTGGCAGTTCCATGGATCACACTACGTACATGAGCCACCCAGTGGGGTACCATGCTCACCTGCCAGGTCATCGTGACCTAGTGAATCTGGCCGGCCATCGTAATCTACTGAGTCTGGCTGGCATTGTAATACTAGCCGCCGATCATCTGTGTGCCATACTGACAAGGAAGTAACTTATGTATGAACCTACATTTTGTTTTCCTATTAGGCCTTGCGTTCCACTAACATCATGGTGCTCTCCCACCGCAAGTTCATCGTTGAGATGCATCACTTTTGACGTCTGCACCACTTGCACAGACTACTACTCCCCGTTGTTCATCTTTGCTGCACATTTAGGAGGTATGAGATTCACATTGTACATCCAGAATATTTATTGTGACTAATATCATTTCATCTTGCAGCCTCCAATTCAACGTGGGGCGATGACGAATCCACTGATGACAACACGAGCCCCCCAGATGCTTCCAGAGAGCAGTACACGGTGCCAGGGTTTGCAGCGTATGCAGGGAAGAGCTCAGCGTTCATAGCATACCCAGGGTTTGGACACTTCGGTAGGCAGAGTTCCTCCGGTTTTGCTGCCACGTCGTATGATCAAGGCGAGAGCTCCTTCGCACCACGAGGGGGATTTCTAGTGTCCTTCGTTCATAACATTATTGTGGGCAGCTCGCAATTCGGCATGTCTCAATTGGAGGACTATGACCCTTACCAGACCCAGCCTATTTGAGAGACCATGTGGTCGTGATCCCATGAGAGTGATGAGTAATTGACAAGGGTTTAGGATTGTCGAGTTTGGTTTGGGTGGTTTGGACCATGTCGTTGCGTGGTGCAACGGGCTCGGTTGGTTTGGTCAAACTTGGTCGTATGGGCTTAGGATGCATATTCTGATGATTCAACAAGTTTGGACTTCATCTGTGGTAAGTATAATGCATTTACGCTTTCATGTATCGAGCGGTGCTATTTGATGTGTTTCTTGTCTGTGTTGGCTGCAGGACATCGAGACGGAGTCGTGGCGAGACATGAAGGACCGGACTAGGCGTAGGTGGCGCAAGGTCAGAATGGTCGGGATGTGTCGAAGACGACGTGGACTCGAGGTGGAGTCGTGGCGAGGCACGGAGGACCGGACTAGGCGCAGGTGGCGCTGAGGTCAGAACGGTCGAGGTGTGCCGAAGACGGCGAAGCTGCGACGCTTGCAAGACAAGAAAGGAGGAAGCTTCCTGGAAGGTGCACGAGGGGCGTTTCGGTAAAAACGCAAAGCTGTACTAAAGGAAGCGGGTTTGGATAAAGCATCGAGTAGGTGGTGACCTAATGGGTAAAGCATGTGCAAACCCATTAGTAGGAAGCTATAAAAGGAGTGGGAGAGGGTGTGCTGATTTTTGAGAGGGTGGGTGTAAAAGTTAGGGTTTTATTTGTGTCTCTCCATGGTTGTATGAGATAGGGTTGTGTTCATCTCAAGCATGTATGGGGTTTTAGTGTTAGATTGAGAGAGAGAGAGAGAGTAGTGAGCTGAATGTAAACACCTCTATGTAATCATTCATGTCTCTGTATCGTTGTTAAGAAACTTCTTGGTTGAGATGACTTAATTTCTTGTTTACTCTCATTTGCTTATGCCTTGTTTGTCTTTTGAGAGCTTTCCGTTGGTACTTATTTCTTGCAGCCAAGTAGTACTAGCAATGATCTTTGTTTAGCTCTTGAAATTGAGCCTTTGGCCAGCAAAGCTGCAGTAGTAAACTACTCCTCTCGGCTGCAGTAATCATCTCTTGTCCATTGTTTGCTTTGGTCGAAGTCTTCTAGCATTTTCTCTGCTTGGCCGAATGGAGTGAAGGTTCTTGTGAGCAGTTTATAGCTGTCGGACAGCAGCATTAATAGTCATTTATTGTCATCTTTTTGTGCTATTTTGTTCTCTCGGTCATCTGCTCCTTCTCTTTATTTCTTTTAGTCTGAGAATCATACCTCTTGGCTGAACTACATATCAGTTTTATGGGTATTGGCCGAACAACATTTTGTTCTTGGCAGCATAGCTCCTCTTGGGAGCAAATTAACTCTCAGTTCCTGTCCAAGGAATGCCTCTCGGCAGCAGCCTCAATAGCATATATTTGGCCTATTTTTTCTCAGGTTGCAGCTCCATTAGTTGTGCTTTCAGTTTGCTTTGGTCTGCATGCTATGTAAGATTTATTGCTGCTGTTTGGACAGCCCTTTGATCTCAGTCTGCAGCATGTGTATGCTGCTGTTTTTGGCATTGATTTTCAGCTTTTGCTTTTGCCTTTTGTTCTCAAAGTGAGCTTCTTTGGTCAGTAAAAACCAGTACCAAGTGCAGTTCCAAATGCACTAGTACCAACCTCTAAAATCTGGTTTCAACTGCAGCTCTCTACATTGAGCAAACTTCCTTTGGCATTAGTCTTTTCGGCTGGCAGATTTTTTGAAGTTTCCTGTAGGATAGCACCTCCTTCTTAGCTTTCTAACTATTGGAGGAGAGCTTCTTGCATGTACTTGTGAGGGGTTGATTTTTAAAGAGTCGACATTCACCCCCCCTCTGTCGCCATTTCGGTCCTACAATTGGTATCAGAGCCGGTTAGCTCTAATCAATAGATCTTAACCGGTCTCAAGAGCCATGGCGACGGACAAGTACTCGACCAAGCCTTCCGTTTTCGATGGCATCGATTACCCCTTCTGGAAGAGCAGAATGGAGACATATATCCAGGCTCAGGGGTATGCCATCTGGCGGAAGGTGAAGGTCCGATATGTTGTTCCTGCCGATGAGAACATCAACGCTGGTAACATGCTTGATGTTGAGGCAAATGCAAAGGCAAGGAACATCATTATCCAGGGGTTGAGCAGAAGCGAGTTTGACCGCATATCTCACCTGTCGTCCGCCTACGACATCTGGGTGACCCTCGACGCATACCATGAGGGCACCACCCAGATCAAGACGGTTCAACAGGACCAGTTCAAGCGCGAATACAACAAATTCGAGATGCTTGCTGGTGAGTCCCTGGACGAGTGCTTTTTGCGATTTCACAAAATCTTGAGCAACCTCCGAGCGGTCGGTCTTACATACCCCGACTCGGATAATACTCGCCAAATGCTCGCGGCACTCGATCTTCGTGTCTGGGAGATGAAAGTGACCACCATCAAAGACACGATAAACCTCTCGACCCTGACTCTTGACGCACTGTACTCGCGCCTCAAGACTCACGAGATTGACGTTGTCTCTCGTAGGTCGAAGTCACAGTCGATGGCTTTGGTCACTGATCCCACGTTGGCTTCTGGTTCCTCCTCTTCTGATTCTCTTTGCGGATTCTCCCTTGCTGCTCTCTGTGACATAACTGATGATCAGTTAGAGCAGCTTGCGGATGATCAGCTGGCCCTCCTAGCCCGAAGGTTTTCCCATGCCTACAAGGGTAGGAGAGACAGAAAGAGAGGAGGACCCGTGATTTGCTTTGAGTGTGGTGGCCCCAACCACATTCGGGCAAACTGCCCCAAGCTGGAGAAGGGCAAGAACGACTACGGCGGTTCGGGCAAGAACGACTACATCGACAAGAACCGCAACAAGAAGCCTCCAGCTCAGACGCCGGGAAAGAAGAAGTTTTGCAACTTTGGCAAAGCCAAGAAGCTCTTCCACCGCGTCCTCACCGCCTTCGACGACCTCGACCTCGGCGAGGTGGAGGGATGGAGCGACGATGACGGGACGGGTGACCAAGAGCCCAAGGATGGCGGCGATGACTTCTCCGGCATGTGCATCATGGCCCTCGAGGGCGAACTCAGCGACAGCGAGCTGTACTCCGACTCGGACGAGGTATGCCCCACCTACGACCAGCTTAATCATGCTTTTCTTAAGCTAGGTGATTTTCATGCTAGAGCTAGGGCTAAGTGTACTGAGTTAGAGAAGGAAATAGATAGATTATCACTAGAGATTATTGCTCTTACATCTGCTCCTTCTAGTGATGATTGTGATACGTGCTCTACTTTGTTGGGTGACTTGGAGAAATTAAGGACCTCGCATGATAGTTTGTCCTCTGAGCTTGATGTTGTTAAGGTGGAGAACATTAGTCTTCTTGCTGAGCTTGAGATGAGTAGAGTAGCGCCTATTTCATCTACTACTGTCGAGACTATTGCATGCACCTCGTGTGAGGATAAGGGCGATGCGTTTAGAGGTCTGTCCACCATGCTGTTGGATCTGCCCAAGTCTTGTGAAAACTGCAATAACTTGAAGATGAACCTAAAACGGGCAGATCATAAAATATCTGAGTTGTATTCTTTGTTGCTTGAGCCAGCTACTTCATGTTCAAACTGTCCTAAATTAACTGCTGAACTTGAATCTGTTTCCAAACAGTTTCAAGAAATGATTGACCAAAATAAGAAACTTGCTAGTTATGCTTCTAAGGACCCTGTTAGCTCACCATGCAAAAATTGTGAAAAACTAAAAATTGACTTGATTGCATTGGATGAGAAATGTGTGAAGCTAACTAAGGACTTACTAGAGAAGCAACCATCAGATTGTAATGTGATTGCTAAGGAGGGGGAGAAGCCCCAGGGTAAGGTAGAGACGCCTAGCGACGTGAACCAACCGGCTAGCAGTAGGACTGTCCGTTCAGAGTCGGCTGTGCGTGCACAAGCCATTCTTTCCTCTGCTGTTGGTTCTTTATCTGCTCCCTTACCTCCTGCTGTTCCCTCTTCTCCCTGCTCTTCTTGCACCTCTTACTTCCGGGAGTGTCAGTATCTTATGAACACTCTCGAGAGATTTGTAGGTGGCAAGAAGAAGCTTAATCTTATTCTAGACCAATCCAAGATTTGCAAGTTCAATCAAGGTCTAGGATATGATTTCTATGAGGATATGAGGAAGCATCCACCTGCTATTCTCCGACCCATAGTAGGAGGTGTGATCGAGGTCGAGCCCAGATCTGATGAGGTTAAATTCAAATCAGCGGGCTTTGTCCAAGGGATCACTGACAGCAAGGTGAGTCCACCTGCAGCTTCGGCCTCTCAGAAGGCGAAGCCTCCCCGTGCTACTTCTACCTCTTAGAAGGTGAAGTACCACTGCACCTTCTGTCAGAAGGATGGACACACAGTCGATCGATGCTTCAGGTGCGCTAGGATTGCGCGTAGAGACCGTGCGGAGGCACTTAGGCGTATTCAGGGTCAGCCCCAGATCCTGAGTGCACCTAAGACTAGCACGAGGTCCAGGTTTGCTTCTGACGGGTTTGGGCAGCATCGAGGACTTGATTTTTCTGAGTCTTCTGGTTTTCGTCCTCGTGCTGCTCCAGGTCGTGACTTCCGCCGTCCTAAGGGTACATCTCGTTTCCCCCGTCGAGACAGCTACCCGCGGCGTGATCAGCATGTTGCCGATGTTCCGACTCGCTCTCCCGTAGCAGTTGGACCACGCAACAGCCTCAGGTTTGCTCACAGACCTTCTGCTTTGAGTGACAGAGAGCGTAGGGTAGCTAGAGGTCAGTCGTGTGTGGCTACTTCTGCTACTCGACGTGTCGTTCAGTATTGGGTGCCAAAATCACTCTTGATTTACCCCAGTACTGAGACTTTACTCTCTGTTTGACTCAGGTTCGCCGGGCAGGGAAGGGAAAAGTTTGGCTCGTAGACTCCGGGTGTTCACGACACATGACCGGAGATTCCCGTTGGTTTTCTTCCCTTGCCCGTGCTCCAGGTGATGAGACGATCACTTTCGGAGATGCCTCATCTGGCCGCGTCATCGCCAAAGGTACTGTGCGCATTAATGATTCTTTTATTTTGAAAGATGTTGCCTTGGTTAGTAAGCTGCAGTATAATTTGCTCTCCGTTTCTCAGCTTACCGATGACGACTTTGAGGTGAGCTTTAAGAAAAACAATTGCAAAATTCTTGATTCTTCGGGTAGTCTGGTTTGCGGGATTTCTCGTTTTGGGAGGATCTTTCATGCTGATTTTTCTGAGTCTTCTGGTGATCCTCTCAGGTGTTTAGTTGCTTCTGAGTCACGCGACCTCTCTTTCTGGCATAGGAGACTTGGTCATATTGGATTTGACCATTTGACTTGAGTTAGCGGCCACGACCTCATTCGTGGTCTGCCGAAGCTCAAAATGGTCAAAGACCTTGTTTGTGCTCCATGCCGGCACGACAAGATGGTTGCCGCTTCTCACCCTCCGGTCACAGTGACCATGACCGATGCACCGGGACAGCTGCTCCACATGGACACAGTCGGACCAGCTCGAGTGCAGTCAGCCGGAGGGAAGTGGTATGTTCTTGTCGTGGTCGATGACTATTCGAGATTTTCTTGGGTGTTTTTCTTAGCCTCGAAGGATGAGACATTTACACATTTTCGAGGTCTTTTCAGTAGGCTTTCTGTTGAGCTTCCGGGTGCCTTGCGAGCGATCCGCAGTGACAATGGCATGGAGTTCAAGAATTCCTACTTTGAGAGGTTCTGTGTTGAGACAGGTGTAGAGCACCAGTTCTCTTCTCCGCACGTCCCACAGCAGAATGGCGTTGTGGAGAGGAAGAACCGTACCTTGGTCGAGATGGCCAGGACAATGCTTGATGAGTACTCTACACCGCGGAAGTTTTGGGCTGAGGCTATAGCAACCGCGTGCCATGTCTCAAATCGAGTTTTTCTTAGGGCACACTTGCACCGTACTTCTTATGAGTTGAGATACGGGCGAAAGCCCAATGTCTCCCATTTTCGTGTTTTTGGTTGCAAGTGCTTTATTCTGAAGTCCGGGAACCTAGACAAGTTCGAGTCACGTTCTTGTGATGGTATCTTTCTAGGTTACTCGCCTTCTTCGCGGGCTTATAGGGTTTGGAACTGCGAGTCTAGCAAAATGGTAGAAACCTGTGAGGTGACCTTCGATGAGGCCAGTCCGAAGACTAGGCCCGATATCTCAGGTTCTTTAGAGCAGTCCGAGCCCATCTTCGTGGATGATGAGGACGATGGAGATGAGGGTTGTCTACCCGATCCAGTCCCTCATCCACCCCTTGAGGTGCCTTCCTCTACCGCACCTCAAGGCGATCAGCCCATGCCTTCTGCCTCGTCTGGAGCTAGTGGCTCTGTTCCTACCTCCTCAGCTCATGAGGTAGAGGTCACTTCTTCATCTCACCCTGGACCTCCTAGACATATCCAGAAAGCTCATCCTTCAGAGCAGATTATTGGAGATCTTTTCGAGCGTGTGACCCGCTCAAAATCTGGCTTATCTCAATTCTGTCTCCATTCTGCCTTCATTGCTTCTTTCGAGCCCAAAGATGTTTCTCATGCTCTTTCCGACGAGTCTTGGGTCAACGACATGCATGAGAAATTAGAAAATTTCGAGAGAAACAAGGTCTGGTCGCTTGTTGAGCCCCCGCGAGGTCACAATGTCATTGGGACTAAGTGGGTGTTTAAGAACAAGCAGAGCGAGGATGGAGTGGTTATTCGAAACAAAGCTAGACTAGTAGCTCAGGGCTTTTCTCAGGTTGAGGGTCTTGACTTTGAGGAGAATTTTGCCCCTGTAGCTAGACTTGAGGCCATTAGAATTCTGCTTGCATTTGCAGCTTCTAAGGGTTTCAAGCTTTACCAGATGGACGTTAAGAGTGCCTTCCTTAATGGGTTCATTGAGGAAAAAGTCTATGTTAGACAGCCTCCGGGTTTCGAAAACCCCAAATACCCTAACCATGTCTTCAAGCTTTCCAAAGCGTTGTATGGATTTAAGCAGGCCCCCAGAGCTTGGTATGAGAGGCTTAAGTCCTACTTGTTGAGTCATAGGTTTGAAATGGGTAAAGTAGATAAGACCTTGTTTATCCGTAGGCTTGGCAATGACCTTCTGTTTGTCCAGATTTATGTGGATGACATTATCTTTGGCGGCTCTTCCCATACTCTGGTTTCACAGTTCTCGGATGTCATGAGCACCGAGTTTGAGATGAGTATGATGGGCGAGTTGACCTTCTTCCTTGGCTTCCAAATCAAGCAGACTCGGGAGGGTACATTTCTTCATCAGGGAAAGTATACTCGCGACCTCCTGAGACGCTTCGACATGAGTGATGGTAAGCCGGTGTCAACTCCGATGGCTTCTACGGCCCAGCTTGACCCAGATGAGGATGGCGAGCCAGTTGATCAGAAAGAGTACAGAAGTATGATCGGCTCCCTTCTTTACCTCACTGCCTCGAGACCGGACATAAACTTCTCCGTGTGTCTGTGCGCTCGGTTTCAGGCCTCTCCTCGCGTCTCTCACCGTCAGGCGTTGAAGTGCATTTTTCGGTACCTTCGAGCTACCATTGACTATGGTATCTGGTACTCTTCCTCATTCTGTCTTTCCTTGAGAGCTTTCTCGGACGCAGACTTTGCTGGCTGTAGGATAGATAGGAAGAGCACTTCTGGCACTTGCCAATTTATTGGCACTTCTCTTGTTTCCTGGTCTTCAAGGAAGCAGTCCGGTGTTGCACAGTCCACCGCAGAGGCCGAGTACGTTGCTGCAGCCAGTTGCTGTAGCCAAGTGCTCTGGATGGCTTCGACCCTGCGGGACTTTGGGTTAGTTATCGACAGTGTTCCACTCTTTTGTGATAACACTTCTGCGATTAACATTGCTAAGAACCCAGTGCAGCATTCCCGGACCAAGCACATCGATATCCGTTATCACTTCCTTAGAGACCATGTAGAGAAGGGCGATATAGTGCTCCAGTTTGTGGAGAGTGACCACCAGTTGGCTGACATTTTCACCAAGCCATTGGATAGTTCGAGGTTTTCAGCTCTGCGGGGAGAGCTTGGGGTGGTTTGTCCTTATGGACTGTAGTGAGGGGGAGTTTTGGGCTTTACTGCTTTACTATATTGTTTATGCTTCTGTCTCACTTCTGTTGCTTTGCATTCGGGGTGCATTGGGCTTAGTCCTTCTAGCATAGGTTAGAGTGCTTCTCTTGTCTAGTTGCTTAGACTTCTTACTCTTATCTTGTGCTTCCAGGATACTTCTTATTAGCTGTTTCTTATCTCACTAGATTGAGCTCACTCACTTCTTGTAGGTTCTAGCGAGGGTTGGGCCACCCTCGGGTAGACAGGGTACGTGTTTGCTCTCTAGTGTGTGTGTGTTAGACGGTCAGCTGATAGTCCTGGAGTCATATGGGGTAGATGAGAGTCAGTCTGAGCCATAGTATCCTCTATATCTTATCTATGCTTTAAGGAATGCCTGTTTGCTATTTTCTTTCCCAGCTTCTCGATTTATTGCTTTGGTTCAGGAAGAGTTCATTTGGGAGCTTCTGGAGCTTAATATTGACTTAACTCAACTTGAACTGAACGTTGCATCTCATGTTGAGGGGGAGCTGGATTTTCCTGCATTTTAACATTTCGCATTGTAATATAACTCTTAGAGCCCTGATTATTATCCTGTTTTAACATATTTACAATGCTTTACACCCTGCCATGACTTGAGCTTATTCGCTAGATTGATCATGACTTCATATGTGTCGACTAGCTTTTGCCATGATAAGCTAATTAAAATTGCTCAACTTGAATTAAAACTTGTCATGCTAGCATTTGAGTCTTAGTCTTTCTTGAGCTATCTTTTTATGAGTCATGCCATGTCAAATAAGCTGAGTTTAGCGTTGAATATCTATTGAGTCTTAGTCTGAGCTATGTTAGTTCTTGATGTTGCATAAGTTAGCACAACCTGTTAAAAAGCAAAAGATCTCTTTTTATGTGTGAAAAAACTGATTTCACCAATCCTTTCTCATGAGACGGCTTGCCATTGCACTAGGCATGAACTCAGGGGGAGTTTTGGATGACCTAGACTATCTTCTTAAGCTTCTTGCTTGGAGTAGTCGCATAAGGCTTGAGATCTAGCATATAACAAAAATTGGGTTGGAAACGACCATGAGCCTTAGGGCCTGTTTGGCAGAGCTCCACCAGCTCCAGATCCACCTAAAAGGTGGATCTGGAGCTGTATTCACCGTGGAGCAGCTCCATCGTGGATCTGGGATTCGTCAAAGTGTTTGGTACAGCTCCACCTCCCTCTCTATCTCACTTACACCTGGGCCCCACGCGTCAGGGGGCAAAATGAAAAAAAACCCCGGCCGGCGCAGGCGCGGCAGGGGCCGGCGGGCGCGGCCCCGGGCGGCGCAGGCGAGGCGCACGGCGGAGGCGGGGGAGGCGGCGCCGGCCCGGGGGGAGGCAGGCGGACGCGGGGAGGCGGCGCCGGCCCGGGGGGAGGCAGGGGAGGCGGCGTCGGCCCGGGGGGAGGCAGGCGGACGCGGGGAGGCGGCGCCAGCCCGGGAGGAGGCGAGGGAGGCGGCGCCGGCCCGGGAGGAGGCGGGGGAGGTGGTGTCGGCCAGGGGGAGGCAGGCGGACGCGGGGAGGCGGCGCCGGCCCGGGGGGAGGCCGGGGAGGCGGCGCCGGCCCGGGGGGAGGCGGACGCGGGGAGGCGGCGCCGGCCCGGGAGGAGGCGGGGGAGGCGACGCTGGCCCGGTGGAGGCGGACGCGGGGAGGCGGCGCCGGCCCGGGAGGAGGCGGGGGAGGCAGGCGGACGCGGGGAGGAGTGGAGACGGGGGAGACGGGGAAGGAGTGGAGACGGGGAGGCTCGGTCGCGAGAAAGAACAAAAAAGAACGAACCGTTTTTTGTGTAACCAGTGGCAGTGGTGGGTAATTTTTCCCAACTCCCCCAAATTTGAGTTGGTGAAGCACCCCTTGAGGTGCTCCACCAAATCCATGAATCTGGGGGTAGATTCATTATTTTCGTGGAGCAGATCCATGGTGAAGCTGCTGGAGCTAGAAGTGTTTGGCTAATAAAATTGAATCTGAATCTATTTTTTGTGAATCTGGAGCTGGTGGAGCTCTGCCAAACAGGCCCTTAAAAAGAAAATGTTTTATGTGCTCAATTTGCTTAAGTTACAAAAAGAACCAAGTACTTAGCCAATGTTTCAATCTTGAGCTTATAACACTCTATTTGGACTCAATATTAGCTTCCTTGTTCCGCTTAGCTTAATTGACATGGCCTGAATCATCCTTGGATATCTCTAGTTAGACTTTGCTTATTGATGACTTGACATGCTCATAAAATGCATTACATTTCAGTTCGTCATCTATGTGCTCTAGCTAGGATATACATATCCTGTCATGATCTAGATAGCCTTTTATTGAGTTATGGCTTGGTGTAGTTCATTATGGTCATTATGGATAATTCTCATGGCTCTAAATGCTTAAAATAAACAAACTTCAGCCATTTCATCCATTGACATGACATATTCTCTCTTTTGCATCCTTGATGTGTTTATTGCCAAAAGGGGGAGAATAGAGAAGAAAAAATCATTTGGGAACATTTTAGAGCTTTGGAGAACAATTTGCTTTTTCTTTGTTGCTCTAGTGTTCTTTCTGTTGACATGGTCATTAGCTTCATCTTCTTCTTTTGGACCATGTTGGATTCTACCAATCAAACTAAACTTCATTCTTTTTCTTGGGTTTGTCAATATACTCATCAAGGGGGAGATTGAGAGACCATGTGGTCGTGATCCCATGAGAGTGATGAGTAATTGACAAGGGTTTAGGATTGTCGAATTTGGTTTGGGTGGTTTGGACCATGTCGTTGCGTGGTGCAACGGGCTCGGTCGGTTTGGTCAAACTTGGTCGTATGGGCTTAGGATGCATATTCTGATGATTCGACAAGTTTGGACTTCATCTGTGGTAAGTATAATGCATTTGCGCTTTCATGTATCGAGCGGTGCTATTTGATGTGTTCCTTGTCTGTGTTGGCTGCAGGACATCGAGACGGAGTCGTGGCGAGACATGAAGGACCGGACTAGGCGCATGTGGCGCTGAGGTCAGAACGGTCGGGATGTGTCAAGACGACGTGGACTCGAGGTGGAGTCGTGGCGAGGCACGGAGGACCGGACTAGGCGCAGGTGGCGCTGAGATCAGAACGGTCGAGGTGTGCCGAAGACGGCGAAGCTGCGAGGCTTGCAAGACAAGAAAGGAGGAAGCTTCCTGGAAGGTGCGCGAGGGGCGTTTCGGTAAAAACGCAAAGCTGCACTAAAGGAAGCGGGTTTGGATAAAGCATCGAGTAGGTGGTGACCTAATGGGTAAAGCATGTGCAAACCCATTAGTAGGAGGCTATAAAAGGAGAGGGAGAGGGTGTGCTGATTTTTGAGAGAGTGGGTGTAAAAGTTAGGGTTTTATTTGTGTCTCTCCATGGTTGTATGAGATAGGGTTGTGTTCATCTCAAGCATGTATGGGGGTTTTAGTGTTAGATTGAGAGAGAGAGAGAGAGAGAGAGTAGTGAGCTGAATGTAAACACCTCTATGTAATCATTCATGTCTTTGTATCGTTGTTAAGAAACTTCTTTGTTGAGATGGCTTAATTTCTTGTTTACTCTCATTTGCTTATGCCTTGTTTGTCTTTTGAGAGGTTTCCGTTGGTACTTATTTCTTGCAGCCAAGTAGTACTAGCAATGATCTTTGTTTAGCTCTTGAAATTGAGCCTTCGGCCAGCAAAGCTGCAGTAGTAAACTACTCCTCTCGGCTGCAGTAATCATCTCTTGTCCATTGTTTGCTTTGGTCGAAGTCTTCTAGCATTTTCTCTGCTTGGCCGAATGGAGTGAAGGTTCTTGTGAGCAGTTTATAGCTGTTGGACAGCAGCATTAATAGTCATTTATTGTCATCTTTTTGTGCTATTTTGTTCTCTCGGTCATCTGCTCCTTCTCTTTATTTCTTTTAGTCTGAGAATCATACCTCTTGGCTGAACTACATATCAGTTTTATGGGTATTGGCCGAACAGCATTTTGTTCTTTGCAGCATAGCTCCTCTTGGGAGCAAATTAACTCTCAGTTCCTGTCCAAGAAATGCCTCTCGGCAGCAGCCTCAATAGCATATATTTGGCCTATTTTTTCTCAGGTTGCAGCTCCATTAGTTGTGCTTTCAGTTTGCTTTGGTCTGCATGCTATGTAAGCTTTATTGCTGCTGTTTGGACAGCCCTTTGATCTCAGTCTGCAGCATGTGTATGCTGCTGTTTTTGGCATTGATTTTCAGCTTTTGCTTTTGCCTTTTGTTCTCAAAGTGAGCTTCTTTGGTCAATAAAAACCAGTACCAAGTGCAGTTCCAAATGCACTAGTACCAACCTCTAAAATCTGGTTTCAACTGCAGCTCTCTATATTGAGCAAACTTCCTTTGGCATTAGTCTTTTCGGCTGGCAGATTTTTTGAAGTTTCCTGTAGGATAGCACCTCCTTCTTAGCTTTCTAACTATTGGAGGAGAGCTTCTTGCATGTTCTTGTGAGGGGTTGATTTTTAAAGAGTCGACATTCACCCCGCCCCTCTGTCGCCATTTCGGTCCTACACTATTGTACTCGAGCCTACTGAACCACCGCCGGCCACTGAGCAAACAAAACGGTCTCCATACCTCCTTCGACCAGAGACGCAACCTCCGGACCAACTGACGTACCACACGGGACATGCTCGTGCTCAACGGAAGACTAGGCCATGTACGGGGAGGCAGACGCGGCGAGGAGGTAGTAGTGGCTCCGATGAGTGAGCCATATCGTATCCAGTGTGATGCATTTTTTGTACTACTATAATTAATTTTACTTGTACAAGTATTCCTAATGTATAAAATTATAAAAAAAAACCCATGAAATATTCGCAAATTCATGATTAAAATAACCCGAATAAACGTGACAAATTCGGAATATATAAAATTTTCAAAAAATTACACAATAACTATGATTATGTCGGGAGGCTTAAAATTTCGTAATTTTTGGAGCTCATTTGCTATACGTAAAAACTCGTACAAATATCAAAATTGTATAAATTTTTGAGCAATATTCACAATGGGTAAAATTATCCAAAAATTACACTGTGAGGTATATTGTGTCGAGAGGCTGTACATAAATTTTCATAATTTTTTAAGCTCATTTGGTATATTTAAAAATTCAAATAAATACTGAACGCAAAAAAAATTAGTGCAGGTAATTAAGCCGGCTAATCAGCTGGCTTAATCACCTACCAACCCCTCACCGGGCGACAGGCTGCCTATCATCTGCTAGTTGGGCGGTAGGCGCCTGCCGCCAGTGGCCTCGCCTCGTGTCGCCTCTTCTGCACTGCCGCCCACCCATCGGACGGCAGAAGTGATATTTTTGCAAATAGTGTGCGCATACAACAACTTTTGTAAATATGGTGCGAAACATTGCCAAATCCGTCTTTGCCTCTGAGAGACCATGTGGTTGTGACCCCATGTGTGTGATGAGTAATTGACATCGGGTTAGGAAAGTATAGTTTAGTTTGTGTGGTTCGGACCATGTCGTTGCATGGTGCAATCGGCTTCGGTCGGACTTAGTCAAACTTGGTCAAAGTGATTAGGATGCATATTTTGTTGATTTGACAAGTTTGGGCTTCTTCGTGCGTAAGTATGATTCATTGATGCTAATGAGATTTATATGTGCCGAGCAGTGCTATTTGATGTGTTTCTTGTCTGTGATGACTACAGGACATCGAGGCGGAGTCGTGGCGAGACACGAGGTGACCGGACTAGACACAGGCGGTGTCGAGGTCAGAACGGTCGGATGTGTCGAAGACGGCGGAGACTCGAGGTGGTTGCGAGGCTTGGACGGCAAGACACGAGGAAGCTTCCCGGAAGGTGCACGAGGGGCGTTTAGGTAAAAACGCAAAGCTGCACAGGTGGAGGCGGTTCCGTTGGGATTTAGCGGGCGTAACGAGTTGGAGACCCGTTAGCCAAAGGCTATAAATAGGATTGAATTTCTGGTTGTATGCATGGCTTTGGAAGAGAGTTAGGGTTTGCTTGAGTCAAAAGAGCCTTTGGAGAGGTTGTTTGGCTTTGAGGCTTTAGTGGTTGAGGGCAGCAATGTGTGTCTCCCTCGTTTGTCTCCTCCCTCTGTGTGTTCTTGAGGAATAGAGAGATGAGTTCTTGATTTCTCTAAGCATGTATGGGGTTGTAGGGATGGTATGAGTTGATACTCTATGCAATCATGTATCTCTCTTCCTCATTTTCAATCCAAGATGATTTTATTTGAGATTGACTGACTTCCTGTTCTCTGCTTCGATGCTCTCAACGCTTGATTTTTTGAGTTTTTTGTGTTTTGGCTCGATTCTTGATGGGGAGTGGCAAAATGGGTTGCTCTGTGATGGAATTGTATTTCTAGACCCTTTGGTCGACTAATTCCAAGAGCAAAATGATCGAATCGGGAGAATCAAATTTTCTTCAGCCTGTGCCCTGTTCATTCCCTGTTTTCCATTTCTAGGGTTTTGGTGTGGAGTTTGATTCCCTTCTTGAGATGGCCTGAGATTTGGTTTGGAGAGTCCTGTGACCATTGCTAATCTAATTGCAAAAGGTCTTGGGCAAAGGATGAATGAGTTGTGAGTAATCTGAATTTTTACTTCTCATCATCCCATTTTCAGATTATAGGCAAATTTCTCAAATTCTTGGTCTCTTTGTGATTCTTCTTGTTGATCAATGTCTCTCTGCTATTTAGAATAGGTGTATTTACTGTTGGCAAAGGGAAATTGTCTGCAAGTCTTTTAATTGGTCGAAATCTCAATTCTTGAGTCCTTCTGCATAGTAAATTCAGGCAAGTGGTCTGAAATTTCAGGGGGTCCGGTCTGACCGGGCTTTACTTGGCGGTTAGACCGGCCGGTAAGCACTAGTCAGACCGGCAACATTCAAGCGGTCAGACCGGCAGCTGGGTAGCGGTCAGACCGCCTAGACACTTGCGGTCTGACCGCCCCCAGCAGCTCCTGTGCTTTTAGTGCTATATCTTTTGTGCCTTGTTTTCCCAGTTGTTCTTCTTGGCCACTCTCTGTACTTTGCTTATTTCTCCTGTAAAATCTTTCAGAGAACATTAATCGCTCTTTTCACAGATTTTATATCTATCGGAGAGAGGATTTGAGTGGATACCTTTCGAGGGAATTTTTTAAAGAGTCGACATTCACCCCCCCTCTGTCGCCATTTCGGTCCTACAGCCTCCCTCAGCATATGGCAGCGGCACCCCGTCAAAAGACCAACAATTCTATCCCAACTATGTTACCAAAACCAACTCTGATATCCTAACCCTAATCAACTCTTCTAACCGTGCCTTTTTTACCCCAATCAAGCTTTTGGTCCACTATTTTTCATAGAACCCTAAACTCTTCCGTAACATGGGTTTTCACTCTTGTCACATGTTGTAGCCTCCGAACCGCATCGCCATAGCTCCAACATACATCACCCACCTTTGATCTCCATGCGCCCCAACTCGAGCACGACCATCTTCTCCAGCCTCTTTGGCCCTCTCGACCATGACTTCGCACCAAGCCATCACCTAGTCCTCGCCGTAGACCACGATCACCTCTAAGTTATCTTACACATGCAAAGACCAAACCAACACTTTTTCCGGCACAAATTTTTCCCAACTTGACTGACATTAGTCCACTCATACACACCATACACCTCAAGTAATAATAAGCAACATTATCAATTATTCATCACAAATTAACCATTATCAATTATTCATCACCAAAATATCCTAGAGCTAGCCACATGGTGTAATAAAAGTAATAATTTCGAATTTGTTTTCTGAATTCATTATTTTAGTAGGACTACAATTTATGATTCTCTTTGAGCTAATGTCTTAGGAAAACGGATATCAATATTATTTTCCTTAACAATTACTTTTCTTAGCGCCATGGATTCCACGTGTGCGCTACCTAGTTTCTCTAAACTTGCAACTTGTATGATATGTGGATTTGAATTATCTTAAAATGATGGTGTGTTAGTAAACAAAATAAAGGTTCTAAGCTAGTAACTTGGATCATTATATGAACCTCAAAGGAAGCATTGGTCATCCAACCTAGACGATTGACAATAATTTCGCGTCACCATTCAGTTGACACATAATAACTTTCAGCTTATCAATTTGTACTACTACATTGATATTCTCTCCTGGATCATCCATATAATTGATTCACATCGATTTTGCATTCTCTATTCAACTTAAGAAGTTGTAATGACTTAAGGGGCACTCTACTATGAATTTAAGAATATTACATGCAAATTTCTCGAAGTTATTAAATAATTATTTTTTGTTTAGAATTACAAAATTATACTTGCGATTTTTTTTGCAGTTTTGACCACATGTCGTCGCACAGTTAGCCGACTTGAACTAGTCGCCAACCGTTGGGTGACACGTGGCTAGGTCGCCCAACGGTCGGGCGACTAGCCCAAGTCGCCTAACTGTGCAACGACATGTGGTTGAAACTACAAAAAAAATTGCAGGTATATTTTTTGTAATTTCAAATAAAAATAATTATTTAAAAAATTTGAGAAATTTGCATGTAATATTCTTAAACTTGTAGTAGAATGCCCCTTAGCTAAATCGTCCAACAGTTGAGTGACTAGTCCATGTCGCTCAACGGTTGGGCGACTTTGCCCCTAGTCGCCCAACTGTTGTACGACTTTGGCCCTAGTCACCCAACAGTTGAGCGACTAGGGGCCATATACCGAGCCGTACGGCCAGCGCGCTCGCCCATGGTAAAATTTTTGCTTTTTAGCCCAAAATTTGAAAGTTTTTTTACATATAGATCCCTGGAGAAAAGATTTGCAAAAATGGACCCTTACCACGGCGCCAAAGTATATGGCGCCCAGGGTACATGTCACGGCGCCATATGCTTTGGCGCCGTGTGTGGCCACGTAGGATCCACGGTGGCATAGCACGGCGCCAAAGCACATGGCGCCGTGCCGTGCACATACGGCGCTAACGGCCGTGGCGCCGTGCTCTGGGACTTAAGCCCGAGCGCGGCCCCCTGGCCCCCACCCCCTCACTCTGTTCAGCCCGAGCCGAAGCAACCGCCGCCACCGCCACTCTCTTCTCCCTCAAAATCTACTCAAATCCATCCGTTTTTCTCGCGATTTTACTTCCAAATCGAGTAAGCAAGGTGAACCCCCTCCTTTCCCTTGATTTTTTGCAATAAATATGGATTATTTGAGGTACATTTCGTGTGGGAAGATTTGAAACCCTAGATGAAATTAGTTCAATTTGGCTCGGTTATAGGTTGGATTTTCAATAGATATGCGTAATTTAAGAGTAGTAATGTGTATAGAATCGTTTTTAAGGTTTGATTTTTAGAAATAAATATGTTTTTAGGGTTTGATTTAGAAATACATATGTTTTTAGGGTTTGATTTAGAAATACATATGTTTTTAGGGTTTGATTTGAGCGAGATTGATGAATGTTTAGATTTAGGGTTTGATTTAGAAATACACATGTTTTGAGGGTTTGGTTTGAGCGAGATTGATGAATATTTAGAAATACATATGTTTTTAGGGTCCATTTTAGAAATATATATGTTTTTAGGGTCCATTTTAGAAATACATATGTTTTTAGGGTTTGATTTAGAAATACATATGGTTTTAGGGTTTGATTTAGAAATACATATGTTTTTAGGGTTTGATTTGAGCGAGATTGAGTAGATTTTGAGGGAGAAGACAGTGGCGGTGGCGGCGGTTGCTTCGGCTCGGGCTGAACAGAGTGAGGGGGTGGGGGCCGGGGGGCCGCGCTCGGGCTTAAGTCCCAGAGCACGGCGCCACGGCCGTTAGCGCTGTATGTGCACGGCACGATGCCATGTGCTTTGGCGCCGTGCTATGCCACCGTGGATCCTACGTGGCCACACACGGCGCCAAAGCATATGGCGCCATGACATGTACCCTGGGCGCCATATACTTTGGCGCCGTGGTAAGGGTCTATTTTTGCAAATCTTTTCTCCAGGGGTCCATATGTAAAAAACTTTCAAATTTTGGGCTAAAAAGCAAAAATTTTACCTCGCCCATGCCTCATTCACTTGAGAGAAAAAGAAAGGAAGGGGGGAGAAGCCAGAAGAGGAAGAGAGGGGAGAAGGGGAGGAGAGAAGAGGAGAGAAGAGGAGGGGGAAGAGGAGAGGAGGAGGAGGGGAGGAGGAAGAGGGGAGCTGGAGAGGAGGGGAAGAGATGAGGAGGGATCTGCGCATCGATGATGGTGAGTTTTTGTATTGTTTATGCAATTATTTTTTAAACATGGTAGGGTAGCAATTAAAATCATTAAATTCATAGTTTAGAAACTAACAGTAATTTAGTTGTTAATAATTATATTGCCATTTAGATCGCTCTCTTGTACATTTGAAGGACTCTCATGTTTCAAAGTTTCTTAGTACGGTTACCATGATTACTACTTTGATGCTTTCATGTACTTCTTGCAGACGGACATCACAACCGAGATTATGATGGACACTGGGTCGATCGTGGATAGGGTCGCTGGGCATTGTCCATCGGGTTTATGAGAAGGCGAAGCGTGCCTTTGACCCCTTGTCGTGTAGGACGCTCCTGAAAGTGGCCACATCAACACGTATGCCGAGGCCACCACATCCTGCAGCTTAGGTTGGAGGCTCTAGAGGGCCACACGCATGGGCCTCGTCGGTGCCTGACCAGGGCAGAGGGTCGGTGTGGCCACGTGCCTACCTCGGACACCGACAACACTAGGCCAAGTCGAAGGGTCAAGGTGGGCATGTTCATACACACCAGCGTCGTCGTATGTGGACCCCTACCTGGCATCGGCAGGGTAGCACACCTTGTTCGGCCAGGGTAGGTACGATAGTTGACCTACTTGGGCGGTATGTTTCGTCTCTTAAGGCTTTTTCGCGTCAATATATTGTATGAATAAACAATGCCTGTACTGTAGGTACGACACAATAGTCAAGAGTTCACCTATCCCCCAGAAGGATCTCTCGGGAGATGTGAACGACTTCCTCGCAGAGGACCAAGCAGAGGTCCTTTCCAGGTCGCAACTTAGCAGTGCTCGAGTTCCCACGCAGCCACATGTGCAGTCCACCCCCTAGGCGTTGGGAGAACGGGTCAGTAGGCCTCCTGACCGTTTCAACCTATCGAGGCCCAAACCCCAACACCCTGGCTGAGGAAGCCTAAACGGGGCCGTATAGGCGGCCACCGACCGAGGGTGGGACGTGGCGACGACGGAGGAGGTGCTATTGGTGGTTTAGATGGTGGTGAGTAGTGAATCTTCTTCCTGCTATGTGTACTTTTTTGTTTATGTACGTATTTTTCTTTGCCTTCTTCCGTTTACGAATCATCTATTGTATCGTAATATCATTTACCTTCATACTTACAAATCATTGCTATCTCAATCATCTTCACAAAAATCATTAGAAATTTCTCGTAATACAATAACGTACGACGATCGCAAAATGTTATTGTGAGTCTAATATGTTTCTAACCATTCATAATCTACGAAAATCACAAATGCATCAAACGACATTTTCTGTCCTTTTATTTAAAAAACAACCACAAATAAGATTTCGTAAATAACGTAAAAAAATTGCCATTTACTCCCCCTTAATTATTTCATCAGATTAATACAATAACTATATTATTATTTAAATCGCCTAACGGTTGGGCGACTTGGGCTAGTCGCCAACGGTTGGACGACTAGCTCAAGTCGTCTAACCGTGCAACGATATGTGGTTAAAACTGTAAAAAAAAAGTTGCAGGTATAATTTTGTAATTCCAAATAAAAATAATTATTTTAAAAATTCCAAATTTCCCTCTTTTTGTTTAACCCAAAGATGAGGTGCTGCAGGCTGATTTGGACCGTCCATCCTGGTTGGATTCAAGCCGGTCGATTGATCAAAGACTTTCCATTCCTTGTCCAGCGGTCATACCATGGAGAGAGACGTGTTCCCTGGAAATCCAACGGTCAAAAGGAAAGGAACCAGCCAAATATCCAAGAGCCCCTTCTATTTCTCTCGATTCCCAGGCAGGCACACAAACATGGTTTTATTAGAACCCACTTCCTCCCCATCTGCCCCCTTTTCGGCATCACTGACGAGGAATGCGGCGGCGGCGGCTGCCAAGCATACGAGCCCTTCCGCGGCGGCGACGAAGAGGGCGAGGGGAAGAGGGACGATGTTGGTGGCATCTCGTCTCTCTTCCCCCCAAATCCCCTCCTCCTCCGCTTTGGTCCCTAGCGCCTGCGTGTCTGAGGCGGAGCGAGGCAGGAGTGGAGGGAGGCGGCGTTGACGGATGGGGCCATGGGGGCGAGGGGAAACGGCTGTGCAGCCCTTCTTTTCCCTCCTCATTTGGCGCGAGAAATTCGCGGAATCGAGGGTAACGAGGAGGACGAGGGGAGGGGAGGCGCTGAGGCAGTGGTGCCTCATGTCTCAAAGGTCCCCTCTTCGGCTTACTCCAGCACCGCCTGCCTTCCCGTGGACGTGAGTCGGTCGATCGAGGAGGCGGCCACGACGGAGGGGGAGGGGCGCACGTGCAGCCGCGGTGGAGTTGGCTTCAGCGGAGCACACGAGCAGTCGGCAGCGACCGCACGCCCTCCGTCTCCCTCGGCAGCGAAGACGTCAACGACATGGCCGACTAGAACGAGCGGAAGTCTGAGGCCCTGATGCCTCGTCTCCCCCTGTTCCCCTTCTCCTCCGATTCTGCCGGCGTTGCTCGCCTGGCCGTCTCTCCATGGCCAGTAAAGGGAGGGGGCGTGGTGGTGGCAGCGGCGGGGAGGGCGGAAGAATGGAAGAGGCCGGTGAGAGTTGGAGCGCGATCTCCATGTTCGTGGCCACGGGTAAGTCTCCCTGTTCCACATATGGCAACACATCAAGTGCACAAAAGCATAGAAATAGCCGAAAGAGGAGTCTTCCTCTTGTTTTTGTAGGTCTTCAACAAGCAAAGTGTGTACAAAATGTATTCCATAAAACTTTCAGGGCCTGTTTGGAACAGAGGAATTTCACAGGAATTTTGCAGGAAACAGTTCAATTCCCGCAGGAATCGGGAAAAATTCCCGCATTCCAAACAGGGCCTCAGTAAGGGTAATAATACATGCAAGTCTGTCAAAGGAATGGCTATCCTACCGAGTTTGCTTTGCATAAAGCGAGCTTTCATTTGTAATAGACATAATAATTTGAGAAATGCAATTTGTAAAAACAATGGACATTACTAAGAAATAATAAGTAAATATTAAACATACAGGTACTGGTAACCAAATGGCAATCCTTTGCCATAACATCAACATTTAATGGTCCTTTGTCAAAACACTTTCCAACATGGTTTTCCACCATCCATAATTTTTGCCAAAACCATTTTAAAACCAGAAAATCTAACCAAATGTGATATTACCAAGTGATGTCTATGACCGAGGACATGGATATTCAAATAGATTTACACTCAGAGGTGATACAACTTTACTCATATGATATAGTCAGCTCACTATAGTCTACCATGACTCGTTATACGATAGTATGCGATTGAGTAATTATAATGAGGCCTTTACAATATCTTGCCTAACAATACACCACCTGTTGAGCTACAACCTCAAGACATAGACATCCTTTACCATCGTCAAGAGAGATTAAATGTTGTGTAGATAAGCTTTGCAACATAATAGAGAGCCCTTTCAAGCACGGAGATCCGTTACCAAGCCCGCATGACCAACAAGTAAACCTACCAAATACAATCTACGGTTTAAAGATGGAACTCGATAAATTATTCTACCAAGTTTGTCCACACCAGAACATGTGGTTGTATTGAAATGCCTAGATTAATGGCACTAAAGTTCGATCCATATTGACCTGGATGAGATTATCACAAACCAAGATCTCTTACAACCTGCATTGGTCTCAAACCACTCATCCAAGTCTAAAACCATTTTTATTTTCACATTTTAACTAAAATATTCAAGGCAACCCATCTGTCTAAAATAGTCTAAAGCATTTCCCAAAGTGTCCAAAATTAAATTTTAACAAATTCCAACATTTATACCATTATTAAAATAAGCATGGCTAAGCATATGACTCAGATACCACCCTAAAATTTGACAAATATTAACTAAAATATGGGATAATATTCTAGGGTGACAACAGTAAGGATATAAAGTTTTTAAGTAAGGTTCATGCAACAATTAGTGATATCTAATTACCAAACATAAGCATAACCATTTATTCAAATTAAGTATGCACAACAGTTTGAGGAAAAAAGTACATAATATTTTAAATATGGGATCAATATGTTCAAAGGAGGGTGCTTGTCTTGCTTGTTGAACTCTTGGTCTTGTTCGAGATCAAACGATCATGTTAACGGTACTTTGGTATCTAAGCGAGAAAACCTAGAAAAACCAGGAAATACTAAATAAATTTAAAAATACTAAAACATTCATGATTTTTATGTAGAATGAAAGTTCATGATTTTAGAAAAATTTAGGGAAAAATTGCTTTAATTGGAGTTAATATGAGGGAGAATGGGCATTTTGAAGTTTTGCCAGAAGAGAAAAATCAGAGAAAAAGACTAGAGAAAACACTATGCTAGGGTTTCAATTTTTTTATTTTAAACTTATATTTTTCTTTCTAAAGGAAAACTAGGATTTATTGCATCATCCGATTAACAAGCGGGGTTAGGTCCAAAGTGAATCGGGCTCACTGACGGCGAACTTATGTGTGAGGTCCACATATCAGTGACTCAAACTTTAAAACTGGTTTAAATTAAAAACTTAATTAATTAATCTACCAATCTCATATGTCAGTGACTAATTAACTTTAACTATCGCCATTAGCGCCACATTAATCCTCTCAACGGGACCCACTAGTTAGCGACCTAGGCAGGGGAGCGCAGTGGCGGCATGGTCGACCTCATTGTCAAGGGGAGGTGCGAAGAGGCTTAGGTAAGGTTGGGGATAGGAAAAGGGGATCATGGCGCATCCAATGGTGGTGGCGGTGGACGCAAGTGATCTCATGGTAGGGCTGGGTGGCGAGAAAGTCTAGCCAAACGATGGTGACGACAAGGGAGCGAAAGAGGGTCTGTGGGACACTAGAATTGCTTCCTGGGTTCAGTGCGAAGCTAACAACTGTGGCACGGGGACCAATGGTCACTGGAACAACTGCAACGAGAAACGATGGCGAAGCTAGCTATGGCTACAACAACGACAAAGAAAGCTAACGCGGCGAGTTCAGGTGAGCAGAATAAAAGCCTTAGGGGCTCACCAGTAGCATGACGATGGGGTTGGCATTAGCTAAGAGGGTCTGAGGTCGTCTGACAACAACGAGTAGAGGCAGCGATGTCGGGCTTCACGATGGTGATATTGGCATGAGTTAGTTGAAATGGAGGACACGGTGAGGTTCAAGGAAACAAGACGATGGTGAAAATTAGCATTACTAAGGTCAAAGCTCACCAAAAGCGGAGGGGGATGACGGTGACGGCGGTGACCGACGACGAAGAAGACGACTAGGTTTCGGGGCTAAGCTGCATTGAGCAAGTAATTGATTGAGGGGAATTGCTCAGCAGAGAAAAAGGTGCAAAGTGATGCGGCTGGAAAGGCAAGGGCTCACTAGATACGATGACGACCTCGGCGGAGCGCGTTGGAGGGTGCGCACCAGAGTTGAAAACGACGAGGCCGTTATGGGCAAACAGGAGGGGTGAAAGCTTACTGGAAATGGCCAAAATGGAGACACTGAGAGGAGTGAAAGAAGATGTCGGCATAGCTTTATAGTGCGAGAGGAGGGCACAAGGCTTAGTGACAACTCACTGATGAGCTCTGGGTCTCACCACAATGGTGCGCTATGGTCACTCCTGCATGCCAGCGTCTACATGATGGAGAGGACAGCTCAGCACATCGAGTAGGATGCTTGAGGAGCGTGCGCAGGGGTACTGTAGCTGCTATAGTGCCCAAGAGGTCGGCTCCAATGGCAGGCGTGTGAGGTGGGCAACAACTCCTCTGAGTGGGCTTGGTGTGCCTGTGACTGTGGAGGGAGAGAAGAGAGAAAGTTCCTCGGCGAAAGTATGTTTCGTGCGAAGAAAACGGAATGGGGAACATGGCTCGAGGGGGGGGGCAACACATGGGCCCGCACTGGGCTGAAAGGAGAAATAGGCTGGGCTAGGCTACTATTTCGACCCATGAAAGATTTTGAATTTCAAAAACATTTCCGAATGAATTAATCCCAGAAATCATCTTTTAGTTTGGAAAAATAGCAAACAAATTTAAAAAATTCTGAAAATTTTTGGGGATGCACTTTGAATTATGCTGAACTTAAATAAAATATTTCCAGGTTTTAGCATGCTCAAATATTTTAGAAAACTCATTTTGGGTGCCAAAAATAGAAAAAACCTTTTATAAATTCCCTTTTTTAAAATTTCACAAAAATGCAGAAAATAGGTTTAGACATAATTTAAATTAATTTTTGAAAATTTGGGGTGTTACGTACTGTTCCATAAAAAAACAAAACCTCTGATCCAGAAGAGCTGATCTTACTATAATAAAATGTTTTTTAGGAAATTCCTTTGGTGTTCTTTATCAGTTCCTTCTTGGCTGCCGGGAGAACCTGACCTCCGTAACTACCTTGGATCTGCCATTTCAGATATTACACCACCTGACTGCATTGAGATATCTTGCTCTTGGGAACTGTGAGGAAATGAGATCACTGAAATTGCCAGTTTGCATGTACCTGAAATCCTTTTCCATCATAAATTTTGCTAAGGTCACTGAGCCAGATATTTCGGCGTTAGAGGGAGACGAGGAACAGGGGAGTGTGCCGCATTGGGGTCTATAATTGTGGACAGTACGTTATAATCAAAATTCAGTGCAATAGCGCATTATATCGGTTCTTAATTTAGAAATAAATGGTTTGTCTGAAGATTTCACATTCACGGGGGATATAAGGGAACGATTTCGAAGACCAGGTTCACCTGACAGAATTTTGCATCCGCAGTTTCATTAACATTCAGTCCCTGCCTGCATATTTGTCTTAGGCCGTGGGGATATCTTAATGCAGATGTCAAATGTACCGCTTGTTTTCAGTTTAACTAGGTACTTCTGCAGATGTCAAGAATTGAAGGAGAATTTTGCTATGCAAGAACATTGTAGAAGGATATAAAAGTGAGTTTCTCTCTCAATTAGTACAAGGTCGTGGATGATCATTGAATATTATCAGTTGCTGCATACTACAATAAAATAATCAAGGGAGAGCCTTTACAGCCATTACTGTGAATGGAACCGTTGCAATCGCAACGCATAGATGGGCGCAGAAGGAAGCAACGTTGGCAGTCGCCGCCAACTTGGTGTGTGTCAGGAGCCTCCACACGAGGCCTGAAACAACAGCTGCTGCTGCAAGGACCAGGAACCAGTCGGTGCACTTGTTGACTGAACCACTGCTGATAGTTGGTACCGAAACGGCCAGGAACCCGGTAAACGTGACTTTGGTCAGTTCCAGCGATGCCGGTTTGGGGATCCTCACCATGATTACTGCCTCCAGATGCCATGCCGGTGGCACCGTCACCACCAGCGCTGGCATTGTTGTCGCCGCTGCCGCTGCCACCACCGCCGCCCCTGTTGACGGCAACATCGAATGCATGCACCACCACAATCAGGAACGGCGGAGCCAGCAGCAGCAATGCCAGTAGTTTCACGAGTCTGTATGTAATCAAGAACATGACCACACCGACCGCAAATGCCATGACGGCATCAAATATCTCAGTAAGATTGCTTATGATGCTGCCGTAGCAGCCATCATTATTGTTGCTTGGTGTGAGAGGTGGAATCGTCTCGACAAGCATAAGGGACACACCAAGAACGCAAGCGATGAAGCTTGAGCCCATGGGTGCCGCAAGACGACTCTGTATGCCTTGGCTGCTGCTGTTGATCTGACCCTCCAGTGCCAAGCCTTCCAGTCCCAGAAACAGAAGTGCAGTGCACGGCAATAGCCAACAGTACGAACCACAATGCAGAGTACAAACACGGCGCCAATCGCAGGGTAAGCCCAGTTGTCATGTATAATGAGACGTATAATCCAGCAGGCGAGGGCGATGAGGCATGCACAGGACAAGGGAGCCAGCCAATTGGTCACACTGAGAGAGAACCTTGATCTAGCATTGGAGAATCTTTTCGATATGCAGCAAATGAGGAAGGGAAAAGTGCCGGCTGTTAGAGAAACCGCTGCAACTACCAGCATGATGATTGGAGCAACGCGTCCATGTTCCTCGCTCTTCAGGTTAACCTTCTTGAGTGTGATTGCCAGAAGCACCGGACATACCATGATCACCACTGCTTCGGCGAAAGAACGGAAACGGTTCATCCAATCATCCTGGGACATCAGTGAACATCAAATGGGTAGTGCATAGGAATGTATCTCGTAGAAACTACCCTTAAAATGAGAACCCAAAAATCAACCGTTGGATTATGTTGGATGGTATAGATCAAAACGAATTGTTCATCTTATTAGAAGGTTAAGGGCAATTGCAATTTGGAATAATTAACTGAGGGCATCTTTGGAAATGTAGGTGACTTTAAGTGCATAATCTGATCAACATAGGTCACATCCAAAGGTCATGGTTAATTAGTTTATATTGTCCCATTTTAAGGCATGTTCCCACGAGCATATTCAGAGGTAGAGAGAAAAAGCATGCGCGAGAGCTACAAGTTGTAGATTCATAGTCAATTTACACGCCTTTTTCCAATAAACGAGCTAACTCACTGTGGTATGAAAAAAGGCACCTCGATGTAGTTTTAGTTTAAGAAAACTGCAATATACATGTAGGAAATAATCAAAACTTGCCAAAGTTTATAGATGTCTTGCATGGCAAGATAGAGATCAAATGAAAATCCACATCAAATAAATTTGTTTCCTTATTTAAGTTATTCTATAGATAAGTCTATATATGTATTATAAACACTAGCCTTACAGTCAGAGAGAAAATTGCCTTAAAGCGTATGTGTTCTCTCGCATGTGTTTCCTTGATCTGTTAATGGCATGTGTGCATTCTATTGCCGAAAGGTTGAGATGAAGTAGAGAAAAACAAAGAGAAAAATGCCTTAAAGCTTCTATGTTCTCTCACATGTGTTTCCTTGATCGGTTAACGGCATGCATGCATTCTAGGGCCGAAACAAACAAGTGGTATAAGAGCCTGAGGAGCATGCCGAAGCAGATGTCGAGGTGCACTCAATCTGAGTTACCAACTCAATACTTCGATGGTGGTGCCGTCGACAGAGTGACGGTGAAAAAGGATAGTAGTATTTCACTACAATATCCTTTGCTCACACAGAGCAATTGTATCATGTGGTCGTTGAAGATACATGTCAACATGCAAGCACAAGGCGTGTGAGACACCATAGTGAAAGATGACATCGACAAACAGAGGGATAGAATGGCCCTCGTCGTCATCTATCAAAGAGTATTGGAGGACATGCTCTTGCCGTGGCTAAAGACTCTGCTAAGGATGCGTGGGAGATGATCAAGACGATGCACATGAGCACATATCGCATCAAGAAGGCGAAGATCCAGACTTTGAGGAGTGACTTCGAGGTGATTTGCATGAAGGAAAGCAAATCAATGGATGATTTCACCATGAAGCTGACGATGATCGCCAATGGCATTTGAGCATTGGACAAGTTGGTAGAGGAGACCACCATCATCCGTAAATTTATCCCAATAGTTCTAACAAAATTATTGTCAATTGTAACATTGACCGAGCAATTTATTGAGCTAAAGACCATGTCTGTTGAGGAGCTGGTTGGCCATCTCAAAGCCTTTGACAAGAGGGTTTGAAGCCATGGTGACAAGGAGGAGCAACAGTACCTGTTGCTCACACATTCGGAGTGGATGTCATGCATGAAGAAGAACGGGGGAGGGGATCTTTCTTCAACTCGAGGAGACGCGGCAGTAGCAGCAACAAAAGTCATGGTTGCAGAAGAGGATGGGGTCATGGCCATGCACGTGGCAAGGGTGGCTGTGATGACACCTCACCATCTGCTGATACCAATCGTGGTTCTAGTGGTGACAACTATAAAAAGCAAGATTAAGTGTTTTAACTATGATGTTTACTATCACTATGCATCTTAGTGTCGTCAGCCTCGCCACAATCATAATCAGGATGAGGAAGTTAATCTCACTCGAGCGTAGCATGATGACCCTACCTTGCTCCTTTCTGTGTACGTGCAGGAGGCGCATGACATGGTGCTAATGAATGTGGTGAAGGTGACTCCAAGGCTACGCATCAATGGCGAGGCACATCTCATGTCCAATGAGTGATACCTGGACAACGGTACTAGCAACCACATGATGGGCAGCGATCCGTGTTCAACGTGCTAGATGAAAGCCTTTACGGATAGTCTGATTTGGTGACGGATCCATAGTGGAGATCAAGGGCAAGGGATCAATGCTTCTCCAATGCAAAAATAGAGAACAACAGTACTGCCTGGGGTATATTTCATACCAAGCCTTTACAACAACATCATTAGCCTTGGGCAGCTTGCAGAAGATGGTTGCAGGGTTGTTTTGTACCATACACGGTTGTGGGTCCACGAGCGCAGCGGCAGACTCCTCATAAACGTAAAAAGATCCAATAACTGGCTGTATAAGATTCTGCTAGAGTTAGAAAATCTGTTGTCTAATAGCCAGTTTGGAGGAGCCAACATGGCGGTGGCATGCACAATTAGAGCACGTGAAATTTCATGCCCTAAAGTAGATGGCAGAGAAGGAGATGGTGGCTAGGTTTGCCTAAGATTGACCACCCAATGCAATTGTGTGAAGGTTATTTGGTGGCCAAGCAAACCAGAAGTCGGTTCCCATCACAGGCGCACCATCGAGCGGAGAAACTGCTGGAACTTGTACACGTGGATTTATGTAGACCCATAACTCCACATACACATGCTAGTAACAAGTACTTCATACTCTTCGTGGATGATTTTAGCATATACATATGGGTCACATGTTGAAATCTAAGGATGAGACTCCCATTGCATTCAAGAAGTACAAAGCGCTTATCGGGAATGAGCGTGGGCTCAAGATAAAGGTCCTCGATCAGATCGTGGAGGAGAGTTCCTATCGTGCGAGTTCGACATGTCCTACGATGTTGAAGGGATAGTGCGGCACTTTATGGCACTGTATTCACCACAACAGAACGTTATTGTGAAACATTGTAGCCATACCATGCTATCTATGGCAAGGAGTTTACTCAAGAGCAAACATTTACCTGAAGTAATGTGGTAGTCAACGAAGGCTCTAGTTGGGATCATGCCATATGAAGCCTGGACTCGAAAGAAAATACACATCAAGCACTTGCGAGTGTTTGGGTGCATTGTGCACAATAAGGTGGTAAAGCCACACTCAAAGAAACTCGATGGCTGGTCATAAACCCATTGGGCTTAAGTGGGTGTACAAAGTAAAGAAGGACATGGATGGCAATATCGTGAGGTATAAGTTAAGGTTAGTTACCAAGGGGTTAGTGCAGCGGCATGGGATCAAATTCATGAGGTATTCGCTCCTATGACACGACTCAAGACGGTGAGACACAAAGTGGATGGGAAGCCCACCACCTAGACATCAAGTTAGCGTTCTTGAACGATGACCTCCAGGAGGAAGTGTATGTCACTCGGCCGGAAGGATTCATCAAAGAAGGAGAGGAGCACAAGATGTATAAGCTCTCAAATGCACTTTACGGGCTACATCATGCCTTGAGGACATGGAACATTTGGCTAGATAAGAGTCTCAAGAACCTAAGGTTCATAAAGTGTCTACAAGATCAAACCATCTACAAGAGGTGTAATGAAGGGAAAGTACTTGTTGTTAGTGTATATGTAGATGATTTCATTATCTCCGGCACAAGTACATGTGAAATTGAGAAATTCAAGCACAAGATGAAGAGGGAGATCGAGATGAGTGATTCAGACTACTTGCTTACTACCTCGGGATAGAGGTAGAGCAGAAGGAGGGTTGCATCACTCTCAAACAAACAACATGTGCAAAGAAGATCATGCTGCAAGCTGGGATGGGCGAGTGAAATCCAAAGAGTATCCTATGGAACCAAAGCATAAGCTCAGGAAGGATGAAGATGGAATTTGAGTTGATGCGACTAAGTACAGAAGCATCATTAGAAGTCTTCAATACTTAACTCATACCCGGTTGGACATTATGTCTGCAACCAAGATGGTGAGCTGGTACATGGAGAGGCCTACATAGCTAGATATGCAAGCTATGAAACAGATCCTCTGGTATGTAAAACGGATAACCGACTTTGGTTTGGTGTATTCCAGAGGAGGTGTGGAGAAGATTGCATGTTACAACGATAGCAACTTGGCAAGAGATATGGATGACAGGAAAAGCACAAATAGCATATCGGTCTACTTCAACAAGAACATAGTCATTTGGGCAATTCAAAAGCAGAAAAGTGTGTCATCCTATCATCATGTGAAGCTGAATTCATGGATGCTACAGCAACAGCATGTCAAGGCATATGGTTGTGAAGCGTAATGAGTGAGATAACAACCCCAAGTTCAGTTGTTTTATACGTTGACAACAAATCAACAATCACAATGATGAAAAATCCAGTGTTTCATGGGAGAAGCAAGCATATTGATATCCGGTTTCACTTTATCAGAGAGAGCATAGAGAAGGGACTGATTATTGTCAAGCATGTATGCATAGGGGAGCCGCATGCAGATATCCTCACGAAGGCACTTGCTCGAGTCAAGTTCGGAGAGATGCGTCATCTGCTAGGTGCCAAGGTTTGTAGATGCTTTGCTTGGCAAGATAGAGATCAGATGCAAATCCACATCAAATCAGTTTATTTTCTTATTTAAGTTATTTCATAGATAGATCTATACATGTACTATAGTCTGAAGATTAATATAAAGTAGAAAAATACAGAGAAAAAACTACCCCAAAGCTTATGTGTTCTCTTGTGTGTGTTTCCTTGATCTGTTACGGCGTACGTGCGTTCTAGGGCTGAAACCAACAATACACATCCCTATGTTGCTGCTAAGTGTAAATTATGTGTTTAACTCGATGGGTCCTAAACTTGCGGCTCTTTTAGCTTGCCAAAAAGTCACAATGAAACTGACTCTGTTGTGTTAGCACATAAATCCTTTTCTTCATCTGCAAAGGATACACGCGAGCTGCAATCTAAAATAATGAGCAAAGATGCATTGGATTTCAATTTTCAAGGATGGAGACCGATTACCATCTCAACCACATGATGGGCAGCGATCCGTGTTCAACGAGCTAGATGAAAGCCTTTACGGACAGTCCAATTTGGTGACAGGTCCATAGTAGAGATTAAGGGCAAGGGGTCAATGCTTCTCCAATGCAAAAATAGAGAACAACATGTACTGTCTGGGGTATATTTCATGCTGAGCCTTTACAACAACATCATTAGCCTTGGGCAGCTTGTAGAAGATGGTTGTAGGGTGGTTTTGTACCATGCACGGTTGTGGGTCCACAAGCGCAACGACAGACTCCTCATAAACATAGAAAGATCCAATAACCGGCTGTATAAGATTCTGCTGGAGATAGAAAATCCGTTGTCTGATAGCCAGTTTGGAGGAGCCTACATGGCGGTGGCATGCACAGTTAGGGCACGTGAAATTTCATGCCCTAAAGCAGATGGCAGAGAAGGAGACGGTGGCTAGGTTTGCCCAAGATTGCCACCCAATGCAACTATGTGAAGGTTATTTGGTGGCCAAGCAAATCAGAAGTCGGTTCCCATCACAGGCGCACCATCGAGCGGAGAAACAACTAGAACTTGTATATGTGGATTTATGTAGACTCATAACTCCACATACACATGCTAGTAACAAGTACTTCATACTCTTCGTGGATGATTTTAGCATATACATATGGGTGCACATGTTGAAATCTAAGGATGAGGCTCTCAGTGCATTCAAGAAGTACAAAGCGCTTATCGAGAATGAGTGTGGGCCCAAGATAAAGGTCCTCATATCAGATCATGGAGGAGAGTTCCTGTCGTGTGAGTTCGACATGTTCTACGATGTTGAAGGGATAGCGTGGCACTTTATGGCACTATATTCACCACAACAGAACATTATTGTGAAACGTTGTAGCCATACCGTGCTATCTATGGCAAGGAGTTTACACAAGAGCAAACATGTACTTGAAGTAATATGGTAGTCAACGAAGGCTCTAGTTGGGATCATGCCATATGAAGCCTGGACTCAAAATAAAATACACGTCGAGCACTTGCGAGTGTTTGGGTGCATCGTGCACACTAAGGTGGTAAAGCCACACTCAAAGAGACTCGATAGCTGGTCATAAACCCATTAGGCTGAAGTGGGTGTACAAAGTAAAGAAGGGCATGGATGACAATATCGTGAAAGTATAAGGTAAGGTTAATTGCCAAGGGGTATGTGCAGCGGATCAAATTCGTGAGGTATTCGCTCCTATGACACGACTCAAGATGGTGAGACACAAAGTGGATGGGAAGTCCACCACCTAGACATCAAGTCGGCGTTCTTGAACGATGACCTCCAGGAGAAAGTGTATGTCACTCGGCCGGAAGGATTCATCAAAGAAGGAGAGGAGTACAAGATGTATAAGCTCTCAAATGCGCTTTACGGGCTACATCATGCCTTGAGGACATGGAACATTTGGCTAGATAAGAGTCTCAAGAAACTAGGGTTCACAAAGTGTCTGCAAGATCAAGCCATCTACAAGAGGTGTAATGAAGGGAAAGTACTTGTTGTTAGTGTATATGTAGATGATTTCATTATCACCGGCACAAGTACTTGTAAAATTGAGAAATTTAAGCACAAGATGAAGAGGGAGATCAAGATGAGTGATTCAGACTACTTGTTTACTACCTCGGGATAGAGGTAGAGCAGAAGGAGGGTTGCATCACTCTCAAACAAACAACATGTGCAAAGAAGATCATGCTGCAAGCTGGGATGGGCGAGTGCAATCCAAAGAGTATCCTATGGAACCAAAGCATAAGCTCAGGAAGGATGAAGATGGAATTTGAGTTGATGCAACTAAGTACAGAAGCATCATTAGAAGTCTTCAATACTTAACTCACACCTGGCTGGACATTATGTCTGCAACCAAGATGGTGAGCTGGTACATGAAGAGGCCTACATAGCTAGATATGCAAGCTATGAAACAGATCCTCTGGTATGTAAAAGGGAGACAACTGACTTTGGTTTGGTGTATTCCAGAGGAGAAGGTGTGGAGAAGATTGCATGTTACAACGATAGCAACTTGGCAAGAGATATGGATGATAGGAAAAGCACAAATAGCATATCGGTATACTTCAACAAGAACATAGTCATTTGGGCATTTCAAAAGCAGAGAAGTGTGTCACCCTATCATCATGTGAAGCTGAATTCATGGATGCTACAACAACAGCATGTCAAGGCATATGGTTGTGAAGCGTAATGAGTGAGATAACGGAAGAAACCTCAAGTTCAGTCGTTTTATACGTTGACAACAAATCAACAATCACAATGATGAAAAATCCAGTGTTTCATGGGAGAAGCAAGCATATTGATACCCGGTTTCACTTTATCAGAGAGAGCATAGAGAAGGGACTGATTATTGTCAAGCATGTATGCATAGGGGAGCCGCATGCAGATATCCTCACGAAGGCGCTTGCTCGAGTCAGGTTCAGAGAGAGATGTGATCTGCTAAGCGCCAAAGTTTGTAGATGCCTTGCTTGGCAAGATAGAGATCAGATGCAAATCCACATCAAATCAGTTTATTTTCTTATTTAAGTTATTTCATAGATAGAATATACATGTACTATAAATACTAGTCTGAAGATTAATATAAAGTAGAAAAATACAGAGAAAAAATTACCCCAAAGCTTATGTGTTCTCTTGTGTGTGTTTCCTTGATCTGTTACGGCGTGCGTGCGTTCTAGGGCCGAAACCAACAATACACATCCCTATGTTGCTGCTAAGTGTAAATTATGTGTTTAACTCGATGGGTCCTAAACTTGCGGCTCTTTTAGCTTGCCAAAAAGTCACAATGAAACTGACTCGGTTGTGTTAGCACATAAATCTTTTTCTTCATCTGCAAAGGATACACGCGAGCTGCAATCTAAAATAATGAGCAAAGATGCATTGGATTTCAATTTTCAAGGATGGAGCCCGATTACCATCTCAAAACCTCGGTAAACAATCGAAGACTAGAACGGTAAGGTGAAGTCCCAGACTCCCTCCAAAAAAAAGGCCCGATTAACTTGGAGAAAATCCCTACAAAAGATCGGATTTCATGTGTCAGCTCTCAAGGTGGATTGATCATGTCGCTAATAACACACGCAAATAAAAGAAACGTGTAGAAAGAGAAACAAGAAGAGGCCGGATTCCAAGAAATGGAGATTACTCAAGCCTTGGAGGTTGAAGTTGCTTGCGAGAAACTTCGATGCATGCAGTTGCAGCACAGGAAGCAGGTTTAAATTGGACAACACACTGTGATAAAGGAGCAGCAAATACTTCGATTTGGTGAAGTCAATGGTATTGTTCGTCCAAAGAAACGCGGGGGTGGGGTGGAGTCAATGGTAGTCTGAGGCGGAAACTCAAGGCTCACGAGCACACGCTTGCTTGGCTGGAGCAGTCGAGCCAATTCGAAAGGAAGATACTAGAGTTGTGCCCGCACTTACAAGTTGTTGAGTCTATTTAAGCTAAGCACAAGGTCTATGCAAAACACGGTATCCAATCCTACATGTGAAGCTTAATCTAGGACTTGTGAGGGCGCTCTCGATGGCTACATGGGAGCCAAGAACGGCACAACACGGTTGGTTGCAAGACCAAGTGTCCAAGTTACAACACGGAAGATGAACTCAAAAAATATGACTTCTCTGTACTTGCCTTTCCCTATCACTGATTTGTCTACAGCTATATTACTATACATGCCATAAGAACGCTTTGATTACTCCACAGATCGTTTTCCAGAGAGTCCAGTCCATGACCCCGCCTCGTACAGTCGTACTGCATCCCTGTATCGACTAGGAAACATTAAGTCAGTTTTGCGAGATAAATTTAATAGATGTAAATCTAAGTATACTGTATCTATCTATTATATACTAAAAGTCGATGACAGACTTTTTCAAATTGCTAAAAAAAGTAAATATACTAGAAGTACACACAAAAAGCAAAATATATATTCCTTAATTTGGTGGGTCATAATTTTAAAGGGTTAGATTTGATAGTTGACTTAAAGATATAAGAATTTATCTATGATCATGTTCGTATATTGACTTTTGCTTCTAGCTTTTACTTAGAAAAGCCAATACGAATACCTGACTTCTTAAAGCGGCTTCTTCACTCCTCTCGCTACCATCTCGCTCTGGGATAGGATAGGGGGTCACGGGTGTATCACTCATCCCACTCCTATCGCTCCCGTATCATGCAACATCTCTCCCTCACTTTTTGCACTTGGCTACTCCTTTTGAAAGCCATTTCTTTTAGTCACTACTAGTTATTTTCATCTAAAAGCCATAAGCCACAGCCAAAAGATGTTAGCAAAATCCAATACAAACGCCCAATATACTATACCTATACTAATTAGGCACTCCGAGGAAGATACCACGTTAATCAGAAAGATCTAGCCATTCATCTAGCGGATTAGAGTTATAACAACTTAGATTAAAAAAATCCATGTCAAATACAATCCACATTAACTGAAATTTGGCATAAATAATAAAGAAAAATTAGTAATTTGATTTTCATACGACTACCGAAGTAACATCCACAAATAATCAAAATTCAGAATAATAATTAAATGAAAGAGAACATGTCAAGTACAATTCAAATTAACTAAAATTCAGAATAAAAATAACATAAAATTAGGAATTTTATTTCCATATACTAATTAGGCACATCAAGGAAGCTCCCACGTTAACCAGAAAGATATAACTATCCATCTAGCGGATCTGAATTATAACGGCTCAGATTAAAAGAAAGTGTCCATGTAAGCTCACACATTAACTACAAAGATCTAACCATTCATCTAGTCGACCTGAGTTATAATGTCTCAAATTAAAGCAAAGAGTCAATGGCAACTACAATCAAAATTAACTAAAATTTAGAATAAACAATAAAGTAAAATCAGGAATTTAATTTTCATACGACTACCGAAGTAACATCCACAAATAACTAAAATTTGAAATTATAATTAAATGAAAATTTGAAAACTAAAAGAAAGAGCCCATGTCAAGTATAGTTTGAATTAACTAAAATTCGAAATAAAAATAAAAGAAAATTAGGAATTTGATTTCCACATAATTTCTAGAGTAAAATACCTAAACATTTTAAGATGAATTGCTAAATGAAAATAGAAATTGGATTTTTATTGGAATTCAGCCTAAAACTTAAAAAATAAGGCCAAGTACGATCCAAAACAAGCAAATTCGGCTCAAAACTAAACAATGATTAAATATTTACTTCGCATGTGAATTCCAAGCCAAATTTCCAAAATATTAAATTTTTAATAAGATAACAACACATCAAGCACAATCCAAAAATATATAAATTTGGAATAAAAATAAAAGTATAAAAAGAGATTTGATATGTATATGAATTCTCAAGTGAAATAAAAATATTAAAGTTTCCTGTAAGAACTAATATGCAAATTTGAATTAAATATAAAAAATAATAATATATTTGATATGTACATGAATTCTCATGTAGAATAAAAATATTGAATCTTCAGGCAAGAACTATGTGCAAATTAGAATATTTTTTAGATTTAGAATCAGTGGCAAATCAAGGATTGTATCACGTCCTGGGCTGAAATTTAAGTGACTAATATCATAGTTTTTATATCAACATCTAATATCATAGTTTTTATACCCATATTATGGTATTCTAAAGTACTTCACAAGTGCATAAATGGCATCATACTTCACAAGTGCTTCAATGTAAAACATAATAAGTGTCATAATATAGCAATGTAGCACAGTAGTCGATAGAGATACAATTTAAATATCTAAATAGCAAAGATTTGTTCTCTATCTTAGCCCGCCATTTCAATCACCTCTTCATCAATAGCAGGAGTAGAACAAGATCCCGAACCTATAAAGATAACATAAAAAAGTAATTAATATATGAATTCATGCAAATAATATGAAGTTCACATTTGCAATAAGCTAACTTACCATTTGCACGGGATAGTTGTTTCTTACGTGACCTCATCCCTTGAAAATGCTCTAAAATATTATCTTATTTAATACTTACAAATATGTCTCGCTCAATATAACATACCATCCTATGATTCATCCACTCATCATTCATCTTATTCTGTAAATCAGTCTTAACAATATTCATAGCTAAAAATGTTCTTTCTACAGTTGCGGTTGCTACTGGCAAAATTAAAGCTAATTCAATAAGACAATGCGGGCCATAACAAGTGTTAGTCTCGACCATCCAAAGTTGCAATGGGTCCCGTCTTAAAGAATAAGAAGATGCGAGGCCATATCACATTCTAGTCGTATGATGACCGGAGCGTTGCGCGCTTAGAGCTTACCTTAGCGCTCGCTTAAAAAAGGAATGAAAGGCCTTAGGAATGGCTCGCTTGAACTGACATGGTGGGTAACTGGCCTTCGATTGCAATTATACCAATGAAAAAACAGCTTGTCTATCAGTCTGAACCATCTTCACAGCAAGATTTTCAAAGTCAATACAATTTCTAAATTCTTGATCATCGCTCACATCAGCAACAAATTTGCCAAGGTGGTCCTTAAGGACAACACAATCATATTGGGAAAACTCAACGTCATACATCTTTTCAAGATCAATTAATTTCTGTTCATCAAAGTTGGCAAAGGAATTTCTTGGATCAAGACAAGCAATACACCTCAATAACATCTTTGTCCTCTTCATATTGTGTTTTTAAATTTTCTAAATCTAATTGTTGTAATGTCCTACGCATAACAAATTATAATAACATCAATGTCCGATTCACAAATGAAATCAAATAATTTATACTCAAATAATTTTTATTTTTAGATTCACAATTCACTGAGTCAAATACTCAGATAGTCAAATTCATACTAACTCACAGAGATATCAGAGATCAAAATTAGCAATTGCAAGCATTCATGATTCATACAATCAAACTCAGTTACTCACATTGTCACACACAGGGGGTGACTATAAGAATAAGATCACATGACTACCTGACTACCTGAGAGTGAGCGGCAAGCTAGCCGGGGAGGCGAGGAGGTGAGGAGATTTGCCGCCGAGGAGCCGAGTGCCGCCCACGGCCAGCAGCCCAACGCGCCAGTCACGAGATGCGAGGGGAGGGGCTGAGGCGCCGAGGCCTGAGGGGGCTTGCCACCGGGCGCCGGGCGGCGCCGTGCTGACTAGCACAGAAGCCACGAGGCGGTGAGGGAAGGGGGAGAGCCGCCGAGGCCGAGGCTTGTGGGGCCTTGCCGCCTGAGGATGAGCACGAGGGGAGGCCAGAGGACGTCAGCGACTCGGTGATGGCGCGGCGCCTGAGGATGAATGACCCGGGCGCCGGCGGCCCGCGGCTGGGACCTAAGAGAGTGGAAGTCGACTCACGATTCGCGAAGATGGCCAGATGGGGAAGAGAGGCAGTACTAGGGTTGAAGGGGGCTGGGGCGCTGGAGAGCAGGGGAGGAGCCGAGCATATTAGGGAGAGCTGGAGAGGAGCTAGAGACTGTGGGTTGGGCTGGAGCGTCGGAGGAAATGAGGTTGGGCTGAGCTGCGTCCTGCGTTGGATAGGAAATGGAGAAAGCTGAGACCGGAGGAAGGAGGCCTGCGTAGGAAATGGAGAATGCTGAGAATTAGGAATAACATGAGCTGAACTATAGAATTTATACCCCGAACTGGGCTAAAATTACCTAGGCTATACACTAGCAATTTTTTTACACCCCAGGCTGAAGCCCATGCTGCCACAAGCCCAAATCCGCCCTTGTTTAGAATCACACAAATATACCTATTCAAAATAAAAATTAAAATAAGATTAAAAATTTGATTTGTATAAATATATGTTAGGAATCAAAATTTAGATTAAATATTCCATTGCAGCTTGTAGAATATACTGCAAATAATATTTGGATATTATAAAAATATATATAGGAAACATTTTTCCTACTATTGCGTGTAAGTACTCCCTACGCGTGCGGCGCGCCAGATCTCATAATATAGGCAGTATATCGCGCAACGGAAGATATATACATAGAGTATATGAGCCCACTTAGATTCATGTATACTTTTTTAGAGGCGATATGTAATTATGTACACATTTTTAAACACACCTATTTTTATGTGCAAAAATGAATGTATTAGCAAAATAGGCTAAGAACTACGGCATCCTTTGCAATTTTTGAACATTCTACTACACGTACGTACTTAAGACTATGATCGATCATCAGAATATGAGGTCCTCCGCTAAAGACAACCGAACGCATTTTTGAAATTTGTGCAGTAATAACTTGTCAGCTAGCTGAGTCATCTGAGTTGATTTATTCCAAGTCCAGTTGTGATAACAACTACTGTACTAAGGGTGAAAATGAAAGGAGAAAATCTCTCCTCCTCACTAAAAAAAAGGATATAAAATCTCCAAGTTTGGTAGAAAGATGTAAATATAGAAATGGAACTAATTACCATTTGCCGAGTAACATTCAATTATATACCACGACAAACTAAAAGAACAAAGAGAAATGTCGGGGCTAGTACCGAAAACAAGATGGTGATGATGACCGGGAAAGGCATCACTATTGGCGAATATGACGAGAAGGAAATGGACATCAAAGTATGTTCTGCTCATTTCAGATTCAACTTCTAGCTTCTGACTTATTTTTTATTATTCATAAATTTCGTCTTTTTCTGAATTTTTTGTTTTTTGAGCTTTTTTGCCGGTTTCTTTTTTCCTTTATTTGTTCGCGTTGTCCATAACGAGCTAACATATTTTTTCTATTTTTAATTTTTTTAAATTTAATTACGCTAAATAAGCCATCTTCAGCTACAGTAAAATTTCAGCCGCTACAGTATAATTTCAATCATAAACCGCAGCTTTTCAGCCCAACCGAGTAGGGCCTAAGCACATCAACATCGATAAAATTCCATGGAACGTACAAACAACAGCTAAAATAAGGAAATTGCATCTCCCTTCTCATATCATTTTTATTCACTTTAGTTTTTCCTACGAAGGAAAGAGGACGGCCTCCACACTAGTGACATAGTCACCCAGCTCCAGCTAATTTTATACGAAACTAGTCGTTGATACGAGATCGAACAGTAAATTTGTAGGCACCCCAGTCAGATACCTCGATAGCCAAGGATGCAAGGGGATTGTAACTCCCTAGGAATCACACCTAGAAGTTTGTATCAATGTATTGCTAATGTTTGATAAGAGTTACAAGTGGCTTGCCCCTCCTGTTTTACAAGTGATTCTATTTATAGAGCAGGAGGGGAGATACATAAACTTACAAGATTGCCCCTAGGCCTAGCTTAATTCTGAGGGGAATTTCATCCGTTACCTCAAGTGGGTCAAGCCACGTTCGGAACCAGTAAAAGCCCCCGGTCTTCCATCCATATGGGAGCCATTCGTGGATCAATGTGTGCCTACCCCGAACCTGGTCCGAGGTAGACCCCCAACGGACTTCCACTTGTCGAGGTCGACCACGCGGGAGACGTCCAAGGTTCTATGTGTGCCTACCCTGGATTGGGTCCCGGGTAGGCCCCCAACGAACTTCTACTTGCTAAGGTCTGAGGTTCGGTGTGTGCCTACTCTATACCAGGTCCAAGGTAGACCTCCCAACGGACTTCTACTTACTGAGGTCAACCACACGGAAGCCATCCAAGGTTTTGCCTATGCCTACCCTAGACCGGGTCCAGGGTTGGCCCCCGAATGGACTTCTACTCGCTAAGGTCAATACACTACAGGAAAAAGGGCCTCTAGGCACGCTTTTATAGTAACGCACGCTAAAAGCGTCTCTATATGGTCATGTAAAGATGTTTTTTGACACGATTTTGTGAACATATCAACATGACATGACATTAGACACGCTTTTAGTGTCAAAAGGCATCTGTAGACACTTTTTTAGACGATATTGAAAACGTCTCAAACTGACACGGTGTTAGACACGCTTTTAATCGTCAATAGCATCTAGACACGTTACAAAGCGTATCAAAGAACGCTCCATAGCCAATTAAACATGTTTTTTAACGCGATACTAAAGTCGTCTCAAACTGACACGGTTTTAGACACACTTTTAATCGTCAATAGCATCTAGACACGTTACAAAGCGTATTAGAGAACGTTCCATAGCCAATTAAAGATATTTTTTGACGCGGTTCTAAAGTCGTCTCAAAATAACACGGAGTTAGGCACGCTTTAAACCATCAGCATAATTTATGCACGTTGCAAAGCGTATCAATAATCATACATAGTCACGTAAACATGCTTCTTGATACGATAAAACATCTCAAAGTGAAACGAAATTAGATGTGCCTTTATCATCCATCAGTAGCATGTAGAGACGTTGTAAAAAATATATTAAACATCCCATACATATCTAAGCTCTCTCTCTCACACACAAAATCTTCTTCTACAAATTTTCAGCTCATTCAAAACTAAGTTACATAATTTTATTTTTCTTCTCTTCTCAATTTTTTTCCTTTTCCTTTTCCTTTTCTTTCCTCTTTCTTTTTTTACCTCGGCCGACTCTCATTTTTCCCGGATCTCGCCGCCTCCCGCCTCCATCTCTCCCGGCCGCCTACTCCCCCGGCCGCCTCCCGCCTCCCTCTCCTGGCCGCCTCCTGCCCCCCCCCGGCGCCCTCGGCCGCCTCCTCCTCCCCCCACCGCCCCTGGCCTCCTCCTCCCCCCGCACGGGTCCCCCGCCGCCCCCTCCCTCCCTCCGGGCCTCCCGAGTCCCGCCTCCCTCACCGCGCCCTCCCTCCCTCCGAGCCTCCCGCCTCCCCCACCGCGCCCTCCCTCCCTCCCGGCCTCCCCCAGCCACCTCGTCCTCCCCCCCACCTCCCCCCCGCCGCCTCCTCCTCTCCCCACCTCCCCCGCTGCCGCCTCCTCCTCTCCCCACCTCCCCGGGCGGCCGGGCCCCTCCCTCCTCCCCCCACCTACCCCGCCCGCGCCCCGCTGAATCACGACGCCTCGGCCTCTCCTACTGAGTCCCGCGCCGCCTTCCTCTCCCGTCCCCGCGGCGGCGCTGCCTCCGCCGACGACAGCACCGTCAACCATCAACGACGGCACCGTCTCCGGCGGCCTCCCGGGCTACCCCTCCTCCCCCGCCCGCGCCGCCCGCTCCCTGGGCGGCCTCCCCGCCATCGCCAAGGTACGCCCAAAACCCTAACCCCTCTCGCTTCCGCCTATGTGCAGTCCAAGCGCCAGACCACGAACGAGAAGGAAAGGGATCGATCTCGATCTCTATTTGTGTTCGAGAGGTGTGAGAGATACGAAGTTTGGAGCTTTACAATGCATTTGGGCTACGGAAGCTTGAATTGGACTCCGTTCTAGCAAAAATGGCTACAACATGGGATTAGATATTGTATGGTGGTGGTGTAAAGATGTCATTTTAGGTTTGGTTTTCATATGTTTCTAAGTACAGGGCTGTAGTTTCTGACAAAATTGCGATTGCACTGCATAGACGAAATGAGATCGTATAAGTCACGGGGATATGTTAATTTATAGCATTTCAAAATAGTAATTGTGGTAGCAAAATGTTAAAAAAGTAGGCTGGTCCCTTTCAATCCCAATTCATGCGCTACTGAATCTCTTCTTCTCTTCTCCTTTTTCCTCCAGAATTTTGTGAGATTTTGATATCTAGATGGTAGCAGGTAGTTCCAACACAGATTATGATTTTTGTGTAGTAGCTTTAAAAAGGTAATTTGTTCTCACAAGTTCATACTATTTATATCTTTCTAATTTTATTTGTTACGGAAGACATCAAGATACTATAAATTTCATAATTTGCAGTTTTGATAATATTGGTATTAAGACTTTTATATATATTGCTACACTTTTAGGGATACTCCGAATATATGGTTATTAATCAATCATACTACCTTTCAGTTAGTAGTCAATGCTTTCGAACTTATGATAAAAAAAGTGAAGAATCATTTTCCTAATAAGTAAGTCAAGTTTTGGGTTAGTGAGTCTGTTGTGATATATTTTCCATGGAGCATTAAGATAACAAGATGAAAAATAGTGCTTATATGAGTTTCTGCACCTTAAAATTTGCATGTACTTGACCAAAAGGTGATTTCTCTGTTGAATTGATAGCTGAAATGAAAGCATCCTTTCAGTTTGTTAAACTAATAATCCATTCAATTCCACTTCTTTTTCGATATTAGAAGCATGGTAATCAATAAAAAGGCGAATTATTTTATAGGTTCAGTACTTCTACTGTGTGTAAGTTTCTCTTTTATCAGTTAACCTAGGCTCATATGTTTTTCAGTTAAGTTTTCTAAAAAACAGAAAGGGAATGGATTAAAATATAGGTGCTTACATGTAACTAGATTGTAGTTTTTTCTTATTTGTTTTGTAGAATCAGGGAAAAGGAGCTTATGGTTAGAGACTATGGAAAAGTAGATTGAATATACTCAGGCTTAGTAATGTAGCTATGATAACAAGGGACAGATGGCAGGATATTTGTCTGATTAGGCCAGTTTAGACTAAAATTATGAAAATCCTAGCTGTTCAAAATTTGCATGTACAAATTTGGTGTGCATACATCAGCCACTGTACTTATTCATTGATTCTTATGTAGGCATTTCATTGGCTCACTCTTCTTGGGGAAAATTCCAAAGCAGTTCACTAAGAACTGTAGTTGTTTCAGCATTTGATTTATGAAACCAGTACATATCCTATATCAGTACCATAAATGCTGGAGTTGGTATCACCTAGGCCTGTTTTTCATAGAAGGATCAAAATGTGAACATTAGGTTCAGTACTTCCACTGTGTGTAAGTTTCTCTTTTATCAGTTAACCTAGGCTCATATGTTTTTCAGTTAAGTTTTCTAAAAAACAGAAAGGGAATGGATTAAAATACTAGGTGCTTACATGTAACTAGATTATAGTTTTTTTAGTTCAGTATTCTAAAAAACAGAAAGGGAATGGATTAAAATACTAGGTGCTTACATGTAACTAGATTATAGTTTTTTTTTCTTATTTGTTCTGTAGAATCAGGGAAAAGGAGCTTATGGTTAGAAGCTATGATAACAAGGGACAGATGGTAGGATATTTGTCTGATTAGGCCAGTTTAGACTAAAATTATGAAAATCCTAGCTGTTCAAAATTTGCATGTACAAATTTGGTGTGCATACATGTAGTATGATAAAATTTTAAAATCCGTAGCAACGCACGGGCATTCACCTAGTGTATTGCAAAAGAAAAAAAATACTAATTGATTCCATTTCATTCTTACTGCTTGTCAGAGGGCGATGGATCGTAGTTGGATGAGTAAGCCAAGACAGGATACTGCATATCAAGATGGTGTTGAGCAATTTTTGGCTTTTGCTTACCGGGACATTCCACATGATAGCGAGCTATATTTACCTAAGAACTGTAAACAATAGGTGGCGAGCCTACAAATCTAAGTTGAAGAAAGAACATTTCAATCGTGAAGAGAGATCTCTAGATCAAATTATACAAGGTAGACCAAGAATTGTTAATGAACATCAGTGGAGATCTCTTGTTGGCTTTTGGTGTCAAGAAACACATAAGGTGACATCTTTTATATCTGACATTTACAGGAAAATTGAAAGAAAGTAATGTAACATTTGTGCTTTATCACTTTGCTATATTTACAGAAATTGTGTGCAACAAACTCTCGGTGTGCAAAAGAACAGAAGAATACACACACAACAGGGAGGAAAAGCCATGCTAGACTGAAGAAAGAGATGGTGATATATATTCTAACTATGTTGTTATCTATCAAATTCAATGATCATGTAATAGAGAAGTGATTGGATCCTCAAATTTAATATCTTGTGCAGGAAGATCAAAGGAAAGGAAAGGTTCATAGGATAGAATTATGGGATGCTGCTCATAAGAAAAAGAATGGTAGATACAGCACCAACAAAGTGAAGTCAGTAATGGTATATTTTTCTGCTCCTAATGATTAACGTTGGATTTGAAATTGTTGTTACGATTATGTGAACTTCCTATATGCTTATTTCAATAGGATGCATCATTTGAGGAATTAGAAAAAAGGAAAGAGCAGAACAATGGTAATCTTTTAGCTAATGATTTTAATGAGGTGTTCTATGAGATCGTTGCTAAACAATTAAAAGCACGCGGGTACTATGATGATAAGTACTGGAGTCAAGTACAAGTTTCTAAAGGTATGACTTTTGTTACTCAAACTGAGGAAGAAAGAAGGTACCATGACAAAGTAAATATAATGGAAAATAAGATGCAACGCATGAGTAGTGTCATGAAACATTGGCTTGCTTTTATGTTACAAAAGTATCCAGATGAGGATTGGATAAATGAAATGGAAAGAGCTCTACATGATGAAGTAAGCCTCCATAGGTCCCTTTCTATGTCTCCCTCTCATAGAGATGAGTTTATTTGTATTTTGTAACTATGTGTCTGATGTTTCATTTTTCTGCAGGTTGTTCATACTGAAATAGATGGTGATACTGATACTGAGCAGGATTGTAGTGATGATAGTATCCATGGCACATATAGTTATAATGATATTGACATCGACCCTAAAGACCCAAATGATAATGTGTACTCTCCAGAAAATTCTGTTCAGGTAACACTATACCTTTCTTCAGCATGCTCATTTGTGATTCTACGTAACTGTAGCTATGAGATGCAGCCGCAGCCACAAGAATCAGAAGCGAGCGCAGCTCTTATTTCTAATTTCTTAGCTACAATATAGTAAGTACATGCTAATGTCCTAAATACTATGGTTACAAATATGCAGGGGCCACATACCCAGAATTGTAGTCAAGTCAACAAGGATTTTGTCCGGTCATCGTTACCACGTGAGCCAATGGTTGCAAAGGTATGTTAGATATGTCTATTGCATCAAAAACTGAAATCTAATTAACTAAGAATATTCAGAGTCGAATGGTTTAGAAGTGAGGCTTTAGATAGATTAGACTTTTAGATCAGTGTTTCACCCATGGATGCATATCGTTATGTTTCCTTGCAAGTCAATAAATCTTGAGAATAGTATATAATAATGTTACCTACCTTGCAATATATCTTTTCACATGGTGTTGCTTTACTATAATTTGATTTTATTTTATTGGTGATTTCATTTAGGAGCATTATATTTCTATTCCTAGCTAATTATAAGTTGTTTTTAATTAAGTGCAGCCCATTGTTACATTTCCTTCCGAGTGTTGCTACTACTCTGAATATGATATTTTTTTGGAGGGAATCTGAATGTGAGATTTAGTTTACAGTCTTGCTGCAACTCCCAATATGAATTTGAAAATAATAATCTGCGCTAAATTTATGGAATATTTGTGTTCATTGGCTATAGGCTTGCTAGAGTTTTCTTGTATGAACTGAAATCTCCAATATGAAATATGGTCTGAGATGTGCTAACATTATGAAATATTCCAGTCATGTACATCTATTTTGATTATCAGAAATCTAAATTGAGTGGTAGATAACCCATGTTACATGTCACAAAACTGAGAGTTCAACTATGACTGCAGGTGGCACATATTGAGAATCAGGGTCAAGCAGATAAGGGTTCTAAAGGCCTAACTTTACCACGTGGTAGCATAATGACCAACATGGTATGTCTATGTTCCGATTACTGTAACCCTTCATATAGTTGTCCTCTTATTTCTATTTTCCTTGCTTAGTAGATTTATTTTCAAGATTCAATTGGTTCTGTGCCATCTTAAACAATCTATATAGTTTACTGAAATGCATTATGTTGGTCACCTCCTTGCTGTGGTGGGTAGGATCATAAAATTGCATGTAGGGTTATCTTCCATGCTTCCTCTTTTTGAACTGGCATTCGTTCCATCCACAGTATCAAAATCAAGGTGAGCTCAGCATTTCCTCTGTCAAAATTGTAGCCAAAATTATAAAATGGCTCTGTGCAAATAATTTATTAGTTAGCTTTGGTTGTCTAGCATTTCCTCTGTCAAAATTGTAGCCAAAATCATAAAATGGAACTCAGGAATTTATGACTATCTGTGTAATGTTGACCTGACAGCAAAGGCATGCTAGATTTATATATGTTCATATTATTGTCACAATTTTCATAAGTTTGGCCCCTGCACCTTTTGGTTGATATTCACTTGTATGGTAGGGCTGCTTGAGTGACCACCAGCTTGTATTTGTACATTTGGTTTTGTTTATGTCTACATCTACGTAAACACATTCAGTACTAGGTTAGACCACATCAAAAGTAAATTTTGATGTGCTAGCTAGATAAATATTATAGGAAGATAACAATTGACATCTCACTACATTTTACCCAGAAGTGCCTCTAAGTTTAATTCAAATAAAAGTGATAATGACGTTCCTAAGAGTAATTGAATCAGTAGGTATGCTGGAATCATTCACTAGCTAATTTTACCAGTCAGGACCAGTACTTAATTTTAATTGTTGGTTGAACTTGCTAGATAGATGATATGCTTTGATTGTGTCTACTGCAGAGATCTCAAAGAATTAAAGCTCCAGCTCATAATCAATCAGGATCGGTATGTACTTGTTTCCCCTGTTGTTTCGAAGCTAAATTAATTACAAGTTTGAAGATCATAGCTTTATGTTTTACAAAATGGTAGAGCCAAGTGGAAGTCTATCTTATTTCACTAAGAAACAAATGTAAAGTCGTGGCCAAAGGAAAGTTAGTGACTACTGACAGCACTCGAAATATTGGTGGCACCATGCTTGGGAAAGAATTTGTTGGGGTTTATGTTGATGCCCTTGAAAATAATGGCAATGGAAACAATGGAGATGAGATGTTACCTAGACCACTCTATTCTATGAAAACTATGAGAGATGCTATTGGCTTTATTGTTGCTTGGCCCCATTCACATGTAAGTTTTCTGTTATATTAACCAAATGCTTTACAGTTTTGTAATTTCCTAAAATTGTACTATCCCTCTAAACACATGAATCATTGTAGGTTAAAAGACTTAAGAGTTCAACTCAAACCTGCACAACCTTGGTATGTTTCGTTCTTCAAGTGCTAGATCCGTTTGATTAGAATTTATGTGCGTCAACTTAATCTCCTCTTATTTTGCAGCATGATGGAAACATGTAACTTGATGTGGATGGAAAGACAAGCTACAAGTTTCGGAGTGAACAAGATAGATTTTAGATGTTAGAGAAAAAATATAGATATTTGTACGATATTGCCACTTTTCCTATGCTTCTTTATGAATATGGTTTGTCTTTGATAGTGCACTTTAATGAGTTATTAATCAGTATCTTGTTTTGTAAAGACAAAATGGATTTTTCAATGCAATGCCTTCATGATTCACTTTCTCATTATCTAATCATGCAAATTCATTTGTGTCCAAATTTGTAAACAATGTCTCTTTATTTCTAGTATGTAAGAAGGCGTTACTATAAATGTGCCTATATTAATAGACACGCTATAAAGATGCATCAATATCCATATTTTTGATATGATGTTATAAAACATTACTATACAACGTGGCTATATTAGTAGACACGAAATATAAATGTATGTATAAAATTGTTTCTATATTTCTTGAAACGCAAAATGGTGTTACTATAAAATGTATCTATATTGTTAGACACACAATATAAATGTATCTACTCAACCGTTTCTATACTTCTTAATACACAATACGACGTCATTACACAACGTGACTACATTAGTACACACATAATATAAATGTATATATGAAAACGTCTCTACATTTCTTAACACGTAATGAAGCGCTGCTATATAACGTAACTACACAAATAGACACGCTATATAAATGTATCTATAAAAGTGTATCAATATGCGTAAGCATGCAACTAACGTCTCTACGAAACGTCTTTTTATCTCCTTGATACGTTTAGAGAACTCGTTTCTACAAGTCCTGACACGGTCCATGCGAAGACGCTTCTAACACGCTTTATAAAAACGTGCCTACAATCTTGTAGAGATGAAATAAAGCGTGTCTAACATATAAATAAAGTGTCACTACAGGGGGGATTTCTAGTAGTGATATCTAGTCTTGGTTCGAGGTGGTAACCCAGTGAGCACCAATCCACCGAAGTTGCACATAGTTTCCCAGCGGGCTTGGCTTCATAGACCTTACCCTGGGTTCGAGATAGCGCAGGACCCTCCCCTAACAAAACCTAAGCAAAATTCAGACAAGAAAATGACCCACAACGTGCCAACGACAGGCGACATCTGCATTTACTAGGGAAAAATGTATCGGTTTGAAATTTTCACTGGAGATCAACGATATATCCGATAAGCACTGGTTACCAGAAATTTTGGTGAGTTTTCACCCAAAAGTTTCATATAAAATTTGAATTTCAAATTTTAAAAGTAGAGATAAAAATGGTTTTCAACCACAAAACCTTCGTTAGAGTGGAGCTATTCAGTGGCCAAATGTGGACGCGTATGTGAGGTCAATGGTCGACTCCCATCCTTTCAAGATGCCCTTTTCCATCTTTTTAACTGTAGGACCCACATGTCACAGCAATATCCACTAAAAATGAGGGCAAAGCTGGGATTTGATCCCAGTAGCACGGGGCCCTCCCCCAACAAAACCTAAGTAAAATTCGGACCAAGAAAATGACACGCCAACGATAGAGCGACAGCTGCATTTACTAGGGAAAATGGTTTCAACCACAAACCTTCGTTAGAGTGGAGCTATTCAGTGGCCAAATGCGCACGTGTATGTGATGTCAATGGGTTCGACTCCCATCCTTGCAAGATGCCCTTTTCCATCTTTTTAACTGTAGGACACTACTATAGAAAGTCTAATACTAGACGTCAAATCACAGACGATTTTGTGAAACCGTCTGTGATGTACACTATTACAGACGGTTTTAATTTGGAGGCCGTCTGTGGTATTTGTGACGGGAAAAAGGAGTATTACAAATGGTTCTTACTGCTGAACCGTCTGTGATACTAGAATATCACAGACGGTTTTATAATAAAAATCATCTGTGATATTCCGTTTGTAATAATCTGGAATATCATAGACGGTTTTTATTATAAAACCGTCCGTGATATTTCAGTATCACAGATGGTTTTTTAATAAAAACCGTCTGTGATACGTTTCCCGCATTGCAATCCCTCAAAATTTTATATTTTCCCGCTTAAGTCTGAGTATGATTCAGTTTTGAGACACCTTCAGTAAAACGGGTATAACTTTTGCATACGGTGTCCGTTTTCGACGTTCTTGTACTCGTTGGAAAGCTAACGACGAGCCCGATCCAAAAAAGCCTCCAAGACCCCGAAAATCGGCCATCTTTGAACCTAAACCTGCGTCGTAAGTTTTTTGTTACTGTTTTTTCCCTTTTTCTTGGTCTTCCTTTCGGAATTTGGATTTTGCTTTAACAGAAAAGTTGTAGATCTCATCGAAACCTTTCAAATGTCTATATATAAGCTATATAAAACTTTGCTATTTTATCTTTTCGGACTAGTTGTTTATATTGAATCGATATATAAAATTTTGTGCTCTAATTCACAGATAGTTTTATATATAGAACCGTCTGTGATATTCATTCACCACAGACGGTTCTATAAATAAAACCGTTTGTGATAATCTAACCACTGGGCCCGTCGATCCTCCTCAACCCAATCCTAGCCAATAGAAATCCACCAATCCTCACCCTACGGATCGTAGCTCCGTCTTTCTATCCCCGCGCCAAAAAATTTCGAACTCCCGCCTCTCCCTCCCCTATAAATATAACCAAAACCCAGCCTCCTTGCTGGTCTTCTCTTCCTTGCTGTCCTCCTCCTTGTTGTTCTCCTCTTCGTTGTCCTCCTCCTTGCTGTTCTCTTCCTCATGATGTCCTCCTCCTTGCAGACGACGCACAAGTCTATGGGAGGCAAGACACCGCAGAAGCAACTAGCTCATGCCAACCGTGCAGACGTCGCTCAATCAACGCCGTGGGCGTAAAAGACATCCAGCTCATGCGTTGCATCAGGGGCGAGAAGGCATAGAGGATCTTTGCTTTTTCTCTGTTCTTGTTGTGTAAGCTGCTCGTTGTTTTGGGATATTGTAATGGTAGGCTCTAATTTTAATAAAAATGGATGTTTTATGTTATATTTGTGAAATGAATTTAGATATGAATTGGATGTATACATGTACATGTTGATCTGCTTGTTTCAGAGGGTATGGCTAGCATTTTTTGAGGCTAGCCAATAAACAGAAATATGTTTAGGAGTAGAAGGGAATATTACAGACGGTTTTTAACTAAAAACCATCTGTGGTAGTTATAATCACAGATGGTTTTTAGTTAAAAACCGTCTGTGATATTTTTAGTTAAAAACCGTCTGTGATATGATGACTTCGTATTATTACTGATCACCCATAAATTCAGACGGTTCGCAAAACCGTCTATGATGACGTTTTTGAACCGTCTGACCTTTTCTGTAGTAGTGGGACCCACATGTGACAGCAATATCCGCTAAAAATGAGGGCAAAGCTGAGATTTGATCTCAGTAGCGTGGGGACCCTCCCCTAACAAAACCTAAGCAAAATTCAGACCAAGAAAATGATCCGCAGTGCGCCAACGACAGAGCGACAACTGCATTTACTAGGGAAAAATGTATGGTTTGAAATTTTCTCTGGAGGTCATCGATATATCCGATAAGCACTGGTTACCGGAATTTCCATTATGTTTATACTATTCAATTCAAACTCTCTTTTGACCGATTCAAATTTTTACCGGGACCAGCGGTAACGCTGAATTTTCGGCGATAAGTTTTTCCCTGCCATTTACTCGACGACGAATTCGATCCGCAAAGTGGACGGAAATTTGTGGATAAGTTCAGCGGTTGCTTCTTCCTCATTCCAGCAAGTACCCTTACCCTGCATATCTAAACTGAAGATTGGCGTAACCATCCTTTGGCCGACGAACTTTAGCATCACATATTTCCTAAGTAGCATCTGTGATTCTTCAAGAGCGAGGCCCGACATCGCATACGGTAAGAGACCGGCCTGTATATGTTATTTTTTACTCTCTCTCTCTCTCTCTCTCTCTAGAGACCAAAAAAATTGCACTACATAGGTGGTTATCGGTTCAATCATTTTTTTCCGTCTACAGAAAGAATAGATTCTATATATTTACCTAGCTACGTGTTTATTTGCATGGCGCATGGTCGTGCTAGAGTAAATCTGGAACTGAAAGGTAAGTATAGTCGTTAAAAGTTCTTGAAGTTGTATTCTGATTTCTGAATGGTGTGAAAAGAAGTTCTCCTAGCTGGTAATTTTGTAATCAATCTGGAATTGATTGTAGTTGCGGAAATTTGTGGATAAGTTCAGCGGTTGCTTCTTCCTCATTCCAGCAAGTACCCTTACCCTGCATATCTAAACTGAAGATTGGCGTAACCATCCTTTGGCCGACGAACTTTAGCATCACATATTTCCTAAGTAGCATCTGTGATTCTTCAAGAGCGAGGCCCGACATCGCATACGGTAAGAGACCGGCCTGTATATGTTCTTTTTTACTCTCTCTCTCTCTCTCTCTCTCTCTCTCTCTCTCTCTCTCTCTCTCGCTAGAGACCAAAAAAATTGCACTACATAGGTGGTTATCGGTTCAATAATTTTCTTCCGTCTACAGAAAGAATATATTCTATATATTTACCTAGCTACGTGTTTATTTGCATGGCGCATGGTCGTGCTAGAGTTCTGGCAGTTGTATTCTGATTTCTGAATGGTGTGAAAAGAAGTTCTCCCAGCTGGTGGTTTTGTAACCGCTTTCTCTGGTAGACATCCTGGCATAAATTAACCCATGTTTTTCTTTATGCGAGGATAAATTAGTTAGCCCTTGTTCGAGATTGTAGTTGCGAAGCAAGAACGAAATCTGATATACTGTTTTTTTGTGTTCGCTTCTGTACAGCGTATGGAGCCAGAGTTCGCGTATATGTCTCTGCTACATTTCATATCTGCGATCGGCGGTTTTCTCAATTTTCAACTGGAGCCATTAATAAAGGCCAATTACGGGCACCAACTATTCACTAGTATAATTCCGCTTGTTATGTGGTTCATGAATACTCAAGTATACGATTTGCTGGGTCTGCCAAAGTTCTGGAGCGGATTTTCTGGCCTTACATGCCCTAACATCAGGATCTACATCGACACGGCTGTTGTCGTGTTGTTATCTTATGTGTCACTGCTCCGAATCAACTTGACGTACATCAGCCTCGTTGTTTTTCCCGCCATCGCGCTTGCCTTGATTGTTGCGCTGTGCATCGAGCTCCATTGTCAGTGTAGATCGCAGGGAGATCACAATGGAGAGGCTAATTCTGGTTGTACTAGTAGCACCGGCACTGAAAAAGACGAGAAGGCAATAAAGAAAGCTGGGGAGCTCAAGGCAATATCAGCAGTTCCCTACTGGGTGCTATGCGTGATGGGACAGTTTCACCATGCAGCTGACAAATATGCCGTCTCCCAGTTCCTTCTCTTCCTCAGCTCCACGATGGGGGCGCTGACGCTGATGCTCAGGAGGCTGCCTGCTGGCATCGCTCCCGGCATAGCACCGGCGTCGGAGTTGCTCCACAAGACCTCGCTCATATTGCTGCTGGTGACGGTGCACACCGTGGCCGGTGGTTCTTTTCTGCATGCCGGAGGTTGTTCCTGTACTCCTGTGGTTCAGCGTTCACCTCGACCATGGGGTCCGCGGAAGCTCTATCATCAGCGTCGACAGGATCAAATCGTGCAAAAATTGGCTCATTGTTCTCAGTGCTGTTGTAGCAGCCGTTTTCGCGTACATAGGGGCCTCCATGGGTGAGTCTGGGCTGTCCAGGTGCACGAGGACTTTGGTGTCTTGTGGCGTTTCAGGGCTTCTAATATACTATGTTGTGTTCATGCTACGTACGCCAGTGGCCGGGACAAGCTGGCATGGCCACTCCCTCTTTGGAGGAGGCTATCCAGCTACTCAGGTTCTGGGCAAACGTTTTGCTGATAGCAGCAGCAGCGTTGATGGTTTTTACGTCGTTCGCTGCTGCCCGGCTAGGTCTGCATGAACCAACAGTTGTTGCACTGGCCAAATTATTCGACGAGTACTCTGAGTGACTGTGTGACACCCATCATTTGTAGTGCTTTATTAGGGCAGTCCCAATGGTGTATTGATGATGGTTTCTATCCTCATTAAATGACTTGCCACGTAGGCAAAATGCTGACATGGCAACGTAATTAATGATGAAAGAGAGCACAAATCCTAGAAACGGTTTCCTCATGAAGAAATCAGGTCTTCACTCCACCCAATGCACCAAGAAACTATGAAATCGCCATTGGGAAGAAACCACCAGTTTCTAGGGGGCTCGTGGCACACTCTCATTGGAGGAAGAAGATAGAGTTGGGAGAGAGAAAGAGAAAATAATTATTACTCGAAGACACCTCCACTGTGGAAGATAGTTTCTATAGATGATTTCTTGTGCTATGGAAATCGTGTCAGTTTCTTCCATTGGGACTGCCCTTATATAGCTGTGATAGACAAGCGGCTTAAATAACTAATTAATTTGGCGTTGTTGTAATGGAGCGTGTTGTCAAAATTATGTCCAGAGTTACTTGTATTACCAATGGATTAGTTCAGACTTTCAGTAGGAGTGCAAGGTTTGCGGTGGTCAGAGCTGACCGATCACTGCCATCTTTTTGCGGTCAGAGCTGACCGATCACTGCAATCTTTCTATTTTACGCCAGGAAGAATTATCGAATTGATGATGAAAATGAAACACGTTCTTTCTGCAATTATGCTCTGATGCCATCCTGCTGAAAGGCTGGAGTGATGATCTCTTGTTTTACTTGATGGAAGAAGTACAGAACATGGAAAGCTCGCTATCTTAAGGGCGTCCGTAAGTTGCACGCCCCAAATAAATAGAAATAAATTCAAGAAAAATTTCCATTAAAAAATCAGTCGAGAAAGAAATTTCGATTCAAAAGATTTCAATTCAGAAAAAATTTGGTTAAAAAATAAAATGAAAAAAGAATCAATTCAGAAAAAAACGATTCAAAAAATAAATAAACAAATAAAGGCTTACCCTAATGCAGATGATGGTGGCATTCTCCCTCTTCGGCGTAGAGGGTGGAGCGGCGGTGTTCTCTCCAGCGCAGATCCAGCACGGAGGCGATCTCTTCCGTCGACGGCGGAATGGGAATCGCGTGGAATCAACGTTCGCGGGCCGTGAGATGGGCAAGTCAAGGCAGCCCGTAAATAAGAATTCGCTCCATATAGTGAAACATTTGAGAACCCAGAGGATGGTGAGGCTGCCCGCGTGCAGCCCATAGAGGCCTGGAATGGATCCCACACTACTACAAAAAGTCTAATACTAGACGGCCAATCACAGACAGTTTTGTTAAACCGTCTGTGATCGACACTAACACTGACGGTTTTAATTTGGACACCGTCTGTGTTGGTGGCGTCGGAGAAAACAAGTATCACAGACGGTTCTTACCGATGAACCGTCTGTGATACTTTAGTATCACAGACGGTTTGTGTTAAAAACCGTCTGTGATAATATGGAATTATCACAGACGGTTTTTTTATTAAAAACCGTCTGTGATAATGACGCTACGCATTTATTGCGCTGCTCAGAACCGCATCTGTCTTCATTTCGATCCAGATCTAGCTGGTGCTTTACTCTTTCGCTCAGGAGGCAACTAGGCGATTTCAGTAGGCAGAGGTTGAGCTTTGAAGCAGAGATTGAGCTTTAAAGATTCATACTTTTCTGGTTGCTCTAGATATAGTTAGTAATGAAATTTATTTTTTCTTTGCATTTACAATTTAGATGTAAGTAATTGGTGAGTGTTATTGAAGATGGTTTGCAAAATTATTGGTTATATAATAGCTGTTGTGTTTATAATATGAATTAAGCTAGCAAAGCCTGAAAGCATGTGGTATATATATGTAATAATAATTAAATAATTTAATTTTTAATACTAAGTTATTATATATATACATAACGTAGGACCGAAGCTGGATGTATGCTGCGAGCCGTGTGGGTGAAGAGTATATTAATGGCGTGTCTGCTTTTGCAAGAGCTGCCGATGAGGATATGCTGAATAAGGGGGTGGAATATATGTACTGTCCATGCACTGACTGCGAGAATTTAAAGATGTTTAAAAACCGAGGGCAAATTGAAGCGCACTTGATTAGGAGGGGCTTTAAAAGGGTTATAAGTGTTGGACCAGTCATGGCGAAGTCAATGATCATTTGCCGCCGGATGACATTGCTGGTGAAGTGAATGATATGCCGCCAGATGACATCGCCAGTGAAGTGAATGACATGCCGCCGGATGATGTCGATTGTGGTTCGGATTCGATAGATTGCACGATGACAATCTGGATCAGATGCTTCGTGATGTAGAAGAGAACTATGATAACAGAGAGTATGTTAAATTCCGGGACTTGATGGATGACTCGGAGAAACCTTTGTTCATGTACTGCAGGTCAAAATACACAAGGTTGTCGGCCGTGCTTGAACTATTGAAATTGAAGGCAAGCAACGTTGGTCCGACAAGAGTTTCATGGCGCTGATAGAACTTTTAGCGGACATGCTTTCGGAGGAAAATGAGTTGCCTAAAACCACGTATAATGCCAAGAAGGTTCTTTGTCCGTTGGGAATTGAAGTAAAAAAAATACATGTATGTCTGAATGACTGTATCCTGTACCGTAAAGAGTATACAAACATGCATGTATGTCCGGTATGCAACGCATCCCGATACAAACGTAACAATCAATCAGATGACGCCGAGGGAACAGAGGCGAAGAAAGGATCTCCTGCTAAGGTGGCATGGTATTTTCCTATAATTCCCCATTTGAAAAGGTTTTTTACAAATCCAAAGGAGGTAAAACTGCTGCGTTGGCACTCGGGCAAGAAGGATGGAATGCTAAGACACCTTGCTGATTCCGCCCAATGGAGAAACATCGATAGGAGTTTCGCAGAATTCAGTGCAGAACCAAGGAATATAAGGTTTGGACTGAGTACAAATGGAATGAATCCTTTCAGTAGCATGATCAGCCGACATAGCACATGGCCCGTGACTCTCTGCATCTATAACCTTCCTCCTTGATTGTGTATGAAGCGAAAGTATATTTTGCTGTCGATACTTATCTAAGGGCCAAAGTAACCAGGGAATGATATCGATGTGTACCTAGCACCGTTGGTCAAAGATCTAAAAGTACTGTGGAACGAAGGGGTACAGGTATGGGATGCATACAAACGAGAGAACTTCACTTTGCGCTCCTTATTGTTCTGCTCCATAAATGATTATCCTGCCCTTGCTAACCTATCAGGCCAGAGTACAAAAGGTGCCAAAGCTTGTACCCACTGTTTAGATGATACCGAGAGTGTGTGGCTGAGACACTCACGCAAAACGGTCTACATGCGTCACCGCCGGTTCCTTCGGAGGGCTCACCCATACCGCAAGATGAAGAAACAATTTGACGGAGAGAAGGAAGACGGTTCAGCTCCAAGGCATTTAAGAGGACACGAGGTTTATGATATAGTTAAGGATTTAGATGTTGTCCTCGGAAAGAGACGTAAATTGAGGGCTCATGAGAAGAACACTTGGAAGAAGAGATCAATATTTTGGGACTTACCTTATTGGGAGTACCTAGATGTTCGACACTGCATCGACGTCATGCACGTAGAAAAGAATGTATGTGACAACTTGATTGGTCTCTTACTGAACATTCGTGACAAAACAAAGGACGGCATCAATGCACGGCTTGACTTGGCTGATATGGACATCAGGCCTGAGTTAGCACCGACAATAACAGATAATGGACGAACGTACCTTCCCCTGCGTGTTACACTCTGTCTAAGGCTGAGAAAACAAAATTGTGCCAGTGCTTGCATGGTGTCAAAGTTTCGTCTGGTTACTCTGGTAATGTGAAGTTTCGATGCAAGATTTGAAGTTAAATGGCATGAAGTCTCATAATTGTCATGTGCTGATGACACAGATGCTCCCTATTGCAATTAGAAATATTTTGCCTATCAAAGTCCAAGAGACAATCATGAGGCTAGGTTATTTCTTTAACACAATTGCTCAGAAGGTCATCGATCCCGAAGGACTAGATGCTCTACAGGACGAGGTGGTGATGACTCTATATCACCTTGAAATGTATTTCCCTCCTTCGTTTTTCGATATCATGGTCCATCTCATTGTTCATGTTGTGTGGAAATAAAAATGTGCGGGCCCGTATTCCTACGTAGCATGTACCCATTTGAGAGGTTCATGGGAATTCTCAAGTCGTACGTACAGAATCGATCTCGGCCGGAGGGCAGCATCGTCGAAGGTTATGCAAGCGAAGAGGTTATTGAGTTTTGTGTCGATTATATGGCTCAGATTCAACCGATAGGTGTGCCTCAATCTCGTCATAAGGGGAGGCTGAAGGGTATCGGAACTATCGGAAGGAAAGCAATCACTGCCTCAATCTCCCACAGGTGAAGGTTGACAAGTACGGTGTCACTACCGTAGACCTCCAACGTGTCGGGTACAAAGACGAACCATTCGTACTCGCCAACCAAGTTGTTCAAGTTTTCTATGTAACCGACCCGGCAAATAAGAAGCGCCATGTAGTTCTTCATGGAAAAAGGAGAATTGTCGGAGTAGAGAATGTAGTGGACGAGGAAGAATACAATCAATTTGACGAGTTACGTCCTTTTGGAAATGGCATAAGGGTCGACGACGAACAACGTGACGAAACTAGTTACATACGCATTGATCATCATGAAGGGATAATTTTTAAAGGAAATAAGCAAGTAAAATGAATGCATGTGTATAACAATGCATGTGTGTGATGTATATGTGAATTGGCATTTATGTATATGTGAATTGGCATATATGTATATGTGTGATGTATGTGGCAAATGTGTGAAGAAATACATTGTGTTGTATGTTGGTTGGTGCTGTATATGAATGCAGCTGGTTGGTGTTGTATATAAATGCAGCTGGTTGGTGTTGTATATAAATGCAGCTGGTTAGTGTTTATCTTAATAACTACAGTTGGGGGTAAGGGCTTATTACAGACGGTTCTACACTTAGAACCATCTGTGATGTGATATCAATATCACAGACGGTTATAAGTTTAGAACCGTTTGTGATAATAAATATCACAGACGGTTATAAACTTAGAACCGTTTGTGATAACGTTACTATCACAGACGGTTCTAAACGTAGAACCGTCTGTGATAGTTATTATCACAGACGGTTCTAAGTGTAGAATCGTCTGTAATAAGCCCTATATATACCCTCTGGCTAGGGTTTTCCTTGTATGCTGCAGTTATTCTAGATCTAAATCCCGATCTGTCTCCTCGCGCGTCCGTCGCCGCCGTCGCCGGCCGCCTCCTCGAGCCTCTCGCCGGCCGCCTCCCCGAGCCGTCACCGGCCGCCTCCCCGAGCCTCTCGCCGGACGCCTCCCTGAGCCCTCGCCAGCCGCCTCCTCGAGCCTCTCGCCGGCCGCTTCCCTGAGCCCTCGCCGGCCACCTCCCTGAGCCTCTCTCCGGCCGCCTCCCCGAGCCCTCGCCGGCCGCCTCCCCGAGCCCTCGTCGGCCGCCTCCCCGTGCCCTCGCATCCCTCAGGTAATTAAACCCCTTTCGCATCCATATGACATTACTGCAGTTTGTACCTTGAAGTCACTATAGTTATGCCTAAGCATCACTACTCGAGAGTGAACACTTGATACAACATTACTTTTTACCAATGAGTGCAGTACTTAGCTATGATAGTCTTCGCTTTTTTGGAGAGGATAAGATAATTTTGTCAAATCCCCTTTTGTCCGGGTGAAACTATATATTCAAGCTCTGTTGTTTACAGCTATATCACAAATTAAACTATGGTTCGGGGTTGTCTATGTAAACTAGTAAAAACAAAGATAAACTAATACTCCTCCCGCATATCCTAGTTTTTTATGTGATTTCTACAACTAATTATGATCTTAATTAGCATATGCGAAGGACAGGAATATATGTCTAGGTTGTTTTTTTGTATAAGAGATATATCCTCTCTCTTCTAGGTTGAAATGAGCAATGCTTGTATGTGAGTGAACACTTGATAGCATAGTGTTGCTCCTTTTAGAATTTAATCTGATTGATACATACAAGTGCAAGTGTTGAGATATTCTTCTTCCATGAATTATATCAAGAGTGAGAATTTATCTTGCTTCTAAGTAAATTGTCTTTTACTTGTTGTGAGTGTTAGTATATAGTATTAGCAACTAAAGTAGGTGCTAAGATAGGCACATCACCCCCTCTCTCTGTCCACATCACCCCCTCCCTTCTCTCCCTCCCCTCTACTCCTCTCCTCTCTTCCAATTCAATATGATCACTTTCTTATCTTATCCTAATAGACCCACAAAATGAGCAACATGTCACCCGCGCATTCTTCAACATCATCACCAGATGTGTCCCCTCCAAAATCACAACGCCGAAGAAGAGGGCTATCGAAGAAGCCTAAGGGCCGATTTACCATCACATCGGTCGATGGATCTGGGACCCCTCTCCTTCCTCCCAAAGCAGTAAGCGCATTCCGAAGCATGGTCAGAATAGTTGCACGAGAACGAATTGAGATCACATTCAATTCGTGGAAGAGCGTGCCTGACACTCGGAAACGTGAGCTGCTAACCGAAATTTTGGCATCATTCGAGATCCCAGAAGAACAGCAAGACGCCGTACAACGACAAACCTTGCTAGCCGCGTGCAAAGCATGGAAGAACTTTAAGAGCACGCTTGTCAAGAAATACGTGGAGACAGACGAAACACCCTTTCATACATACCCATTCCTAGAACCACAATGGGAACAGTTCAAGGCGATGAAGACGACTGAAGATTTGAAAAGTACAAGTGCGGCGCACAAGGCCCTCTAAGCAAAAAACACACACCCCCACAGACTTGGCACAGCTGGGTATGGGGGTAAAATCCCGCAGTGGAGGAAAGAGGATGAACTGGCAACCCAACAGGACATCGCCCCGCCATTTTCCAATATCCGGGATGACCGCGCTCGAAATTGGATTAGAGCAAGGTCATCTACAACGACATCGGGGGACGTCTCCTTTTGAAACCCTGCAGACCAGCAAGTGTCCCAGCGCCTGGTAAGATATCGATCGAACTACGTAGCTTGTAATTACTCCACTACGAAGTGAAATGATATGTCGTGCTCTTGCAGGAAGAGCTGAGTTTTGAATTTACCCTGGGATCATTCCAGGGAACAAGGGAGAATGATATTCTCTCTGCGGCCCTGGGAAACAAGGAGCACCCGGGCCGTACGAGAGGCCTTGGGCTTTACGTTCCTTGGAAACATGATTTCCAAGATAACTCTGAAATGTATCGGCGTAGGAAGAGAACCAAAACCGAGCGTGAGGAGCGGCTACGAGAAGAGATCAAGGTATCTCTTAGAGAGGATCTAATGGATGAGCTGGCTGATGTAGTCAGAGATGAGGTGCGGAAACATACAGAAAGTCAGCAGGCCGCCGCCGCTCTTGTGCTAGCTAGCCTGCACAACCGTCCAAGTAGTTGCGTGTCCAATCCGACGGAAAGCGAGGCCAGATTTCCTGTGGATAACATCCAGGTAATAATTATTATCTCTCGAATGCTTGCTCCATTGATAGGTCTATTGGAGTAGCTAATTTTGTATCGTTATGTAGGAGCCTACGAAGTGCAGGCTCCAAGTGAGATATGCCTCCGTTCCCTTGTACACTGCTTAGGGCCAGGCATATCCATTTGCTATCGGGGCTATGGTGCACGGTCAAGCTTTAGCGCCAGGCTACGCAAAAGTTAATGTGGTGGTGTGCATGCCAATTTTGAGATAGTCCCGCTACCGAAGCCCCCCAACGACGAGATCATGACTCTAGGGCAGGCCATTAGAACATTCATCCAGTGGCCCAAAAGCGACATCTCCCTAGAGGCTTCTTCAACGGTGGTCGGACCAGAAGGGCAGCGCGAACCAGAGCTAAATGCACTGGTGCTATCTCCACAAGGGCAGTGCGAAGCAGAGCTACCTGCAACGGTGATATCTCCACGGGTGCTATTCTCGCCAAAGTAACTTGCACCGGTGATACCATTACAGTCAACTACCATAAAGTCAACCTACAGTGAAGGCAGTGGCCAGGGCAAATCAAAGATGAAGGATGATGATGATATCCCATACCTCCTAACCCTAGGACTTGGTTACCAAACATTACACGCTTGGTATATGGAACAGTCCAATAGGCCAGAGGCAGAACGACGCTCACGTATCACTGTCAAATTTAGACGGGATCATTTCCAGCACGAAATTCAGGAATGTGTCTTCGCGGTGACCTTTGACGATATATTTGGTCTTTTCAACCTCAACGCTCTCGACGTCTCACTCGTTCGATGCTGGACGCTGTAAGTCTGTACAATCACAGTCTCTGTTCATGTAATACCGATATATGTCACAATTTGTTGCTTTTCTGTGTATATATATAGATTCATGCTGACCAAAGCTAGATCATCGAAATCACCAATTGGTTTCCTGGACCCACGCTTGGTCGCCATTGATACCATTAACGAGGATGCATCCTTCGTCGAGAGCTATATTACATTAACACTGTTGGCTCACTGCGATAAGGAATTTGTTATTATGCTATACAATGAGAACTTCCATTGGATTTTAATTGTAATTATACCAAAATAGAACAAGACTATATGCCTTGATTCTCTAAGTAAGAACAAATCCAAGTACACAGCTATCACCCAAATACTCGATAGGTAAGTATATTGTACATTGTACTCTTTGTTTCCTTCCGAATGACTAATCTAACTTTTTTGAATAACGAAGGTCGTTCGCCACATACGTACAAACATGTGGCTCGACGATAGGGGCCAAGCCCTTGAAATATGTTCGCAATTTTTGGGTATTCCCTAGCTACACATTAATTAATCCTATACAACATTTAGCAGTAATGCCTCTTGATTTAACACATTCTATTTTTTGCAGTGCCACCAGCAGCAGTCGGGCAGCACGTGTGGATTCTACGTGTGCCACCATATGAGACTACTCCTCGATTCCTCGAAGATCACCAATTCTAAGGTTTGTCAATCTTCTACATTTATTTCATACTTGTCAGGTTATATATGTACGCGCATTGATATTCCTATTGACAGGCTGCGCCCATCTCTACATCTGCATTGAAACCGCCGGACTTTGCATAAATTCGAGGAGAGTTCACTTGGTTTTTGTGAACTAAAGTCATAAGATCAGATGGAGAGTTCCACTGCGCACAATGATTTTTTATTGGTCTTATCACTCCGGAATCGAAGTCTTGCGAAAGGAACGGATCCATAATCAACGAACTTGTCGGCTGCACAAGCAATACTTGAATGGCAAGTATGCACCATCCAAGGATAGCTTGTTCAGCCGGACAAGTTCATTGATTATGGATCTGTTCCTTTCGCGAGACCTCGATTTCGGAGTGATAGAGCAATAAAAAATGCAATGTTACCATCTAAGTGCAAATGCAATGTAGATCTTTTGTAATTGTGTATTTGTTAATGGATATTTTATTTAATTTCAATGAATTGATTTGTGAAATGGATGCTTTATGTTTGTGAAATGAAGTGTGATGTGAATTGGATGTTTTATGTTTGTGAAAAGAATTGAGATGTGAATTGGATATTTTATGTTTCTAAAATGCATTGAGATGTGAATTGTATGTATACATGTACATCTTTATCTGTTTGTTTCAGAGGGCATGGCTAGCATGTCCTGAGGCTAGCCAATAAATAGAAATAGATTTAGGGGTAGAAATGAATATCACAGACGGTTTTTAGTTAAAAACCGTTTGTGATATTGATATATCACAGACGGTTCGACAACCGTCTGTGATAACATTCAATTATCACTGACCCATAAATTCAGACGGTTCATAGAACCGTCTGTGATGACGTTTTTGAACCGTCTGTGATGACCTTTTCTGTAATAGTGCAAGACGTCTTTGAAGTTGATATGAATAGTGCCCCTCAGATTGCTCGTGCATGTGGATGTGTCCAGTAGTTAAAATGTGTGCTCGTGCTTCGTGAGGTTTTATGTCTCCAATTTGTCGTAACATGCGCATTACACCTATCTATGTAAGTATATGTGGTGTCATGTGTGTGCATGTGCATGTCCTCATTGTACTATAAAAAAACTTTTACTAACTCTAGCTAGCTGTACTGTACATGGGTTCGTCCTACTGATTTAAGTGTGCTGAGTGGTCAAAGCGTATGATCACGTTCCATAAAACTTTATGTCTCCGCTTTATTATTATAACGTGTGCATTGGTGGGTATATGTGCTGTTGTGCGTGTCCGTGTCCTCGTTATACTCTAAAAAAACTTTTACTAACTCTGGCTGCCACGTACTGCGCATGGGCCCGTCCTACAGATTTGAGTGACACTACAGATTTGAGTGACCACTTCTAGATGTCAGTGATAACTTGTAAAAAAATTGAAAGGAAATTTGTTTGTACTATTTGCTGTCTTCACAGTATAATGAGATATATCATATACACAGGTTAACGCAGAGAAACATGGCAGATATAGCGTACATGCAAAGTAAAATGAACACATACATTATGTCTGACCATAATGAGATATATCATATACACAGGTTAACGCAGAGAAACATGGCAGATATAGCGTACATGCAAAGTAAGGCTCTGTTTGGCACAACTTCACCAACAGCTTCATAATTAAGCTGTTGTGAGCTGTTTTTTGCCAAATACCCTTTTCGTAAACAGCTTCATGGATGAAGCTCCTTAAATCATACTCTCACAAGGGAATGAGGTGGGGTGAAGCTGAAAATAGTAGCTTTTCACAGCTCTCTCCCTCAGGCTCGCAGTTCTAAGAACCCACTGCCTTTGTAGTTGACAGAAATTACAACACTTTGCCACTGGGTCCCCACGCCTGTTTCCTCTCCTCCCGTTCGCACTTCTCTACCATTCGCACTTCTCTAATGATTTTAATTTTTTTATTTTAACTTTTTAATTCATACTCATTCAAATATATTATTTTTTAATTCATATGACCATATACAAACATACAACTCCAAATGTTAGAATAAGTCAGGTAGACAGGGGCATCTTGGACAATTGTCCTCTCTCAGCCATGTATGAAGCTGTTGGTGAAGTTGTTTTGCCAAACAGTTTTCTAAAACAGTTTTAACTTCACCGATGAAGCTGCTCGTAAAGCTGTGCCAATCAGAGCCTAAAATGAACACATACCTTATGTTTGGCCAGCGCCCCGCGCATCCATGATCACTGCCTACCGCGCCAACTTCCTTGCAAAAAAGGAAAAAAGAAAACGCTCCCACTCACTTGAGGGCCTTCACGGCCATCGTCGCAAATGGAATCACAGCAGCAGCGACGCACTGATGAGGCACAGAAAGAAGCAACATTGGCGGCGGTGACCATGGCCCGCGACGGCGCCATCCTGTGCGTCAAGAGCCTCCATCCGAGGCCCGAGATAACAGCGGCGGCAGTAAGGAGTATGAAACCGTGGGTGTAGATGCCGATCGAAGTGTCATTGAAGGTCGGTACCGACACGGCCAAGAACCCCGTAAACGTGACCCTCAGCTCCAGCGACGCCGGCTTAAATTCTTCTTCGCCACCGGCCAGCGCTCGGTCACCGTCCCCGACTAGGACTCTGTACATCCACACTACGAACGACGTGAGAAGCGGAACGAACACCAGCCACGCAACCTCTCCCAGCGGCACGAACGTGATCAAGAACACGATCACGGAGATGGCGATGGCCAGCACGATGTTCAGTGCCTCGACGACGTTGCAGTTGCACATGTCGGCGCTGCTGACGTTATCGGCGATGAGCGGGGGCACCATCCCCAGGAGCATGATGAACACGCCCAGTGCACAGGTGACGAAAGTGGCGCCCAGGGAGACGGTGAGCAGGCGCTCGAGCCACTGGGCAGCACTGTTCTGCCCCTCTAACGCCAAGCCTTCCAGCCCCAGAAACAGAAGCGTCATGACGGCAGTCGAGAAATCCACCGACTTTTCAAGCTTGCCGTCGCATCCTTCGTGCACCGTCGCATCGTGATCTTGGCCACTGCGCACGCTCATGTAGCAGGGCCATAGGGTGAGAGGCACCAATGGGACAAGAACAGGGAGGTAGTACACGTTCTTCATGCTGATGAGAAGTAAGATGACGTAGGCCAGCGCACTACTACAGAAAAGCTAATAGTAGACGCCAAATCACAGACGGTTTTGTGAAACCGTCTCTAATGTACACTATTACAGACGGTTTTAACTTGAAGGCCGTCTGTGGTATTTGTGGCGGGAAAAAGGAGTATCACAGATGGTTCTTACTGCTGAACCGTCTGTGATACTGGAATATCACAGACGGTTTTTATTAAAAACCGTCTGTGATAATCTGGGATTATCACAGACGGTTTTTTATTAAAAACCGTCTGTGTTGTGTCGACTATCACAGCCGGTTGTTGTTAAGAACCGTCTGGGAATGTTCACAGACGGTTTTTCACAAGAACCGGCTGTGATGTCCCTTTGTCTGTCATATTCTAGATCAGAGGTTAATATATAAGTACACATTGCTTGTAATAACTTAACTACAGAACTACTGAGACAAGAGATCACAAATTAAAGGAAAATTTATTAATTTCAATTAGAGGCAAATTTATTACAAAAGTCGCACAGGTAAAGAGTTTCCCAGATTGTATTCTTTTGGGCTTCGTAAGCTTCTTCTTCAACTTGGGGACTTTGAGGATCAGCCGCTAAATTCTCGAACGCCGTTAAGATTGCCCTTGTCCTCAGCACTTCCTCCTGCAGCCTGGGCAAATGATCAGCAGCATCCATAATGTCGTAGAGGATAGCATGGAAAGATTCCTCAGAATATGCCGTTTCTGCTTGATCGGCAAGGCTATCCATCAGTCTCTGCAATGCGTGTAGAGCTTCTTCCGCATTGCGCACATTGTGGAGAAGAACCAGGGTGAGGGCTGTTTCCCTTTCTTGAGCGGCAGCGAGACGCCTCCGTCGACGGCGGAGGATCAGGTCAAGCTGACGGATGCAAGAAAGTCAGGGAAGGAGAGCATGGCGGGTGCGGAGAAGCTGCTCCAGATGCAAATTGCTGGCCGCCTGTGTAAGGTTCCGGCCGAACAATTCGTGATGAACAGTTGAGAGGAAGGAGATGATCACAAGAACAGTAGTAGAAGCCATGTTGTATTGTATATTGTATTGTACGTACGTAGAAGAGACCTGGATTAGGAGCGCATATTTAACCTTTAGCACAAACGGTTCGTATACCTGGATTAGAAGAGACCTGCATTACAATTTAGGTGTAAGTAATCCATGAGTGGTTATTGAAGATGGTTAATTTGCAAAATTGTTGGTTATATAATAGCTATTGTGTTTGTAATATGAATTGAGTTAGGAAATTAAGTCTCAATATAATAAATGTGGCCGGTATATATGTAGTTATAATTAGTTATTCTAGATTTTAATACTAAGTTGTTATATATGTACGTAACGTAGGACCGAAGCTGGATGTATGCCGCGAGCCGTGTGAGTGAAGAGTACATTAATGGCGTTTCTGCTTTTATAAGAGCCGCCGAGGAGGATATGTTGAATAAGGGGGTGGAATATATGTGCTGTCCATGCACTGACTGCGAGAATTTGAAGATGTTTAAGAACCGAGGGCAAATTGAAGCGCACTTGATTCGGAGGGGTTTCAAAAAGGATTATACGTGTTGGACCAGTCATGGCGAAGTGAATGATCATATGCCGCCGGATGACATCGCCGGTGAAGTGAATGATATGCCCCCGGATGACATCGCAGGTGAAGTGAATGACATGCCGCCAGCTGATGTCGATTGTGGCTCGGATTCGGATAGGTTGCACGATGATAATCTGGATCAGATACTTCGCGATGTAGAAGAGAACTATGATGAGAGAGAGTATGTTAAATTCCGCGGCTTGATGGAGGACTCGGAGAAACCTTTGTACATGGGCTGCAAGTACACGAGGTTGTCGGCCGTGCTTGAACTGTTGAAATTGAAGGCAAGCAACGGTTGGTCCGACAAGAGTTTCACGGCGCTGCTAGGTCTTTTAGCAGACATGCTTCCGGAGGGAAATGAGTTGCCCAAAACCACGTATAAAGCCAAGAAGGTTCTTTGTCCGTTGGGAATGGAAGTAGAAAGAATACATGCATGCCCGAACGACTGTATCCTCTACCGTAAAGAGTATGCAAACATGCATATATGTCCGGTGTGCAACGCATCCCGATACAAACGTAACAATCAATCAGATGATGGCGAGGGAACAGAGGCGAAGAAAGGACCTCCTGCTAAGGTGGCATGGTATTTTCCTATAATTCCCCGTTTGAAAAGGTTTTTTGCAAATCCAAAGGAGGCAAAACTGCTACGTTGGCACTCGGAGGAGCGCAAGAAGGATGGAATGCTAAGACACCTTGCTGATTCCGCGCAGTGGAGAAACATCGATAGGAGTTTTGCAGAGTTCGGTGCAGAACCAAGGAATATAAGGTTTGGACTGAGTACAGATGGAATGAATCCTTTCAGTAGCATGAGCAGCCGACATAGCACATGGCCCGTGACTCTCTGCATCTATAACCTTCCTCCTTGGTTGTGTATGAAGCGAAAGTACATTTTGCTGTCGATACTTATCCAAGGGCCAAAACAACCTGGGAATGATATCGATGTGTTCCTAGCACCGTTGGTGGAAGATCTAAAAGTACTGTGGAACGAAGGGGTACAGGTATGGGATGCATACAAACGAGAGAACTTCACTCTGCGCTCCTTATTGTTCTGCACCATAAATGATTATCCTGCCCTTGGTAACCTATCGGGTCATAGTATAAAAGGTGCCAAAGCTTGTACTCACTGTTTAGATGGTACCGAGAGTGTGTGGCTGAGACACTCACGCAAAACCGTCTACATGCGTCACCGCCGGTTCCTTCGGAGGGCTCACCCATACCGCAAGATGAAGAAACAATTTGACAGAGAGAAGGAAGACGGTTCAGCTCCAAGGCATTTAAGGGGACACGAGGTTTATGATATGGTTAAGGATTTAGATGTTGTCCTCGGAAAGGGACGTAAATTGAGGGCTCATGAGAAGAACACCTGGAAGAAGATATCAATATTTTGGGACTTACCTTATTGGGAGTACCTAGATGTTCGGCACTGCATCGACGTCATGCACGTAGAAAAGAATGTGTGCGACAGCTTGATTGGTCTCTTACTGAACATCCGTGATAAAACAAAGGACGGCGTCAACGCACGGCTTGACTTGGCTGATATGGACATCAGGCCTGAGTTAGCACCGACATGCACTGATAATGCACGAACGTACCTTCCCCCTGCGTGTTACACTCTGTCTAAGGCTGAGAAAACAAAATTGTGCCAGTGCTTGCATGGTGTCAAAGTTCCGTCTGGTTACTCCGGCAACGTGAAGAAACTTGTTTCGATGCAAGATTTGAAGTTAAATGGCATGAAGTCTCATGATTGTCATGTGCTGATGACACAGATGCTCCCTATTGCAATTAGAAATATTTTGCCGATCAAAGTCCGAGAGACAATCATGAGGCTATGTTATTTCTTTAATACAATTGCTCAGAAGGTCATCGATCCCAAAGGACTAGATGCTCTGCAGGATGAGGTGGTGATGACTCTATGTCACCTTGAAATGTATTTCCCTCCTTCGTTTTTCAATATCATGGTCCATCTCATTGTTCACGTTGTGTGGGAGATAAAAATGTGCGGGCCCGTATTCCTACGTAGCATGTACCCATTTGAGAGGTTCATGGGAATTCTCAAGTCCTACGTACGGAATCGTTCTCGGCCGGAGGGCAGCATCGTCGAAGGTTATGAAGTGAAGAGGTCATTGAGTTTTGTGTCGATTATATGGCTCAGATTCAACCAATAGTTGTCCCTCAATCTCGTCATGAGGGGAGGCTGAAGGGTCTCGGAACTATCAGAAGGAAAGCAATCACTCCAGATATGGACATGTATACTCAAGCCCATTTCACGGTGTTGCAACACATGACTGAAGTGACGCCTTATGTGGACCAGCACAAGGGTGTGCTTCGGCAACAGAATCCGGAGCGGCCGGATGTTTGGATCATGAGGCAACACAACTGTCGGTTAACCAATGGTTGAAGGAGCAAATCGCTAGGAGCTCGCCGAGTGAGACGCTGACATGGTTGGCAAAAGGGCCGATATTTACAGTTGTGACATGGCAAGGATATGACATAAATGGGTACACATTCTATACGCAGTCTCAGAATGTCAAAAGCACTAACCAGAATAGCGGTGTCCGCATAGATGCATTCAGTACCGATGGGTCGAGAAACTCGTACTATGGCTTCGTAGAAGAGATTTGGGAGCTCGACTATGTGGTTTTCAAGATCCCCTTATTTCGCTGCCGTTGGGTGCATCTCCCACAGGTGAAGGTTGACAAGTACGGTGTCACGAACGTGGACCTCCAACGTGTCGGGTACAAAGAAGAAATTCCCAGATTCTTCGGTGAGCAGCCGATATAGCCGACTTCTTCGGTGAGTGACTATCCATCTGCTTCTTCCCACTCCTTCTCTTCATCTCTGATCTCTGGATCACGTACGCCAGTAGCGATGATTCAGTTAGATGAATCATCGCTACTGGCGTACGTGATCCGGAGACCAGAGATGAAGAAAAGAAGTGGGAAGAAGCAGATGGATAGTCGCTCACCGAAGAAGTCGGCTGCTCACCGAAGAATCTGGAATGTCTTTTTTTTTGCACTTTTGTAATAAAATTGACTTGAATACATTGGTAAGATAGGCACATCACCCCCTCTCTATGTCCATATCACCCCCTCCCTTCTCCCCCTCCCCTCTACTCCTCTCTTGTCTTGCAATTCAATATGATTACTTTCTCATCTTATCTTAATAGACCCACAAAATAAGCAACATGTCACCCGCGCATTCTTCAACATCATCGCCGGAGGCGTCCGCTCCAACATCAAGACGCCAAGGAAGAGGGCTATCAAAGAAGCCTGAGGGCCGACAGATCGTCACAGCGGTGAATGCATCTGGGGTCCCTATCCTTCCTCAAAAAGCAGTAAACGCATTCCGAACCATGGTCGGAGTAGTTGCACGAGGACGAATTGAGATCACATACAATTTGTGAAAGAATGTGCCTGACACTCGGAAACGTGAGCTGTGGACCGAAATTTTGGCATCGTTCGAGTTCCCAGAAGAACACCTGGACGCTGTGCAACAACAAACCTACAAAGCGGCGTGCAAAGCATGGAAGAACTTCAAGAGCACGCTTGTCAGGAAATACGTGGAGATGGACGAAACGCCTGTTCATAAATACCCATTCCTGGAACCACAATGGGAAGAGTTCAAGGCGATGAAAACGACCGAAGATTTCAAAAGTACAAGTGTGGCACACAAGGCCCTCCAGGCAAAAAATACACACCCTCACAGACTTGGCACAGCTGGGTATGCGGGTAAAATCTCGCAGTGGAGTAAGGAGGATGAGCTGGCAGTTGCACAGGACATCGCCCCGCCGTTTTCCAATATCCCGGATGACCGCGCTCGAAATTGGATTAGAGCAAGGTCATCTACAACGACATCAGGGGACGTCACCTTTCGAAACCCTGCAGACCAGCAAGTGACCGAGCGCCTGGTAAGATATCGATCGAACTACGTAGCTTGTAATTACTCCACAACTTCGTACGAATTGAAATGACATGTCGTGCTCTTGCAGGAAGAGCTGAGTTTTCAATCTACCCTGGGATCATTCCAGGGAACAAGGGAGAATGATATGCTCTCCGTGGCCCTGGGAAACAAGGAGCACCCGGGCCGTACGAGAGGCCTTGGGCTTTACGTTCCTTGGAAACATGGTTTCCAAGATGACTCCGACATGTATCGGCGCAGGAAGAGAAACAAAGCCGAGCGTGACGCACAGCTACGAGAAGAGATCAAGGAATCTCTTAGAGAGGAGCTATTAGCTCAGATGGCTGATGTAATCAGAGATGAGGTGCGGAAACAGACAGAAAGTCAACAGGCCGCCACCGCCGCTCCTGTGCTAGCTAGCCCACACAACCGTCCGAGTAGCTGCGCGTCCAATTCGACGCAAACCCAGTCCAAATTTCCTGTGGACGACATCCTGGTAATAATTATTACCTCTCAAATGCTTGCTCCATTGGTAGGCCTATTCGAGTAGTTAATTTTGTATCGTTATGTAGAAGCCTACGACGTGCAGGCTCCAAGTGAGATATGGCTCTATTCCCTTGTACGCTGCTTGGGGCCAGGCATATCCGTCTGGTATCGGGGCCATGGTGCATGGTCAAGCTTTAGCGCCAGGCTTCGCAAAAGTTAATGTGGATGGTGTGTATGCCAATTTTGAGGTGGTCCCGCTACCGAAGCCCCCCAACGACGAGATCGTGAATCTAGGACAGGCCATTGGAACATTCATCCAGTGGCCCAAAACCGACATCTCCCTGGAGGCTTCTTCACCGGTGGCAGGACCAGAAGTGCAGTGCGAACCACAACAACTTGCACTGGTGCCATCTCCACACGGGCAGTGCGAACCACAGCTACCTGCACCGGTGCTATCTCCACGGGTGTTATTCTCGCCAGAGCAACTTGCACCGTCTATACCATTGCAGTCGACTAGCATAAAGTCGACCGACAATCGAGGCAGTGGCCAGGGCAAATCAAAGACGAAGGATGATGACGATATCCCGTCCATGGCATTGGTCCGCAAATTTGTGCTAGCTGAGCCGATGGTAGTCCAGGAAGAGCTCCAAAAACTAGGACTTGGTTGCCAAAGATTCCACCTTTGGTATATGGAATAGTCCAATAAGCCAGAGGCAGAACGGCGCTTAGGTATCACTGTCAAATTCAAGCTGGAACATTTCTTGCACGAAGCTCATGACTGTGTCTTCGCGGTGACCTTTGACGATATATTTGAACTTTTCACGCTCAATGCTCTCGACGCCTCACTCGTTCGATGCTGGACGCTGTAAGTCTGTACAATCACAGTCTCTGTTCACGTAATACCGATATATGTCACAATTTGTTGCTTTCCTGTGTTATATATAGATTCATGCTGACCGAAGCTAGATCATCGAAATCACGAATTGGTTTCCTGGACCCACTCTTGGTCGCCATTGATACCATCATCGAGAATGCATCCTTCGTCGAGGACTATATTACAAAAGCACTGCTGGCTCACCAAGATAAGGAATTTGTTCTTATGCCATACAATGAGAAATTCCATTGGATTCTAATTGTAATTATACCAAAATGGAACAAGGCTATATACCTTGATTCTCTAAGTAAGACCAAATCCAAGTACACAGCTATCGCCCAAATACTCGATAGGTACGTACATTGTACATTGTACTCTTTCTTTCCTTCCGAATAACTAATCTAACTTTTTCGAATAACGAAGGTCGTTCGCCACATACGTTCAACAAACACGTGACTCGACGACAGGGGCCAAGGCCTTGAAACATGATCGCAAGTTTCGGGTATTCGCTAGCTACACATTAATTAATCATATACAACTATCAGCTATCACAGACGATTTTTAACTCCAAACCGTCTGTGATTATCAGCTATCACAGACGGTTTTTAACTCAAAACCGTCTGTGATTATCAACTATCACAGACGATTTTTAACTCAAAACCGTCTGTGATTATCAGCTATCACAGACGGTTTTTAACTCAAAACCGTCTGTGATGACCTTCGATTATCACTGACCCATAAATACAGACGGTTCACAAAACCATCTGTGATGACGATTTCGAACCGTCTGTGATGACCTTTTCTGTAGTAGTGGCGCCATCAGGAGAAGAGCGCAGAGGTGGATGAGCAGCTTCGAGGCACGAAACAGGAGGCCTGCGAACCCTTCGGTCAGTAGCTTCGATAAGCAGAGGCAGAGGTACGGGAGTAAGCCGGCCTCCAGAGTAAAGGCGGCCAGTGGGGAGATGCTACCTCGTACGAACCCGTTCCCCTCGCTCTTCAAGTCGAGCTTCTTCAGTGCGACGGCAAGAAGAACTGGGAATACCATTATCACGATGCCGTCGGTGAATGCCCGTACTCGATTCTTCATGGCGCCCTTATACACAACGAAGGCAGCGGCGGGAGACATGAGAAGAATGAGAAACATATATTTGATAATATGTCGATGAGTTTCCGTGATTCCAACGGAATGGTTTCAATAGAACATTGAAACAACCCGAATTTTAGAAACAATTTGAATTTCATTGAACCTTGTTTTTGTTTGATTCTTGGCTCTATCCAGCACCTTCCTCACTCATTTGTGCCACTTTTTCCCCCGCCACTCCATATCCTTCGTCCATTTGTCTGCAGCCCCAGCCATAGCCACTCTTCACCGTCCGAAAATATCGCCGCCGCAAAAATCTTGGTCAGCCACTGTCTTCTTGATTCAAAGGTCGTACCTACTCGATGGTAGCATCTCTGACACCTCATTAGTGTCCCCTACCAACCGTCAAGGCAGCCAAAGCTGGAAAAGCCACCGTCATCGGTTTTCTCTCTGCCAACCTCTTCCGCCGCAATCTTCAGTCGACTCGATCCATCCCCACTGCCACGCCTCTGCCACTCACCCTTGGTTGTATGCCTCGCCAGCCCCATCCTTGACACTCCTTATTTACCCCTTGATTCACGGTGAAGCTTCCAGGCCAAAATTGGACGCCGCCTCTGCTCTCTCCTGTCTCACGACCGACAACCTCGCGCCGCAAATTCGAGCACCGTGGAATCGACCTTTGCCAGCAAAAGCCACCATACACTCCCCTCATTTGTGCCGTGAATCTTACCTGGACCAGTACCATAGTCCACATCCCACTGCCTCGCTGACCTCTCTACTCTCTCTGCTCTCATCCTCTCATAGCCAACCTAACATGCCTCTAACCAGTTTTGACCACCAATGCCGCACTCGAGACAGCTTGTACCTCCCCTCTGCCAACCGCGTCACGCCCTCCCACACCTTCCCGACCTCTGCTTCGCGCCGCAAACCACCTTAGCCTTGCCTCTATGCCGAACCGCCATTCTTGTGCTATTTAAACCCTCGAACCCCTCCATTCGAAAGCACTGATACACGAGGTGAGCCACCCACCCTCAATTGCTCTAATAACCACCACACCGCTGGCGATCATCGGAATACCCTGAAGTAAGCCAATTTTCAATTCCTATTATTGAGTCGATTACTTTTCAATTGCATTCAGCCGTAGCACCCTTATGCTCCCCAGAATACCACCGAACCATTTCCATAACTCCTTAAGCCCCCTTCTTCCAAATCACCGAAGTTCGCCGCCCAACTAAAGACCATCACCGTGGGCAGCCCAACTTGGAGATCCCCAACCTGAACTGTCACTTCCCTAAGCCTTCCCTACTCCCAATGATGCTCGAACGCCAATGCTATTGTTCTATTAGCTTAGCCATACCTCTGTGCCATTCAAAAGTCCTGAGAAGAGAAGACCTCATTGCTGACGCTCACTTGACTTCCAGCCTCTCCCGAGCCCAAAACTAGAATCCTTGTGGCCTTAGGAAACCATCCGTGGTCGCCAATTGTTGTTTTGACCATGAAATCTTTGACCGCTTCACCACTTGAACTCTCCGACCACCTTGTAATCGAGAAGAGCTTTGACTGCGTAGCTTCGAATCTTGAGCAACACGACTCGAACGGGCCACTCGTACGCCGCCTGATGCTCTTAAGCCACCCGAAAACCATCCAATGCTCCTAAACCACTCGAACGTTGTTCGATCTTTATCGGACCCCAAGTTTACAAACCTGGAACCCTCTGTGAAAACACTGCACTATTCCCTAGATCAGTAGATAGTGCTCACAGATACAATGCTGCATCATTTCATACACGATAAAACCATACATTACAATACCAGAGTTCAAATAGACCGCGTCGGGTCGAGTTTACATCAGGGCCGTCGGGCCAAATGGATACAATACATAAAGAGCGGAAGCAGAAACGTACATAAGCGGGATAAGGTACAACTTGCCACAGGCATGTGATTGGGACAACTTAGGTGCCACCGCTATTAGTCAGAAGCCAAACTAATAATAGATACACCCACAAACTAGCCTAGTCAACTGAACTGGGCTGACGAGCAAGACTACCGAAACCTAATCTAGTGCTCTCCACCTTCATTCCACTAACCACAACCTTGTGTTACATCCACACCCACCACTCTTTCCATCCGCCCAAACAGGTATAGCAGATTTTTAGGGTTTTGAGAAGCATAACATAATTTAACATAAATGTTCAGCCACATACATCCCGTGACTACCCAAAATATGTTCTCATGTTTATAAAGTGATGATTAGGGCCACTAGTGCCCTGGACTCTAGATAGGACTAGCATGGCATTAATGTGACCTATAGCTAGTAAAGTTATCATTATCATTTAGGGTGACAAAGGTCAGGTGATTCAAGTGTTATCAAAGGGGTATCATATTATTAGGTAGACATATGGGTGTTAACTACCTTAAGAGTGGCATACTTTTGTATATAAAGTAAAGCATGCAAGTTTTGATAATTTAAATGAACATAGCTTCACATAAAATATAGGCGCAAAATTATCAAAGTATTGACTCGCCTGGATCAAGAGCTTGGGGGTCTTGTGCTGCTTCAATTTGGGGCTCGGTCGCGTCCTCGAACTCTACTCGGAAGAACGAACCGAAAAAACAACACAAAAGAGCAAGCGCAAAATAAATACTAAAAGAAAATAAACAAAACTCAAATGAACTCAAAACTGAACCAAACAAGAACCAATAGATAGGTCTTGATTTTAGAAAAATTTAGAAATTGGTTCCATTAAAGTTGGAGTTATGGTTAGGAAGATATAGCCTTTCAAAGTTTTAATTCTCAGAAAATTTAGAAAATAAAAAGGGAGAGAGAGTGTGTGCCGCTGTCAGGTGGGGCCCGCGAATAATTAACTAATTGTCGAATTATTACCGCTTTAAAGCGGTTGACCGGTGGACCCACCATTAACAGAGTAATACCGATTAGCGATAAAGACAGCGATTTATTAGCGCATTTACTGTGCTGGCTTGCTGCTTGGCCGTAGCGGGGTCCGGCCGTGAGGTCGGCAGAGTGGGGCCAATCGGGCTGGCAGCGGGGGCGGGTTCGGCGGTGAGGAAGACGGCGGCGGCGGCTCGCTGGGGGGGCCGGGCTTGGTGAGGTGGGGAGCGTGCTCAGGGTACCCTGGTGGTGCTCCAAGCATGGGGAATCACCCTGGACGCAGCGGTTTTCCGAGAAGACCCGGCGCCGGAGTCGGGGAAGAAAGGCATCACCGGCAGCCTGCGGGGAAAGAAACGTCGATTAAGCGGGGGGAGAGGGGGCAAAGATGAGTGCGAGGAGAGGCTCAATGGGTCCCGGCGTAGACCCGGTGGCTTTGGCGGTGGGGATTGCCGGGGAGAAGCCGGCGGCAGAGAAGATGGCGAGGTCGAACTTTGAGCTAGCGAGGTGGGGAAAAGATGCATGGTTCGACACCCTTTTATAGAGGCCGGGGAAGGAAAGAGACGCCGAGGAGCAAGGCTGCATGGTGCCGAGCGTGCGGGTGGCGTCAGCGCTGTGCGTCCACAGTCCGGGTGTGGCCATCGGTGCTTGTGCTTGCATTTCAAGGCAAGGAGCAGGGCTCGGTCTGGCAGTCCGGCGTGGGGGCGGAGTGGAAAGCAAGGCGGCGACGTGACCTGCACAGCGGACTGCAGAGAGGTACTACGACAGCGCAGTGAAGGGAGAAGGCAACAAGCGACGCTCGGCAGGACGGGGTCAACGCGAGCGGGGCTGTGCGGAGGTGACCGAGGATGCGACGGCGCGGCAGCTACCGCTCTACGGCCGGGCAGCGATAGACGTCGGGGACGGTGAGGAGAGGCCTGTCCACGGTGGCACTGAAGGCGAGGGCGGGGAGGCAAGCCCCGGGACTGCCACTGCCAGGCGATGAAGGCGAGGCTGTCAGCGTCGCATTTACTTGCCGGCACAGGTGGGTGAGCAGGGAAATGAGGAAGACGACGAGCGGCGGCAAAGACAAAGGAGGAGGGAGGCGCTGCAGGGTGAGGGGAAGGGAGAAGAAGGCAGATGGGAGAAGAAGCCGAAAGAGGGACGGTTGGGATTAAAAAAGATTTTCCTTTTATATTATTATTATTTTTTTCTTCCCTTTCCTCTTTAAAAGGTAAAAGCAAATCTTTCTTTTTTGAAATTTCCTGATTTTGAAAGATGACCTTAAATCCTAGAAAAGGTGACTTTGAATTCTCTTTTGGGGGATAAAGCAAGGTATTTATTTTTAAAACAATTTTTGCACTTCTTAAATTTTCTTTTGAGAGGCAAAAGGATACCCAAGCTAAGAATAAAGTCTTTTAAACTTTTGAACAAAATCTTGAAATTTGCATTAATACCAGGTTTTGAAAATGGGATGTTACAGATCCCACCCCCCTTAAAATGAATCTCGACCCCGAGATTCGACTACTCTGGAAAAAAGGGAAAGTCGGCTCTAAGATGATCCTCTCGCTCCCAGGTTGCCTCTCGCTCGGAGTGGTTGCTCCATTGGACCTTGCAGAGGCGAATGGTCTGGCGTCTTGTTTTCTTGTCCATAGTGTTGAGAATCTTGATCGGACGCTCTGGGTAGGATAGATCTTTCTAGAGCTCAATGGTTTCTACTGGGGTCTGCTCTTCAGGAACTCTGAGACACTTCTTGAGTTGAGAAATGTGGAACACATTGTGCACATCTGACAGACTTGCTGGTGGCTCCAATCGGTAAGCAACTTCTCCGCACTTGGCAATAATAGGGAATGGCACTACGTATCTCGGAGCAAGCTTGCCTTTCACCTTGAATCTGTGGATTCCTCGGAGGGGTGACACCTTGAGGTAGACATGATCCCCAACTTGGAATGTCAATTCTCTATGGCGGTTATCGGCATAGCTCTTTTGTCTAGACCGAGCAGCTTGTAAGCGATCCCTGATCAAGCGAACCTTTTCTTCTACCTGCTTCAGAGTATCTGGTCCAAAGATGTACCCTTCTCCTGTTTCTTACTAGTGCAGAGGGGTTCTACATTTTCATCCATAAAGAGCTTCAAAAGGTGACATTTTGAGACTTGACTGATAGCTATTGTTGTAGACAAATTCTGCATAGGGTAAACATTTCTCCCAATCTGCAATGAACTCCAGAGCACAGGCTTGTAGCATATCTTCCAGGACCTGGTTTATTCTTTCGGTCTGTCCATCTGTTTGGGGGTGATATGCGGTACTAAACGCAAGGTGGGTTCCCAGAGCATCGTGTAGACTGGCCCAAAAATGCGAGGTGAACTGGGAACCTCGATCTGAGACAATCCTCTTAGGCACGCCATGTAGACATACAATGCAGGCCATGTACAACTCAGCCAGTCTGTCCCCCTTGTAGGTGGTCTTCACAGGGATAAAATGGGCAACTTTAGTCAACCTATCGACTATCACCCAGATGGAGTCATATCCTGACTTGGTGCGGGGCAGACCAGTTATAAAATCCATTCCCACTTCTTCCCATTTCCACTGGAGATTCTGTAGAGGTTGAAGTAGTCCAGCAGGTTTTTGATGTTCAGCTTTTACCTTCTGGCATACATCACAACAGGCTACATACTCTGAGATATCTCTCTTCATGTGGGGCCACCAATATAGGGTCTTCATTTCTTGATACATTTTAGTGCTGCCTGGGTGTAGAGTGTAGGCAGAGCTATGGGCTTCCTTGAGTATCAGGTCCTTGAAGTCCTTCTGGTGGGGAACAAAGAGATGTTTTCCATACCATAAAATTCCCTGTTGATCTTCTACCATCTTAGGGGCTTTCCCTTGAGCCATGAGGCGCTTGAACTTCTAGACTCCAGGGTGTCCTTTCTGGGCTGCCTTGATTTGCTCCTCAAGAGTTGGGTGTATTTCCAGCGTAGCTAGAGTACCATGTTCTACTATCTCCAGATTAAGAGCCTCAAACTCCTTGTAGAGCTCAGGTCGCAATTCCCTCACCGTAAGGTTGTTGCAGTGAGGTTTGCGACTTAGGGCATCGGCTACTACATTAGCCTTTCCAGGGTGGTAATGGACGTCCAAATCATAATCCTTGATTAGCTCTAACCATCTTCTCTGTCTCAGGTTGAGGTCGGCTTGAGTGAATATGTACTTGAGACTCTTATGGTCTGTATAAATGTCACAGTTGTTCCCAATCAAGTAGTGTCACCAAAATTTTAAAGCGTGCACTACTGAGGCTAGCTCCAAGTCATGAATTGGGTAATTGTCCTCATGGGGATGAAGCTATCTGGAAGCATAAGCTAGAACTTTTCCTCCTTGCATAAGCACACAGCCTAGGCCCTGGCGTGATGCATCACAATATACTTCAAAATCCTTGTGTATATCTGGCAGAACTAGCACAGGGGCTGAGGTCAATCTTTTCTTTAGTTCTTGAAAACTCTTTTCACATGCCTCTGTCCACTCATACTTATTTTCCTTCTTGAGTAGGTTTGTCATTGGCCTGGATATCTTGGAAAAGCCTTCTATGAAGCGTCTGTTGTATCCGGCTAGACCCAGAAAACTACGCACTTTGGTGATTGAGGTGGGCTGCTTCCACTCTAGAACTGCCTCTACTTTGGAGGGATCGACTGCTACTCCTCCAGCGGATACAATGTGCCCAAGGAAACTAATCTCATGCAGCCAAAATTCACACTTACTGTACTTGGCATACAGCTGGTGTCTCTTAAGTGTCTCGAGGGCTACCCGTAGGTGCTCCTCATGTTCTTCGGTAGTCTTAGAGTAGATCAGGATGTTGTCTATGAATACGACTACAAATTTGTCCAAACATTCCATAAAGACTTTGTTCATCAAGTTCATGAAGTAGGCTGGGGCATTGGTCAACCCAAGTGACATGACTGTATATTAAAATAGGCCATATCGTGTAGTAAAAGCTGTCTTAGGGATATCGTCTGCCCTGATCTTGAGTTGATGGTACCCTGATCTTAAGTCTATTTTAGAGAAGATGGTAGCCCCAGATAGTTGGACAAACAGGTCATCTATTCATGGCAAGGGGTACTTGTTCTTGATGGTTACTTCGTTGAGGGCTCTGTAGTCTACACATAATCTGGCGGTGCCATCCTTCTTTTTGACAAAGAGTACGGGGGAACCCCACGGAGATGAGCTGGGTCTAATGAATCCTTTGGATTGGAGGTCTTAAATTTAAATTTTTAGTTCCTCAAGTTCATCTACTGCCATTCGGTATGGTCTTTTAGCAATTGGGGCAGTACCTGACTTTAGGTTGATCACAAATTCTATATCTCTATATGGCGGCATGCCTGTTAATTCTTCTAGAAAGACCTCTGGGTAATCTCGAACCACCGGTGTTTCTTCTAATGACCTCGCTTCAAGGTGATGGATTGCGCGACCCAGGGAGGGGCGATCCACACTAACTTTTATTACTAGCCCAGGGTACTTGGTGAGTACTACCTTCCTATTAGCACAGTTTATCATCTCTTGATATTTAGCTAGCCAGTCCATCCCTAGGATGATGTCCAAAGTCTAAGATTGCAATACCAAAATGTCTGCTAGGAAACCAAAGTCTTCCATGGTGACTTCTACCCTAGGGCTAACTAGACTAGCAGTTAGGGGTCCTCCTGGGGAACTAAGTACCACAGGTCTCTTTAGTCTAAAGGTTGGCAGCTTGACCTTTTAATAAACTCCCCAGAAACAAAAGAATGCGAAGCACCGGAATCAAACAGAACTTGTGTGGGTATCGACTTAACAGAGAACGTACCCATAAGTACTCCAGAGGCATCTCGGGCATCTTCTGCGGTGACGTGGTTGACACGGCAATGGTTTGGAGTTGATGCTGTCCGTGATGCTTGAGGTGCCTGATAGATCTTGTTTGGTGCTGATGACTAAACTCAGGATGAGGTGACTCCTGGATTGAACTTCCTTGGAGTAGCTTGGCGATCCGGGCATTTGTTGGCAAAATGCCCCTTTGCTCCACAGCTGAAACAGTGGAGGTTCGCAGCAGGGTTGGTCATGGAAGACTGTCCTGTGGTGTGGGACACCTGAATTCCACTACTGCTAGAGTGTGGTGCTTGGAATGGAGCTTTGGCTGCTGGCATTGCCACTTGGCGGAAGGAGGGGATGCCTTGGTACACTGGTTTGGATTGAAAACTGCCCTGGGGCCTTTGAGCTATCCACTTCCTCTTCCTGCTGGCTTCTAGGATTTTCCTTTCATTTTCCAGGATGAGAGCCTTATTCACTAAGTGGTGGAAGCTGGGATAGTCGTGCAAAATCAGTTGTGCTCTCATTTCCTCATGCATTCCTTCCAGGAATCGGTCAATCTTCTCTTCTTGTTTGGCTACGTCCCTTGGGGTGTAGCGAGCTAGTTGGTTGAATCATGTGAGATACTCAGAGACGGGCATATTGCCTTGTTTCAGGTTTCGAAACTCATTCTTCTTGATTCGCATGATACTTGCTGGCACAAAGTTTTGCCAAAAGGCAGTCTTGAATTCAGCCCAGGTGATGACAGACTTGTCTACTGCCGGCTCCTCTTCTTCCTCATTGCGGTTCCCGTCGTTTTCCTGTTCTTCCTGCTGAGCATCAGTTGCTGGGTTCTCAACTTCCACTCCTTCCTCTTCTTCTTCTTGTTCTTGTTCTTCTTCTTCTGAGTTGTTGCCCAAGGGGTTCTTCTTTCCACGGCAGGCGAGGTAGTTATCCCACCATGCCACCGCGGCACCCTTAAGCTGATGTGTGGTGAAGTCTACCTTGTCTTCTTTAGTGCAACGGGCAAGTTTAAGCATCTTTTCTGTATCACGCAGCCAATCCTCAGCTTCTAGGGGCTCATTTGCTGAGGAAAAAGTCATTGGTCGGGTCCTCAAGAAATCAGACAACTTGGAGTTATGGCTAGCTGCGCGCACCGGTTTGCTGATTGGAGAGCATTGCTTGGAGGTTATGTGTTCGCTGTGCCAATACTTGTGCCATGGTTGGGGGTGCTGGTGGTGGTGGCGGCAAGTTCAAACCACGGTCTCTGCCTCGGCCTCTTCCACAAGTTGCGGCCCCTAGAGCTTGACCCCTACTACGAGCAATAGTCCTCCTGGGAGCCATCTGAAAACAATCTAGAGCCTTTTTAGAGACTAAAAGAAGAAAGAGAAGATATATTGAGGGTTTACTAGCCCCCGATCAGCACAGCAAAAAAACCAAACAGGAAAAAGAGGCAATGCAATACAAGGCATTATGCCTAGGATAGTTCATTACATTAGAGGGGGGAATAGGTATTACATGACAGCCGGACATGGCACACAGGCTACATCAAGTCATGACACAAGGTACACAACGCCTACTAGCTGGGTACGTGGGGGGTACAACTGGGGAAGGAGTGTGCGTGCACACCAAAAAGAGACTGCCTACACACACTACTGTCTAACCTACAGCAGTCTACACCTCCGGGGATGGGGAGTGGTTTCGGCCGTAGAAGATGCAATCTCCTGGAAAGTGGGAATAAGAGCAGCTCTGACTGACGCTGGGAGACCGGGAGCGGGAACGGGACCGAGAAGGGCTCGATTCTTCGCTGGGGGAACGAGAACGGGACGGACGACGCCCCCTGCTAGACTCTCCGAGGGTGCTCCTGGGCGGTGGGCACACGCTTTTGCGCGCCGTCAGCAGGGTGCGGGGTCCTTGGCGCTGAGCCGGTGCTGGTTCTGGAGCTAGCGCTGGTGCCTGTGCTTGCACCGACAGTGGCAAAGGCAGAGTGTAGGCTGCACTGGCTAGAAGGCACTCAAGCCCAGCCTCGGCAGCGAGCCTGTCGCGCTCTGCCGCCTGAAGGGCGATCTGGTAGCAGTTGAACTAGGCGCGGAGGACGTCCGAGTGCTGTAGGCTCGCGGTCAGGAGAACATGCAATGACCAATCTCCTACAGGGCGTAGGCGTAGGTGACCAAAATCGCCTATGTCAGCTGGATCTGGTGCGATAGCCTAGGGTCATCCACCCTGGTGATGAGGCGATCTGGAAGGAATTGCCCCTAGCGGATGCGAGGGAAGCGAGAGAAAGGCTACTGTCGCAGCCTCCCCTCGTGTACCTGGCACAGGTGGGGTACAGCAAGACGTGCCGCATCCTGGATGGCGTCGACGAGGTGCATACGTGGAGGATCGGCGTGGATAGTGTGGGAGTGGAGCTCCCTGGTACCATCCCGTGCATAGAGGAAGACCTCCATGGTCCACAAGTCCGTGTTCTGGATGCGAACTCTCCTGCCCCTGAAGATGGGCTGGCTGCTGTACCCGAGGTACTGCAGAAGCTATCGCAGGATCTTGACGAACTCCCCGTCATCTTCCCCATGGGAGAAGTGATCCCACGGACCAGCTGGCGAAGCTCCGGCCATCTAAAATTTTGAACACCAATAGGTTAGAACAAATGAAAATACAAAAGAAAGTTCGGGTGAGTATGGAAACTAAGAGAGTTAAGTAAAGTAGTATTATGCTATATTTTGTAAAAGCCTTTCATAATTTTCAAAAATAGGACTCAGGCCTTAGATCATGACCCGTCTAGCTAAGGTTTCTACAGTCGTATGCTCTAATACCAGCTCTATCGGATCCCAAGTTTACTAACCTGGAACCCTCTATGAAAACATTGCACTATTCCTTGGATCAGTAGATAGTGCTCACAGATACAATGCTACATCATTTCATACATGAAAAAACCATACATTACAATACCAGAGTTCAAATAAACCGTGTCGGGTTGAGTTTACATCAGGGCCGTCAGGCCAAATGGATACAATACATAAAGAGCGGAAGCGAAAACGTACATAAGCGGGATAAGGCACAACTCGCCACAAGCATGTGACTGGGACAACTTAGGTGCCACCGCTATTAGTCAAAAGCCCGACTAATAACAAATACACCCACAAACTAGCCTGGTCAACTGAATTGGAGCGAGGGGCAAGACTACCAAAACCTAATCTAGTCCTCTCCACCTTCATTCCCTTCAACGTCCTGGTTCTGGTAGTAGCCATAATGTCCTTGATTCACAGCTTCTGAGTGGGGTTTAAGAGCGAGGGTGAGCACACTTCAACGTGCTCCACGAGCCAACACATAGAATGCATATATTACTGATGCAAGGTTAAACAAGGGTGGCTCGAGTTCTTTTATTTGCTTAAAGCGACCTTTGGAATAATCATAATTTAAGAGTCCCTATGACCTAGCATTTTAGAAAAACTTATGCTTAGTTAATCGAAAGTGTGCAATAATTTATAAGGGGGTAGGTTCCATCCACCGATTTCATGGTTCCATCCACCAATGCTTACTTTTGATTAGCAGGTTACTTCCACCTTAATACCAACACTGGAGTACATCCCTCCAGGGAAAATCACCAAAGTCAGGTTACATCCACCTGATAGTTTTATTCCCACCCTCAAAAGTTTTGAAATAGAACTAACTCGAGGAAGATTTCCATGTCCGCCCTTGACCGTGGGCACGGCTATTCGAATAGTTTGTATACTCTGCAGAGACTGTATATCTTTACCCATAAGAGATAATCGTCCCGATGGTTCTACATGATTCCTTGGTCATGCAGATCGAGAGACTACCACGGGGCCTTTACAATACCTCGCTCTCTAGCGTCTCACTCCTATGGGGTTGCTTCCATAGGTTGTGTGGGATGTCTACCACAGGTTAGCGCAGTCAGACTCCACTCTCCACATACGCTAGCCTCGGCGACATCACCTACATCCGATGTCCCATTCCACGTGGGGCTTTTATTACCCACCAACACACGTTCTCCGTGAAATGGCTAGAGAGTCTAGTAAATTATTCAGCCAAGCCTACAATATGCCAGCTCGTGGTTGTACTATTGTACACGGAGGGGTCCATATAGGATTAAGTCCTTAATTTGTCTGGGCGGTTCATTCCACTAACCACAACCTTGTGTTACATCCACACCCATCACTCTTTTCATTCGGCCAAACAGGTATAGCAGATTTTTAGGGTTTTGAGAAGCATAACATAATTTAACATAAACGTTCAGCCACATACATCCCGTGACTACCCAAAACATGTTCTCATGTTTATAAAGTGATGATTAGGGCCACTAGTGCCCTGGACCCTAGACAGGACTAGCATGGCATTAATATGACCTGTAGCTAGTAAAGTTATCATTATCATTTAGGGTGACAAAGGTCAAGTGATTCAAGTGTTATCAAAGGGGTATCATATTATTAGGTAGACATATGGGTGTTAACTACCTTAAGAGTGACATACTTTTGTATATAAAGTAAAGCATGCAAGTTTTGATAATTTAAATGAACATAGCTTCACATAAAATATAGGCACAAAATGTCCAAAGTATTGACTCGCCTGGATCAAGAGCTTGGGGGTCTTGTGCTGCTTCAATCTGGGGCTCGGTCGCGTCCTCGAACTCTACTCGGAAGAACGAACCGAAAAACAACACAAAAGAGCGAGCGCAAAATAAATACTAAAAGAAAATAAAAAACTGAAATGAACTCAAAACTGAACCAAACCAGAACCAATAGACAGGTCTTGATTTTAGAAAAATTTAGAAATTGGTTTCATTAAATTTGGAGTTATGGTTAGGAAGATATAGCCTTTCAAAGTTTTAATTCTCAGAAAATTCAGAAAATAAAAAGGGAGAGAGAGAGTGTGTGTGTGCCGCTGACAGGTGGGGCCCGAGAATAATTAACTGATTGTCAGATTATTATCACTTTAAAGCGGCTGACCGGTGGACCCACCATTAACAGAGTAATACCGGTTAGCGATTGCTTAGGACAGCGATTTATCAACGCATTTACTGTGCTGGCTTGCTGCTTGGTCGTAGCGGGGTCCGACCGTGAGGGCGGTGGAGCCGGCCGACGGCGGAGAGGCCACGGCGGCGTGATGGTGCCGGCCAAAACGGTCTGTGCGGCTTCGAGCGCTTCTCGGGGAGAAAGGGATCGGCCGGATTCGGCCTGGCAGCGACCGGCGGCGAGCAGGGCGGCGGCCGAAACAGGGGAAGTTGGGCGCTGGCGTCTTAGGCAACCGTAGTTCGATTGCTCGCCGAGGGAGCATTCATGCAGGATGCAGGGCTTGGTGAGGTGGTGCTCCAAGCGCGGGGAATCGCCCCGGGACACAGAGGTTCTCCGAGAAGACCCAGCGCCTTCTTCGGATACACACAACACTCCTCCACTTGACATTCAAGGACCAATCACTAGAGCTCGCGCCCGACAATTGAATTTACAGGTGAGCTTGTTCCTAAGTACTTCTTTTTGTTCACTTGAGAATCGATTGCTACCTAATGATTTAATTATGATTAGGAACCATGGAGAGGACCTAGAAGTACTTGGAGAAGGACTACGAGGCGCACAAGTCCAGCAAGGGCGGTCGAATCATGTTGGAGGCCCAACTCAAACCGACTTCGAATCCAATTCGGAGTCCAGGACCAGGCCGCACTAAAACGGACGCCCAGATCGCATACCGACTCTGTTTTGGACGTTCTACATATGTAAGGAAAGATGAGAAGACTACCTTTCCAATGGATCTAGTCCCATGTCAAAATTCCTTCTGAGTCAACGGGAATCATCGAAACAAGTGGGCATTTAGAATCTATCAGGGTGCTGCGTCATCATCTTTTGGGCCGATCGGCTTTGTATCGTGTTGGAGCCCATTAGGGGTGTGTCCAGGGGTTTTGCACGCCCCTCACTCCTTTATATCCAGCCACCACCCCCACCATTAGGGTTTGGGTTTTGCTTAGATTAATTCTGTCTTTGAACAGTTTCGTCGTTCATCGGTTTGTGAGACCCCAACTTTTCGAGTGCTACATCAATACATCCGCAATTCAGTTGTGTTCTTCCTTGTTCTTGCTTGTGTTCTTTGATTCGCAGACAAGGAATAACCTTCTTGGCGAGGTCAACCGGGCCGCGCACGGTTGATAACCTGAGGAGACGTGGTGCTGCGATTGCGGGGTTCGGAACGTGTCGTTCGGAAGCCGAATCGATTTGTGTCGCGCCTCCACCAAATCGAACATATCCAGAACCTGTTGGAAGATCGGGACTCCGTTCCCATCAAGTGGTATCAGAGCTTCAGGTGTTCCTTCAGGTTCGCGTTACCCTCCTTTGTGGTTTTCGGTTTCATCCTAGAGTCCATGAAAAAGCCCTACAAAAAAAATTGTAGTCATAGGTTGTTTCCTATCCTAGATCTCGTTTAGCCTTTGCACAATTTGATTCCAGAGTCCGTAGTGTTGAGTTCGTGTCCTTAGTCGAGTTGTGTTGCTGGTTTAGATTGTGTTTTATTTCGGGTTGTCTTGCTTCCGCTTCATCCCATACAAACCCTAGCCGTCATCCATCGCGTATTCAACCCTCTGTTTTTGTTTTCCCACCCATATCCCACCCTCTGTTTGAGTCATCCTTCGCATCTCGTGATCACACAGCATCATCCCCCACCTTTCCCCGAACTACCGCCACCAATTTCCACCAATTCCCTCCACCCGATTTCGTTTTGGCGTCCACAGCAACCATAACTCGGAGGCCCATCTTCAAACGGCCATAACTTTCGCATACAGACTCGAAATCAGGCGATTTTTTTTGAAATTGGGTGAAATTAAATTTTACATCCGATACTCCCCTACTTTGTCAGGTTCGGCGATTTTATTTTCCCCAAATTCGGCCTGGAAAGTGCAGTACTCGAGCTCCGAAATTGATTCACCGAATTTCTAGCACATTCATTATTTTCTGTAGGCCACACCTTACATCAGATTGAGTTGAAACTTTGTGTAGTTCCTATTTCTGTGCTCTGCTCTGTGAAAAAAATAAAATTAAAAAGACACAAAAAAGAAAAATTTCGGCTTAGTAGAGAAGAGAGAGAAAAGTGCTATCCGGAGCCAAAAAAAGGAAAAAAAGAGAGAAAAACCGGACAGAGCACAGTTTTAGGTGACAGGGCTTCATTTGTTTTGTGCTTATGCTGAATTAAGTTTCTCATTCCCTGGCCATCTTTGTTGCTATCTTCGCTTACTTTCTGGCCGTGATTCCTTGTTCATCATATCCTAACACTGATATAGGACACATTTAGGCCAGCAACTAGGACCAGTGCTTTGGACATTTATTCAGCATTACTATCTGTTATTGATTTGTGTTCCACTGATATATTTGGCCTTCCAAGCTCCATATATCTACTTCTGGATAGCAGAGTTTTGACCCTTGCAATCGTACCCACGCTCGACATGGTATCACGAACCAGCCACCGGTTGTACCACCTGCTGCTTTGGTAAGAACACTTGTAAGAGCTTGGTAAGCCACTTCCTTTGCGAGTTCCCCCTGCCCTTCATTTGTAGTTGATAGGGATAATCCTTTTGTTTTCCCTGTGTTTCCACTAACCATGGCAGGAGACAAAGGAGACGAGACACCGGTCGATTTCAACGAGTGTGTTAATCGCGGCCATCTACAAGCTGCGCTCGACAAACAAAATGCTTCAATCACTGATCTCGGCGCGAGAATGGACACCATCGTCGCCGCCATTGCCAAGTTGAACACCACGGAAGGCATTGAGCGGGTGGAGCGGCGGTTGGCTGACCTCACTGGTCGGATGGACACATTGGAGGCACGCCTGCCACCTGTCAATGATGGCCATCGTCCTGATGATGACACAGTGTATGATGCGGATGGCAACATTGATCGGCGGGCGACACAAGATGCACGACTACGTCGGCGTCTTCAGCAAAACCGATAGGGTATGGGAGGTAATAACCAGAACCGTCATGGTAACGACGACCCTTTTGCTAAAGTCAAGTTTACCATTCCATCTTTTGCTGGTCTTTATGATGCTGATATATATCTTGATTGGGAGATGACGGTAGAGCAGAAATTTAATTCTTACTTGGTTCCTGAACAACATAGAGTTAGACAAGCTACTAGTGAGTTTAAGGACTTTGCTATTATCTGGTGGAATGAACTAAGTAACATGCGCTAACAACCTGATACATGGGAGCGGTTAAAAGAAGATATGCGTAATCGTTTTGTTCCTCCCACATATAAACTTGATTTGAGAAAAAAAATTGCAGCGCTTAGAACAAGGTGATCATTCTGTTCAGGACTATTATGCTGAGCTTCAAAAGGGTATGATGCGTTGTGGGGTTGTTGAGGACACGGAGGATAAGATTTGTCGTTTCTATGGGGGGTTACGGCGTGAAATTCAGGACATTGTTGATTATAAAGAATTTACTACTGTTAACCAGTTGTTCCAGCTTGCTATGCTTGCAGAAAAAGAATTGCAGGGACGCAAGGAATCAGCGAAGGCAAGCACCGGACGACCCTTCTACACGCCGTGCACGACTACATCGACGGGACTGCCCAAGTCTTCTTCGAGTTTTCGTTCTCCTCCACCACCTGTGAACAAGATTGCAGTAGCGCCACCGAAGCGCATGTTACTTAGTTCATTCCGTGGCTTCAACGGGCCGCTCCTCCGACATTCAGTGCCACCGCTGCCATGGGCTTGGTCATGTGCAGAAGAATTGCCCTAGCCAACGGGCATACATCGCCACAGAAGATGGAGGCTACATCAGCACTTCAGATGTCGAGGAGGATGATGATGTTGCTGCTGCCTCGGACGACAATGGCGGTGGTGATGACGACTTGGTCCTTGGTGGGGCGTCCACAGCGACGCTACGGAGCATCATTGTGTAGCGAGTCCTCAGCACACAGGTACAACAACCCGATAAGCTTCAACGCTATAATTTGTTTCAAACTTTCTTCGCAATCAAGAACCGGCGTGCACGTGTCATCATTGATGGAGGAAGCTGCAACAACTTGGTGAGTTCTGATTTGGTCAAGAAGCTTGGCTTGACCACGCGACCGCATCCACATCCATACCATATTCAGTGGTTAAATGATTCTGGAAAAGCTAAGGTAACGCAAACATGCCGAGTCCATTTTTCCATTGGTGGTTATGCTGATCATGTTAATTGTGATGTGGTTCCCATGCAAGCATGCTCTCTTTTATTGGGTCGACCTTGAGAATTTGATAATGATGCTTTACACCATGGTAGTAGTAACAAATACACTTTTATGCATAAGGGAAAGAAAGTTACTTTACTGCCTTTGACCCCAACTGAGATTATAGAGGCCGATAGGGCGAGAGCTGCTGCTGCTAATGATCAAAAGGAACATGATAAATCTGAAAAACAGCAAGTAATTCATTTGAAAAATTCTGTTATGCTTGCCACAAAATCAGACCTTGCTGAAATTGATGATGTTAATGATACATGCTATGCTTTTGTGTGCAAAGATGCTTTATTTTCTCTTAATAATATGCCTTGCACTTTGCCTGCTCTTGTCACTAACCTTTTGCAGGAGTTTAGAGATGTTTTCCCTGATGAGATACCTCCAGGACTTCCACCCATTCAAGGGATTGAGCACCAGATTGACTTGATTCCTAGAGCGAGTTTGCCAAACCGTGCGGCATACAGGACCAATCCTGAAGAGACTAAGGAGATTCAGCGACAAGTCCAAAACCTTTTGGACCGTGGGTATGTACGTGAGAGCCTTAGTCCTGGTGCTGTTCCTGTTCTTTTGGTTCCCAAAAAAGATGGTTCTTGGTGTATGTGTGTAGATTGTAGAGCCATTAACAACATTACTATACGATATCGTCATCCTATTCCTAGGCTAGCCGACATGCTTGATGAGTTGTGTGGTGCTATAATTTTCACAAAGATTGACTTGCGTAGTGGATACCACCAAATAAGAATGAAACTTGGCGATGAATGGAAAACTGCTTTTAAAACTAAATACGGCTTGTATGAGTGGTTAGTCATGCCTTTTGGTTTAACTAATGCACCTAGCACTTTCATGAGATTAATGAACGAGGTTTTATGTCCTTTCATTGGCAAATTTGTGGTCGTTTACTTTGATGATATCTTGATTTACAGCAAGTCCATGGATGAACATTTGACTCACTTACGTGTTGTTTTTAATGCTTTGAGAGATGCACGTTTGTTTGGTAACCTTGATAAGTGCACCTTTTGCACGGATCGAGTCTCTTTTCTTGGCTATGTTGTGACTCCACAGGGAATTGAGGTTGATAGAGCCAAGGTGGAGGCGATATGGAGTTGGCCCACACCCACGACAGTCTCCCAAGTGCGGAGTTTTCTTGGCCTTGCAGGATTTTATCGCCGCTTTGTCAAGGAATTTAGCACCATTGCGACACCGTTGATTGAGTTGACAATGAAGGCCGTCGTGTTCCATTGGGGGCCATCACAGGAAGAGTCCTTTAATCTTTTGAAGGACAAGCTTACACACGCACCATTGCTCCAACTTCCGGATTTTGGTAAGACTTTTGAGCTGGAATGTGATGCTAGCGGAATTGGTATTGGTGGTGTTTTAATGCAAGAAGGCAAATCTGTTGCCTACTTTAGTGAAAAATTGAATGTTCCTGCTCTTAATTATTCCACGTATGATAAAGAATTGTATGCTCTTGTTCGTTCTTTAGAGACGTGGCAACACTATTTATGGCCTAAAGAATTTGTCATTCATTCTGATCATGAATCACTTAAGCATATTCGTAGTCAAACCAATTTGAATCGTAGACATGCTAAATGGGTTGAATTTATTGAATCTTTTCCTTATGTCATTAAACACAAGAAAGGGAAGGATAATGTGATTGCTGATGCTTTGTCTCGACGCTATACCATGTTGTCTCAACTTGATTGTCGCATTTTTGGTCTTGAAACCATTAAATTACAATATGCTCTTGATGCTGATTTTAAGAATGTGTTGTTGCATTGTAAAGAGGGACAAGCATGGAATAAATTCGTGATCAATGATGGGTTTTTGTTTAGAGCTAACCGCCTATGCATTCCAGTTGGTTCCGTTCGTCTTTTGTTGTTGCAGGAGGCGCATGGAGGAGGATTGATGGGACATTTTGGTGCCAAGAAGACGGAGGAGGTGCTGGCCACACATTTCTTTTGGCCAAGGATGAGACGAGATGTAGAGCGGTTCGTGGCTCGGTGCGCCACATGTCAAAAAGCTAAGTCGCGGTTGAACCCACATGGTTTGTATATGCCTCTTCCCGTTCCTTCTATTCCTTGGGCTGATATATCTATGGACTTTGTTTTGGGATTGCAAAGGACTAAGAGGGGGAGGGATAGTATTTTTGTGGTGGTTGATCATTTTTCTAAGATGGCACATTTTATTCCTTGTCATAAAAGCGACGATGTTGTTCATATTGCTGACCTTTTCTTTCAAGAAATCGTTCGCTTGCATGGTATGCCTTCTACTATTGTTTCAGATTGCGATGCAAAATTCTTGAGTCACTTTTGGCGCACTTTGTGGAATAAATTGGGGACAAAGCTTCTGTTTTCTACAACTTGTCATCCCCAAACTGATGGACAAACAGAGGTAGTGAATCGAACATTGTCCACCATGTTGAGAGCGATCTTGAAGCGCAATTTGAAGATGTGGGAAGAGTGTTTGCCGCATGTGGAGTTTGCATATAATAAGGTGGTACACTCCACCACCAAGGTAAGTCCCTTCCAGGTAGTGTATGGATTTAACCCCCGTGCTCCTATTGATCTTTTGCCTTTACCTACCACTGAGACAACACATAATGATGCTAAAAAGCGTGCTGAATTTATTCTCAAATTGCATGAAACCACTAAGGCAAATATTGAAAAGATGAATGAAAAGTATAGAATTGCTGGTAGTGAAGGTAGAAGGGAAGTTAAACTTGTACCGGGTGATTTGGTTTGGTTGCACTTGAGAAAGGATAGATTTCCTGAGTTAAGAAAATCAAAATTGATGCCTAGAGCTGCTGGTCCTTTTAAGATAGTTGAGAAGATAAATGATAATGCATATAAACTTGAGTTGCCTCCCGAGTTTGGGGTTAGTCCCACCTTTAACATTTCAGATTTGAAGCCATACTTGGGAGAAGAAGATGAGGCTGAGTTGAGGACAACTCCGCTTCAAGAGGGGGGAGGATGATGAGGACATCACTTCCTCGGATACACACAACACTCCTCCACTTGACATTCAAGGACCAATCACTAGAGCTCGCGCCCGACAATTGAATTTACAGGTGAGCTCGTTCCTAAGTACTTCTTTTTGTTCACTTGAGAATCGATTGCTACCTAATGATTTAATTATGATTAGGAACCATGGAGAGGATCTAGAAGTACTTGGAGAAGGACTACGAGGCGCACAAGTCCAGCAAAGGCGGTCGAATCATGTTGGAGGCCCAACTCAAACCGACTTCGAATCCAATTCGGAGTCCAGGATCAGGCCGCACTAAAACGGACGCCCAGATCGCATCCGGACTCCGTTTTGGACGTTCTACATATGTATGGAAAGCTGAGAAGACTAACTTTCCAATGGCTCTGGTCCCATGTCAAAATTACTTCTGAGTAAACGGGAATCGTCGAAACAAGTGGGCATTCAGAATCTGTCAGGGTGCTGCGTCACCGTCTTTTGGGCCGATCGGCTTTGTATCGTGTTGGAGCCCATTAGGGGCGCGTCCAGGGGTTTTGCACGCCCCTCACTCCTTTATATCCAGCCACCACCCCCACCATTAGGGTTTGGGTTTTGCTTAGATTAATTCTGTCTTTGAACAGTTTCGCCGTTCATCGGTTTGTGAGACCCCAACTTTTCGAGTGCTACATCAATACATCCGCAATTCAGTTGTGTTCTTCCTTGTTCTTGCTTGTGTTCTTCGATTCGCAGGCAAGGAATAGACTTCTTGGCGAGGTCAACCGGGCCGCGCACGGTTGATAACCTGAGGAGACGTGGTGCTGCGATTGCGGGGTTAGGAACGTGTCGTTCGGAAGCCGGATCGATTTGTGTCGCGCCTCCACCAAATCGAACATATCCAGAACCTGTTGGAAGATTGGGACTCCGTTCCCATCAGGAGTCGGGGAAGAAAGGCGTCGCCGGTGGCCTGCGGGGAAAGAAACGTCGATTAAGCGGGGAGGGGAAAGAGGGGGCAAAGACGAGTGCGGGGAGAGGCCCAATGGGTCCCGGTGTCGACCCAGTGGCTTTGGCGGTGTGGATTGTCGGGGAGAAACCAGCGGCAGAGAAGATGGCGAGGTTGAACTTTGAGCTAGCGAGGTGGGGAAAAGATGCATGGTTTGGTGCCCTTTTATAGAGGCCAGGGAAGGAAAGAGACGCCGAGGAGCTGGGCTGCATGGCGCCGAGCGTGCGGGTGGCGTCAGCACTGTGGGGCCACAGTCCGGGAGCGGCCATCGGTGCTTGTCGCTTGCATTTCAAGGGAACATGACTCGGTCCGGCGTGGGGGTGGAGCGAAAAGCAAGGCGGCGAGGTGACCTACACAGCGGGCAGTAGAGAGGTACTACGGTAGCGCAGTGAGGGGAGAAGGCAACAAGCGACACTCGGCAGGATGGGGTCAACACGAGCGGGGCTGTGCAGAGGTGACCGAGGATGCAACGGTGCGGCAGCTGCTGCTCTGTGGCCGGGCAGCGACAGACGGCGGGGACGGTGAGGAGAGGCCCGTTCATGGCGGCACTGAAGGCGAGGGTGGGGAGGTGTGCCCGGGACTGCCACTGCCAGGCACTGAAGGCGAGGCTGTCAGCATCGCATTTACTTGCCGGTGTAGGTGGGTGAGAGGGGAAATGAGGAAGACGACGAGCAGCGGCAAAGACAGAGGAGGAGGGAGGCGCTGCAGTGTGAGGGGAAGGGAGAAGAAGGCAGATGAGAGAAGCCGAAAGAGGGACGGTTGGGATTAAAAAGGATTTTCCTTTTATATTATTATTTTTTTCTTTCCTTTCCTCTTTAAAAGGTAAAAGCAAATCTGTCTTTTCTAAAATTTCCTGATTTGGAAAGATGATCTTAAATCCTAGAAAAGGTGACTTTGAATTCTCTTTTGGGGGATAATGCAAGGTATTTATTTTTAAAACAATTTTTGCACTTCTTAAATTTTCTTTTTGAGAGGCAAAAGGATAACCAAGCTGAGAATAATGTCTATTAAACTTTTGAACAAAATATTGAAATTTGCATTAATACCAGGTTTTGAAAATGGGATGTTACAATCTTTTAAGCCACTCGGACGCTTTTGTCTGCAACAGTGCTCTTCTGACTATGGTGCATCATCTCGATGCTATGAACACAGCTTCTTGTGTACATGGAGTCGTCAACTGCCTTCGTGCTTGATATCTTCAACCGCCTTCATGTTGAAGTCTGCGACTACCTTGTACTCGGAGCTACAGTACTTAATGTACAGCACTCGGAGCCTCCAACTTCGACTTCTGCAGTTTCAATTGCTGCTTCAACTATGGCTTCGACCACTGCTTGGACTGTGGCTTCGACCATGGCTTCAAGTGTGGCTTTGCCCACAGCTTCTACGACCACTTACAACTCATCAAAATTAAATATAACAATCTCTCGATGGATTTAGCCGGCGTAACGGGTTGGAGACCCGTTAGCCGTGGGCTATAAAAGGAGAGGAGGGGCTGCATGCCCCCTTGAGCATTCTAGATGGATTTTGGAGGGAATTAGGGTTTGGTAGTCAAAAGTGCCTTTGGGAGGTTGTTTTCTCCTTAGCTCTTTAGTTGGTGAAGCTTTAGTGGGTAAGAGTAGGAGAGGCGAGGTGTCTGTTGTCTTGCTACGATGTGTTCTTGGTGAGAGCTCCTCCATCAAGCACGTATGGTTTCTTGAGATGGAGAGGGAGAGGATGAGTTGAGAGTCTTGTAATCAATCATCCCTGTTCTAATGTTCATGCGTATGGTGACTCCTTGTAATCCTCCCTTGATTTGAAATGGAAATCTGAAGTTTACTTCTCCATTCGTACTCTCTGTTCTTCGTTGCTTCATTTGGTTGATTTCTGAGGTTTTCGAGTTTCTTGTTATTTGTTGTTGGGGAGTGTCAAAATGGGTTGCTCTATGGTGGGAGGATGCCTCAAGATCGTTTGATTGATTTCCCCTAGAGCAATCTTCGTTTTAATCTCAGATTTCATTTTTGGCCTTCCTCTGTTCATGAACTCAGTTCTAGGGTTTTGGGGTTGATCTTGATTCCCCTTGCAAGATGGCTTGAAACTTGGTACCCAGAATCTTGAGGTTATCTATTAGATATCTGGAAAGTCTCATTAGCAAAGGACTTGAGATCATTGAGAAATTGGATTTTGTTGATTCCTCTGCAGGATTTTCAGATATTTCTAGGGTTTGGTGCAATATGTTGATTTCCTTCTCAAAATAGCCTGAGATTTGGTTTGGAGGGTCTAGTGGCTATTGCTAATATATCTGCAAAGTCTCATCTCCAAAGGATCAAAGATGGAGGAGAAATTTGAATTTTAGTCCAGCTTTCTGTAAATTTCAGATCTTATGGTCATAATCTGAAATTTGTGGTTTTGAGTTGGATGCACTTGGTCAATAGGTCTCACTGGCTATTGTAGTCATTTTCATGCTCCCCTTGTCCAAAAGGAATAGCAGTATCTCATATTTTTCTCTGGTTTTGGCAAGGATAAGGAAGGATCAATTTGCAGTCTGAAAATTCAGGTTTTCTGGATTTTTGCCCAAGGGGCGGCCTGACTTCTACATGCTGGACGGTCAGACCGGCCGTTGTGGGGCGGTCAGACCGGCCTGGTGCCTGTGGTCTGACCGGTCCAGTGGATGTTGAGCTATTTTCTCCATATTACTTTGTCTCTTTCCTTTGGTGTTTGTAGTTGGTGTTTCTCTTGATTGTGCTCTTGTTATGCTATATGCACTCTTCTGCTCTTCATGGTATTTCTATCTTCATGATCTTCTCTTCATAGTTTTTAATATCTTTTGAAAGAGTGTGTTAGTGAACTCTTTGCTTGGTTGGAGTTTCCTCAAGTCCTTGAAGTTCTTTCCTTAGCTCTGTAGCTACTGGAGAGGAGTTTCATCTAAGGATTCTTTTTGGGGTAAAAGTTTTTAAAGAGTCGACATTCACCCCCCCTCTGTCGCCATTTCGGTCCAACAGCAACTCATACACCATCCGATCTCTATCGACTTTGCACTCAAAATCGAACCTCGACAGCCCACCCAACTTCGTAATCGTGCCCGAAACTGCGGAGTATGACTACTCAAGAGTCGTTACGACCACATTGTCATTACGACCACGTTGTGGTTTACGACCACGCTATGCTTTACGACTATGCTATGGCTTACACCAACACGAAATACTCAGTCTCAGTAGTTGTAACTCGATTACGACTACATCTTCCAGCCCCACAAACACCTCTGCTTGTAAACAAGATTTGTGCCAATAGAAACCACCCGAGTAATCGAAACTTTGTTCTCCGAGTACGCAATGACTAACTCGATAAGGACCAAACCTTCTATGAACAGTAAAATCCACAATGAACAATACCAAGCCCGTTACTGTTCATGAAACCCTAAAATACATATATACATTTATTTCGATCGTTTCGAACCCATCTGTCCATTCCTCAACTCCATTTTCCCATACCAAACTCCTATAATCCCCAAATCTATTTTATTTAATTTTTCTAGATTTTATTTCTTTATTTTTCTTTCTTTTATTCCAAGCTCAGTCATTCAAGCATAGAATTGATTTGTTTCTTTTGCTTTGCGATAGCACACGACGTCATAAACTAGCCAACATAGGAAGGAGAAGCTCAAGTACAAGCACAAGACTCGGAAGAATATGAAATCGTAGAATAATTCATCCACAATGCAAGTCACATGTTTTTTATCATGTTAAACGTATATTCCTTTAATTATTTATTTATCAGTATTTTCATTATGTTATTTGCACACTATTATTTCTTGTACAATAAATGTTTAGAATGACATGATATTAGTTATGTCCTACCACCTGATAAAGCCCAATTCAAATTGAAGGCCATATTCACCTTGACAAGACTTAATATTATTATAAATACTATTCAGATAATCATGGTAGACCAGGAACTCAACTGTTTTATACTACTAAGAGACTTGACACTTTGTCGGTAGAATTTCAAAAGTAGTTCTAGGATAAGGAGATATCACGGGAAGCCACGAGATGGTTGGGTCTCATAACCTTATCCTATGGTGGAGGCTTGGATTGGAAAGGTGGCGGTGCGGATGGGCACCAAAACGGTGCAGATGGGCACGGAAACAAGGGCTTGTAGATGAAAGTTGCCTCAATAAAAATATAAGGACTAGAACCTTATGCTAAGTAAAGAACATTATGATCGCTCAACCACAAGCGTTGATTCATCAAACTTGATTTAGTAGTTGCTCAAGTTCAATTGAATATCTACAAAGGGTGGAGGGAGACGAGGGAGTTTTTGTGGTATGGGAGGGGTATAACCATACTTAACAACAGTAGATCCGCTTCAAATCAGATGAGGCTATGGGCCACCTGAGTTTGTTCAGAAATAGTCCCTACTGGGTAGAGGCTATATAAAGAATTGTGCAGCGAAAAACCTTGTTTCCTTAACTCTATCGCGAGAGTTAGAGAATTTTGTGGGTAAAGCTGGGCAACTCTGCAGAGTTATTTATTAATGGTATTCGAATATCCCGTGCTTTCGGCAAATGAAGCTGTGTTTAATGGGTGATTCCAATAGTGAAGCATAAGTAGATTTGGAAATGATTTGAAAATGTTGAAGTTTGGTAATCAAGTTTTGAAACCCCAATTTCTTAAAAAGTTATTGTTCTTTTCTGTTTAAAAATGTTTGCAAATAAAACTGCATCTACAACTACTTGATCAAAACCATATATTCTCATCCCTTGAAAATCCTGTCAAGTAGATATATACCATTTCCCCATGTAACTTGTTGAGTACGGTTAGTTGTACTCAGTCTTGCTTCATTTTACATCAACACAGAAATCAAGAGAAGAAAGGATGTTACAAGTTTTTGTGTTAGGGTTATGACCGCACTCAAGCGTTTCTATGAGAGTTTTCTTCGGATCTTCTGACTATAAGTTTTGGGTTTGGACGCCCTTAAAGCTATGAAAATTGACCATTAGGTCTTATTTTAATCAAATTAACCCTTTTAAAATATTTATGAGCAAACATGATACTCCTTCTGTCCACAACTGAACTCCTAGGCTGTTACGAGACGTATGGCAACCTTGTTCCCAAAATCGGGGTCGTTACAAACACTATCTGAATGATCCCAGCAGAACACTACCAAAGTAGGTTCAGTGAAAAGTTGCAAGCAAGATTATATGGTGGTGGACTATATGTGCATAATTTTAGAGAAAAAAAACTGGCACACTAATGGGTCATGTTTAGCAAAGTCCCAATTTGCTTAGAAAAATCTGATGATCAGTTTAACATAGTGATGTGGCAGAGTGGTTTTGTTACAAATTAGCACACGCATTACCATGGGCAGTTCTTTTTTTCCTAGTTGTACCTGCAACTTGTGTTCAATTTAACCAAGTCAATTGCCAACTAATTTTTCCAGCGGTTTGTTTTTCTAGAGTGATACAGGGGAATCCACTACACATGCATGTCCTCTCTACCGAAAGAGGATGGAGAACATAATTGCAACTTTACATAACAAAATTTTCAATCCAGCATTGATTCTTACCGAATAGATTCCCAGATGAGTGAAAAAGAAACCATAAGTCATAGACCGGAAATCCCGAAGTACTCTATCTCAATTCCCAATTTCATATTTGTATCTAGAGCTCGAAGAAAAGAGGTAAAAATAAAAAAGGGTGAATTATGCAGCAATTCCTTCATTCCTATAAGACTGAAGAAAAAAGGAAAGAAGTTTGCTTCAAGGATGTGGATTCTTACCATCTGAGTGTCGCTGTAAGAAATCGAATGGAATAAAGAGATTCAGCTGACAAAGCCCCTAGGAAAGATTTCATCAAGTTTGTAAGGCCAATATTGATGATAGCTTACAATACAAAATATGATGAAAGAAGACAATCAAGAAGAAATCCAACGTATCCAGTTCCAGTAAATTACCCTGCTCGATCGACGTTTGGTAAACGCCCTTGTAGAAGCTTCTTCAATGCAGCTGCTGGGAGTGCCGTCTGTCGATCAAGGCAAACTGATTTAGCGGAATAAAAACTGAGCAGGGAAAAACTTGCCAAGTTGCAAACATATCATGCTTGAAGAATGCACCTTGAGAAAGAACTCCAGGTCAAATCAATGTGACAACGTCTATGTAGGGATAAAACATTAGGGTCTCGAACCAATGAAAAACAAAAAAATTGTTTATGTTTTTTTTCTAGGTTTGCTCCAGGATAACAAATCATCAAAATAGCAAACCATTTGTTGAACAGAACATGTTATTCAAAAGTCAGAAAGCTAGATGTGATTAAGAGCGTCAGTTAATTATTTGGTTATTTCGATTTGATCATTTCTTTTCTTCAGAGAATATATATATGGTAGTTGTTGATTAGTCGTAATTATGCTCTAACAAATTAAGGGCTAGATAACTTTCTTTATTGTCTTGTAGGAATGTTTAGCATATATCTTTTAATGTAGAACTTTTTACTATGAAAATCTCAACCTTCAAGGAACTAGAATGAAATCCATGACTAGTAACCGTTCATAGGATGGGATAGTGGGACGATTAGCTGATTGGTTCAGTCAGGGCCGCATGCCACTGAATAGTACATACATACATACATACAAATACATATATACTGCATATGTGTATATGTATATGTCTACATACATATATGTATCTACACACATATGTGTGTGTATATGTATATGTATATGTATATACATATATGTATATACACATATATATGTAATCTTTATTTATGGGACGTCACCAATACGGTCCCGTGTGGAACGTAAGAAAAATTCTGGATTTATGTGAAAACTGAACTGTTTCTCTTGCGCTCCAAAGGAGATTAGTCAGGCATCTTGATTCTCAAAACAAAAATGAATCAGCATCTTCCAAAAGGACCCGACTTTCGCCTAGATAACCTTTGACTCCCTGATCAACTCGGCTTCGGCTTCGGGCTTCTGGCTTATTTTTCACTATTCATAAGTTTTGTCTTTTTCTGAACTTTTGGCTTTTTGTTGAGCTTTTTTGCCGGTTCTTTTTTTCCTGTATTTGTTTGTATTATACGTAATGGGCTAACATATTTTTTATATTTTTAAATTTTTTTAAATTTAATTATGCTAAATAAACCTCTGTCAGCTACAGTGTTTTTTTCAGCCAGCTACAGTGTTTTCAGCCATAAGCCATGAGCTTTTCAGCCGAACCGATCACCACCTTTATATGCACTTCGCTGAGTGACTTTTAAGATTTATGAACACGTACTAAGCAATGATTGAAGACGACACATTTAACTCTGTCAAAAAAAATTGCCTCTTGTTCCTTCAAATTTATCTCACAAGCGCGATCCATCTTTTTTTTACACTAAGTGATTAGGGAGTAATTCAGTGGTCAGTAAACACTCGCAAACTTATTAACGTCTTTTTGGTGTTCTGGGTGGTGCATAGACTGTTAGAGTACATGTAAGAGATAGAATAGTATCATGATTTATATCTAATATGGTTTCTTCTATATCTCTAGTAATAGAGTGATAGGAATTTATTTTTCTGAGTATATTTTTGTAATATTGTTGAAGGTTCGTGGCACGAAATTTGGACACTATTGGACCCCTGTGCATCAAGAATTCCATTTTTGGCCCCCTTGCAAAAAAATTCCAAAATTGGACCCCTCTCCACCGCGGGATCTCCACACGCCGCCACCTGTCCCGGTCGTGCGGTACCAGACCGCATGACCGGGCTGCCTCCGCGCGATCTCCCGGGCGAGCGCGCGATCTCCCCTGGCCGCACGACCGCGGTGCTGACCGCGGCATTCCCCGCCCGAGCGCGCGACCGCCCCTCCCCAGCGCGTGATTCCCCGCCCGAGCGCGCGATTGAGCAGCCGAGCGCGGGATTGATTCTCCTCCGAAAATAAATATTTATGTGTATATATATTTATGCATATATAAAGTAATTATTTGAAAAAAAATTCATGTATACATATAAAATGAGTGGAAAAAGATGATTTTGAAGTGGAGTCCACTGTAATGCTTGTGTAATTTTTTTGTGCAATTTAGAAAATTAAAAATATTGTTTGGTAGAGTACGAACGAAATTTGTGCGAAGTAACGATTAGTGTATTTGTGATTTTCATATATTGCTGACCGTGAAAAATGTGCTGAAGTGACAATATGAAATTTCGATCATGGTATGTTGTTTTATTAGAAGCAATTTGATGAAAATTTTTTTGAGCACAAATGTGATATGAACAATTGGACGAAATGAATGAATGTGATATTGAACACATGAGAATGAGTGCAGGAACTGTAATGATTATAAGTTTTGTTAATTTTGTAGGTGTGAAACAGAAAAAAATCTGATAAAATTGTAAAACAAGTTTATGTTGATTGGCTCGTTGTAGATGCATACAAATTTATGGTAATTTTTTTAGGAACGATTGTGCGTAGAACGAACGATATATAAAGTGGTAAGTGACTTTTAGGGTTTGGTATGTTTTAAGGGTTTACAATCCGCGTGATGTTTGTATGTTTTGTCAATTTTGTAGTTAGAATCAGATAAAGTTGCAATAGAAGTTTATGTTCAATGTAAGTTGTAGATGCATAAAAAAATTGGTATGTGGTCGATACATAAAGTGGTAAGTGAATTTTAGGGTTTGGTCTGTTTCTTAGGGTTAGTAATCTCCGTGATTGTTTTCAGTTTTGGCAATTTTGTAGTTATAAACTGGGTAAAAATCAGATAAAGTTGTAATAAAAGATTATGTTCATTGTAAGTTGTACATGCATAAAAAATTTTGGTAAATTTTTTTTAGGAAAGATTGACTGTAGAACGGTCGATACATAAAGTGGTAAGTGAATTTTAGGGTTTGGTATGTTTCTTAGGGTTTGCAATCTCCGTGATTGTTTTCAGATTTGGCAATTTTGTAGTTATAAACTGGGTAAAAATCAGATAAAGTTGTAATAAAAGTTTATGTTCATTGTAAGTTGTACATGCATAAAAAATTTTGGTAAATTTTTTTAGGAAAGATTGACCGTAGAACGGTCGAGACATAAAGTGGTAAGTGATATTTCGAAGGTTAGTGAGAATTCGTGTACGGTGAGGAGCGCTATGTTAATATTGTTAAATGAGGTGATACGTGAATCATGGAATGCGAAAATACGAGATATTGAACTTCATAATACAGTTGGGAGTAACATGCCGCGTAGATTTTTATTACATGCATAATATATAGCATGATATGCGACTAACCCACCCAACTGCTCGTACGACCTACTGTGTGGACCGGGGCCACTTTCCCTTCCTTGCCCGCTCGGCGTTGAACTCCTCCGCGGCCTCTTTTGCCTTAGCCGCAATTTCCCTCTTTCTCTCGCGCTCCATCTCGCGAGCCTCCCGCTCCCTACGCGTGCCTCCCGCTCCCTACGCGTGCACGCTTCAAGATGAGCTTGCGTCTCGCGCTGTATACGCAGGGTGTGCTCGTGCTTGCGGCGCTCCTCCTCCAGCAACTCCTTCTCCTTTGTGACATTCCACTCCTCGAAGTCGAGGGTCCATTGGTCCTCAGGGTGGATCTCAAGATCGATCCATTTGCGGTAGCCACACAGGGGCTCCGGAGACTATAAATACATGGGAGATATTGTTAGTGCGTGCTGTGAAGGAGGAAAGGTAGGGAAAAAGGAGAAAAGATATTGTTACCGGCTGCCGATAGGTTGCGGTGTCAAAACGGCGGTTGGGGTAGTCACTGGAGTAGTTTGCGCAACCCCAGTAACGCATACCTAGACTGATGCTGTGCTTAGACTTGAAGAACTTGCACACGTCCCCGCACCAACAAAGGGGAGGTGTCTCCCCCTCAGGTGGTAGTTGTGGCGAACGCTCGGTGGGGACGTCCGGGATGGGGTTTTTGCTACGCGGGCGCTCTGGGGGGACCTTTCATCGTAGCACGATGGGCTTGTTCTACCCGGGCCTGTATCGCCCTTATTTTCTCATCGCGTGCGGCATCGCGGGCCGCAGCTGACCGTGCTATGTCACGGGTCTCCTCCCAATCCTTCACCATCTTGTCCCATTGCTTCTTCTTGCTTTTGTCCATCCCGGTTGGGTGAGGGAAGCGCGATGTAGTATGGGGTTTGGATGGGCAATGTTCGCTGGGAAATGGAATGCATACGAATTTATAGGGGCCGTTTTGTCTCTACTCGTACGTCTAAAGCTGGTCCGCGTGGTGGTAGCAGTGAGTAAAGATGGGAGTGCTGCGGTATCACTGAAAAAAGGTCATGTTTTGTAATGTCTCAGAGCAAAGCTGCCCTGAATTGTCATCTCACTGAGCAAAGCTGACCTCTTGTTGTCATGTTACTGAGAACAGATGCCCTCTTTAGTACTGTCACTGCCCAAAGCTGGCATGTTTTGTCATCCCACTGAGCAAAGCTGCGCCGTTTTGTCATGTCACTGCGCAAAGCTGGCATGTTTTGTCATCTCACTGAGCAAAGCTACCCCGTTTTGCATTGTCTCTAAGGAAAGCTGCCCCGTTTTATCATGTCACTGCGCAAAGCTGGCATCTTTTGCCATCTCACTGAGCAAAGCTGCCCCGTTTTATCATCTCACTGCGCAAAGCTGGCATCTTTTGTCATCTCACTGAGTAAAGCTGCCCCGTTATGTCATGTCTCTGCGCAAAGCTGGCATCTTTTGGCATCTCACTGAGCAAAGCTGCCCCGTTATGTCATGTCTCTGCCCAAAGCTGGCATCTTTTGTCATCTCACTGAGCAAAGCTGGCATCTTTTGTCATCTCACTGCCCAAAGCTGGCATCTTTTGTCATCTCACTGAGCAAAGCCGGCATATTTTGTCATTTCACTGCGAAAAGCTGTCCTGTGTCATCTCCTTGAACAAAGCTGCCCCGTGTTGTCATGTCACTGAGCAAAGCTGGCCTCTTTTGTCATTTTACTGCGAAAGCAGACTTGTTCTGTCATCTCTCAGAGCAAAGATGCCCCGTTATGTCACGTCTGTGCGAAGAACTGTCCTTTTATTTGTTTGAGGTGAATGCAGCAAGTTGTCTCGTTTGGTATAAGTAGCACGGTTGGGGTCCCAGCACATTGTTCAGTCGAACAAAGAAGTACCCTGTCTTTCGTGCTTGAACAAACCATGTTGGAAGCCGAGGGGCCAGTGGGATTTGGGTCACCAAAGGACGACATTCCCTTAGAAAGGAGGGATATGTTCGGTCCACAGTACCGATTGATGCCAAGTCGGCGTGCTCAACCAGCGTGGCCGAAATGCAGGCACAATGAGTACGCGGTCGTCCAGATCTTGGATTCCCCGAACGATGGCGGGTGACGTTTCTTCCGATGCCCACGCTCCGGGGTACAATTTAGTAATATTACATTTTGTATTGCTTATGGACCCGCGAAGTTAACCGTCCTTTTTTTTTTGCAGATGGCAAAATGCGACTTCTCCCGCTGGATCGACCCTCCTCATGAACGGTATGTTGATCGTTATGTGGATACATTATGGGCTCGAATATGGGACTTGGAGTACCGAATGGAGAGCCTCACTGAGGAGAACAACGACCTCCGCGAACAGATGCAACGCGAGAGGGGCAACGAGGAGGTTGTGAATATAGGAAGCTCTTATGATCCCACATGTTGCTGCGCGAACCCGAGCTGCATATGTGCATGCCACTCCCACGACGGCCAGCCACGTCCGAGGCGGCCCCCTCAGCAATTCTCCATGTGGGTGCCACGAGGCTCGTTTGGCATGTAGGTAACGAGGGTTATTGTTGTGTCGTATTGTAGTTCATGTATGCGTTGAATTAAAATGTTGGGTGTACTACTTTCCATAAATTCTGTATGTGCAATGTATGTGTTGTTTCGTGTTGTAAGTGTGTGACGCCTTCATTATCTGGGACCTTCAGGTTCTGTGGCCTCTTTCCGTAACGATGTAATGTGCAACGTTGTTAAGCATGTGATGGATTGGTTGTTATCTTCGTGGAGTTGTTATGCCAAGGCAAAAAAAATGCACTGCGCAAAGGTGACCTCTTTTGTCATGTCACTGCGGAAAGCTGCCCAGTTTTGTGAAGTCACTGGGCAAAGCTGCCCCGTTTTGTCAAGTCACTGGGCAAAGCTGCCCCGTTTTGTCATGTCACTGTGCAAAGCTGGCCCGTTTTGTCGTGTAACCCAGCAAAGCTGCCCTCTTTTGTCATGTCACTGAGCAAAGCTGCCCCTTTTTCTGAGGTCACTGCGCAAAGCTGGCATGTTCTGTGTCCGCACTGAGCATGCTGTCATTGCCTGATGCCTTCTTCTTCTGTGGTCTTTGTGCGTGAGGCTGTCCCCCCCAGGCTATAAAAGGGGGCCATTCCTCACCTAGTCTCGTGCCTTGTTATCACACAGCCTATAAAACGGAGTCATCCCTCACATGTTATCAGTCACCTCCTGACTTAGTTGTTCGCAATCTTTGTAGTTTTCTTTCGTGCTCACTCCCCCGGAGTAGGCAATGAGTCAGCTCAGCACGTCTTCATGGGCACCCACGGTGATGTGCCCAAATTGCAACACGGTGGTTAGACGTAGGACAGCACAGACGGCCGCGAATCCTGGCCGACACTACTACAAGTGCCCCCAACACTCGGTAAGTCTGATTGTTTCGGGTTCATTCAAATCGTGGTGGTATGTTTAATAATCGTCTTGTCATGGAATCGCAGGAAGCTGCTGGTGGTTGCCGATTCTGGGTGTGGGAGGATGAAATGGGAAATAGGACAGACACTGTTCGCCGTGAGAGAGCTGTCGTGGGGGGTTGCGACCCCGTCGGGATGCGGCATCATTTCGATAGACTAGAGTGGAAGATAAATTTAATGTTGTGTGCTATTGTGTTTCTTGTGTTTATTGTTATCCTAAATTTGTAGTGCTGCAGGTTCTCCTCGTGTATGTTGTCAATGTTTTATGCTATGTTGTCGTCAAGCTCTTTTGGTAATGTTTTATGTACGGTTGTGTTGTATTTTAGTTGTTGTGTTCGTTGGTGTGTTGGTGGTTGTACTACTTGCTACATTTCAGGACAGGTCATGTAGCGACGAAGCCATCCATGTGGCACCCCAACTGCGTTGTCTCGGATCTGATGACCGAACCGGTGACCCAGACGGACCTTCCAATCTGCTGCCTTTGGGGGTGGCACCACAGCAGCACCACGGACAGGTAGACCTGTAATCATCGTGACGTCCTGCAGAGTAACCGTCATCTCCCCCCACCGGAAGTGGAAGGTGTGAGTCTCCGGCCTCCATCGATCAACGAGAGCAGACAGCAGTGGCGCATCATACTGGAACCCATGCGGTAGATCCAACATGCGGGCAATGGGCAGTAGACCGGTGTCCCGCAGTAGTGGGATGTACCGCTGGTCGAGACGCCAGTTCTCTCGGGGGCCCCTAAGGACGAAGCAAGGAGGCCCGTGTGCGGGTGCCGACAACCACACATGGCATCGGTGGTGCTCGTCCCAACGGGGCTCTAGAAGCTCGAACGCCATGTCCTGCCAAAGAAGGATAACAAGTTAGTGTACATTGTAACAAAATGTGCAACAAATAACAACATAATTAACAACAAATGCAATGACAGGGAAACGTACGGAATGTACAAAAACATACATAAAATGTGCACACGAATATGACCCACACGACAAGGAAACATATGGAATGTGCGAAAATATACATAACATGGTAATGTGGAACACATAGCTACATCGAGCCAACAATTCATCGTACACCTCATGAATAATACATTACATATGGATTTTGGTTGGTACTACGGAGCGTTGCTTGATGCCGGCCTGTTTGGGCATTGACTGAGGGAGTGGCCAATCGTCTTGCATAGCCTACACTTCGGGCGCCGAACACGATCCCCTCGCTGGCTCTCATCCATGTCGTTGCGGATGCGACGGCTTTGTCGTCTTCCACGACCGACATGCTTCAGTGCATCGTTGGGCACCCACTTTATCTCCCCCGGCCATAATTCCCTGTAGTGCATGTCTACCCCGTAGGAATGGAACTCTGCACTCCAGGTTGCATACAAGTGCTGCATGTCGTAGTACTTGGAGATGTACTGTGTCGACGCCTGGTTCCATACAGCGCAGGCCGCGTACACATGGGAGCATGGCTTGTGTAGAAGGTGGGGCTTGTTGCAGGTGCAAGATGCTTCATCACCAATCGTGCATACCTGCTTGCGCTCCCCTCTACTGTGACCCATGACGTACTTCTGCCTTAGGCGGACCTCAAACTTCCTCCTTAAGCCATCAATGGGCTGAGCAATGTGGCATCGAGCCTTCTCCATCTTCCTGTCCATGAAGGCCTGCATGACCTCAGAGTATTGCTTGTTTTCCTCAAGGTGCTTCTGCGCCATCATGGCTCTATTCACAAAGTACCCGACAGTTCGGTTCCAAGTCTCAGCCACGATTGCCGTGATCGGCAGGGATCTGACGCCCTTCAAGACACCATTGTAAACCTCGGACATGTTGGTTGTCATGATCCCATACCTTGCCCCTCCGGTGTCGTGCAACAAAGACCACATTTCCAAGTCAGGTGCATTGGCCTGAACCCATTGTGAGAATGCTCCGACTCTTGTGGATCCCCCCTCCACGGCTCCTGCTTCTGTATGCACATGCTTCGTAGCCTCCTGATCGAGCTGCCTCCGCAAGGTGTCGAACTTCCGCGTTTGGTTCTGCATGCATAGCTTCTTGAACATCTTCATTAGGTCCTTGCTACGGAACCTTCTGTGGAAGTTCGCAGCAATATGCCTCATGCACCAGCGGTTCTTCACATCAGTCCACTGGAAGGGGGGTTGCGTCCCATTCTGCAACGTCCGCAACGCAGACAGCAAGCCTGCATTGCGGTCGGAGATAAGGCACACTTCAGGGCGTTCTTGCACTACGGCATGCTTCAAATTGCAAAGGAACCACAGCCAGCTATCTGTATTCTCGTTCTCCACAATTGCAAATGCCACTGGGAGTAACTGGTCATTTGCATCGGCTGCAACTGCGGTCAGAATAGTACCCTTGTACTTGCCGGATAGGAACGTGCCATCTACGGTTAGCACTGGACGGCACCACCTGAACCCTTGTATCGCCTGATGGAAGGCCCAGAACACCCTGTTAAGAATGAAACAGTTCGGGCCCTCCGTAGGATGAGCCCTCTGCTACCTGTTTATGTACGTGCCTGGGTTTGATTGTGAAATCTGATGCAGCATTCTTCGGACCAGGTCGTACGCCTCCTCGTACGTCCCATACATTTGTTGCGGCACCTTTCGCTTCGCCCGCCAAACCTTCTTGTAGCTCACTTCGTAGCCCGCCGTGTTCGCTACTTCTGCCATTAGAACCTTCGGGGTAATTGACACATCCGCCTGGACAAGGTGCGTGACCACCTCCGCAAGATACGATGATGTCATGTTGCGGTGCCTATGTACTGGGTCCGCAAGCTCGCAACTGTGATCTTGGAGCACCGTTATCCGGAACTCCGTGCCAACGCCCTTGTACCGTTGTGCACGGACTTTGCCACCACATGACCCATCAACACACTTCACGACGTACGTGTCCGGCTTTGACTTGTGGACCCGATACGTCCGGCTTATGTTGACGGCATGTCTAGCAATAGCCTGCTGGACAGCACTCTTATTATGGAAGCACTGCCCCAAATACAGTGCGCCCTCGCTGAACCCCCATTCTCCCTCCTCCGCCTGTGGTAGAACTAGGGCTGCCGCTGCGATGTCGTCCTGTCTGGACGACACGTACGCACCTTCCGTGGTCACAACACGACCTACCACGCATCCAGTTGCACCTTCACCATCCTCGTCCTCTCCAGAGCTGCCCGTGTCAACCTCCTCCTCCTCCTCCTCCTCGCTGCCCTCTTCTTCCACCTGGTCCCCCAGATACTCATGACAGTCAATACGGGCGGCCCACCACCTGTCGTGCACACCTTCGTTGCGCTGAAAATTCTCCGCACGCCTCCTGTCGTCTTCATCACCCACTTCCTCGCCCACATGTTCTCCCGCAGAAGGGTCTTCATGACCGCCGGCCACTACATCTCCACCAGCGGCAACTGAACCAACCATGGCTGATGATTCTGCCCTCTCCACGAACTCGACATACACCATTGGCCTCCCATATATCGCAGCATCAGGGTTGCACACGACCTCCATGTAGTTCGCCCATGAGGCGTCATTGGTCACCTTCAGAAGTTGCCATATGCTCTGCCTTTCATCATCCACCATTGTGGCATAGACTGCCTCGATCCGTAACTTATTCCTTGCAGTCTGTCGATCGAACGCCGAACGGACACACCTCCGTAGCTCAGACAAGCTCATGGCGTTCAGACCGGGTGCCCGGATCACGGTCCGCTCGCAATTTGACAGGTCCGCCCCATACGGCCCATCACGTACGAGACCACTCCCATAATACACGAACAATTGTTCAATGCCAGCCATTGCGTACCTAACATAAGTGCATAATCAACCATTTTAGTACACAGCATGCCAAATTTAATTTCCCATTACATTAACAGTACCTACCCATTTTAGTACCTAGCATTACTAGTATATGTTTTGTATGTGTAAATCTAAAGTTTATTTCTAACTATTTTACTTATAAATCGATTAATGCCAAATTCCAATTACATAGTTTTCTTCCATTCTTTTCTATAATGCGGCTTTCACTTCCGAAATTATACATAAATCAAAAAAATTGTAATTTGTAATTTCATGTCCTAAGTTTATTTCATTTTACAGTACCTTCGTACTGCTTTCCAGGTAATTTAATTTTACTATACCTTCATACTACAGTCATGCACTAAGCCTACTAATTATACAAATTGTTTCTAATCTAACTGCTGTTGCTATCACCTACAAATGCTCGAACATAAATATTTACTTCTTCAACACCTACACATGTAAGCACAAATGTTCAACAAAAACTCACTACATTACAATACGTAACTTCAACAAAAAAAATACGACATTATTTACGCTACAATAAATCATGCACCATACACATACACACCGTATCAAAGATTGGCTTATAACAACGTTAACGATACACGGTTTGGCTAATTACGGCCTAATGACATTCGCATAAAATTACTTGGATGGGGGCAAAAATTACCTCTTCTTGAAGCTCGCGAGACGATCTACAACTTTTGTATTTGCAATATCCGTTGATTCGTAACAAAACCAACTCGAAATCCTGAGTTTGCACTCTCTTTTTTCCTCCCTTCACTCGCTCTGTCTTCACTTCAATTGCACCGCGAACTGCAAATGAGTTGCTTCGCTTGCTATGCGAGCATATGCGCTGCTGTTCAACCTCTTTAAGCCTGCTGAATGTATTCACGGAGAGGGGCCATGCAAACCTCCTGCAGACGCGTGTGCAAACAGGCGTGAAAAAAGACACCTCGGGTGCTTTCGGCGGATGGATTTGACACCACTTGCTGTGCGGTCGGGCGCAGCATGCAACTGGGACGGAAGTCGCGCGGTCCGCGGGCCAGACGCGCGCTCGGCGGGCAAGACGCGCACTCGGCGCCAAAACGCGCGGTCGGGGGCGGCACACGCGCGGTCGGGGCGGGGCGACGCGCGCTGGGGTGGGGCGACGCGCGCTGGGGCGGGAGACGCGCGGTCGGGCGCGGTGCCAGCTGGGTCGTGCGGACTGGTTCCGCACGACCGGCCCACGTGTCGGCGTCCCGTGAAGTCGCGCTCAGCAGGGGTCCAGATGCGGAATAAATTTCGATCGGGGCCAAAAATGGAATTCTTGATGCACAGGGGTCCAAATAGGTCCAAAATTCTCGTGGCACGGGGACATGGTACGGAGATTACTGCTTTAAAGATTCCATTAGCGGCTAATGATTGCGTTATGGATTCACAAGGCACGCGGAGAATGGTCTTATCTTAACAAGGATCCTTTAAGGGTGTGGTCGCTGTTTCTTCAATGATTAACCAAAAGGCTAAAGGGGAAAACGAAACGTTTACATACTTTAGAAAACGAAACGTTTACATACTTTAATTACACCTTTTTCTTTGGTTTATCATCTTATATAGGTTGGGTTTTTTTAGTTTTGCCTTATTACTCTTTGCTATACTAACTTTCAGACAAGGTGTTAAGCAATATAGAGGCTCTAGCTGAGTAATCCCCCATTCTGTGTCCTCCTCTTGTTTCTCTTTTCTATGTATGCATGTTCTTGGCTATGTGATGATTCGCCTTGAGAGTTAACACACCTCGTTGAAATAGAATTGTTTTTTTGTGGAAAAATTGTAGATTTGCTCCACTCTTGAGTGGCTTTGTAGATTTGCCCTAGTGGTGTCTCAATGACATGCGGGTCCAGGACCCACATGTCATTGAGACAACTGGGGCAAATCTACAAAGTGCACTTTTTTATGTGGGGTAAATCTACAAAAGCCCAGAGGACCCGCATGTCATTGAGACACCACTAGGGCAAATCTACAAAGTGCACTTTTTTATATGGGGTAAATCTACAAAAGCCCAGAGTTAACCGGACATACGTCGTAGAGACCTGGACTTCACCGATTGAATCTCTTTTGAGATGGTAAGTAGCCTCTGTCCATGCAATGGGTTGCATCTTTGATCGTTGTTTTATGTTGTAATCTGTGTTGTACTTTGCAAAGAAATGGCCCCTCTGCTAATATAAATCAGGCAAAACTACGTTCTCAATCAAACGAAATTGGCAAAACCGCTTTTTTTTTTTGTTCTTGATACCGTAGATAAATTTCAAATTGAAATTTTGTAGGCTTATTGTAAGATCATCGATAGTAAGCAGAAGGAGTTGAATGATGATAATCTATAGCAAAAACTTTTTCTTATACAGTAAAAACAGAGAAACAAAAGACAGCAAAACTGAAAAGAATTTTTTCTATCTTTGTTACTGATACTGCGGTGAATAGTATGCAGACGTGCGGCTGTGCTGGTTATTGATTAAAGTGCTGGCCGGCCGTGACTAAATAAAATTAGGCGTTGATGCCGTGAGCTCTTCACGCGAGGGCATGCACAAATCAACTAGAAATCAACTCCTTGCCTGTTTGCTCTTTGTTCTCCAGTCGCAGAATACGCTCGGCCGACGTGATGGCTAAGACCGAAAAAAAAATTCGAGGCTTACAAACTACTCAAGTTGATTTGTTCTAGATTTAATTTGAGCTCGGTTTAAATTTTAAATAAACTGAACTCAAATTTAATCTCGAGCTTCACTGAGCCGAGCTTGAATAGTTCACGAGTTTCGATTCAAGGTTAAATAGTGATACATAATAATTCTTACCGAGTTTATCTGAGCCAAACTCGAGCTCGAGCTTTTTTATTATTGAAAATTAGTATATGTTTGAATTATTTTGATTGTTATCGAGCTTACTCGAGCCGAACTCAAACTTGAATTTTTCTTATCGTTAAAGATTAGTTTATAATAAATTATTTTAATTGTTATCGAGTTTCAATGATCCGACCTTGAGCCTACTCGAGCTTAAGCCGAGCCAAGCTCGAGTCTAGGCTCAAGCTCGGACCTCAACTCGACCTGGGTTCAAGTTTCTACTAAGCTTAAATTTGAAAGATCAAACTCGTTCGAGCTCAGCTACTTTATAGTCCTAGTGATGCCTCTCTGCTTGCATTGGATGAAGCAGCAGTGATTATGGTAAGCCCGGTGCTTCTTGCAATCGCACTCAAGAAGGTCAACTGAGTGCATCAAAATTCTTCATTTTTCTCTGGATTGCAAATTTGCAATCCTGCATTTTCCTCGGAAAATGGTTTGTTCCAATAAGACATCTCAGTCCTTCGTGTATGTACTCACCGGCCGTGATGTTCACTATATATTAGGATGCACTGACGAACCGTGTCCGTGCCTTGGCTGAAGCAGCGGTGATTATGGTAAGCCCGGTGCTTCTTGCAATCGCACTCAAGAAGGTCGGACCTCACGAGAAAGGAGCATGGACGTGTCGCTCCAAGCATCATGCTCGGCTTTGCCGCCTTTACTCTGATAGCCGCCATTTGCCCCTTCCTCATTTGCTGCATATCGAGAAGTTTCTCCAATGCTGGAACAAGGCTCCTCAGTGTGACGGAGGGGCTGGCTTCCTTGTCCTCTGTAGGCCTCATCGTCCTCGCCTGCTGGATTATACAACTCATTTTATCTGGCATGTGGGTTTACCCTACGATCGGCGCCGTGTTTGTACTCTGCATTGTGGTTGGTACTGTTGGCTATATCCTTGGCCGTGCGCAGAATGCTCAAGAACCTGATCGTGCTACGGTAAGTAAACTCGAGAACTCACTTGAGTTCCTGTCTGGTGTCACTGCACTTCTGTTTCTGGGACTGGAAGGCTTGGCACTGGAGGGTCAGATCAACAGCAGCCAAGGCATACAGAGTCGTCTTGCCGCACCCATGGTCACAAGCTTCATCGCTTGCGTTCTTGGTGTGACCCTTATGCTTGTCGAGACGATTCCAACCCCCACACCAAGCAACAATCATACCGAGATATTTGATGCCGTCATGGCATTTGCGGTCGGTTTGGTCATGTTCTTGATTATGTACACACACATGAAAATACGGGCATTGCTGCTGCTGGCTCTGCCGTTCCTGTTTTTGCTGGTGTGGGCATATCTTGCTGTCGTCAACAGGGGCGACGGTGATGAGGATCCTAAACCGGCATCGCTGGAACTGACCAAAGTCACGTTTGCCGGGTTCCTGGCCATTTCGGTACCAACCTTCACCAGTGATGGACTCAACACGTCCACCGAATGGTTCCTGGTCATTGCAGCATTCGCTGTTGTTTCAGGCCTCGTGTGGAGGCTCGTGACACACATCAGGTCGGCGGCGATTGCCAAGTTTGCTTCCTTCTGCGCCCATCTATGCGTTGCGATTGCAACGGTTCCATTCACAGTAATGGCTGTAAAGGCTCTCCCTTGATAATCCACGGCCAGTATGCAGCAACTGATAATAATATTCAATGATCATTCACGACCTTGTACTAATTGAAAGAGAAACTCATTTTTATATCCTTCTACAAAGTTCTTGCTTAGCAAAATTCTCCTTCAATTTTTGACATCTGCAGAGCTCTTTTATGATATCTTAAAATGAATATAGGTCATCCATTCTTTATAATCTAATAGTTCAATTTAGTTAAAATTAAGTTATACTGTAACTTATACTTCTAATAGTAGAATATCTAAAACGGTAAAATTGTAAACAATACAAGTGGCATAGGAGTAAATTTTGCAACTTTAGTGGGTCTAAAGTTTGGTGTTCAGTTGGTCGCCCATTCATATGTTGTCTAGGATTTACTCCCCGAGAGTGAGCACTGGTCCTCTGTTCCCTATTATCATCGTGTCCTCCATTTTCGCGCCTCCTCCATCTCCTCCCGTGTCGTAGCCCTAGGTCGGGCCAGGTCATCCTCCTCCTCGGCACCACCTCGTCATCCTCCCGCTCCCCAACGTTGCCGCCTCTCCTCCCCCGCCACCTAGTCCTCGCGGCGACGTCGTCTCCCTTTCGCACACATCTAATCCTCTTCCTCCGGTCGCTTTCCTACGCCGCCGACGGCGGATGTCGGCACGCGTCCACCTAGAGTCAATTGGCGCAATTGCTCTGCTGCTAGCGAGGCTCCAACTTCAGTCAATCAACAATCGTCCGCTTTCAGTGCACCTCCAACATCAACAAGAGGAAGGCACTTTGTTGTCATTTGCTGTGAGAACAAAGCGAGTTTTTTTGGATTTGGTGACTATGCGAGGTCATGATGTTCGTAAGCAAGAGCTTGACAACAAGTCACTCCTATGGTATGGTTACTTTGCTGGGTACCCTGTGAAACAAACCACCTGATCTGGGAAGCGTTATCACCTCCGTAGGAGGCCGCGTACCTTTGTTATATGAGCAGGGAAAAGCCCCCTGCGTGGCTTACAGATAATGCACCATGTTCAGTTAGGTAGAACCAATCTATACGCAAACTTCTATCTATTGTTACAACAAACTTATCTTTAGATAACTACTGCATACAGGAGATTGGTTCAACTCTTAACCAGATCATGGGCACACGTCACATATATGATACATTTTCTCTAACATCCCCTCTCAATCATAACTTACTCAAGTTAAGATTGTATCTGAATTGCGCTAACTTACTATTTGTGAGCGCCTTGGTAAAACCATCTGCCACTTGATCTTCTGTAGATATGATTCGCACATCTAGCAATTTCTGTGCAACTCGCTCCCGTACAAAATGGAAGTCAACCTCAATATGTTTTGTACGAGCATGAAAAACTGGATTAGCAGTGAGGTATGTGGCTCCAATATTATCACACCAAAGCCTAGCTGCTTGTGAACATTGCATTCCCAATTCTCTCAATAAGGTCTGGATCCATATAATCTCTGCAGTAGCATTAGCTAACGCCTTATACTCAGCCTCAGTACTAGATCTGGAGACAGTAGCTTGTTTCCTAGCACTCCAGGATACAAGATTATTTCCAATGTAAACTGCAAATCCTCCGGTTGATCTCCTATCATCAACATTGCCTGCCCAATCTGCATCAGAAAATGCACTCACAAGCATAGAAGAAGTTCTCCTTATTTTCAAACCAACATCTTGTGTATATTTCAAATATCGCAAGATCCTTTTTACCGCTGACCAATGATCAGTAGTTGGAGAGTGCAAAAACTGACATACTTTATTTACTGAAAAAGCAATATCTGGACGAGTCAAAGTCAAGTATTGTAGTGCACCAACAATACTCCTATAACGTGTTGCATCTTCAGTTCCCAGGGGTTCACCTTTTTCCAGACTCAATTTTTCAGAAACCGATAGAGGTGTAGTAACAGGTTTACAATGTGACATCCCAACACGTTTAATAATATCCGATGCATACCTATTTTGTGATAAATGAATACCATCACATACCTGCCGAACCTCTATTCCTAGGAAGTAATGAAGAGGTCCTAAGTCCTTCAAAGCAAAGTCAGCCTTTAGATCTCTTAGGAGAGTTGAAACAGCATCCTGTGAAGAACTTGCAACAATTATATCGTCAACATATATTAGCAAAAATATAGTAACATTGCCCTTGTTATAAAAGAACAGTGAGATGTCGGCCTTTGAAGGACAGAATCCAAGCTGTTGTAGCTTCTCACTCAACCTAGAGTACCACGCTCTGGGTGCCTGTTTCAAACCATATATAGCTTTATCTAATTTACAAATATAATGTGATAGAGACTTATGCTCATAACCTGGTGGTTGTTTCATATAAACATCCTCCTCCAGAACACCATGAAGAAACGCATTCTTTACATCTAACTGCCTAAGACACCACCCTTTTGACACTGCTATGGATAGTATGACTCTGATAGTAGCTGCCTTGACCACAGGGCTAAATGTGTCCTCATAATCAATTCCATATCTTTGCTTAAAACCTTTTGCTACTAAGCGAGCCTTATATCTATCTATTGTACCATCAGCCTTTCTCTTTATCTTATAAACCCACTTACAGTCAATCACATTCTTGCCTTTCTCAGGAGGAACAAGATGCCAAGTTTTATTTCTAAGCAGAGATTCATATTCCTCATCCATAGCTAACCTCCAATTATCATTCTTGAGAGCTTCAACTAAATCATTTGGTTCACCATTTGCAGCTAAGCAACCATATCTTATTGTTCCATCAGTATATTGTTTTACCTTTCGTATGCCATCCTGAAGCCTTGTGCGTGGACGATCTGGCACAGGATCCATAATAGTTGGAGGTACTGCAGGGAGATCCACTGGTACAGCCTCTGCAGACGAACTAGCACTTGACTGCTGCTGGTCGCTGCGATTCTGCTGGCCGCTACGATCTGCACCGGACGACTCACTAGAGAAATCGTCCTCATGTCCAGCGCTGGTTGTTCCCTCCTGTATCTCCTGCATGGAATTACTAGTTTCTGCCAAAACATTATCATTAGATGCAGAATCAGGACTATTAGACAACAATTGATCAGCTGCACTATTATCCCCCCTAGGATCAATACGTGTAGGAAAATAAAGGGTAGGAGGAAGAAGGTCAATCTCAGCTTTGAGACGTGATCCGGCGTTGGAATGAAGTTCAGAAAATGGGAAAAGCTCTTCATCAAAGATAACATCCTTAGAAATATATACTCGGCCAGAGGAAACATCGAGACACTTATAGCCTTTATGAAGAGAGCTATAGCCAAGAAAGACACATCTCTTAGAGCGAAAAGCGAGCTTGTGAGAATTGTAAGGCCGAAGAATAGGCCAACAAGCACATCCAAAGGTCTTTAGAAAGGCATAATCTGGTATTCGATTGAACAGACGTTCGAAAGGAGTAGAGTAATCCAGCAACTTTGTAGGAGTACGGTTAATAAGATAAGCTGCCGTGGAAAAAGCTTCATCCCAAAATTTTAGGGACATGGATGCATGCGCTAGGAGAGATAGGCCAACTTCAACAATATGTCTGTGTTTGCGCTCAGCCGACCCATTTTGTTGATGCGCATAAGGACACGACACTTGATGAGTTATGCCAATCATGGTAAAAAAGGAATTCAATTTTTGATATTCACCTCCCCAGTCTGTTTGCATTGCAATAATTTTTCTGCTAAAGAGTCGCTCAGCAAGATTTTGAAATTCATGAAATTTCTGGAATACGTCAGACTTATATTGAAGCATATAAATCCAGGTAAATTTGCTGAAATCATCAATAAAGCTGACATAATATTTTTTTCTGCCCACAGAATCTGGAGCAGGACCCCAAACATCAGAAAAAATAAGCTCTAATGGCTTAGATGAAGTACTAGACGAACTAGAATACGAGAGTTGATGACTTTTGGCTTGCTGGCAAGCATCACAAACAGATTGTTTATTGGACTCAATGGAACAAGGGAGATTATTACTACTAACGACTTTCTGAACAATTTGAAACGATGGATGACCCAAGCGACTATGCCACCTCTGGGATGTAGGTTTGGTAGCACTGAAGACTTCCCTCCTTGAGGAGCCAGACGGTAGAGGATAAAGCCCATTCTTACATCTACCTTGTAGCAGAATTCTCTTCGTTGTCTGATCCTTAATCATAAAGAAATCAGGGTGAAATTCAAGGAAAGCTTGATTATCAGATGCAAGACGATGAACAGAAACCAAATTTTTCTGGGCCTTAGGAACATGAAGAATATCATTAAGATGAAGATTTCGACTAGGGGTTTTAATAACAGCATGACCAATGTGACTAATATCCATACCTGCACCACTGGCGGTGTGAATCTGATCGTTTCCCCTGTACTTGTCTCTCACTGAAAGCTTCTCAAGCTCACCTGTGATGTGATCCGTAGCACCGGTATCTGTATACCAGTTTGTGTCCACACCATAGCTATGGATGGCAGCAGATGCACTTTTGTTGGTAGGCGGCACAAAGTTTTCTTCAAACCTGTACCAGCAGTCGATGACGGTGTGGCCATACTTCTCGCAGAGTTGGCATTGAGGCTTGTCGACATTGGAGCCGCCTCGACCGCCGTTGCCGCGCCCTCCTTGTGCAGCTCCTTGCGAACCACGGCCACGGCCAGTGCCGCGACCGCGACCTCCACGGCCGCGCTGATTATTGTTACCGCGACCACGGCGAGCGATATTCGCGGACAGCTGTGATCCTCCATGCAGCAGATCCATGCATTTATTTTCCTTTATTCTTGGGGTTTAGAAACTTTAGATGAGCCTAAATGGATTCTGCATGACAGTTGTAATTTTCTTTAACAAACAGTTTGGATATGTGAAGTATGGAGCAAAATAAGGAAAACCATTCTACTTGTTTGATGCTTCTCCTACATCGCTTAAGGCCGATGGGCTATATTGTGTCCAACTTTACACCATTTATTTACATGCGAATCGATGTGAGTGGATTGACACTGAATGATCATAAGCAGTATTCTCCCATTGAGATCCAGGATTGGGTCAACTAGGTGATGATTTCACTAGTTTACGCTTAGGCACACTATTGTAGCATGCGCGAATGCTACAAAAGTGGGTACGGTACCTCTCTCTATGGACGATACAGATTAGCTAGAGAGAGAACTGGTGGGTAACCTAAAATGAATGGGTCTAGCCATCTTGTACCCCTATTAGGAGTTTATATATAAATGGGGTAGGATGAAAAATTCCCATAATACCTTTTAATAATTACAAAAAGGTGATGGTAAATCAATACATTCCCTTCTATACACAATAATATACTATTGAGCTTATTCTAAGGTTTCAGTAGCTAAATCTAATAGTTGTAGGGTCTTGTTATGGTCGGACAGTATTATACACGATGGCGCAAGCATATGAGTGCGGCAGTTGGGACTGGACCGGGCGGATCAAACACGGGTGAGTCTGCGGCAAGGAAGGCATCCGTGCCGGATGCGCTACAAGCGATGGCAAGCGTCAGGAGTCCAGGCAGTCTACATTAAGGCTTTCTATTTCAATAGATTACTTTCCAATCCAATAGTAATAGATATGGTATTAGAATTACTTTCCTTTTGAATTAGAGATGCTTATTAGGGGTTATCCCCCATATGGGTTACCAGATTGATGAGAAGAAAATAAGAAAAGAAGAGATTACTCTTCCATCTTCCTCTCTTCGGCTAGTGCGCCTCTGCTGACGCACTGCCCTCTTCTTGCCAGCACGACGCCCCCACGCCGCCAGCAATTCTAGTCTCACCCACCCGTTCTCCATTCGTACAACCCTCGCCACCTAAGTTCCGCTCGGAATAACTTGGTATTAGAGACCACTGCTGCCTTTGACGTCACGTCTGATGGCGGCGAAGAGATCACCTCCACTGACCAAAACTTGATCAAATCATTGCCCAGCTGGCCACTCTGACTAACCGGCTTGATCGGCATGATACACACCTTGTGACATTAGAGGGGGTGGATTGCAGTAGCACGGAGGCAGCCAAGCAGCCGCTAGCTCCTCCACGACCTCTACAGGCAACCTCGATGGCCGATAACAAGCCACCTCATTTTCATTGCTTAGACAGCACTCGATTGATCCCCACAGTGCTTCGCGGTGGCATGACAGCATATGACAGTTCAAATATTTTACGTTTCATTCCAGAAATTCATACTAGTCGTTGCTAAACCTATTTTATATGTCACTTCAGTTTGAGGAGGCGCAACGCATCGCAAGCGCCTCGGAGGCCGCCATCAGTAGCCCAGAGACACCACCAGCCCGACAGAAGTCTATGAAGTTCATCCTAAAGCAGGCCAAAAAAAATAGTGCACAACTTAAACTGCGACCGTTCTACAGATCACACTACGTACATGAGCCGCCCAGTGGGGGCACCATGCTCAGTCGCCAGGTCATCGTGACCTAGTGAATTCGGCCAGCCATCGCAATCTACTGAGTCTGGCTGGCTTGTAGTACTAGCCACCGATTATCTGTGTGCCGTACTGACAAGGAGGTAACTTACGTATAAACCTACTGTTGTGGTTACAGACCAAACAGAGAGAGAGAGTATGGTAGTGGAGAGTTAGGTGAGCAATGGCTTAGGGTTTCCCCTGTGGTTTGGTTTCCCCTGTGGTTTGTATCATATATATATCCACATGGGGAGTGTTTTTACAGTAATGCCCTTACATCTGTACATCCATTTTGGGGGCACCTTCGTCATTACACGTGTCCCATTTGGGCCTTATAATCTCCTAAGAGCAACTCCAGCAGTAGCCCTCAAATCAGAGCCCCTACTTTTAATTTGAGGGCTCCTCCTATTTTTAGGGGCCCAATTTTTTTGTATCTACTCCAACAGCACCCCTCAAATCTAAGCCCTCAAATCTATTCCACTACACACTGACACATGGGACCCACTCCTCAGCCACCCGCTGACAAATCTATTCCTCAGCCCACCCGCTCCCACGCCCCGCCGCAGCCGCACGCCTCGCCTCGCTCGCCCTCCGCCTCCGCTCGGGCCCCTCCCTCTCCGCCGCGCTCTCCGCGCAATTCGGCATGTCTCAGTTGGTGGACTACAACCCTTACCGAACCCAGCTTACTGTACTTGAGCCTACTGAACCACCACTGGGCACTGAGCAAACAGAACGGTCTTCATACTTCCTCCGACCTGAGACGCAACCTCCAGACCGACTAACGTACCACACGGCACATGCTCGTGCTCAACGGAAGATTAGGCCATGTACAGGAAGGCAGACACGGCGAGAAGGTAGTAGTGGCTCCAATGAGTGAGCCATATCGCATCCAGTATGATGCATTTTTGTACTACTATAATTAATTTTACTTGTACAAGTATTCCTAATGTATAAAATTATAAAAAACCATGAAATATTCGTAAATTCATGATTAAAATAACCCAAATAAATGTGGCAAATTTGGAATACATAAAATTTCCAAAAACATTACATAATAACTATGACTATGTCAGGAGGTTTCACATAAAATTTTGTAATTTTTGGAGCTCGTTTGCTATATGTAAAAACTCGTACAAATATCACAATTGTATGAATTTTTGAGCAATATTCATAATGGGTAAAATTATCCAAAAATTACACTATGAGTTATGTTGTGTCGAGAGGTTGTACATAAAGTTTCATAATTTTTTAAGCTCATTTGATATATTTAAAAATTCAAATAAATACGGAACGCAAAAAAATTAGGGCAGGTAATTAAGCTGGCTAATCAGCTGGCTTAATCGCCTACCACCCCCTCACTAGACGGCAGGCTTGCCTACCATTCCCCCACCGGGCGGCAGGCTACCTGCCGTCTGCTAGTGGGGCGGCAGGCACCTGCCGCCGGCGGCCTCGCCGCGTGTCGCCTCCCCCACGCTGCCGCCCGCCCACCCACCGGACGACAGAATTGACATTTTTGCAAATACTATGCGCATACGGCAACTTTTGTAAATATGGTACAAAACAGTGCCAAATTTAGCTTTGGCCTCCCTCAGTATATGGCAGCTGCAGCCCGTCAAAAGACCAACAATTCTATCCCAACTCTGTTACCAAAACCAACTCTGATATCCTAACCCTAATCAACTCTTCTAACCGGGCCTTTTTTTTACCGCAATTAAGCTTTTGGTCCACTATTTTTCATAGAACCCTAAACTCTTCCGTAACCGGGGTTTGCACTCTCGTCACATGTTGTAGCCTCTAGACCGCACCGCCGTAGCTCCAATATACATCACCCACCTTTGATCTCCATGCGTCCCAACTCGAGCACGACCATCTTGTCCGGCCTCTTTGGCCCTCTCGACCATGACTTCGCACCAAGTCATCTCTCAGTCCTTACCGTGGACCACGATCGCCTCTAAGTTATCTTGCACATGCAAAGACCAAACCAACACTTTTTCTGGCACAAGTTTTTCCCAACTTGACCAACATTAGTCCACTTACACACACCTCAAGTAATAATAAGCAACATTATCAATTATTCACCATAAATTAACCATTATCAATTGTTCATCACCAAAATATCCTAGAGCTAGCCACATGGTCTAATAAAAGTAATAATTTCGAATTTGTTTTCTGAATTCATTATTTTAGTAGGACTACAATTTATGATTCTCTTTGAGCTAATGTCTTAGGAAAACGGATATCAATATTATTTTCCTTAACAATTACTTTTCTTAGCGCCATGGATTCCACGTGTGCACTACCTAGTTTCTCTAAACTTAGGGGTGCAACTGGAGCGGATACGGACGGATATCGCTTATCCTGTATCCTATTCCACATTTTTTCCTCGGAATCGGAGTCGGACACGGATAATGTCGGATATCTATTTCTCCATTCCGTATCCGTTCCATAATCTTTCGAACGATCGGTCGGATAGAAATTAACCGTTTTTTGCACAGGACATTGGACAGTATGGTACGATCAGAGCGAACATGGAGAGGCTAATAACTAAGATGTTGAAGAAAGAACACTTACTCCTGCTTGTTTAGATATGACAATCTGCCTATATGTTATTTTGTTCCTAGGTGAAGTCACAACAGACTTTCTCGTATCATTTGACATACGGATATATACGGACGGATATCACTTATCCCGTATCCTATTCCATATTTTTTCCTCGAAGTCGGAGTCGGACACAGATAGTGCTGGATACCCATCTACCCCTTCTGTATCCGTTTCGTATGCTTTCGATCGGTCGGACAAACGTAAATTTTCCGTTCCGTTTGCACCCCTATCTAAACTTGCAACTTGTATGATATGTGGATTTGAATTATCTTAAAATGATGGTGTGTTAGTAAAAACAAAATAAAGGTTCTATGCTAGTAACTTGGATCATCATATGAACCTCAAAGGAAGCATTAGTCATCCAACCTACACGATTGACAATACTTTCGCGTCGCCATTCAGTTGACACATAAGAACTTTCGGCATATCAATTTGTACTACTACCTTGATATTCTCTCCTGGATCATCCATATAATTGATTCACATCGATTTTGCATTCTCTATTCAACTTAAGAAGTTGTAATGACTTAAGGGGCACTCTGCTACGAATTTAAGAATATTACATGCAAATTTCTCGAATTTTTTTAAATAATTATTTTTTATTTAGAATTATAAAATTATACCTACGATTTTTTTGCAGTTTTATAGTCGCCGCATGGTTAGGCGACTTGAGCTAGTCGCCAACCATTGGGTGACACGTGGCTAGGTCACCCAACGGTTGGGTGACTAGCCTAAGTCACCTAACCGTACGGCGACATGTGGTCAAAACTATAAAAAATCGTAGGTATATTTTTGTAATTTTTAATAAAACATAGTTATTTAAAAAATTCAAGAAATTTGCATGTAATATTCTTAAACTTGTAGTAGAGTGTCCCTTGGCTAAGTCATCCAACAGTTGGCACGACTAGTCCATGTCGCTCAACGGTTGGGCGATTTTGCCCCTAGTTGCCCAGCTGTTGTATGACTTTGCCCCTAGTCACCCAACGATTGGGCGACTAGGGGGCATATACCAAGCTGCACGGCCAGCGCGCTCGCCCATGCCTCATTCGCTTGAGAGAAAAAGAAAGGAAGGGGGAGAAGGCTAGGAAGAGAGGGGAGAAGGGGAGGAGGAAGAGGAAGAGGAGGGGAGGAGGAAGAGGGCAGCTAGAGAGGAGGGGAAGAGATGAGGAGGGATCTGCGTATCGATGATGGTGAGTTTTTGTATTTTTTATGCAATTATTTTTTAAACATGGTAGGGTAGCAATTGAAATCATTAAATTTGTAGTTTAGAAACTAACGGTAATTTAGTTGTTAATAATTATATTGTCATTTAGATCGCTCTCTTGTACATTTGAAGGACTCTCATGTTTCAAAGTTTCTGAGTACGATTACCACAATTACTACTTTGACGTGGTGAGGTGGGCAATGACTCCTTTGAGCGAGCCTGGTGAGCTATGGTCACTCCTGCGTGCCAGCGTCTACAGGATGGTGTGGACATCTCAGCACATCGGGTAGGATGCTTGAGGAGCATGCGCAGGGGTACTGTAGCTGCTATAGTGCCCAAGAGCTCAGCTCCAATGGCGGGCGTGTGAGGTGGGCAATGACTCCTTTGAGCGGGCCTGGTGTGTCTGACTGTGGAGGGAGAGGAGAAAAAGTGCCTCAACGAAAGTATGCTTCGTGCGAAGAAAACGGAATGGGGAAGGTGGCTCGGGGCGGGGGGACAACACATGGGCTTGCACTGGGCTGAAAGTAGAAATAGGCTGGGCTAGGGTACTATTTTGGCCCGCGAAAGATTTTGAATTTCTAAAACATTTTTGAATGAATTAATCCCAGAAATCATCTTTTAGTTTGGAAAAATAGCCAACAAATTTAAAAAATTCTGAAAATTTTTGGGGATGCACTTTGAATTATGCTGAACTTAAATAAAATATTTCCAGGTTTTAGCATGCTCAAATATTTTAGAAAACTCATTTTTAGGTGCCAAAAATAGGAAAAACCTTTTATAAATTCCTTTTTTTAAATTCACAAAATGCAGAAAATAGGTTTAGACATAATTTAAATTAATTTTTGAAAATTTCGTGTTAAATACTGTTCCATAAAAAAACCAAACCTCTGATCCAGAAGAGCTGATCTTATTATAATAAAATGTATTTTACGAAATTCCTTTGGTGTTCTTGATCAGTTCCTTCTTGGCTGCCGGGAGAAGCTGACCTCCGTAACTACCTTGGATCTGTAATTTCAGATATTACACCACCTGACTGCATTGAGATATCTTGCTCTTGGGAACTGTGAGGAAATGAGATCACTGAAATTGCCAGTTTGCATGTACCTGAAATCCTTTTCCATCATAAATTTTGCTAAGGTCACTGAGCCAGATATTTCGGCGTTAGAGGGAGACGAGGAACAGGGGAGTGTGCCGCATTGGGGTCTATAATTGTGGACAGTACGTTATAATCAAAATTCAGTGCAATAGCGCATTATATCGGTTCTTAATTTAGAAATAAATGGTTTGTCTGAAGATTTCACATTCACGGGGATATAATATAAGGGAACGATTTCGAAGACCAGGTTCACTTGACAGAATTTTGCATCCGCAATTTCATTAACATTCAGTCCCTGCCTGCTGTCTTAGGCCGTGGGGATATCTTAATGCAGATGTCAAATGTACTGCTTGTTTTCAGTTTAACTAGGTACTTCTGCAGATGTCAAAAATTGAAGGAGAATTTTGCTATGCAAGAACATTGTAGAAGGATATAAAAGTGAGTTTCTCTCTCAATTAGTACAAGGTCGTGGATGATCATTGAATATTATCAGTTGCTGCATACTACAATAAAATAATCAAGGGAGAGCCTTTACAGCCATTACTGTGAATGGAACCGTTGCAATCGCAACGCATAGATGGGCGCAGAAGGAAGCAACGTTGGCAGTCGCCGCCAACTTGGTGTGTGTCAGGAGCCTCCACACGAGGCCTGAAATAACAGCTGCTGCTGCAAGGACCAGGAAGCAGTCGGTGCACTTGTTGACTGAACCACTGCTGATAGTTGGTACCGAAACGGCCAGGAACCCAGTAAACGTGACTTTGGTCAGTTCCAGCGATGCCGGTTTGGGATCCTCACCATGATTACTGCCTCCAGATGCCACGCCGGTGGCACCGTCACCACCAGCGCTGGCATTGTTGTCGCCGCTGCCGCTGCCACCACCACCACCGCCGCCCCTGTTGACGGCAACATCGAATGCATGCACCAGCACAATCAGGAACGGCGGAGCCAGCAGCAGCAATGCCAGTAGTTTCACGAGTCTGTATGTAATCAAGAACATGACCACACCGACCGCAAGTGCCATGACGACATCAAATATCTCAGTAAGACTGCTTCTGATCCAGTCGCAGCAGCCAGCATTATTGTTGCTTTGTTTGGGGGGTGGAATCGTCTCGAGAAGCATAAAGCACACACCAAAAAGGCAAGCGATGAAGCTTGAGAGCATGGGTACCGCAAGACGACTCTGTATGTCTTGGCTGCTGTTGATCTGACCCTCCAGTGCCAAGCCTTCCAGTCCCAGAAACAGAAGTGCAGTGACACCAGACAAGAACTCAAGTGAGTTCTCGAGTTTACTTACCGTAGCATGATCAAATTCTTGAGCATTCTGTGCACGGCAATAGCCAACAGTACGAACCACAATGCAGAGTACAAACACGGCGCCAATCGCAGGATAAGCCCAGTTGTCATGTATAATGAGACGTATAATCCAGCAGGCGAGGGCGATGAGGCATGCACAGGACAAGGGAGCCAGCCAATTGGTCACACTGAGAGAGAACCTTGATCTAGCATTGGAGAATCTTTTCGATATGCAGCAAATGAGGAAGGGGAAAGTGCCGGCTGTTAGAGAAACCGCTGCAACTACCAGCATGATGATTGGAACAACGCGTCCATGTTCCTCGCTCTTCAGGTTAACCTTCTTGAGTATGATTGCCAGAAGCACCGGGCATACCATGATCACCACTGCTTCGGCGAAAGAACGGAAACGGTTCATCCAATCATCCTGGGACATCAGTGAACATCAAATGGGTAGTACATACGAATGTATCTCGCAGAAACTAACCTTAAAATGAGAACCCAAAAATCAACCGTTGGATTATGTTGGATGGTATAGATCAAAATGAATTGTTCATCTTATTAGAAGGTTAAGGGCAAGTGCAATTTGGAATAATTAACTGAGGGCATCTTTAGAAATGTAGGTGACTTTAAGTGCATAATCTGATCAACATAGGTCACATCCAAAGGTCATGGTTAGTTTATATTGTCCCATTTTTAAGGCATGTTCCCACGAGCATATTCAGAGGTAGAGAGAAAAAGCATGCGCGAGAGCTACATGTTGTAGATTCATAGTCAATTTACACGCCTTTTTCCAATAAACGAGCTAATTCACTGTGGTATGAAAAAAGGCACCTCGAAGTAGTTTTAGTTTAAGAAAACTTCCATACATGTAGGAAATAATCAAAACTTGCCAAAGTTTATAGATGTCTTGCATGGCAAGATAGAGATCAAATGAAAATCCACATCAAATAAATTTGTTTCCTTATTTAAGTTATTCTATAGATAAGTCTATATATGTATTATAAATACTAGCCTTACAGTTGAGATGAAGTAGACACTACCGGAAAGCTCCTATATACCGAGTGTCCTAAATTTTGCCGAGTGCAATCCATCGGGCACTCGGTAAAAAACAACTTTGCCGAGTGCCTTAATGGAAACACTCGGCGAAAATAAAACACTCGGCAAAAATATCTTTGCCGAGTGCTGAAGATTAGACACTCGGCAAACTAAGATCTTTGCCGAGTGCTAACACGAAAACACTCGGCAAAAATAAAGCACTCGGCACCAACCGCCGTCCGTTAGATGTTAGCCGCCGCCGTTAGACCTTTGCCGAGTGTCTGGAGCTGACACTCGGCAAAGAGATCTTTGCCGAGTGTTTTGTTTGCGGCACTCGGCAAAGAAATAAAAACCTTTTCCTCTCCTACCCTTCAAACTTTTTCTACTCTCCACATACAAAATATGGTACTCCATGTTAAAATTTGGTATATTTTTGTATTTGTTTGCTATATTTAATTAATTAATTGCATTTCAAGCAATTTTTTGAATCAAGTCAAATTTGAACTGCAAGTGATTCAAATAATAAGAAAAAATGAGTAGAAAAATGATATTCATGTTATTCAGCCCGGTTTGAGGCCTTACCTGTTAAATGAAAAGGAATTTCGAACATCTTGTTCAGGAAACACGACCACAAACGTGTGGCCGAATGGTTTTTAAATTTTAAAAAAAAGCAAACGAAGTCTGAAAATCATGAGATTTGTCAAGATGTCATGATATTATACGTGGAGGATGTGGTAAAAAATTTATAAGATTTCGCATAAGTTGTCACGTACGATGCTTACAAACTGAAGCAATTATGATGAACGAGCGTAGAGTCAAGACGGATCCGGTAAGATTTGGAGTCAAAGTGACGGTCGAATTGTGGTTTGACTACAAAACTTTTTGTACAGGCAATAGACAACAGAGATTGTTTCATGTGAAATTTTGGTAATTTTTCGGATCCATTTGATAATTTTAATTTTTAAACTGCAACTGCAATTATAGAATTTTACTTGATATAAATTGAATTTGAGCTATAACTGCATGAAATAATGGTCTAATATTTGTAGAAGCATCGAATATGCATTGTTGAGTGAATTTGACAAGGCATTTTCGAAGTACATTCGAACAAATTTGTAAAACACGCTATGGAAAAGGTAGAGAGGAAAGGGAGTTTTATTAAAAAAAAATGGAGGGGTTTGCCGAGTGCATTGTGGGAGGCACTCGGCAAAGAGGAGGGGTTTGCCGAGTGCCCGATCGGGGGCACTCGGCAAAGATGGAGGCTACGGGAGTGCATTGTGGGAGGGGTTTGCCGAGTGCATTGTGGGAGGCACTCGGCAAAGAGGAGGGGTTTGCCGAGTGCCCGATCGGGGGCACTCGGCAAACAATACAAACATAAAACTTAATAGTTTCCCCGCGGCCGCGCTCACACACGCAACACCCGCGCCCCGCACGCCCGCCGCCGCCCCGCCCCCGCACGCCCCGCACACCCGCCGCCGCGCCGCACGCCCGCCGCCGCCCCGTCCCGCCCCCGCGCGCCCCGCACGCCCGCCGCCGCGCCCGCGCCCGCCCGCCCCGCACACCCGCCGCCGCGCTGCACGCCCGCCGCCGCCCCGCCCCGCCTCCCTCCGCCCGTCGCCTCCTGCCGCCTCCGCCTCGCCGGCCGCCTCACGCCCTCACCTTCGCGCGCCACCTCGCCCGCTGCCTCGCTCGCCGCCTCGCCCGTCACCGTGCCTCGCCTCCGCCCGCCGCCTCCGCCACGCCTCTGGTGGTCTCCTCCGGCCGTCGCCTCCCGCCGCGCCTCCGGTGGTCTCCTCCGGCCGTCGCCTTCGGTGGTTGCCTCCGGCCGTCGTCTCTGGTCGCTGCCTCCGCCCGTCAACTCCTGCCGCCTCCGCCTGGCAGCTGGGCCGTCGCCGACCCCTCAACTGCTCCAGAGCCTCCAGTATTCCCCTCTACTTACTGCTAGTGCTAGATGCTACATGATCACCACATCTGAATGATTTCAAAATTAGTAAAAGCAGCGTGCCCCTAACTATCAAACTGATTCATGTATGCATACCACAGCGGTTATTGTTCAATCTAGGATTGCTTTGGAGTTGGGCTTAGTTACAATGTGATTAGGAGGTCATGGCAGCTATTAAGGTTATGGTCCATAATCTATTTTCATGTTAGTGATTGCTCTGATCTTTAGTAGTTTATCCCCATTGTCATGATATCTCTGTTTTCTTACTGCATGTCTAATTGTCATGATATCTCTGTTTATCCCCATTGTTATATTTTATGAAAGATGCTATTGCTATACTGATTGGTATATCACTTTGTTATTGCTATATCACTTTGTTGAATGCCATTCTCTGATTGGTCGGCCCAGTTTATTCTCTGGTTAGGCGTAACCTAGTTAGGCGTCTCCCGTTCGAAAGAGATACGGTTGGAAATATGCAGATCTTTGCATATCTATAACCGTATCTGTTTCGAATTGTCCACGTTTTTTGGACAACCCGAGGATGCGTAGATGGGGTTAGTTTCCATGGTCTACTCCGATCCGTGACAGAGTTTCGGCAGCATCTCCCTGTTGTTCTCCGGATACACAATCTCCCTGCCAGGACGTGTATTTGGAGAACAGCGGGGAGGTGCTGCCGAAATTCTGTCTCGGATAGGAGTAGAGCATGGAAACTAACCTCATCTACGCATCCTCAGGTGGGATTAGGACCTATCTTTACCTATTAGATAGGAGAAAGATCGTGTAGATGCATTTGATTCTTATATTACTCCCTGATATGTTAGAGGATGGATGACCGTGAGTGGATGTACACGGGCCGCTCAAGTCAGGGTTCGTTGTCCGATGAATGGATTGAGAAGACCGATGCTTTCTTGGAACTAGCATTTGCCAAGGTTAAAGGAGCGCGTGCCACTTGGTGTCCCTGCAGCAGATGTGCAAACACGCGTCGGCAAACAAAGGAGGTCATGGGTAAACATCTTTGCAAGTTTGGATTTACGGCAGACTATACCCGGTGGATCTACCACGGTGAATCCGATCGTATGAGAGAGGAGGTCGTGAGACCACGCGTCGAGGATTACGATGCTGATGGCGGGGTAGGAGACATGTTAAATGACTATCATGAAGCACACTTCGCTGAAGGACGTAGGGAGGAGGAGCCAGAGGCAACCGCAAAGGCGTATTACGACATGTTGTCTGCGGCACAGAAACCCCTTCACGGCCAGACGAAGGTTTCTCAACTGGATGGCATTGGACGCGTAATGGCCTTGAAGTCCCAGTTTAGCTTGAGTCGAGACGCCTTCGATGCTATGTTGACAGTTTTTGGCAGCATGCTTCCGGAGGGTCACATTCTGCCAAAGAGCATGTACGAGTCAAAGAAACTCCTTCGTGCACTTAAGATGCCATATGAGCAGATACATGCTTGTCCGAAGGGGTGCATCCTATTTAGGAAAGAACACGCGGAAGCAAAGTACTGTGGAAAGTGTGGATCCTCTAGGTTCCTGGAGGTGGACTCTGGTGATGGTCAGAAGAGGCAGCTTGCGATCCCCGTGAAAATCCTACGGTACCTTCCGTTCATACCGAGGATCCAACGGCTATACATGACCGAGGAAACCGCGAAACAGATGACATGGCACAAAAATGGACGTCGATACAATCCTGAGAAGCTGGTACATCCATCCGATGGTGAAGCATGGACCCACTTTGATGTGATTCATCGTGAGAAAGCTCTAGAGGCTCGTAATGTACGTGTTGCGCTGGCAACAGATGGGTTCAATCCTTATGGAATGATGGCCGCCCCATACACTTGTTGGCCCGTGTTCGTTATCCCCCTCAATCTCCCCCCCGGCGTCCTCTTCCAACGACAGAACATATTCTTGTCGTTGATAATTCCTGAACACCCGGGGAATAATATGGGTGTGTTCATGGAGCCTGTGATTGATGAATTGGTCCGTGCTTGGGAGGAAGGGGTATGGACATACGACCGAGCTACAAAGAGAAACTTCAAAATGCATGTTTGGTACCACTACTCCCTGCATGACTTCCCGGCGTATGGGATATTCTGCGGCTGGTGTGTTCACGGGAAGTTCCCATGCCCAGTATGCAAGGCAGCTCTGAAGTTCATTTGGTTGCTGAAGGGTGGCAAGTATTCGTCGTTCGACAAACATCGACAATTCCTCCCTCTTGACCATGCATTCAGACGAGACGTCAAGAACTTTACGAAAGGTGTCCTAGTTATAGACCCTGCACCGCAGATGATGACCGGTGCCGCGGTTCGTGCTCAGATAGATGCTCTCGAGGTCAATCAAGAAGAAGGTGGTTTTGTGGGATATGGTGAGCAACATGCATGGACTCATAAGTCGGGCTTGTTGAGGCTCCCCTATTTTGATGACCTTCTTCTTCCACATAACATTGATGTAATGCACACTGAAAAGAATGTCGCCGAGGCACTTTGGGCAACAATCATGGACATTCCTGATAAGACAAAGGACAACATTAAGGCTAGAGTGGATCTGGCAACGTTATGCGATAGACCAAAGCAAGAAATGAAGCCTCCTAGAGGCGGCAGGACATGGAGAAAGCCTAAGGCCGAATTCGCCTTGACCAGGCCCCAAAGGAGGGAAGTACTACAATGGTTCCAAACGTTAATGTTCCCTGATGGGTATGCAGCGAATCTGAGGAGGGGAGTGAACTTATCTACTATGCGAATCAATGGGCTCAAGAGTCATGACTACCACATATGGCTTGAGCGGCTTCTTCCGGTGATGGTTCGAGGCTATGTTCCTGAGCATGTCTGGCTAGTGCTGGCAGAGTTGAGCAATTTCTTCCGCCAGCTTTGTGCCAAGGAGTTATCTCGGACCGTGATTGCAGACTTGGAAAGAATGGCACCTGTGTTGCTCTGTAAGTTGGAGAAGATCTTTCCACCCGGCTTCTTCAATCCGATGCAGCATTTGATTTTGCACCTCCCGTATGAGGCACGAATGGGGGGGCCCGTGCAGGGCCGTTGGTGCTATCCAATTGAGAGATGTCTAAAGGTTCATCGAACTAAATGTAAAAATAAATGCAAAATTGAGGCTTCCGTTGCAGAGGCATACATTTTGGAGGAGGTGTCAAACTTCACAACAACGTACTATGGTGACAACCTTCCTAGCGTGCACAATCCACCCCCTCGTTACAATGCTGGTGAAAATGAATCGAACCTCAGCATTTTCCGAGGGCAACTCGGAAGTGCAAGTGATGCGACCCCCAAGACCTTGAAACATGAAGAGTGGCGCACTATCATGCTATATGTGTTGAACAACCTTTCCGAAGTGGAGCCGTACATGCGGTAAGTTGTCAACAAACTTGTTCTCGAGTAGTCACTATTCTGCATCCAACCTCCTTGTTTCTCGTTGGTGCAGGGAATTTCATCATCAATTCTGGCGTGAATCAAGGGAACCTACCCCGCAGGAAGCTGAGACCCTTCTTAGCCAGGGTGCGGGAGCAGGAATGCCCGATTTCATTTCTTGGTTCAAACAGAAGGTACTGTCCAATTTAGCTCGTACTTAGTTTGACATTACAAGTTGCTCGTACGGCCGAATAATATAACGAACTATCTTGCTTGAGCTTGCAGGGCCAAACCGATGCGTCTATGAGTGCCGAGTTGAGACAGGTTGCCGATGGCTGTGCCTATAGGGTAAGCTCATTTACCGGTTATGACGTGAATGGATATCGCTTTCACACAACAAGACATGAGCAGAGTCGGCCCAATCGAAGAACCACAAATACCGGAGTTTTTACGCCTGGCCTTGATGGGGTCGAGTATTATGGAATAATTGAAGAAATATACGAACTCACGTTTCATGGTTGCAAACCTCTTAATCCTGTCATATTCAAATGCCATTGGTTTGATCCTGAAGTAACGAGACGGACCCCTAATCTTGGGCTAGTCGAAATTCGACAGTCATCCGTCTTACCAGGAGACGATGTGTATATTGTGGCTCAACAGGCCACGCAAGTTTATTATCTCTCATACCCATGCCAAAAAGACGACCGTCTTAAGGGTTGGGATGTTGTGTACAAGGTATCGCCACACGGTAAACTACCTGTCCCAAACAATGAAGATTACAACTTTGACCCAAACACATATGACGGAGAGTTCTTTCAAGAAGAGGGGCTAGAAGGGAGTTTTGAGATAGACTTAACCGAAGCGATCGGAATGGAAGTAGACAATGAAAGGGTTGTTGACGAGGACGCTGGAGATGAGGTTCAAAATGTGAAGGACTTAGAATTACTTCAGCGATTACATTTAGGCAATGACAGTGATGGCAACATTGCTCATTCGAATAGTGTTGATTATATGGATATGGCTGATACTGATGATGAGACTTATGATCCAGCTAATCCCGATCATGATGATTATTTCTAATACATGTAATACTTTGTTATTTTCTAATTATGTTTTGTTTATTTTGCATCTTTTTCTAAGTACGTCTTGTTTATCTGTGCTTATTGGTTTACTCTTTTTAATTGCAGGTGATTGAACAAAGATGGTGGGTGGTATGAGGAACGTAAGGTCGCTTTACCAAAGACGGCCCGATGCAGCTGAGCAGTCGGGGAGCAGGAGTAGGAGGAGCGGGAGGAGCAGCAGGAGGAGCAGGAGCACTCTTGAGAGGGAGCGGGAGGAGGAGCGGGAGGAGGATCAGGAGGAGGAGCGGGAGCAGGAGGAGGAGCGGGAGCGGGAGCAGGAGGAGGAGGAGGAGGAGCAGGAGGAGGAGCGGGAGCAGCAGGAGGAGGAGGAGGAGGAGCAGGAGGAGGAGGCGGCAGGGGGTTCCGCTTCCTCTGGTTCGTCGGGTGTCTGGTTGCGAGGTCCCTCGACCCTCCCGAGGCGACCGATTCCTCTTGAGAGACGCCCGCTGATTCGACCCACTGGGGCTAGGTAAGTAACTTTAGATGTTATCACTACCTTTTCATTTGATATGTTGAAAATCACAATAGAAACTAATAATTTATCTTAATCACTTGGGCAGGGGTTGGACGCTTGTGGCTGCAGGTGATCACAAACGCCATGTCAATGGCACCCTGGGTCTTTTGTGCAGGCTACACTTCCCTGGCCTGGTTGCGTTTGGCGGAGGGCAGGAGCCGGCCTACACGTGGGACCACTACGTCGCCTTCCCCGATTTACCAGATCGGGATGGCAGGGTATTCGCCAACAAGGCGCAGCGGGTGACGGCCGAGCTGTGGGTAAGTCTTCCTCGCACTACATTGCTCAATACATCGCATTCATTGGACATTCTTGAAATAATGACTGGATACATCGTGTCTATATGCAGGATTTCTTCAGATGCCAGGATGGATATGAGGCCAAGGCGGCTAGTGTGGCTCACAAAGCCTGTTCTAAACTCGTGAAGGACATGCATTACGAGGCGCGCGTCCAGGCCATCGTAACATACAACGCTACCTACCTTGGAGTGAAGATCAACAAAACTCAAGCAAGAAACATGAGGCTGACCCGGGAAGAATACATGCAGGTAAATATAGAACATTAATACTGATTTTTTCTGAGATTAAGTACGCTTAATTTGATCTTCTTATATGTCATATACTTGATGACGTGTAGGTGCCTCCGTGGTGGTGCGCCCAGCATCTCCAGTGCTGGGCACAGATGGTGGACAAGTGGTGCGCCGCCGAGTGGGAGGAGACGCACAACGCTTGCCGGGAGCGGCGTTTGATGATGCCAGGTGCACCACACCATCAAGGCAACCGTAGCCTCGACGAATTCGCGGCTACATGGGTACGCGAATTCATTTCTTTATTATAACGCTCAATTCTGCATAATTTCTAATCATCTTGCTGTTTTTTTCGCAGTCGTCGTCACATGGTGGCCAGCCTTGCTCCCAGTTCAAGGCATGGGCTTTGGCCCACAAGGGCAAGGCGACGTCCGACGTCGACTACAACCCGGAGGACCCGCCCTCGGTGTACAGCAATGCGACCGTCCACAACCGCCTCAGTGAGTACACATCGATGGCAAGGGCGGTCCATGGGCCAGAGTACGATCCGAGCACCCAGGACCTTGATGGAGAAGTCGTCATGAGGGTGGGAGGAGGCAAGAAGCATGGGCGGTACTGGATTGGCGACAGCACACTCGACACGGCCACTACTCCCACTCTATCCCAGATTCGAGCAAGGAGCACGAGCTCAAGCCCGGCCATACGCCCACGGCCGGACACTGCACAGTCCCGGATGGAGGCACTCCAGGTTATTTCTGTTTTATTCGTCGTTCATTAATTTTTACATACGTTTGCTTTGCTTTGTAACATTGGGGTGAAATATTGTAGGCCCAACTGGAAGAAGAGAAGAGGCTACGGGAGGAGATGGAGGCGAGGATGGAGGCCGATCGGCAGAGGAATGAGGCCGAGCGGCAGAGGATGGAGCAGATGTTTCAGTGGATGCAAAGTTTTGGCGAGAGGATGGGTCAACCTCTGCCACCGGAGCTATTCCCTCCACCTCCTCCTGCAACTACTCCTGTGAGTTTCTAGTGGAGTATGAATGTTTAAGTTTGTATGTTCCTACCTTAAATCTTGTCTCACACATGCAATCTCTTCTCCTTTGTGCAGAATCAATCGGCGGCTTCGAATAACTTGCCTCATGACCCACCACATCAGTCGGGGTGACGTGCTTTGTTGATGATACTTGTGGTTGATGTTTATGTGAATATTGTGATTGATACTTGGTTTATGTTTATGTGATACTTTGTGACTTGTTTGATATACTTGTGGATGATATATTGTGGTTCTACTTGGTGAATGATTGTGAATGACTATATGTGATATATTGTTGATATACTGTGGTATATTGTGACTTGTTTGAGTGGGGTGCAATAAACAATTAAAATTCTGGGCATTCTGGGCTACTTTGCCGAGTGTTACACTCGGCAAAGGGATGCTTTGCCGAGTGTCATGGTAAAAACACTCGGCAAAGTAACGTTTCTGGGCATTCTGGAACGTACTATGCCGAGTGTTGTTAGTTTGCCGAGTGTCATTGTAAAAACACTCGGCAAAGTAACGTTCCAGGGCATTCTGGGAACGTACTATGCCGAGTGTATTTACCATGACACTCGGCACAGATTAAATCTTTGCCGAGTGTCTTCACCATGACACTCGGCAAAGGTTAAATCTTTGCCGAGTGTCTTCACCATGACACTCGGCAAAGGTTAAAAGCTTTGCCGAGTGCCATTCCGTCCTGGCACTCGGCAAACGACGCCGTCACCGTGTTCTCGCCGTCCACTCTCCTTTGTTTGCCGAGAGTCGTTTAGGCACTCGGCAAAGACTTTGCCGAGTGCTCGAAAAAAAGCTCTCGGCAAAGATTTTTTTGCCGTCAGAAACTATGGCGTGTGAGATATGCCGTGGGTGGCACTCGGCAAAGACTTTGCCGAGTGTTTCTCGTGCTTTGCCGAGTGCCACCGGCACTCGGCAAAGCTGCTGAACCCGGTAGTGAGAAAAAAACAGAGAGAAAATTGCTTTAAAGCTTATGTGTTCTCTCGCATGTGTTTCCTTGATCTGTTAACGGCATGTGTGCATTCTATGGCCAAAAGGTTGAGATGAAGTAGAGAAAAACAAAGAGAAAAATGCCTTAAAGCTTCTATGTTCTCTCACGTGTGTTTCCTTGATTGGTTAACGGCGTGCATGCTTTCTAGGTCCCAAACAAACAAGTGGTATAAGAGCCTGAGGAGCATGCCAAAGCAGATGTCGAGGTGCACGCAATCTGAGTTACCAACTCAATACTTCGACGGTGGTGCCGTCGACGGAGTGATGGCGAAAAAGGATAGTAGTATTTCACTGCAATATCCTTTGCTCACACAGAGCACCTGTATCATGTGGTCGTTGAAGATACGTGTCAACATGCAAGCACAAGATTGGAGGACATGCTCTTTGACATGGCTAAAGACTCTGCTAAGGATGCGTGGGAGATGATCAGGACGATGCACATGAGCACATATCGCATCAAGAAGGCGAAGATCCAGACTTTGAGGAGTGACTTCGAGGTCATTCGCATGAAGGAAAGCGAATCAATGGATGATTTCACCATGAAGCTGACGATGATCGCCAATGGCATCTGAGCATTGGACGAGTTGGTAGAGGAGACCACCATCATCCGTAAATTTATCCCAATAGTTCCAACAAAATTATTGTCAATTGTAACATTGATCGAGCAATTAATTGAGCTAAAGACCATGTCTGTTGAGGAGCTGGTTGGCCATCTCAAAACCTTTGACAAGAGGGTTTGAAGCTATGGTGATAAGGAGGAGCAACAGTACCTGTTGCTCACACACTCGGAGTGGATGTCATGCATGAAGAAGAACGGGGGAGGGGATCTTTCTTTGACTTGAGGAGACGCGGCGGTAGCAACAACAAAAGTCATGGCTGCAAAAGAGGATGGGGTCATGGCCGTGCACGCGGCAAGGGTGGCCGTGATGACACCTCACCATCTGCTGATACTAATCGTGGTTCTAGAGGTGACAACTATAAAAAGCAAGATTAAGTGTTTTAACTATGATGTTTACTATCACTATGCATCTTAGTGTCGTCAGCCTCACAGCAATAATAATCAAGATGAGGAAGTTAATCTCACTCTAGCGAAGCACGATGACCCTACCTTCCTTCTTTCCGTGTACATGCAGGAGGCGCATGACATGGTCCTAATGAATGTGGTGAAGGTGACTCCAAGGCTACGCATCAATGGCGAGGCACATCTCATGTCCAATGAGTGATACCTAGACAATAGTACTAGCAACCACATGATGGGTAGCGATCCGTGTTCAACGAGCTAGATGAAAGCCTTTACGGATAGTCCAATTTGGTGACGGATCCATAGTAGAGATCAAGGGCAAGGGGTCAATGCTTCTCCAATGCAAAAATAGAGAACAACATGTACTGTCTGGGGTATATTTCATACTGAGCCTTTACAACAACATCATTAGCCTTGGGCAGCTTGTAGAAGATGGTTGCAGGGTGGTAGTGTACCATGCACGGTTGTGGGTCTACGAGTGCAACGACAGACTCCTCATAAACGTAAAAAGATCTAATAACCGGCTGTATAAGATTCTGCTGGAGATAGAAAATCCGTTGTCTGATAGCCAGTTTGGAGGAGCCTACATGGCGGTGGCATGCACAGTTAGGGCACGTGAACTTTCATGCCCTAAAGTAGATGGCAGAGAAGGAGACGGTGGCTAGGTTTGCCCAAGATTGACCACCCAATGCAACTGTGTGAAGGTTATTTGGTGGCCAAGCAAATCAGAAGTCGGTTCCCATCACAGGCGCACCATTGAGCGGAGAAACAACTAGAACTTGTACACGTGGATTTATGTAGACTCATAACTCCACATACACATGCTAGTAACAAGTACTTCATACTCTTCGTGGATGATTTTAGCATATACATATGGGTGCACATGTTGAAATCTAAGGATGAGACTCTCAGTGCATTCAAGAAGTACAAAGCGCTTATCGGGAATGAGTGTGGGCTCAAGATAAAGGTCCTCATATCAGATCATGGAGAGTTCCTGTCGTGCGAGTTCGACATGTTCTACGATGTTGAAGGGATAGCATGGCACTTTATGGCACTGTATTCACCACAACAGAACATTATTGTGAAACTTTGTAGCCATACTGTGCTATCTATGGCAAGGAGTTTACTCAAAAGCAAACATGTACCTGAAGTAATATGGTAGTCAACGAAGGCTCTAGTTGGGATCATGCCATATGAAGCCTGGACTCAAAATAAAATACACGTCGAGCACTTGCGGGTGTTTGGGTGCATCATGCACACCAAGGTGGTAAAGCCACACTCAAAGAAACTTGACGGCTGGTCATAAACCCATTGGGCTGAAGTGGGTGTACAAAGTAAAGAAGGGCATGGATGGCAATATCGTGAAGTATAAGGTAAGGTTAGTTGCCAAGGGGTACGTGCAGCAGATCAAATTCGTCGCTCCTATGACACGACTCAAGACGGTGAGACACAAAGTGGATGGGAAGTCCACCACCTAGACATCAAGTCGGCGTTCTTGAACGATGACCTCCAGGAGAAAGTGTATGTCACTCGGCGGAAGGATTCATCAAAGAAGGAGAGGAGCACAAGATGTATAAGCTCTCAAATGCGCTTTACGGGTTACATCATTCCTTGAGGACATGGAACATTTGGCTAGATAAGAGTCTCAAGAAACTAGGGTTCACAAAGTGTCTACAAGATCAAGCCATCTACAAGAGGTGTAATGAAGGGAAAGTACTTGTTGTTAGTGTATATGTAGATGATTTCATTATCACCGGCACAAGTACTTGTAAAATTGAGAAATTTAAGCACAAGATGAAGAGGGAGATCAAGATGAGTGATTCAGACTACTTGTTTACTACCTCGGGATAGAGGTAGAGCAGAAGGAGGGTTGCATCACTCTCAAACAAACAACATGTGCAAAGAAGATAATGCTGCAAGCTGGGATGGGCGAGTGCAATCCAAAGAGTATCCTATGGAACCAAAGCATAAGCACAGGAAGGATGAAGATGGAATTTGAGTTGATGCGACTAAGTACAGAAGCATCATTAGAAGTCTTCAATACTTAACTCACACCTGGCTGGACATTATGTCTGCAACCAAGATGGTGAGCTGGTACATGGAGAGGCCTACATATATAGCTAGATATGCAAGCTATGAAACAGATCCTCTGGTATGTAAAAGGGACAACCGACTTTGGTTTGGTGTATTCCAGAGGAGAAGGTGTGGAGAAGATTGCATATTACAACGATAGCAACTTGGCAAGAGATATGGATGATAGGAAAAGCGCAAATAGCATATCGGTCTACTTCAACGAGAACATAGTCATTTGGGCATTTCAAAAGCAGAAAAGTGTGTCACCCTATCATCATGTGAAGCTGAATTCATGGATGCTACAACAACACCATGTCAAGGCATATGGTTGCGAAGCGTAATGAGTGAGATAACGGAAGAAACCCCAAGTTTAGTCGTTTTATATGTTGACAACAAATCAACAATCACAATGATGAAAAATCCAGTGTTTCATGGGAGAAGCAAGCATATTGATACCCGGTTTCACTTTATCAGAGAGAGCATAGAGAAGGGACTGATTATTGTCAAGCATGTATGCATAGGGGAGCCGCATGTAGATATCCTCACAAAGGCGCTTGCTCGAGTCAGGTTCGGAGAGATGTGTGATCTGCTAGGCGCCAAAGTTTGTAGATGCCTTGCTTGGCAAATAGAGATCAGATGCAAATCCACATCAAATCGGTTTATTTTCTTATTTAAGTTATTTTATAGATAGATCTATACATGTACTATAAATATTAGTCTGAAGATTAATATAAAGTAGAAAAATACAGAGAAAAAATTACCCCAAAGCTTATGTGTTCTCTTGTGTGTGTTTCCTTGATCTGTTACGGCGTACGTGCGTTCTAGGGCCGAAACCAACAATAATACACATCCCTATGTTGCTGTAAGTGTAAATTATGTGTTTAACTCGATGGGTCCTAAACTTGAGGCACTTTTAGCTTGCCAAAAAGTCACAATGACATCAAACTGACTCGGTTGTGTTAGCACATAAATCTTTTTCTTCATCTGCAAAGGATACACGCGAGCTGCAATCTAAAATAATGAGCAAAGATGCATTGGATTTCAATTTTCAAGGATGGAGCCCGATTACCATCTCAAAACCTCGGTAAACAATCGAAGACTAGAACGGTAAGGTGAAGTCCCAGACTGCCTCCAAAAAAAGGCCCGATTAACTTGGAGAAAATCCCTACAAAAGATCGGATTTCATGTGTCAGCTCTCAAGGTGGATTGATCATGTCGCTAATAACACAGACAAATAAAAGAAACGTGTAGAAAGAGAAACAAGAAGAGGCCGGATTCCAAGAAATGGAGGAGAGATTACTCAAGCCTTGGAGGTTGAAGTTGCTTGCGAGAAACTTCGATGCATGCAGTTGCAGCGCAGGAAGTAGGTTTAAATTGGACAACACCGTGTGATAAAGGAGCAGCAAAGACTTCGATTTGAAGTCAGTCAATGGCTCAATGGTATTGTTCGTCCAAAGAAACGGGGGACGCGGGGGGGGGGGGGGGGGGGGGGGCGGTTGGAGTCAATGGTAGTCTGAAGCGGAAACTTAAGGCTCACGAGCACACGCTTGCTTGGCTGGAGCAGTCGAGCCTATTCGAAAGATAGATACTAGAATTGTGCCCGCACTTACAAGTTGTTGAGTCTATTTAAGCTAAGCACAAGGTCAATGCAAAACACGCGGTATCCAATCCTACTTGTGAAGCTTAATCTAGGACTTGTGTTACATACGCTCGAGATTGGCCCGTGGAGGGCGCTCTCGATGGCTACATGGGAGCCAAGAACGGCACAACACGGTTGGTTGCAAGACCAAGTGTCCAAGTTTCAACACGGAAGATGGACTCAAAAAATATGACGATTTCTCTGTATTTGCCTTTCCCTATCATTGATTTGTCTACAACTACATTACTATACATGACATACGAACGCTTTGATTACTCCACAGCTCGTGCCGCTGAAATTTACATTCAAAATTATTATGACGATTATTCTTGATGATTAGCTATTGGTAAGATATAGTCAATGGTTTAAATTGGTAGTGTATTTAGTTGTGGATGATATTATAGGTTTTTGAGAAGCTGGAGTGTTATGGTACTTTAATCTACTCTCAATAAATTTTATATTCAGTACTATTTTCATAATCTAAAATATTGTATTCAATTATTTTATCTTTTGAGATAAGACTACATACTTAATCTAAGAACCTAGTCTGCGTGAATACACGGGCTGCCGACTAGTCTATACTAATTATACATTTAGAGAATGATTTAACCATTATTCTAATAGATCTAATTTATAATGGTTCAGATTAAAAGAAAGAGTTCAATTAAATCTAAATTAAAAGAACTTTGAAATTAAAAATGAAGAAAAATTAGCGATTTGATTTTTAATACTACTTTCAAAATAACATCCATAAATAACTGGTGAAGTCCAAATACCCCCTCAAAAAAAGGGCCCAATTAACTTGCAAAAAATGGCTACAAAAGATCGGACTTCATGTGCAGCTCTCAAGGTGGATCGATCATGTCGCTAATTATAAGACACACACATAAAAGAAACGTGTAGAAAGAGAAACAAGAAGAGGATCCCAAGAAATGGAGGACATTACTCAAGTCAATGGTAATGTGAAGAGTAAACTCAAGACTCACGAGCACACGCTGGCTTGGGTCTAGCCCCAAAACGAGCCAGGCTGGACGCTGGAGCAGTCGAACGAATGAAGGCAGCCCCTTCTTTTTTCAGCTTTAAAGGCTGTTTTCTGACTTTTTTTTGCAGTAACTTGCAAGTGATGTGTCCGTACTTACAAGTTGTAAGTCTATTTAAACTAAACACAAGATCAATGTCAAACACGGTATCTAATAATCCTACTTTTGAAGCTTAATCTAGGAATTGTGACATACGATCAAGAGTGGCGGCCAGTCCCGATGGCTACGTGGAGCCAAGAACGGCACAACACGGTTGGTTGCAACTTGCAAGACCAAGTGTCCAAGTTACAACACGGAAGATGGACTCAAAAAATATGACGAGTTCTCTGTATTTGCCCTTCCCTATCATTGATTTGTCTACAACTATATTACTATACATGCCATAAGAACGCTTTGATTACAGGACCAAAGCTGGTGTCTCCAAAGTCCGGACCATCCAGAAAATTTATTGTGTAACTGTGGTACAAGCGAGATTGTGTAACGAGCTAATAAAGTGATGACACGTGGTGATAAACCGTAGCAAACACACTATAGCAAGTACTGTACGACCAGGAGAAACCAGTAACGTTTTTTCGCTATTCCCGCTGTGTTTCCGTGATGCTACAGTACACTACAGTGCTTGCTATAGTGTTACATGCCACGTGTCATCTCCTCATTGGTTTGTTACACAAACCCATCTGTACCATAGTTACACAATAAAATTTCTCGATGGGAGATAAATTTAATAGATGTAAATCTAAGTATACTATATCTACTTATCATACTAAAGTCGATGATAGACATTTTCAAATAGCTAAGAAAAAAGAAATATATACTAGAAGTACACACAAAAAGCAACGTATCTATTCCTTAATTTGGTGGGGTCATAATTTTAAAGGGTTATATTTGATAGTTGACTTTGAAATATAAGGATTTATCTGTATCTATACTATTTATAGACTTAGAGAAAGATCAAGTTATCAATCTGGTGGATTCAAGTTATAATGATTCAGATAAAAAGAAAAGTCCATGTCAAGTTCAATCCAAATTAAGATAAATTTGGAACTATAAATAAATAAGAATTAGTATTTTGACTTCCATACGATATTCGAGGTAACATTCACAAATAAATAAAGTCTTCCATAATATTTAAACGAAAGTTAGTAAATTAAAAGAGATAGTCCATGTCAAGTGCAATCAAAATTAAGAGATATTCGGAATTAAAAATAAATAAAATTGGCAATTTTATTTCCATATGACTTTGAAAGTAACAACATAAAAACTAAAATTTTCAATAATAATTAAACAAAAAGTAGCAAACTAAAAGAAAGAGTTCATGCCATGTACAATCCAAATTAACTAAAATTTGGAATGAAAAATAAAATTAGGAATTTGATTCCCATATGAATTTCAAAGTAAACACCTAAAAAACTAAATTCAAAATAATAACCAAAGGAAAATAGGAATTGATCTTTTGTACGAATTCCATCCTAAAACTAAAAAAGAAATACATGGCAAGTACGATCCAAAACTTACAAATTCATAATAAAAATTAAAGGATGATTAGATATTTGATTTGTAAATGAATTTGAAATCTAAATTTCAAAAACACTAAAATTTGTAAACCTTATTAATTAGGCATTCCGAGGAAGATCCTATATTAACCAAAAATATGTATCCATCTATCTTGTGGACCCTAGTTAGAATAGCTCAGATTAAAAAAAAAGCATCTCATGGCATGTACAAACCACAAAACAAAAATAAGGAAAATTGGCAATTTGATTTTCATACGACATCTAAAGTAGCATCCATAAATAACCAAAATTTAAAATAATAATAAATGAAAATTAGCAAATTTAAAAAAGGTCTATGTCAAGTATAATCCAAATTAACTAAAATTTGGGGGAAATGAAAAGTTGCAATTTGATTTTGATACAAATTCGAGTTGGTGAAGTCAATCAATGGCTCAATGGTATTGTTCTTCCAAAGAAACAAAAGAGAGGGGGCGGGGTCGTGGGGACGGGTTCTTTTGAGCTTAAATTTAATTTATGCTTATACTATTTACAGTAACTAATTTTTAAATGGTGCTTTTTTAAGACAGGATTAATAGAAAAATTATAGTAAAAAGTGTACTGAGTTCAGCTGTATAGACCAAAATCACACACGACGTACTATTTCTCTCTGCGTACTTTCTCTCACGAACAGATAAAATTTAAATATTTAAACAACAAATCATAAACCGAACACACCCTCAAAGCTCACGAGCACGCGCTGGCTAGCCTGCCTTGGCTCTAGCCCCAAAACGAGCCAGGCTGGACGCTGGAGTAGTCGAGCCAATTCTGAAGGTAGTTAGAAGACTTGTGCCGCACTTACACGTTATTTGAATTCTCAAACTCTTTCCACGTTATTTCTCGACCTTCAACCATAACTTGATAATTCATCCACCAGGCTGCTGCTAGGCCTTGCAGCTGATGGAGGCATACAATATTTTTTCCTTGTCATTGCACTGAACAGTGTTTAATTTTCTGTCCACGTCTCTAAACCAATCTTCTGCCACCATTGGGTCAGGTGATGAAGAAAAGGCTGGGGGCCTAGTCTTGTGATAATCTGCCCATGTTGATTGTACGGGCAGTTCTTGCTAACTGTCTTCTCCACTTTTCATAACAATTTGTTCTAATAGTTTAGTATGTTGTTCCATCATACTGGTTTGACAAAGTTCTGATTGATGTCGGCTTTCCTCTATTCTTACCAATCGGTCTATTATGCTTGGCTGCTTTGCTTCTCCTGGATATAAATTGCCTTGCTCTTGTGATCCATTTTCAGTTTCAGCCATCTTAATTGCTCTTGATGGGATTGGGAATTAGATCTGCAGCGAGTTTTTGGTGAAAGTCAGATAGATAAGTAAGACTTCAGACTTGGGATAAGATTAGAATGAAAGATAAGGACTAAGAGCGAAATGGAAAGACTGAGATTTGAAGAGGGTAAGACTAGAGATACTTATAGCAAACAAATTATCAGATAGGCAAAGATAGTTTTATTCATTATACAAGTTGGAAACATACCATTCATACAAGGTACACATCTCAACTTGTTTTATACAACCAAAAAGATACTATTTTCAAAGGGTTCAACTATACTAACGCACACAGCTTTACACTTTCTTTCTTTTTTTACTTCTGCTCGCATCACCAAATTTGAATTTAGACAAGAATGGGTATAAATAGTATTTTTTTAAACAAAACTTAAGTATAAATAGCAGTAATATAGACAGGGGAAAAGAAGTTATACACGAGTATTACCTATATTTTATGCAATTCATTTTTATTAACAAAATAGTTTTTGCAAACACACCTAACACACTTAGGGTCATCCTACGGTCAAGCAGGCAGGCTCTGATACCACTCTGTAACACCCCATTTCTGGGAGTATTATGAAACCCTCGTAGTTGCCCAGGACTGTTCAGCTGCGAGTTACATTCATCGAGTGTATAACATTGCCAACACATGCTTAAGAGAAAATTAACTTTATTACAATATAAAGGCGTAGAAGCCAGGCTTTACAGAAGGGCAAGCGGCCCTTAGATAACTTACAAACAAAAGAACGCCACAGGTACGCCTGAGCGGAGGACGACCCTAGTTTCCACGTATCCTTGACCTCATAGAGCTTCACTTCTTTGCTTTCTTCTGCCTCCTTACTGTTGGCTATTTCTGTTAATGTTTTTAGCAAGCATGAGTACAACCACCGTACTCAACAAGTCACACGGAGCTTAGCAATAACTATATGCAAGGTATAACAAATAAAGGGAAACATGTCTGTTATTTTATGTGGATGCAGTTTTAGTTGGAAAACAAGTTTAAAACTGAAAAGGGTACTTCAATAATGTAAAAGGGGGTTTTCAAACTTGATTATCCACCCTCAATATTACCAAACCATTCTCAAATCTACTTATGCCTTGTTGTTGGATTCACCCATTAAACATAGCTTCATTTACCGGAAGCACGGCGTATTCGAATACAATTGGTCATGACTTTACAAAGCTGCCCGGCTTTACCCACAAGATTTCTTAACTCTGCGCTAAAAGTTAAGAAAACAAGGTTGTTCACTGCTCAATCCTTTATATAGCCTCTACCTAGTAGACTTCCTCAATAAGCCCAGGCCACAACCTCTGACTTATCTCAGCCTACTATTGTGTGGACATCTGATAATCAAATCAATAATAAAAACAACAATGGCGCCAACTTCCATACGGCCCTTCTCTGCTCCCTTCCGTATGGACTGACACTTTGCCTCCAACCGCATATGTAGAGATTCAATCGAATTTGAGCAGTTACTAGACCAGGTTTGACATATCAACGCTTGTGGTTGGGCGATCACTATGTTCTTTACTCAGCATAAGGGTCTAGTCCTTGTATTTTCACCGGTGGCAAATTCCCTTCTACAAATCTGTCCAGTGCTTTAACACTCCCATTGATTTGTAACATTTGCCTTCACCCTAGGCCACGGGATCCAACGATCCTCGCTTACCCTGGGACCACTTCCCAAATAAATAACAAATTTTCTAGTAACAGTAGATGTTGATTCTATAAATTATCATGATTACATATTATTGTATTAAATATTACTAGGTTTTGTCAGGGTGAATGTGGCCATCAAATTAGACTGGGCTTTTTCGGGTGGTAGGATATAACTAGTACCATGTCATTCCAAGCACTTATTGTGCATAAAATAACATTGCACAAATAACATAATGAAAATACTGATAAATAATTAAATAGCGGAAATGTAGGTTCAACATGATCAAAATATGTGTGACTTGCCTTGCGGATTTATGATTTCGATTAATCCGTAATCTTCAGTGGACTGGGCCCGGACTTGAGCTTCTCCCTCCTGCTCCTGTGAATCTTCGATGTCGAAAGCTAACGTAAAACAATTAAAATAAATTAATTCCATGCCCGAAGGATTAGGCTAGGAATAAAGAAAATAAAAGAATAAAGAAAATCTGAAAACTCCAATAAAATGGGCTTTTGGGCTTATAGGAAGGATATATGGGGAAATGGGCTTTGGATTTGGATTGGTGGGCTCGAAACGAATCTAGGGAGCACAAACATGCATTCTTGGGCTCGGCCGGGTACTATTCCTCGGGTCCGGCACTGTTCATCGGGTCCGGGCGAGACGGTTCGGTGCGATCAAGTCAGCTCGGCTCGGTCGGGCGTGCTTGGCGCGGGCGAGCTGGCTTGGCCCAACCGCCTCGGCTGACCGGCTCGTGTCGGGTGAACAGTACCGGCCGTACTGTTCTTCTTCCCCCAACCGCCAAACGCACGCGCGCAGGGAGCAGAGGAATGGGCGGCGAACGGCGGCGGAGCTACGGAGTTTTGCGACGCAAAACGAGGGTACGGGCGGGTTCACAGGATCGTGAGGAGTCCATTTTGGGTGGTGGCGGGGTCAATGGACTCGGCAATCGCCGCCGGCGAGGTCATCCTTGCCACGACAAAATTTAAAATTGGAGGTGATTGGAAGCTTCTCCGAGCGATTGGGTTGGTCTTTGAGCACCACTAGGATTCAGGTGAGGTCGAGGAAGGGTTGGTTCAAGCCAGGAAAGCTTGGGTTGGGTTAGCCACGGTGGTCGGTTTTGGGGTGAAACGGCTCATGGCGCCGGAGAAGATGGGAGCTAAGGCGGCGAGCAAGGGGTGTTCCTAGGGGCTCGGGGGTGCTACCAACGGAAGGAATTGGAAAGCAATTGGCCGGAGAGAGGACATTGCGCTAGGGCTTCAAATTGGGGACCTTTGCAACTGCCGGAGTTGGGAAGGAAGGGGGAAGCTCAGGGTGGCTGGTGAACTTCAGGGACGCCAATGGGGGCTAATGGGAGGGCTGGGGCGGTTTAAATAGAGAGGAAAGGCGGTTGGCACCGGGAGGGGGTAAGGCGGTCGTAGGACAGGGGGCACTGGCGTGCAGCTGGCCGGGGGCGGATGCCGAGGTGCCTCGGTGTTGCAGAGTAGCTGTCAGAGCTGGCCAGGGGTTTCAGGTCGGCTGTGAGGGAGGCGGTCAACCACTGCAGAGGGGAGGCGCAAGGTGGCCTCGGAGGGGCGTCGGCCGTGAGAGAGGAAGCACTCGAGTGCCTGCGTGGGTAGGGGGATGGTGAGGGTACGGCGTTGCAGCTGGCTGGCAGGTGGGCGGCCACTGGAAAGCGCGAGAGGAGCGACGGCCGAAGAAAAATCGCTGGTGGGGATGATATTTTCGGATTGCACAGTGAACATGGCGGTAACAGTGGAGGGAGGGGATTACTTTGGGATTAGTGCTCCAATTGCTTCAAGATTGGTGCAAATTAGGCTCAAGATTAGGATTATGCAATAGGATTTAGGAATTGGGCTAAGATTCAAATTTTGGCAAAAATTTGCTTCGTTTCAGGCAAGGTCAATGTCAAACACGGTATGTAATTCTACTTGTGAAGCTTAATTTAGGACTTCATACGCTCGAGATTAGCCCGGGCACTCTCGATGGCTACATGGGAGTCTAAACTAAAAAAATATGTCTTTTCTGTATATGCCTTTTCCTTTCACTGATTTGTCTACAAGTATATTACTATATATACATGCCATAAGAACGCTTTGATTACTGCACAGCTCGTTTTCCAGAGAGTCCAGTCCATGACCCCGCCTCGTACAGTCGTACTGCATCCATTAAGTCAGTTTTGCGAGATTAATTTAATAGATGTAAATCTAAGTACACTGTATCTATCTATTATGTACTGAAAATTGATGATAGACTTTTTCTAATTGCTAAAAAAAATATACTAGAAGTACACACAAAAAGCAAAATATATATTTATTAATTTGGTGGGTCGTAATTTTAAAAGGTTAGATTTAATAGTTGACTTAAAGATATAAAAATTTATTTATGATCATGTTCATATTGACTTTTGTTTCTAGCTTTTACTTAGATAAGGTAGGGGGTCACAGGTGTATCACCCACCTCACTCCTATCGCTCCCGTATCATGCAACATCTCTCCCTCACTTTTTGCTGTGTTCAGCCACTCCTTTTAAAAGCCACTTCTTTTAGCCATTACTATTCATTTTTATCTAAAAGTCATAAGTCACAGCCAAAAGATGTTAGCAAAATCCAATACGAACGTCCCTATATCTATACCTATACTAATTAGGCACTCTAAGGAAGATACCACGTTAACCAGAAAGATCTAGCCATTCATCTAGCGCACTAGAGTTATAACAGTTTAGATTAAAAAAATCCATGTCAAATACAATCCACATTAACTGAAATTTGGCATAAATAATAAAGAAAAACTAGCAATTTGATTTTCATACGACTACTGAAGTAACATCCACAAATAATCAAAATTCAGATAAATAATTAAATGAAAGAGAACATGACAAGTACAATTCAAATTAACTAAAATTCAGAATAAAAATAACATAAAATTAGGAATTTTATTTCCATATACTAATTAGGCACATCGAGGAAACTCACACGTTAATCAGAAAAATCTAGCCATCCATCCAGCGGACCTGAATTATAACGGCTCATATTAAAAGAAAGTGTCCATGTAAGCTCCCACATTAACTACAAAGATCTAACCATCCATCTAGTGGACCTGAGTGGTAATGTCTCAGATTAAAGCAAAGAGTTAATGACAAGTACAATCCAAATTAACTAAAATTCAGAATAAACAAAAAAGTAAAATTAGCAATTTAATTTCCATACGACTATTGAAGTAACATCCACAAATAACTAAAATTTGGACTTATAATTAAATGAAAATTAGAAAACTAAAAGAAAGAGGCCACGTCAAGTATAGTTCGAATTAACTAAAATTAAAACTAAAATAAAAAGAAAATTAGGAATTTGATTTCCACATAATTTCCAAAGTAAAATACCTAAAATATTTAAGTTGAATAACTAAATGAAAATAGAAATTGGATTTTTTTATTGGAATTCAGCCTAAAAGTTAAAAAAACAATGCCAAGTAGATCCAAAACATGCAAATTTTGCTGAAAACTAAACAATGATTAAATATTTATTTTGCATGTGAATTCCAAGCCAAATTGCCAAAATATTAAATTTTTTAATAAGATAATAGCACATCAAGCACAATCCAAAAATATATAAATTTTGAATAAAAATAAAAATATAAAATGAGATTTGATATGTATATGAATTCTCAAGTAAAATAAAAAATGTTAAAGTTTCCTGTAAGAACTAATATGACAATTTGGATTAAATATAAAAAGATGATAATATATTTGATATGTACATGAATTCTCATGTAGAATAAAAAATGATAAATCTTCAAGTAAGAACTATATGCAATTAGATTTTTTTTCAGATTTAGAATCAGTGGCGGATCATAGATTGTATCACGTCCCGGGCTGAACTTTAAGTGACTAATATCGTAGTTTTTATATCAGCATCTAACATCGCAATTTTTATACTCATATTATAGTATTCTAAAGTACTTCAAAAATACATAGATGGCATCATAATTCTAGCTCATTACTTCTATGTAAAACATAATAAGTGTCATAATATAGCAATGTAGAAAAGTAGTCGGTAGTATCTAAATAGCAAAAATTTGTTCTCTATCTTAGCCCACCATTTCTTTCATCTCTTCATCAATAGCAGGAGTAGAACAGGATTCAGAACCTACAAAGATAACATAAAAAAGTAATTAATATATGAATTAATACGAATAATATGAAGTTCACATTTGCAATAAGCTAACTTACCATTTGCACGGAATAGTTGTTTCTTATGCGCCCTTATCCCTTGAAAATGCTCTAAAATTTTATCTTCTTTAATACTTGCAAATATGTCTCGCTCAATATAGCATACCATCCTATGATTCATCCACTGATCATTCATCTTATTCTGCAAATCAGTCTTAATAATATTCATAGCTGAAAATGCTCTTTCTACAATTACGGTTGCTACTAGCAAAATGACGATATACCATTGAATAAACAGTGTGCCTATCAGTCTGAACCATCTTCACAGCAAGATTTTCAAAGTCAATACAATTTCTAAATTCTTGATCATCTCTCACATTAGCAATAAATTTGCCAAGTTGGTCCTTAAGGACAACACAATCATATTTGGAGAGCTCAACATCATACATCTTCGCAAGATCAATTAATTTCTGTTCATCAAAGTTGGCAAAGGAATCCCTTGGATCAAGACAAGGAATGCACCTCAATAACATCTTTGTCCTCTTCATATTGTGTTTCTAAATTTTCTAAATCTAATTGTTGTAATGTCCTACACATAGCAAATTATAATAACACAATGTATGATTCACAAATGAAATCAAATAATTCATACTCAAATAATTTCGATTTTCAAATTCACAATTCATTGAGTCAAATACTCAAATAGTCAAATTCATACTAACTCACAGAGATATTAGAGATTGAAATTAGCAATTGCATATTTGCATTCATGATTCATACAATCATACTCAGTTACTCACACTGTCACACAGGGGGCGCCTATAAGAATAAGATCATATGACTACCTGACTACCTTAGAGTGAGCAGCAAGCTAGCCGGGGAGGCGAGGAGGTTTGCCACCGGGGAGCCGAGCACCCCCCATGGCTAGCAGCCCAACACGCCAACCGCGAGACACGAGGGGAGGGGCCGAGGCGCCGAGGCCCGAGGGGACTTGCCATTTGTGCCGGGCGGCGCAGTGACGACCAACAGGAAAGCCGCGAGGCGGTGAGGGAAGGGGGTGAGCCGTTGAGGCCGAGGCCCGAGGGGCCTTGCTGCCTAAGGATGCGCACGAGGGGAGGCCGGAGGACGTCGGTGACTCGGCGATGGCATGACGCCTGAGGATGCGTGACCTGGGCGCCGGCGACCCGCGGCTAGGACCTACGAGAGTGGGAGTCGATTCGCGATTTGCGAAGATGGCCAAATAGGGAAGAGAGGTGGCGCTAGGGTTGAAGGGGGTTGGGACGCTAGGGGAGCTGGAGAGCAAGGGAGGAACCAGGCATATTAGGGAGAGCTGGAAAGGAGCTAGAGACCGTGGGTTGGGCTGGAGCGCCGGAGGAAATGAGGCTGGGCTAGGCTGCGTCCTGCGTAGGAAAGGAAATGGAGAAGGTTGAGACCGGAGGGATGAGGCCTGCGTAGGAAATGGAGAAGGCTGAGAATTAGGAATAACATGGGCTAAACTATAGAATTTATACCCCGAGCTGGGCTAAAATTACCTGAGCTATATACTAGCAATTTTTTCACGCCTCGGGCTGAAGCCCACGCTACCACAGGCCCAATTTAGAATCACACAAATATACCTATTCAAAATAAAAATTAAAATAAGATTACAGATTTAATTTGTATAAATATATGTTAGGAATCAATATTTAGAATAAATATTTCATTGCAGCTTGTAGAATATACTGCAAATAATATTTGGATATTATAAAAATATATATAGGAAACATTTTTCCTACTATTGGGTGTAATTACTCTCTACGCCAGATCTCATAATATAAGCAATATATCACGCAACAGAAGATACATACATAGAGTATGCGAGACCACCTATGTGGCATGTATACTTTTTTAGAGGTGATATATAATTATGTACACATTTTTAAACACACTCATTTTTATGTGCAAAAATGAATGTATTAGCAAAATAGGTTAAGAACTATAGCATCCCTTGCAATTTTTGAACATTCTACTACACGTACGTACTTAAGACTATGATCGATCATCAGAATATGAGGTCCTCCGCTAAAGACAACCGAACGCATTTTTGAAATTTGTGCAGTAATAACTTGTCAGCTAGCTGAGTCATCCGAGTTGATTTATTCCAAGTCAAGTTGTGATAACAACTACTGTACTAAGGATGAAAATGAAAGGAGAAAATCTCTCCTTCTCACTAAAAAAAGGATGAAATCTCCAAGTTTGGTAGAAAGATGTAAATATAGAAATGGAACTAATTACCATTTACTAAGTAACATTCAATTATATACCAAGACAAGATGGTGACGATGACCGGGAAAGGCATCGCCATTGGCGAATATGACGAGACGGAAATGGACATCAAAGTATTAAGAACATCAACATCGATAAAATTCCATAGAACCTGCAAACAACAGCTAAAATAAGGAAGTTGCATCTCCCTTCTCATATCATTTTTATTCACTTTAGTTTTTCCTATGAAGGAAAGAGGACGGCCTCCACACTAGTGACATCGTCACCCAGCTCCAGCTGATTTTGTACGAAACTAAATTTGTAGGCAACCCAGTGAGATACCTCGACAGCCAAGGATGCAAGGGGGAACTCCCCAGGAATCACACATAGAAGTTTGTATCAATGTATTGCTTATGTTTGATAAGAGTTACAAGTGGCCTGCCCCTCCTGTTTTACAAGTGATTTTATTTATAGAGTAGGAGAGGAGATACATAAACTTACAAGATTGCCCCTAGGCCTCACTTGATTCTAAGGGGAATTTCATCCATTACATCAAGTGAGTCCCACCACGTCCGGAACCTGTAAGGCCCCCGGTCTTCAAATTGATGATAGACTTTTTCAAATTGCTAAAAAAATAAATATATTAGAAGTACACACAAAAAGCAAAATATATATTTCTTAATTTGTGGGTCCTAATTTTAAAGGGTTAGATTTGATAGTTGACTTAAAGATATAAGAATTTATCTATAATCATGTTCATATTGACTTTTGCTTCTATCTTTTACTTAGAAACGCCAATACGAATACCTGACCTCTTGAAACGGCTTCTCCACTCCTCTCGCTGCCATCTCGCTTCAGGGATAAGATAGGGGGTTACGGGTGTATCACCCACCCCACTCCTATCGCTCCCGTATCACGCAACATCTCCCCCTCACTTTTTGCTACGCTCGGCTACTCCTTCTAAAAGCCATTTCTTTCAGTCACTACTATTTTATTTTCATCTAAAAATCATAAGCTACAGCCAAAAGATGTTAGCAAAATCCAATACGAACGCCCCCTATATCTATACCTATACTAATTAGGCACTCCGAGGAAGATACCACGTTAACCAGAAAGATCTAACCATTCATCTAGCGGACTAGAGTTATAACAGCTTAATTAAAAAAAATCCATGTCAAATACAATCCACATTAACTGAAATTTGGCATAAATAATAAAGAAAAATTACCAATTTGATTTTTTCATACGACTACCGAAGTAACATCCACAAATAATAAAAATTTAGAATAATAATTAAATGAAAGAGAACATGTCAAGTACAATTCAAATTAACTAAAATTTAGAATAAAAATAACATAAAATTAGGAATTTTATTTCCATATACTAATTGGCACATGGAGGAAGCTCTCACGTTAATCAGAAAGATCTAGCCATCCATCTAGCGGACCTGAATTATAATGGCTCAGATTAAAAGAAAGTATCCATGTAAGCTCCCATATTAACTGCAAAGATTTAACCATCCATCTAGCGGACCTGAGTTATAATGTTAGATTAAAGCAAAGAGTCAATGGAAAGTACAATCCAAATTAACTAAAATTTAGAATAAACAATAAAGTAAAATTAGTAATTTAATTTTCATACAACTACCAAAGTAACATCCACAAATAACTAAAATTTGGAATTATAATTAAATGAAAATTAGAAAACTAAAAGAAAGAGGTCATGTCAAGTATACTTCGAATTAACTAAAATTCGAAATAAAAATAAAAGAAAATTCGGAATTTAATTTCCACATAATTTCCAAAGTAAAATACCTAAAACAATTTAATATCAATAACTAAATGAAAATAGAAGTTGGATTCTTATTGGAATTCAGCCTAAAACTTAAAAAAAAAAGCCAAGTACAATCCAAAACAAGCAAATTCGGCTGAAAACTAAACAATGATTAAATATTTATTTTGCATGTGAATTCCAAGCCAAATTTCCAAAATATCAATTTTTTGAATAAGATAACAGCACAACAAGCACAATCCAAAAATATATAAATTTGGAATAAGAATAAAAATATAAAAAGAGATTTGATATGTATATGAATTCTCAAGTAAAATAAAAAATGTTAAAGTTTCCTGTAAGAACTAATATGAAAATTTGGATTAAATATAAAACCATGATAATATATTTGATATGTACATGAATTCTCATGTAGAATAAAAAATGATGAATCTTCAAGTAAGAACTATATGCAATTAGATTTTTTTTTTCAGATTTAGAATCAGTGGCGGATCAAGGATTGTATCACGTCCCGGGCTGAACTTTAAGTGACTAATATCGTAGTTTTTATATCAACATCTAACATCACAGTTTTTATACTCATATTATAGTATTCTAAAGTACTTCAAAAATACATGAATGGCATCATAACTCTAGCTCATTACTTCTATGTAAAACATAATAAGTGTCATAATATAGCAATGTAGCAAAGTAGTCGGTAGAGATACAATTTAAATATCTAAATAGCAAAGATTTGTTCTCTATCTTAGCCCACCATTTCTTTCATATCTTCATCAATAGCAGGAGTAGAACAAGATCTAGAACCTACAAAGATAACATAAAAAAGTAATTAATATATGAATTAATACAAAATAATATGAAGTTCACATTTGCCCCTATTTAGAATCACACAAATATACCTATTCAGAATAAAAATTAAAATAAGATTACAAATTCAATTTGTATAAATATATGTTAGGAATCATTATTTAGATTAAATATTCCATTGCAGCTTGTAGAATATACTGTGAATAATATTTGGATATTATAAAAATATATATAGGAAATATTTTCCCTACTATTGGGTGTAATTACTCCCTACGCCAAATCTCTTAATATAGGCAGTATATCGCGCAACAGAAGATATATACATAGAGTATACGAGACCACCTAGGTGGCATGTATACTTTTCTAGAGGTGATATGTAATTATGTACACATTTTTAAACACACTCATTTTTATGTGCAAAAATGAATGTATTAGGAAAATAGGCTAAGAACTATGGCATCCCTCGCAATTTTTGAACATTCTACTACACGTACGTACTTAAGACTATGATCGATCATCAGAATATGAGGTCCTCCGCTAAAGACAACCGAACGCATTTTTGAAATTTGTGCAGCAATAACTTGTCAGCTAGCTGAGTCATCTGAGTTGATTTATTCCAAGTCCAGTCGTGATAACAACTACTGTATGAAGGATGAAAATGAGAGGAGAAAATCTCCCCTTCTCACAAAAAAAGGATAAAATCTCCAAGTTTGATAGAAAGAATATAGAAATGGAACTAATTACCATTTACTAAGTAACATTCAATTATATACCAAGACAAACTAAAAGAACAAAGGGAAATGTCGGGGCTAATACCCAAAAAAAGATGGTGACGATGGCCGGGAAAGGCATCGCCATTGGCGAATATGACGAGACGGAAATGGACATCAAAGTATTAAGAACATCAACATCGATAAAATTCCATGGAACTTGCAAACAACAGCTAAAATAAGGAAATTGCATCTCCCTTCTCATATCATTTTTATCCACTTTAGTTTTTCCTATGAAGGAAAGAGGACGGCCTCCACACTAGTGACATAGTCACCCAGCTCCAGCTGATTTTATACGAAACTAAATTTGTAGGCAACCCAGTCAGATACCTCGACAGCCAAGGATGCAAGGGGGAACTCCCCAGGAATCACACATAGAAGTTCGTATCAATGTATTGCTTATGTTTGATAAGAGTTACAAGTGGCCTGCCCCTCCTGTTTTACAAGTGATTCTATTTATAGAGTAGGAGAGGAGATACATAAACTTACAAGATTGCCCCTAGGCCTCACTTAATTCTAAGGGGAATTTCATCCATTACATTAAGTGAGTTCCGCCACGTCCGGAACCCGTAAGGCCCCCGGTCTTCCGTTCATATGGGAGCCATTCGTGGATCTATGTGTGCCTACCCCGAATCCGGTCTGAGGTAGACCCCCAACGGACTTCCACTTGTCGAGGTCGACCACCGGGAGCCATCCGAGGTTCTATGTGTGCCTACCCCGGACTGGATCCAGGGTAGACCCAAATGAACTTCTACTTGCTAAGGTCTGAGGTTCGGTGTGTGCCTACCATAGACTAGGTTCAAGGTAGACCTCCTAATGGACTTCTACTTACCGAGGTCAACCACACGGGAGCCATCCAAGGTTACTGGGTTCGGGCTTGGCCCCCCAATGGACTTCTACTCGCTAAGGTCGACTACCGCGCTGCTCCCTTCCTGTCGCCCGCTCCCTACCTTCGTGTTCGTTGTGCCACCACCCGCTTACCCGTGACACCTCTCTGCTCGCCCGCGCTACCACACGCTCACCTTGCACCACGCGCCGCCTCACGCATGATTGTCGTCACATTATGGCACCACGTTCGTGTCCGCCGGTCGTCACTCGCCTCTAGCCTGCACCTCCGCCCGCTCACCACTCGAAGGCCAAAGCCGTTCCCCCACATAGACAGCCACAAGATGAAAAATAGAACAAATGTTAGAATTTTGTTTATATCTTTACCTCTTTGGACGTGAGGAGGGCTGAGGTGAAAAGAAAAATGGGTCTAATATATTACATGAGCTGTACGCGAGATACAGGGAGTACGGGTTGAATTTATTTGCAGGCATAAAATGTAGTTTTAACACAACTAATAATATCTAATATACCTATTATATACCTGATATTTTATAAAAAAATTTGGGTGTTCGGCTGAACACCCATACCCTATGGCAGATCCGCCAATGTTTTTAACTATAGGACCCACATGTCACAGCAATATCCGCTAAAAATGAGGGCAAAGCTAGGATTTGATCTCAAGACCTAGACAGAGCGGCAGCTGCATTTACTAGGAAAAAATGTATCAATTTGAAATTTTCACTGGAGAACAACGATATATCCGATAAGCACTGGTTATCGGAATTTTTTGGTGAGTTTTCATCCGAAAGTTTCATATAAAATTCGAATTTCAAATTTTAAAAGTAGAGATAAAAATGGTTTTCAACCACAAACCTTCGTTAGAGTGGAGCTATCCCATCCTTGCAAGATGACCTTTTCCATCTTTTTAACTGTAGGACCCACATGTCACAGCAATATCCGCTAAAGATGAGGGCAAAGCTGGATTTGATCCCAGTAGCGTGGGGACCCTCCCCTAATAAAATCTAAGCAAAATTCAGACCAAGAAAATTAAATGATCCGCAGTGCGCCTAGAGCGACAGCTGCATTTACTAGGGAAAAATGTGTGGTTTGAAATTTTCACTGGAGGTCAACAATATACCGATAAGCACTGGTTACCGGAATTTCCGTTATATTTACCGGCATTTCAATTCAAACTCTCTTTTGACCGATTCAAATTTTTACCGGGACCAGCGGTAACGCTGAAATTTCGGCGATAAGTTTTTCCCTGCCATTTACTCGACGACGAATTCCGCAAAGTGGACGGAAATTTGTGGATAAGCTCAGCGGTGTCGCCATCAGTACATTATTATAGTTCCTTGGTAGCTTCTTCTTCCTTCCAGCAAGTACCCTTGGTAGCTGCTTCTTCATTCCAGCAAGTACCCTTACCCTGCATATCTAAACTGAAGATTGGCGTAACCATCCTTTGGCCGACGAACTTAGCATCACATATTTCCTAAGTAGCATCTGTGATTCTTCAAGAGCGAGGCCCGACATCGCATACGGTAAGAGACCGGCCTGTATATGTTATTTTTTACTCTCTCTCTCTCTCTCTCTCTAGAGACCAAAAAAATTGCACTACATAGGTGGTTATCGGTTCAATCATTTTTTTCCGTCTACAGAAAGAATAGATTATATATATTTACCTAGCTACGTGTTTATTTGCATGGCGCATGGTCGTGCTAGAGTAAATCTGGAACTGAAAGGTAAGTATAGTCGTTAAAAGTTCTTGAAGTTGTATTCTGATTTCTGAATGGTGTGAAAAGAAGTTCTCCCTGTTAGATTGGCCTTAGGACCTTCTAGGTCTAGATCTGAGGGGTTCTAGATTGGATTCGAGAGAGAAGGGGAGAGGGAGAGAGGATTAGGGTTAGAGGTACCGATCGTCCGTCGCGTTGGATGAAGAGCCGGCCATCGCTGGTTCGTCGGTGAGGTCTGCGCACGGGCAGCGACGGTCGGGGAAGAAGGAGCAGCGTCTCCCTGGCGGCGACGTCTCCCTGGCGGCGGCGATCGGTGGCGGTGGTCATTCCCGTCGCTGGAGCGCCCCCTTTCAGATCGGGTCTAGGGTTTGTCGGTAGGGATGGTGGCGGCACGGCCAACCTTGGTCTTTGTGCCGCCCTGGCCCCCACCTCTATTTATTGTGGCGCTGGCGACATGGGCCCACCAGCCATTAGGGCTGGGCGCCCCCGATCAGGGCGCGTACAAGGGGCCCATTTGGCCGTTGGGCCAAATGGTTGAGATCATTCTAACATTCTCCCCCTTGATCTCAATCTATGCTTTAACTTTAATTACTTTTGACTTTACTCATTCCATCACAGATTAGTGCATAGAACATGTCTCATCGTCACGGTCAATCGCCGATAGATTTAACAGCTACAATACACCTCTCTGTTCTGAAATAGTTAATTTAATATTTTGGGCCATCTTTTAGTCCAGGAATCATAGGCTTTCCCTTAAACCCATGCCGGCTACATGTTCTCTGAACACGTTGGGTGGTAAGCCTTTAGTAAGCGGATCCGCTAACATCTTTACGGTACTTATATGCTCAAGACTTATAATTTGATCCCGAACTTTATCTTTCACAACATAGTACTTTATGTCTGTGTTTGGCAGCACCACTTGACTTATTGTTGTGGGCATACATTACTGCGGGTTCATTATCGCAGTACAACTTAAGTGGTCTATTGATGTCGTCAACCACTTTTAAACCGGGTATGAACTTCTTTAGCCAGTTCACCTGCCCCGTAGCCTCATAACATGCTACAAACTCGGCATACATTGTGGACGATGTAGTGACGGTTTGCTTTGAGCTTTTCCACGATATAGCTCCTCCAGCGAGAGTGAACACATATCCGGATGTTGACTTTCTATCATCTCCCGCATAGTCAGAATCTGTATACCCCACTATATGGAGTGAATCTGATCTTCTGTATGTCATCATGAGGCCTTTTGTTCCTTGCAAATAACGCAATACTTTATTTACCAATTTCCAATGTTCTATTCCAGGATTGCTCTGGAATCTGCTAAGTAACCCGGTAACAAACGCTAAGTCAGGGCGTGTACACACTTGAGCATACTGCAAGCTTCCGACAGCTGAAACATATGGAACCGATTTCATTTGTTCGAGCTCGTACTGGTTCCTGGAGCATTGAAAATCCCCGTATCTGTCGCCCTTGACTATAGGTGCAGGTGAAGGACTACATTTATGCATACCAAATTTCTTTAAGACTTTCTCTATGTATGTCTTTTGTGATAGTCCCAATGTCCCTTTGTTTCTATCCCGGTGAATTTCGATCCCTAGAACGAACGAAGCTTCACCAAGATCTTTCATATCAAAGTTTGAGGACAAAAACTTCTTTGTCTCCAGTAGCAGACTGACATCACTACTAGCCAGTAGGATATCATCCACATACAGGATTAGGAAGATAAACTTTCCATCTTTAAACTTTGCATAAACACAGTTGTCCTCTACATTCTCTTTAAACCCAAATTTTCTTATTGTACTGTCAAACTTCAAGTACCACTGTCTTGAAGCTTGCTTTAACCCATAAATCGATTTCTTTAGGCGGCATCCCATTCTTTCATTTCCTTCCACGACAAAACCTTTCGGTTGTGCCATGTAAACATTTTCCTCCAAATCCCCATTAAGAAATGTCGTCTTTACATCCATCTGATGTAACTCTAAATCATAATGTGCTACTAATGCCATTATGATTCTGAAGGAGTCTTTACATGAGACTGGAGAAAAGGTCTCATTGTAATCAATCCCTTCTCTTTGCGTAAAGCCTTTTGCCACAAGTCGCGCTTTGTATCTTTCTACATTCCCTTGGGAGTCAAGCTTTGTCTTGTAGACCCATTTACAGCCTACTGTTTTGGCTCCTTTAGGAATAATTTCCAAGTCCCAGACTTTATTAGCCTTCATGGACCTCATTTCCTCTTTCATGGCCTCAAGCCATTTTGACGAATTTTCGCTTCTCATGGCTTCTTCAAATGAGGTGGGATCATCCTCCATTTGAAATTCCTCTGTATGATAAATCTGATAATCATCAGAAATAGCTGATCTTCTTACTCTTTGAGACCTCCTCGGGGCCTCCTCATTTGGCACATCTTCTGTTTGAGGCTGTTGTTGCTCCCCCTCATATGTGGCAATGGGTTCTATAGGATCCTGAAGAACAGGTTCCTCATTCTCATTCATTGTTGCCACAGGAGGAACAATAACAGGTGCTGGCACCACAGTGTCTTGCACCGTCGGTGCAGCGACAGCAGGTAGTGTGAAGAATGGCTCTTGAATCATCGGAGTGGGCGCATACGCCCGCTTCTCTTCAAGGTCAATCTCTCGAGCTACCATGCTTCCCCTCATCATTTCATCCTCTAAGAAGACAGCGTGTCTCGTTTCTACAAACTTTGTATATCTGTCTGGACAGTAGAAACGAAAACCTTTTGACTTTTCAGGGTAGCCAATGAAATGGCAACTTACTGTTTTGGGATCAAGCTTCCCAAGGTTTGGGTTAAATACTTTCGCCTCAGCAGGACTCCCCCACACACGTAAGTGGTTTAGTGAGGGAACTCTTCCTGTCCACAACTCGTACGGTGTTTTGGGCACCGACTTACTAGGCACTCTGTTGAGAATATGAATGGCGGTTTTCAACGCCTCCATCCATAAACTCAATGGCAGTGTGGAATAGCTCATCATGCTTCGCACCATATCCATCAGGGTACGATTGCGTCTTTCAGCTACTCCATTTTGCTGAGGTTCGCCCGGTGTAGAATACTGGGCCACTATGCCATTTTCCTGTAAAAACCTTGCAAAAGGTCCAGGAACTTGTCCATATGGGGTATGTCGACCGTAGTACTCCCCCCACGATCAGATCGGACTATCTTAATCTTTAAATCGTGTTGGTTTTCAACTTCGGCCTTAAATATCTTGAATTTATCCAAGGCTTCATTTCTTTCTTTGATTGGATGAATGTATCCAAAACGGGAGTAATCATCCGTGAATGTTATGAACGAGTCATAACCACCCACACTTTTCATAGGAAAAGGACCACAAATGTATGTGTGAATAATTTGTAGAACTCCTGTGCTTCTTTTGGCGTCTTTCTTAATTTTCTTTACATATTTTCCTTTAATGCATTCTCTGCATTGTTCTAAGTCTGAGAACTCTAATAAAGGAAGAATTTCATTCTTAACTAGTCTTTCTATTCTCCCTCTCGAAATATGGCCTAAACGACAGTGCCATAATTTCGACGATGCATTATGAGTTCTCTTTCGTTTTCTATTCTCATTCACAGGCGAGGATATACGCTCATTCACATCACATACGGAATTCACATTTTCACGAAGTGACAATAAATAAAGCTCGTCTTGTTTGATGGCAAGATCAATACATTTATCATTAAAGATTATTTCACATTTGCCATTTCCAAAATGACAATCATAACCATCTGTGGGACACGGTGTGGTGACTACCCAGTCCACCTCAGCCAAGATGAAGGCCAGATCAATCTTTTTCTTCCATTCACTGTAGTTGTCTCCTTTGAGAACCAGGATATCTCTGATGTAGCCCATCAAAGAGTATCCTCCTGAAAACACAATTCATATACAGTGAGAACATTTAAACATAATAACAACAACTGCATGCCTTGGTTTCAATGTTGGTTAAAATTAAAACATACAGTTGTTTACACATTAAATCTACATCACCGTTGGGCAGAAATAGAAATAATGCATAAAACCATCAATTAAAATTATAATACTGTTAACAGCAAAATTATATGCCTTATTTCCAACGTTGGTCAAAATACGAAATACAATTTTATCTATACATTAAATCTACATCACCGTTGGGCAGAAATAGAAATAATGCATAAAATATCAATTAAAATTATAATACTGTCATTATCAACGTTGGTCAGAAAATAACAATATCATAATTCACAACAATTCTCAAAAATTAAATTCTCCCGTTGGTTCGAATTTAATTTAAAGAGTAAGCAATATTAACTTTTGCAGCGGAAACATAAAATTATTCTAAAATAATTCATACTCAGAAGCATTATTACTGTACTCATCTAATCTCTGGAAAAATTAACACGTTTGGTGCAAAATTTACAGAGATTTTAAATCAAATTTCATTCAAATTCACTCAAAATTGAATCTGAAAAACAATAAAATTCATTTTTCGGGGTTTAATGTGCAAAATGCCATTTCGGCCTGCTCCTGCACGGCCAAGGCCCACGGCGGCCTGTTGAGCCAGCGCCGCACGCGCGGCCCATGCGGTCTCAGCCGTCGGATTCGCATCCAACGGCTGCAAACCCGCGCAGCCGCGGCCTTCGGCGGCCCGCTCCGCGTCGCGCGATCCATCGCCGTCAAAATCACATCCGACGGTTCCCGTTCCTCACGGCCGAGCGCGCGCGGCCGCAACCTGGGCCTGGGCCGCGAAAGCTATTGCCCGCCTAGGCCAAAAGAAGCCCGAGGGTCCACGGCGCGATCTCAGACGTCCAGCGCCATCCGACGGCTGCGAGCGAATATCGCCCAAACAAAACTGCCGCGGCGGACGCCCCCCGAAACCCTAGCTCATTCCTCCTCTCTTCTCTCCCGACTCGTGCCCGAGTGGAACGAAGCGGCGGCGGCGACCTCGTCCAGCCGCCGGAGAAGGAGGAGATGGCGCCGCCGCGGGCCCTCTCGCCGGCTCCGTGTCGGCGCCCCTTTGCACGCGCCCGGCGCGCTCGGATGTGGTCCCGTGGTCGACGGTGGCCCGCACGAGGAGCGCCGGCGAGCCCACGGCTCGGCCGGTCTTCCCGCACGCCAGCGACGACGGCCCGGCGACGACGGCCAGGTAAGTCCCGGCCTTTTTCAGATCTAGGGTTAGGGTTTGGCTTCGTTCTTTTCTTTTCTTTTCCGCACGCCGGTCAACCGACGGCGGTCTTTATCTTTCCCCATCTAGATCTACGCCTAGATCCGCTCTGATACCATTGTTAGATTGACCTTAGGACCTTCTAGGTCTAGATCTGAGGGGTTCTAGATTGGATTCGAGAGAGAAGGGGAGAGGGAGAGAGGATTAGGGTTAGAGGTACCGACCGTCCATCGCGTTGGATGAAGAGCCGGCCATCGCTGGTTCGTCGGTGAGGTCTGCGCACGGGCAGCGACGGTCGGGGAAGAAGGAGCGGCGTCTCCCTGGCGGCGACGTCTCCCTGGCGGCGGCGATCGGTGGCGGTGGTCGTTCCCGTCGCTGGAGCGCCCCCTTTCAGATCGGGTCTAGGGTTTGTCGGTAGGGATGGTGGCGGCACGGCCAACCTTGGTCTTTGTGCCGCCCCGGCCCCCACCTCTATTTATTGTGGCGCTGGCGACAGGGGCCCACCAGCCATTAGGGCTGGGCGCCCCTGATCAGGGCGCGTACAAGGGGCCCATTTGGCCGTTGGGCCAAATGGTTGAGATCATTCTAACACTCCCAGCTGGTGATTTTGTAATCAATCTGGAATTGATTGTAGTTGCGGAAATGCGGAGCAAGAACGAAATCTTATGTACTGCTCTTTTTTGTTCGCTTCTGTACAGCGTATGGAGCCAGATTACGCGCATATGTCTCTGCTACATTTCATATCTGCGATCGGTGGTTTTCTCAATTTCCAACTGGAGCCATTAATAAAGGCCCATTACGGGCACCAACTATTCACTAGTATAATTCCGCTTGTTATGTGGTTCATGAATACTCTCGTATACGATTTGCTGGGTCTGCCAAAGTTCTGGAGCGGATTTTCTGGCCTTACATGCCCTAACATCAGGATCTACATCGACACGGCTGTTGTCGTGTTGTTATCTTATGTGTCACTGCTCCTAATCAACTTGACGTACATCAGCCTCGTTGTTTTTCCCGCCATCGCGCTTGCCTTGATTGTTGCTCTGTGCATCGAGCTCCATTGTCAGAGTAGATCGCAGGGAGATCACAATGGAGAGGCAAATTCAGGTTGTACTAGTAGCACCGGCATTGACAAAGACGAAAAGGCAATAAAGAAAGCTGGGGAGCTCGAGGCAATATCAGCAGTTCCCTACTGGGTGCTATGCGTGATGGGACAGTTTCACCATGCAGCTGACAAATATGCCGTCTCCCAGTTCCTTCTCTTCCTCAGCTCCACGATGGGGGCGCTGACGCTGATGCTGAGGAGGCTGCCTGCTGGCATCGCTCCCGGCATTGCACCGGCGTCGGAGTTGCTCCACAAGACCTCGCTCATATTGCTGCTGGTGACGGTGCACACCGTGGCCGCGGAGTCGCTGGGCAAGGACGTGGTTCTTTTCTGCATGCCGGAGGTTATTCCTGTGCTCCTGTGGTTCAGCGTTCACCTCGACCATGGGGTCCGTGGAAGCTCTATCATCAGCGTCGACAGGATCAAATCGTGCAAAAATTGGCTCATTGTTCTCAGTGCTGTTGTAGCAGCTGTTTTCGCGTACCTAGGGGCCTCCATGGGTGAGTCTGGGCTGTCCAGGTGCACGAGGACTTTGGTGTCTGGTGGCGTTTCGGGGCTTCTAATATACTATGTTGTGTTCATGCTACGTCAGTGGCCGGGACAAGCTGGGATGGCCACTCCCTCTTTGGAGGAGGCTATCCAGCTACTCAGGTTGTGGGCAAAGGTTTTGCTGATAGCAGCAGCTGCGTTGATGGTACTTACATCGTTCGCTGCGGCCCGGCTAGGTCTGCCTGAACCAACAGTTGCTGCACTGGCCAAATTATTCAGCGAGTACTCTGTGTGACTGTGTGACACCCATCATTTGTGGTGCTTTATTATTTAGCTGTGATAGACAGGCGGCTTAAATAACTAATTAATTTGGCGTTGTTGTAATGGAGTGTGTTGAAAAATTATGTCCAGAGTTACTTGTATTACCAATGGAGTAGTTCAGACTTTCAGACTAGGAGTGCAAGGTTTGCGATCAATCTTTCTGTTTCACGCCAGGAAGAATTATCGAATTGATGATGAAATGAAACTTGTTCTTTGTGCAATTATGCTCTTGAGGCCATCCTGCTGAAAGGCTGGAGTGAGCATCACTTGTTTACTTGATGGAAGTACAGAACATGGGAAGCTCGCCTATCTTAAGGGCGTCCGTAAGTTGCACGCTCCAAATAAATCGAAATAAATTCAAGAAAAATCCCATTAAAACATCAGTCGAGAAAGAAATTTCGATTCGAAATATTTCAATTCAGAAAAAACTTCGGTCCAAAAAATGAAAAAAAGAATCAATTCAGAAACAAAAATCGATTCGAAAAATAAATAAATAAATAAAGGCTTACCCTAATGCAGATGGTGGTGGCATTCTCCCTCCTCTTCGACGTAGAGGGTGGCGCGGCGGTGTTCTCCCTCCTCTCCGGCGCAGATCGACGACGACGGTCTCTTACGTCGACGGCGGAATCGCGCGGCTTCGACCTTGCCCCAAGTCACGAACGCTAGCTGTCCTCTCACCCCACATGCGCGATCTGATGGCTCTGATTGGCTCCTGCTTCAAATCAACGGTGGATTTCACTGGCCGTGAGATGGGCAAGTCAAGGCCGCCCGTAAATTAAGAATTCGGTTCATATAGTGAAACTTTTACTAACTCTGGCTGGCACGTACCGCGCAGGGGTCCGTCCTACTGATTTGAGTGACTACCTCTACTGTCAGTGATAACTTGTAACAAAATTTGAAAGGAAATATGTTTGTACTATTTAGCTGTCTTCACAGTAAAATGAGATTATAAACACAGGGTAACGCAGAGAAACAAATTTGAAAGGAAATTTGTTTGTACTATTAGTTCCGGTTATCAAATTGTCTTCATCGGTGCACTTTGCAGCAAGCTTAGGGAGAACCATAGTTTTCAGTACGACCGCAGCAGAGAGGATACCTCGCGAAATGGTGCTGAAAGTGCTGAGAAGCTGATCAAAATGGCAATCATGCCTTATTGTTTGCTGTTTTCCTTCGTAATATTGACTCCATACAACGGACAACACGACTGCATTTTTACTCGCATTTCCTTCTGTTTCTTCAGTTCGGTGCTAGGTGCACTAGCAATGATGACAGCCACACCACCTGTTGGAGTCAGTCCAGGTGTAGTACAGGTGCTGCCGGTGCTGCACAAGGCCTGTACTGTAATGCTACTGATAACAATTCACACAATGGCCGCAGAATGGCTACGAGAGGACATCATATTGGTCTGCATGCCTGAGCTTATTGCAGTGCTGGTATGGTTCACTATTCGTTTTGACCATGCTGGTCATGCAGTAAGCGTCCACAGTGTCACGTCGCGAAAATCAGGAGTCGCAGCTATTCTGGCATACCTGACCTCCATGTATGGAAATTGTCGGGGGATTTGATCAGGGTGAACTTGAAACTTTAAGATCACGTAGGCAAATACAAGTAAACAAAGATAGATCTTTGGCGACGCAATACGTCTGCATCCTTTTTGGTTTTCTTATATAGAGAAGTAACATATAAGACTCCGTAATCAACACGGCTTCCCACATTGAGAGTTCTAATGGACACACTTAGACTTTCCTTTACAACCGCTATGAATCCTATGCGGACTCTGAATTCTGAACTTTTATGACTACGACTGCTATAGTACATTTACGACTATGACTGCTACAGTACCCTTCTCTAACTGCTACTTAACTTACGACTACTATAGTACTCAAACATACACACTGGTCATAAAGATTGTTGTGGTCGTAGACATACTCTGGTCATGGACTCGACTATATCTAAAGATAACTAGATTAACTCTATCAATCTTCTCCTTAAGTTTGTTGTCTTATATCAATGTTCCGCACACCAATTTTCTCTCTTAGCTCCATGAACTTCAATCTTCCAAACGACTTAGTCAGGATGTCAGCGAGATGGTCATTCGTGCAAATATGCTGTGCCACAGTCTTCCCTGATTCCACACATTCTCTAATGTAATGGAAATGGGTATCGATGTGTTTGCTTCTCGCATGGTAGACTGGATTTTTGCTCAACACAATTGCAGACTGATTGTTAATCTACACAATTACCTTCCTAACCTTCGTCTCTAGCATATCAGCCAATAATCATTCCAGCCATACCCCTTGGCATGCTGCTGCACAAGCTGCAATGTACTCTACTTCACACGAGGATAAATCGACTACCTTCTGTTTTTGCGAACACCAAATGTTCAACCCAAGGAAAAATACCATGCCCGAAGTGCTCTTCTAATCATCAGTATCACCAGCTAGGTCACTATCAGAGTAACCGACCAGCTTCAAACCTTCTTCCTTCTTCTCATAGACACACTTGTATCCTAGAGTTCCACTCACATACCTCAATATGTGTTTTATAGCAACCATATGCTCCGTAATTGGCTTCTCCATATACCTGCTCACCATACTGATCGAGAATGTTAAGTCTGGTCATGTATATAGCAAATATCTTAAGCTTCCGACTATGCTTCAGTACAGGGTCTTGTCCACAGGAGGGTTTGTGCTGTCCTTGGTCAACATCAGGTGTGGTTCTATCGAAACTTGTGTTGAATTATAATCCTTCATGCCGCATTTATCCAACACTTTTGTTGCATATGTGGACTGGCTAAGAGTAATCTTCCTGGAGCTTTGACGAACTTCAATGCCCAAGTAATAGCTGAGTAACTCGAGGTCACTCATACTAAACAATTCCTTTATCTAGCTTTTGAAGTTGTTGATGATAGCACTAGCGGTCCCGATCTTTCGATGAAAGTGGTAGACTCGATTGGGGAAGGAGATGGCGTTGATGACCCGACTACAACCATCCAAGGATGTTGCGCCTTAGCGATCGATACACCAACTCCAGAGGTTGTTCGTGACCTTGTCGGCGCACAATAAACCTAACCACGAGGGTATTTGTTCCTGCAAGCAATCGAGAACAGGCAAGAACAAGATGAACAGTAACTCAATTGCAAATAAACGATGTAGGTTTCAATCAAAAACAGAAAAACGGTGGGGTTCCGAAGATAAGTATTCGGGCGGTCTAGCCGACACGCGCGAGTACAAGGCAAAGTAGCAAAAGCTAACTTAGTCTATCAAAACCCCAAACCCTAGAAGAGGGTGCGACTGTCTATTTAAGAGACACGGAAGGTGAAGGGTTGGCCAAAACACATGGAAGCCGAATAGGACTCAAATTATAAGGCCCAAGGCCCACTTTGACTCGGATTGGAAAAGTGATGTGACTTGTTTGGCAATTTCTGACCGGCTCGTATGGAATTTGGAGGTGATACTAGATCCATCTGAAAGTAGACTTCAAGAGCTTTCCAACGAGTACTCACAGGCCCCGAGAAACCTTCTGGATCAAAAGTTATGGCCGTTTGAAGGAGATGCTGTTGGGAATGCCGAATCCGAGTCAAACTCGCGAACATGACTTGGGTTGCGCTTGACGGTTTCACTTCTATACTTGAGCTCACATGGTTCTTCCCCATGGTTCCTAAGGACGATTAAATCATCACAAGAATTAAGTAGTATTCCATTTTTTGAAACATTTGTATGCAAACTTAGGAACGCATTCACCTGATGGTTAAGTTGATGTGCTCGCGCTCTAGTCATCGATCCTTGTATCATAGTTTCAGTTTGTTGAGCTTGTTGTGGAGTCGACATAGTTGTATCTATGGAAAGGATGTCCTCATCATCCTCCCCTTCTTGCATTTGAGTCGTCCGCGACTCAAGCTCATCTTCTTCTCCCAAGTATGGCTTCAAATTTGTAATGTTAAAGGTGGGACTAACCCCAAAATCTGTAGGTATCTCAAGCTTATATGCATTATCATTAATCTTTTCCAACACTTTGAAAGGACCATCAGCTCTAGGCATCAACTTAGACCTTCTCAATTCAGGAAATCTATCTTTTCTCAAATGCAACCAAACTAAATCACCCGGTTGAAAAGTTAAATGCTTCCGTCCTTTACTACCAGCAAATTTATATTTAGCATTCATGCGTTCAATATTTTCTTTGGTTGTCTCATGCATTTTCAACATCAAATCAGCACGTTGTTTAGCATCAAAATTTAACTTCTCCGAAGATGGAAGTGGTAGCAAATCAATAGGAGCACGAGGCACTAAACCATATACAATCTCAAAAGGGCACAACTTTGTAGTAGAATGCAGCGAACGATTATAAGCAAACTCAATATGAGGCAAGCATTCTTCCCACATTTTGATGTTCTTTTTCCAAACAGCCCTAAGCATGGTAGATAAAGTTCTATTCACAACTTCAGTTTGCCCATCAGTTTGGGGATGACAAGTAGTAGAAAATAACAGCTTAGTTCCCAATTTAGCCCATAAAGTTCTCCAAAAATAGCTAAGGAATTTAGTGTCACGATCGAAAACTATTGTATTTGGCATACCATGCAAGCGAACAACTTCACGAAAGAACAAATTAGCAATGTTGGTAGCATCGTCACTTTTATGACATGGTATGAAATGTGCCATCTTAGAAAATCTATCAACGACAACAAATATGCTATCCCTCCCCTTCTTTGTCCTAGGTAGTACTAAAACAAAGTCCATAGAAATATATTCCCAAGGCACACTAGGAACAGGTAGAGGCATATACAAACCATGAGGATTAAGTCGTGACTTAGCCTTTTGACATATAGTGCAGCGAGCAACGAAATGTTCCACATCACGTCTCATCTTTGGCCAAAAGAAATGACCAGCAAGTATGTCTTTCGTCTTCTTCACTCCAAAATGTCCCATCAGCCCACCTCCATGCGCTTCCTGCAACAACAACAAACGAACGGAGCTAGCTGGAATGCATAGCTTGTTAGCTCTAAACACAAATCCATCATTTAGGACAAATTTATTCCACGTTTTTCCCTCTTTACAATTCAGCAACACATCTTTAAAATCATCATCATGGACATAATGCTCTTTAATTGTTTCTAATCCAAAAATTTTGATGTCAAGCTATGAGAGCATGGTATATCTTGCAGATAATGCATCAGCAATAACATTCTCATTTCCCTTTTTGTGTTTTATGACATAAGGAAAAGACTATATGAATTCAACCCACTTTGCATGCCTACGGTTCAATTTTTCTTGACTTCTAATATGCTTTAATGACTCGTGATCAGAATGAATGACAAATTCATGTCTCAAAAGTTCGAACTAGAGCATATAATTCCTTATCATAAGTAGAATAGTTCAAACTAGGCCTACTCAATTTTTCACTAAAGTATGTCACAGATTTACCTTCTTGCAACAGCACACCACCCAATCCAATCCCACTAGCATCACATTCTAGCTCAAAAGTCTTACTAAAATCTGAAAGTTAGAGTAATGGTGCATGTGTTAACTTATCTTTCAATGTGTTGAAGGCGTCTTCCTGTGCATTTCTCCAAGTAAACGGCACTCCCTTTTTAGTGAGCTCATTCAATGGCACAGCGATGGTGCTGAAACCCTTCACAAAACGTTGGTAGAATCCAGCAAGTCCTAGAAAACTTCGCACCTACGTGACCGTTTTAGGAGTCGGCCAACTCTGTATTGCCTCAACCCTGGCTTGATCAACTTCAATCGCCTGTGGAGTAACAAAATAGCCAAGAAAAGAGACTCGATCCGTGCAAAATGTGCACTTCTCAAGGTTACCAAATAAACGTGCATTATGTAAAGTATAAAAAACAGCACGTAAATGGCAAAGGTGTTCCTCTAGTGATCTTCTATATATCAATATATCATCAAAATAGACCACCACAAATTTACCAATGAAAGCACGCAAAACCTCGTTCATTAATCTCATGAATGTGCTAGGTGCATTAGTTAAACCAAACGGCATCACTAACCACTCATACAAACCGAACTTAGTTTTAAATGCTATTTTCCATTCATCTCCCAACTTCATGCGAATTTGGTGGTACCCACTACACAAATCAACTTTAGAGAAGACTATAGAGCCACTTAATTCATCAAGCATATCATCTAACCTAGGAATAGGGTGACGATATCTAATGGTAATGTTATTGATCGCTCTACAGTCCACACACATACGCCATGATCCATCTTTCTTAGGCACTAAAATTACCGTAACAGCACAAGGACTAAGAGACTCACGTACATACCCTTTATCAAGCAATTCTTGAACTTGACGTTGAATCTCCTTAGTTTCTTCCGGATCGGTCCTGTATGGCACACGATTGGGCAAAGATGCCTCGGGAATCAGATCAATCTGGTGCTCAATCCCTCGCACTGGTGGTAGCCCTGGTGGCACGTCCTTTGGAAAGACATCCATGTACTCCTGCAAAAGATTAGTGACAGCAGGAGGCACAGAAGAAGATACATCCTCGAATGAAAATAAAGCTTGTTTGCAAAGTAAAGCATAGCAAACAGAAGTACTAGCATCCAGCTCATTCACATCAGATTTAGTAGCAAGAAAACATGCACCTTTTAATTTAATCTCATCTTTCTTCTCATGAACAGATTTAGAGTTTTTCTTTTTATGTTGCTCAAGTTCGTTTGCTACAATCTGATTTTCACTCCTATTCTGCTCCTGATTTTTCTCTTTACTAGCTCTAGCAATCTCATCTTTTAAAATAGCTTCAGGAGACATAGGATGTAACACAATTTTCTTGTCATGATGCACAAAAGAATATTGATTTGTTTTACCATGATGCAGAGAATCTTTATCATATTGCCACGGTCTACCTAACAGAATAGAGTATGCTTGCATAGGGACAACATCGCATTCTACAACATCATGATAAGAACCAATAGCAAAATTTACTCTCACCATTCGTGTTACTTTCATATTGCCGCTGTTATTGAACCATTGAATGTAGTAAGGTTGTGGGTGTGGTTTGGTGTTCAACGCAAGCTTCTCCACCATATCGGAGCTCGCCAAGTTGTTGCAGCTCCCTCCATCAATGATCACACAGCATGAGTGTTCCTTCATGACACGCTTTGTTTGGAAAGGGTGTGCCACTGATTTTTCTCCGTCCTCTCCATTTGTGCACTCAACACACGCTGCACAATGAGGCTCTCATAGCGCTCTGCATCTTCAGCACCAATGTGCTCTTCTTGCTCCTTCCCACTACCTGCATGGTCAGTTGCAAGCATAGCATAGGTATCCTCATCCAAATCACTAGCAGAAGAATACTCACCATCATCTCTCACAATCAAAACACGCTTGCTTGGGCATTCACTCCGCACATGGCCATACCCCTTGCATTGATGACATTGGATGTCCCCCGTTCGTCCCGTAGATGCAACGAATGAAGAGCTCTTTGCATGTGCTTAGGCTATCCCCTTTGTTGCTTCGGATACCTGAGATGCTAAATTTGATGATAGAAACCGTGGCTTGCTGTTGGAGGAAGAAGGTGCAGGAGGTTGGCTTGATGGTGCAGCAGATGCACGTTGAGACCAAATGTTACCGCGACCTGCAGAAATGTTAGTCCTAGTGCTCGCACGTCGTCCCTGTACTTCTCTTTCATCTTTACAAGCAAGATGAAATAAGCGAGTGATAGAATTATATTCCTTGTAAGCTAAAATGTTCTGAATTTCACGATCCAAACCACCCATAAACCTAGCCATAGTAGCCTCCTCAGTTTCCTCTAAGTCACAACGAAGCATTCCTGTTTGCAAATCTTGAAAATATTCCTCTACACTTTTACTACCTTGCCTCGATTGTTGCAATTTATGTAACAAATCACGTGCATAATATGAAGGAACAAATCTAGCTCGCATGATTCTTTTTAATGCATCCCAAGTTTGTGGTGTGGTTAAAGGATTTTTCTTACAATATTCACTCCACCACACAGACGCAAAGTCAGTAAACTCACTATAGCAGCCCTAACCCTTTTGTTTTCAGGGAATGCATGACAAGCAAATTTCTGATCAACAGCCAATTCCCAAGTGATATAAGCATCAGGGTTATATTTTCCATCAAAAGGTGGCATAGTGAACTTAATCTTACCAAGTGATTCATCATTCTCACGTACCTCATTCCGACGTGGTTGGCGATGACGGTGAGTGTCCTCATCATCATCGATCTCAGTATCAGCCTCATATTCGTCTCCACCATTTTCGTCCACCCTGCTGCCCAAGACACCAATATTGGCACGTGTGCGTCGAGTTGGTGCAGCGGGAGATGCATGGCCCATCTCATCAAGACGTCTCAAAATCTTAGCAAGTGAGGTGTTGACGGTGCCAACGGAAGCCTCCAATGTTGCAAGCGTAGTGTTGGTGTCGATCTGCGCGGCTTCCAATTGATCAAGGCGTTCATTAGTGACCCGTACATCCTCATCAAGTCCTTCAGTGTGCAGCTTCATTTGGCGCTCAAAGTGTTGTATGATGCCCCTAGTCCGAGGCAAATGTGGCGCTGCCCGCAGGTCCACTGGTTCTCCTGACATTGTTAGAAGAACACAAGAGAACAAACCAAGAAGAGAAAAAAATAATAAAATTGCAAGAGGAAGGGTGACCACAAGACACCATCGACAGCGCTATAGGCAATAGGGCAAAGGCTGGCGATGGGGTCGAGAAAGAAGGAGGAGGGAGGAAGGAGAAGCTGATGCGTGCATGAGTGTGCGTGAGTGTGGTGAGAGCAGAATTGAGAGGGAAGATATAATGGAGGGAGAATAGGAGACTAATGGGCCGGTGGGTCATCTATGTGCACTAATAGGCCAAATGGGTAAATGGATTAGGAAGTAAGGCATGGGTCAAATAGGAAACTAGACCAAAATAGAAAAATAAGGAAGAAAATAAAATAGAAAGTGATAAATAAACTGTAAATGTGCATAAAATAAAATAAAACAAGATCTAGAGAATTTGACAAATACCATCAGTAAATATTACTCGCAAAATAGTACAACGTATAATTTCTCAAAGAATAAAATAATTCCAAAATAGTGCAAGACATAGATGATATTAGTCTTAAATAATGTAGGAGATAACTGGTCCAAGGGGAGGAGACTAGTCAAACCACCACTAAGGTGGACTTCTAGTATTAGTATTCAGGCAATTATGTCGTTGTTCATTCTGACTAGTTATTTTTCTACACTTACCTTACCGTTATCACCTTGTGCCAAAATTAATTTATATAAAATAGAGGAAGAACAAGGATTTAAAAGAATTGAACATGGTAAATAAGAAAAATAGGAGGAACCAATGATGGAGCACTGGCCTGCATGAGGATATCATATCACTAAAAACAATCTTCGTTTTGGAATGAGTCATAAAAATTGTATCAACCATTTTCCTCATCTCAAACAAGTAGAACATGTTGCTCTCTTTTTGCTCCTATATACTTCATAATGGGTAAGAAGAAATATATATTGTAGTAGAGATAGCCTCCACCTAAGCCCATCCGGCCTGTTAGGGGCTAAAAGGCCAAGTGGGATATGTACAAGGATGTGTATGCCCCTTTGTATTGTTCACAATTATGCAGGGTATTGTTGTAATCAGGCCTTATGGTCATATATAAATGTGCCCTGGCCGTGGAGGGTGGCCAAGGGGCCAGTTCATTTGTCATAATCACTCTACACTCTCCTAGTTTACTGTTTGGCCCGTAGCCACAACATATATTAAGAAGGACAGGTAGGGCCTCAATTGGACTTTGGGCCATAAAAAGATGAGCCCCATGTGTCTATATTTAGTGTTGTCGAGTGTCGAGTATTCAGATCCATTTGACCAACATGTAGCACCCCGCCCATCCTCTGGGCCTAGAGTGCTACCATCATTGCATAATATTACCATTTTTTTCAACTACTAATCATTTTAAGCAACCTCTACTTTATTCATAAAGCAGTGACTACTTACATCATATCATCTTAGGCAACTATTCTAGCATACTAGTGGAAATAAACAAAAGCTGATATGTGAAGTGTTACTAGTATGTGAAGTTATTCATGTGCTACTCCCGCTCGTGCATGACGTCTTCAACGGTCACCTATAAACCAACAAAGCAAGAATGAGTCCAAAGACTCAGCAAGTACACAATAGAACAATAAACACTACCAAAACATGTAAGCAATTTAACCAGCCATAACATTCTCCACATACATTATCCGGTTCATATTTTCATTTTATGTTCCTACATTGTCATATTATTAGTGCGACGCAGCACTACTCTACACGCTCATTTGCTCATCTCATTGCACATACCAGTATTGCCGAGTGAACACCCGTCGATGTTTACCCAAAATCTTGGGCCCGCCCATATCAGCACAGGGGTCTCTCCACTCCCATGGAGGCCTACCAAAGTAGGATTGCGGGATCCACCCAGGCGGATCTAAGTTCTCATTTCATTAGTGCACATGATGCGAATGAATATACCCATTGTCATTGTCATTCTCATCAGTATTATTATTGGTAGGGTGGCATCGCTGCTCACCCCGTTCCATTACCATTGTTATCATTAAATAAACATCATCATGTCATGTAAACATTCCAATTCTATATAAGCATCATCATATCATATAAATATCGCATATTTTATAAACTCTACGGTCTACCGCGTGAAGCGATGCGTGGGTGGCGTCGACTCAGGACCTCCACTTGAACAAGCAATTAATCCGACTCAACACATCATATCGAAACTAGAGCTTAAGCGAGCAACGACGATCCTACATGCATAACTTGACTCTGGCATAAAACGACAAGGGTTAAGGACCCAACGCGTAGCTACCAAACCCCCACTTTTCTTTTTCTCCTCTTTTATTTTCTTTCTTTCTTTCCTTTTCTTCTTTTTTCCATTCCTTTTCTTCTCTCTTCTCTTTTTTTCCTTTTCTTTCTTTTGCCCCCTCCTTCATTTGGTTCGGCCGAACGGCCTTATCTTCTCCTCATTTTTCTCGCTTACGGTGCTCCTCCAGGCAGCACAGCTAGGCTCGCGGCGCGCTTGGGTGCGCCAGCCCTTCCTCACCGCCAGCGGCCGAGTCGCCGCTGGCCACTCCTCCTCCACGGCTTTCCCTCACTCCCTCTCTCTCCTGGCAGTTTGCAATGTGGAGGGGATCTCGGGCTCGTTGGTCTGGAGCGCACCACCAGCAATTCCTCCCAACCTGGCTGGCCAGGGCCAGATCCAGCCATCACCCTGTCGTCGACTGCCTCCTCTTCAGCCACTCCACCTCCCCCTTGCTCTTCGCCTCGGATCTAGCCAACCAGGACTGGATCTGCTGCCTCCCATAGATCCTTGCCACTTAGCACCGACTCCTGGCTCCAGCTCCAGGCCGTCGTCGCTCCCCTCCAGCTCGCCGACCATGGTTTGTAGCCGATTGGGAGTCTCGACGCCTAGCCTCAACATCGGCCCTCTCTCGGGCTCGCTAGCCTTGGCACGCAACCTGCCAAAAGCCCAGTGCCTCCTCTACCTCCAGCCACTACCCAGTTCTACTGGCCGTCGATTTGGTTTACTAGTACCCCTTACTCTATGCATTTTCTTCTAGTTGCTACTTTCGTCTTGCTTTGCCCTTAGCCACGCACGGCTGGGAAAGCCTAAGGTGGCCACCGTGATGGGATTTGGTGGAGTGCGTGCACTGGGGAGCATGCATTGCCATCCAAGGGCTCATGGTGGTGCTACGGGCTCGCCGCCAGTGCGTTGGGAGGGAGGGGGCTTACCAGATGAGGGGTTGAGGATGACGGGGTTCATGGATGATGTCTTGGCATGGAGATGACGGTCACCAGAAGTCTTGTGCCTCCAGGTCGTCGCCGTCCCCTTGCTCCTCTCCATCGTCTTCTCTTACACTCGTGCTCCTCTCCTCCAGGCTTCCTCTTCCTCTCCTCACCTCTGCTTCGCTGCGGAGCTTGCTCTTTAGTTGAGGTAATGAAATGGGCTCTGTTTGCTTTGTGTCTTAGCAGAGAAAGAGATGAGAAATGGTTTGCTTCCTCCGAATGAATTCTTGGCTAAGGGAAAAATGAAATGGGACTTTGTGTGGCTGGCCTGTGTTGGGTTTTGGCTTAAGATAGGCATGGTCAGCTAGTCTTTCCTCTGGTTTTGTGCAATGACCAGATTGCCCCTCTCTCATCATCTCACTCCCCCTTAAGTCTGAGGGCTTTGAGAACCTTTTGGTTCACTGGTGGGCTTTGAACTATAGGCTTTCCTACTGCGGCAGGTAAGTCGGTAAAAGTGAGTGTTAGCTAAATTTTTTTGTTGAATGATGAAGCCCACAATAGCAAGAGGCGCCGACCGGCCTCGGACGGTCTGGGAACCTCTGTGAGCGCTACTTTTATTCGACATTTTAAAAGCCGATAGGTCTGATGGTAAAACTTTACTAAATTTTCTTTATTCTCCCTTGGATGTTTTCATTCCATGTATTTCTTCCCTTTGCATTTTAGCGGCCTTACACAACAGCTATTTATAATCGGGTAGAGATATAGTAACAAAAATAGGGAAAGCATTCTGTATTCTGAATTTGGCATCGCACCTAAGAAAATGTGAATAACCCAATGGCCATAAGAATTCAGAATAGCTATGGGTAAAATAATACAAGTCTGCGCAGTACTTTAAACAAATCATGAATTCATACCAACCTTTTGGATAAGAGTCTACAGGACCAATTGGGAACTTTTTCTTCTCTAGAATGATTGTTAGAACAGTTTTAAACTTTTAAAATCTGCAAACTCTTTACGTTTAACAAACTATGTTTTTGAATCAAGGATCATGTAAGAACTGGAGTAGAATGTACATTGTTACTTAAAACTTGGTGAGTACCTTGTACTCACTTTTTCTATTAAATATCCTCCCTTTTAGAGTCAGAGACAATTGGGGTGTACTTGGAGACTGACGAGAGTGTGATGAAAAATGAAGGCACCCAAAGATACGAGGTTGACACTGACGAGGCTGGGGTGGAAAATGAAAGCACCCAAGGATACGAGGTTGACATTGATTGGGAGCTGATGTTATATACAACAGTTGGGATGATTAGACAGTCTGTAGCTCGTTTGTCCTAGGTCGGATGGGTACCATATTAACATCTTCTCTTCTTCTTAGACTTTAAGTATTTGTATAATTAAATGGTAAATGACAACTATTATTGTAATATTATCATGCCGACTTATGTGACCAAGACTTTTTAGCCCTACGTGGCTGGGTGCTGTATTAATAAGAAAGTTGTATGGTTTCTAGTTATTATTCAGCTGTAACACTTTGATAGTATTAATATTTGATGGAGCTGCATTCTTATCGAGCAATAATCTGTTGGCTTGTATCATATGATGAGTATAATGACGTCGTGGTGCCACAGGTGGTCCGGTCGATCCTAAAAAAAGCCTAGTATTCCAGCTGCAGACAATATTCATAAGCGACGACACTATTATCATTTTCGTCCGATCTACCGTCTATTCCCGATTCCATCACGTCGCTGACACGTGCGAATGTAAATTTGCAAAGAAATTACTAGCTAAGACAGCGAGAAGCAGCAAGCCTAGTAGTTAGCAGCAGTAAAGACGATCCAGAGAAAACATTTACTATATATCATACTAATACATAACAATGAGCGAGGAAGGTGAGACCATGCATAAGAGGTAGAGAAGGGTTAAGAGAGGACTCCCGGGGAACACCATTAACCTACTAACGTCATTTAATTAGCATGTGCATGGTTAATAATATATGTCAAATGATCTGAGAAGCTTATTCAAAAGGGCCTACACATTTAGTTTTGTCGCAAGATTTTTTAGTGAAGGCATTAATTAGGACCTCTCGTTTGTCCTCAAGAACAAAGGTGCTAGGATATTGCCCTTTTCTTTTATTTTTGACTCATGATCGATGCTGGGGTTAGGTCATTTTTGAATAATCAGCAAGTTCCATCATTGGTAGTACATCTTTTTCTTCGAGTGTCCTATGCTACCCTCTCCACTATACAGACCAAGATCAGACGTTTACACTATACATTCGCACAAATCATGCGAAGTGAACTTAACTATTCATATTATTTACTCGAAGTAATGTGCGTATCTTGTTCGCTATTACGCCGAATCCAATACGCATAAAATTTAGTGGATGATGATGAGACCGTTGAGACAATTAGAGATAAAAGAGAAGAGGGTGGTCAAGAGAAGGAGAGCAAGTACATTCAAGAAAGAGGAGAGCCATGAAGGTGCCATACTTAGGCGTGTTCAGGTACACCCACCGCGCCGACGTGGTGCTGATGGCGGTCGGCACGGTGGCCGCGATGGCGAACGGCATGGCAGAGCCTCTCACGACGGTTGTCTTCTCGGCAGTCATCGACTGTTTTGGCGGCGGCGACAGCAGCACCGTGCTCCACCGGTTCACCAAGGTGTGGTTTCTTTCGCGCGGTAAAAAATCCAGTTACCAGTTTGGATAAGTCACTGGTGCCCCACCTGTAAGGCCATAGGGGAACCTTTGCGTGTCAACTGCTTCTTTCCACGTAAGAGCATCTCCAACAACCCCCCTAAATCTCCCTCTAAATCAAATTATTGGGAAATTGTGTAAAAAGTCTTCTCCAACAACTCCCCTAAACACCCCCCTATTTCTATTCCCCCCCAAAACTCTCCCAAAACCCAGCTAGAAATCGGGAACTTTCAGGGGTCCCCTATCCTCGCTCCCGCGCGCGCTGGGGAAAAAAATTCGCGCCACACTTTTCCTTCACAGCTCGCCGCCCCCGCCTTTTTCCCAGCCACATCTCCCCGCCCGCCGCCCCAAACCTCCAGACGCCGCCCGATGTCGCCCGTGGCCTCCAGACGCGCCGACGCCTCGCGGCCAGACTCCCCGACGCCTGATGCCCTGACGCATCGGGAGATCGAAATCGGGCGCGGACGCCGGGCGACGTCCTGTGCGGTGCAACCTTGCAAAAGATTTCGCTTCTTTTGGTTGTTTTCGAAAGGAAATATTTGCGTCCCTCCGTCCAATGGAACGGTGCAAACTAGTATCCGCAGCTGATGTAGATTTTGATCCGCAGTAGTATCCACCACCGTATAAATACATGCATGGACGGACAGAATATTTCTTTGAGAACACACTACGTGTACCGATCAGAACAGGACTAGATGCGTTTACGGAGTTCATGCCTTGTACATGTACACGCGATGGCCGAGTGCAGCGGTCAAACCGTAATCGCATCGTACACGGACGAGCTAGCACATCGGCCGCCAGTGCACGCGGCCAACTCTCCGGATCGCTCACGATCAAAATGAGGTATCAAGCAAAGTAAATGGGCCGGTTGTTAATGTTGGGCCAGATTCAACATACTATTTGGATATATTTAGGGGAGCTGTTGGAGGAGGGGACTAAAATAGGTTAACAAATTTTTTGGGCTGCCCTAAAAGGTGTCTTTTGGAGTGGGTTTTTAGGGGGATTGTTGGAGATGCTCTAAGATCAATTTCATATCATCATTTCACTAACTAGCCTAATTGCCCATGCAATAACTTGGCTAGATATTACAGTATGTTTATGTATATTTAAAAATACAATTATATTTATTATACAACTCTAATATCTACAATTAAAAAGTTACTTGCATTTGTTATACAACTGTAATAGCCACGATATATGTATATATTTGATTAATCTATATTGTTATAGGGTGCGTTCGGTAGCACTTATGACTTTTAACTTATGCTACATTACCTAACTTTTAAACGGTGTATTTTTTTTAAGACGGGATCTACAGGAACATTGTAGTACAAATTGTACCGAATTCAGCTGTACCGGTCAAAATCACATGCGACTGTTTTCCTCTGCATACATATTGCCTCTCACGAACAATCTAGAATTCAAAATTTTCAGCTATAAGCCATAGCCCAAAAGAACTCACCCATAATATAACCCACCAAAATAAGTGACTTTAGAGATAGTTTAGATTTTTTATTTTATGAATTAATGTAGAAATTCCAAGCTCTTAGAGCAAAAGAGATACCTTAAATCCTGCCATCTATCTATCTGTCAATTATATTATTAAAGCAAAATCAAAAGGAACCACTATGTTCGCTCCCAAGAGGTACAAATTGCCACGTTAATCAGAGCAAAAAGAGAAAGATTCACACCGTTGATCATGGTGGGTCCAGATTTTAATAATCAAGATTAAAAGAAAAAGTCCACATCAACTACAATCCAACTAAAAACTAAACTTTCAAATAAAAAAGAAATAAAATTAGGAATTTGATTTTAATATGAATCCAAAGTAAAATATCTAAATAAATGTAAATCAAAATAAAAGTAAAAAATTAGTAATTAGATTTACATATGAATTCCAACCAAAAATTGAAAACTAAAATAAAAAAGAAAACTTAAAATTCAGTTTCCATACAATCTCAAAGTAAAATCCTTAAATAACTAAAATTCAGAATAAATTGAATAAAATTAGCAATTTGGTTTCCATACAAATTCATACATAAAATTCTTAAATAAATATAATCTAGAATAAGATTTTGAAAAATATTTAAAAAATTGAAATTAAACATATAATAAAATTTGCAATTTGATTTCATTATGAATTCCAAAGTAAAAACCCTAAATAACTATAATTCTAAATAAAAATAAACAAAACTAGTAATTGGATTTGTATACAAAATCCAAAAAAAATTGAAATTAGGAGTAAAACACAAAATAAAATTTCAATTTGATTTTTGTATAGTTGCAAAATAAAATCCCTAAATAACTAAAATTTAAAATAAATTAAATAAAATTAGCAATTTGATCTGTATATGACCTTCAATAAAAAAAGTGAAATTTTCAATAAAAATAAAAGTTATAGCAAGGATACCATGAAATTGTGTCGGAGGTGACCACGAATAATTGCAGTGGTGTCAATTTGTCCAACAAGAAGACATTGACCCACTAGGAAGTGAAGAGCCAAGGCAATGGCATGGGAGATGAGGACGATGTCATGCTACCCACCTTAGTTGTTTGATAAGGATAATATTGTACTACTCGTCAAAGTCATTGAAGAGAAAGGCCAGAGTCAAAAGAGCCAAGGGCCACGACAATGAGTGGTCAGTGGTAGCATTGTTGAAGAAGTCAGTATCCCAAAAATGCTTGATAATGGGAAAGCTTGGGCAGAGAGGAGATAAAACTTTGCATTGAAGATAAGCTATAACGATACAGGGCCATCAAGAGCTAGGAGTATGCCATCACTACTGAGGGGGACAATATCACTGACAATAGTGAGAAGATTCTTTATATTGTTAGACAATGACTAAAGTAGACATGCCAGCATCAGTAAAGATGCAAAGTCACCGTGGTTAGTAAGGAAGCCATAATGTTGAGGTGGAAGAAGAGGAGCGGTCGACACGGGAGAAGACAGACATTAAGCATGTATGATATCATATATGTGTATATACACGCATGCATCAGTACAAATAGAAGCACAAACATATAGAAGCGGAGCTGGTGTAGCCACAGGAAATAGGCTTAAAGCTACCTGAGGGAGCGTGACAGGTGTTCCCGGCAGGGATCAATGATGGTTGCATGTGTACATATGTTTAATGTTGCAACAGTTAGCATTAAGCAATAATTAAAGAAAAACAGAAGATAACTATGTGGTAAAGTATTGTGTTAGAATGGGTAGCAGCGAAAAGATTGTATTGGAATAGGTAGCTGCTAAGAGAGATCAATCAAAAATCGGACGCGCTGTTTGAGGTTGAAGTCGAAAATTTGTAGTAGCGAGAAGGATAGAAGACACACGGCCCAATAGAGTAGCTAGCGTGGAGGAATTATAAGTCTAAGGTAGGTCGTTCATAGTGCATCAGTGTATACGTGAGCAATATACTCTAATACCATGTAAACTAATAAAATAATTTTCCATACACATAATCAACATATTGCTTTGAGGTTAAATAGACGTACATGTGCATGCATACATTTTTTTTGGAAAAGAGTAATCAATGGAGGAAGAATATGGGGTATGCAGCTACATGATCTATGCATAATGGAGAGTGCTTACATTTTTAAGAACCTCAACAACTTAGTATTCTCAATGATTTTCTTCCATCAAACTCATACTTCAATTACATTCTTCAAGTTATATTTTTTTTTCTTCAAGCTTCTATTGGCATTTTCAATGTTTATGATGTCTTAAAATTCTAAATAACCTATAAGATACATAAACATATTCTCAAATATCTAAGTTATATCATTTGATACTAAAAACTTTGAAACAAATCTAGTCGCACAAATGCACAGGCCACCCTGCTAGTTATATTATTAAAGCAAAGGCAAAAGAAGCCACCACATTCGATCTTAATGGCTATAAGTTCCCATGTTAATAAGAGGAAAAAAGAAAAGATCTACGCCATTGATCATGGTAAGTTCAGATTAAAATGGTCAAAATTAAAAGAAAGAGTCTATGTGCAATACCAAAATAACTTAAATTCAAAATAAATAAATGGAATATGGAATAAATATTAAACAAAAAATTAGTAATCAGATCTAGATATGAATTCTAGCAAAAAAAATTAGAATAAAAAACAAAATAAAATAAATAATTTGATTTTCATTCGAATCCCCAAGTAAAAATCATGAATAAATATAATTCAAAATAAAAATTTAAAACATTAGTAATTGGATATGTATATGAATTCCAACAAAAAATAACAAAAAATTGGAATGAAAAATAAAATTAGCAATTCGATTTTCATACGAAATCCTAACTAAAATCCCTAAATAGATATAATTTGGAATAAAAATTATACAAAAATGAGCAATTGGATTTGTATACGAATTACAACAAAAAATAACTAAAATTTAGAATAAAAATAAAATAAAATTAGTAGTTTGATTTCCATGTGAATTCCTAAATAAATATAATTCAGATAAAATTAAAAAACAGCAAATAGATTTGTATATAAATTCCAACAAAATAAACTGAAATTTTAAATAAAATTAAAAATTATAACATGATAGTACGAATGGTGCATGAAGAGACCACAAAGCAGTGCAATGGCGTTAATTTGCCATGCAGGAAGACATTGACCCACAAGGAAGCGAAGAGCTAAGGTAATGACGGTAGAGATGAGGATAATGTCATGCTACTTACCTTAGCCATTCGACAAGGATAATGTCTTGTTGCTCACTGAAGCTATTGAAGAGAAAGGTCAAAATCGAAGTCAGTGACCAAAGAAGCTTGATAATGGGGAAGCATTGGCCTATAGGACAAGAAGCTTTGTATTGAAGGCAAGCTATGGACAACACGGGGTCATTGGGTAGTTAGGAGGGTGCCCTCGCTGATGAGAGCCACGATATCACCGATGATGGTGAGAAGATTCTCTATACCTTTAGGCAGTGACAAAGTAGACATACTGACATCAGTGAAGATGGGAGGTCACCACAATTAGTGAGGAAGACACAATGTTAAGTTGGCTAACTTTGAAGAAGCGGAGCGCCACTATGGGAGAAGAGAAAATTGAGCTTCTATATCATCACACATATGTATATACATGCATGCATCCGTATGAATAGAAGTATAGGTGTACAAAAGCAGAGGAGCAAAGAGCTTGAAGTAGATATGGCACATCCATATAGAATAGGGTTGAAGCCACAAGAGAGAGAGCGTGAAAAATGTCCTTGGCAGGAATCGGTGATGGTTGCACGTGTATACGTGTTGATGTTACAACGGTCAGCACTAAGCAATAATTGAAGAGAAGTAGAAGATAACTATACGATAGAGTATTGCATTGGAGGGGGTAACAGTTGAGAGGGATTGATCCACTACGACAGAAAGGGTTATCATAGATGGTACATAACTGTCATCACAGACGTTTATCAAACTGTCTGAATTTATTTGTCTATGATAATAGGTGGTTATCACGGACGGCTCTCAAACCATCTGTAATAATTATAACACAAGCAGTCTTTCAAAAAAATCGTCTATGATATATCAGGTATCACAGACAGTTCTTAAATATAGCCGTTTGTGATATGCTAATTATCATAGACAGTTAATGCCAAAACTGTTTGTGATATGTCATATATCACAGACAGTTCTCAAACATAGCCGTCTGTAATATCTTACATATTACAGATATGGCTAATACCAAAAATTGTCTGTGATATTCATATAGCACATAAGGTTTATTGCTACAAACCATCTGTGATAGCTATTTGTATCTATATTATTTCCTATTTTTGGCTAGGATTACAATTGTATCAAATGTTTCAACATCTAATCTTTATCACTAGGGTAGAACTCTCCAGTCTTATTTATGAACTCCGCTATCAAGAATTAGGAGAGCTTTCCTCGAATTTTGGCAAGTTTGTCAAGATCAAATGTCCTTACATCGAATTCCACGCACTGTCGCTAAGAGTGTTAAAGTCATTAGCCTATATTTATATTTATATTTATTTAAATTTATAATTATGAAATAATTATGGCAAGTTGATAGACATCTGGATCATTCATCTTAGTGGCCATCATGTCCTCCATGTGGCGGCAAACATAGAATCCATAAACGTTGCCTCTGCTGATGGCACTACAAAAATAGAATTACTTACATAGGTATTGTCAGTTCTAGAGACATTACTACAAAGTGTGATATAGGATTGTTGTGTTGTAGTAGGTACTAAAAATCGCATTCTGTGTCACAATGTGGGACTAGATTCCTTGTGTTTCCCTCTCTGGGCAACGTAAGCGCTAAATGACCTACGTGATTTCAAAAAGTTAGCTTCGGCCATTGCAAATGAAGGGAAGACTACAATAAAGTTATGTATGGATCAAGAGAAAATGTGTTTACCTGTCAAGTGTTTGTTGCACACGGGTGAAGTCATGGTTGCTCCTAAGTAGGGAATCAACGTATATTATCATGCACCACTTTGGTACAATTATAATTAGAATCTAGTGACCCCTAGTCATGAATGTCATCATAGTAATTAATCCTATGTTCATGCTGCATATAAAGTACAAATGAAACTTATATGGCAATTAATGAAGCACTTAACCCTGATTGAAGGGTACCATGATGTAGTCCTTGTCACTAGCAAACAATCCCCTCATTATGTAATCTTGGACGAAGGGTTCGTTATCGATGATGGATTTCTCAGAGACCATGTGTGGGTTGAAAAAACCCACCGGTTCTCACCGTCGTCGGACTTGTTGGATCATGGATCTATATCTATACATAAGCAATGAGTTATAACATTTATCAATATTGCGTGAATGTAGAACATGATTATACAGTACACTTACTATGTCCAACATAGTAGAAGTGAGGCGTTGAGTTCATCGAAATTGAATAGTAAGAATAAGCCTTTGCAGGTCACAACGAAGTAGCCCAAGTTGTGGAGGAATTGTGCCTCCATGTATCTCATGGTGAATCCACTGTGCTGGTTTGGCTTCATGTTGGACCTTTGCATGTACCAGGTATGCAAAGTATTGCAAACCAATCCAAGTCAGGGTAATTGTGGCTCGGGGACCAATAACACTCTGAGCATGAACTTCCATTCCCCGGGAGGTGCATTAATCTTCTATAATTGGGCCTTAGCACCTCACTTGCGATACATTTTTGGCGTCGCCTTCACGGGAGCCGATGTGCTGGCCTGCTGAAGAGAAACTTGAGGTAGATCTATAGGACTATGCATTCGGTTAGTTCGGTAAAATCAGTTCGGTAATACGGTATATACGACAAATATGGTATTGTTAGTTCAGTAGTATACGGTATTTTTGAAAATACGGTTTGGTATCGGTAAATCCCAATTTATTTCGGTACGGTATCGGTAAATACCATATTTACCAAAGTTAACGCAAATTACAAACAATATAGTGACTAGCAAGACGAATAGACGACAGTATATATACTACGAGCCGTCACCACAGAGGCAGACAAACTTGGCTGTGTTTAGTTACTCCTAATCTCCAATATAGGTTATTAGGTTTGGCAATTGGCATAAAGACTGGTTGATGAAACGAATTAGCTCACTCCGTCTTACAAAATTCCGATTGCACCAGGAAAGTTTACTATTGTAACATGTGGATACTACAATTTTGCACATGAGCAGTGCTGTTTATTTGGGATGCGAGGTCAGCGAGGAGCTGGTTGAGCGCCGCGTCGAGCTCCAACTTGAACGCGCCGGAGGACGGCGGGTCGGACTGGCGAGCACATCCATGGCGTGCACAGTGGAGATCTTCACGCTGGAGTTGGGCGGCAGCATAGCGTAGATGTTCTGCAAGGCCGGGATGAGCTGCGAGGCGAGCGTGGCATCGCTAAGGGTGAGGACCTCGTTGCCAATAGAGACCGCGATGACGACGGGCGATGAGGAGACCGCGAGGTGGGCGGCGACCCAGGCGGCGGCGGCTGGCGAGGACGCGAGGTTGGGGATGTCGCCGTTGGCGGCGCCGATGAAGGATCAAGGATACCGACTAGAGGGGGGTGAATAGGAGGTTTTAAAATTTTTCTTATCTAATTAATTAATTCTCTATAATCTCAATAGCAAGAATGTAAAGCAATTTACCCTACACAATTCTAGGCAAGATATACCAAGGCTAGCTCTAAAACAAGTAAATGATCACAATAATATCAATGTATAAGAGCTAGAAGAAGCATAAGTAAGAGATATACACAATCGATATTTTTACCGTGGTGTTCGGAAACTTGTCGATTTCCCCTAATCCACGTTGAGGTTAGCCCGAACGAATCGGGTCGACTCCACGAATTAAGCTGAAGCACCTCGATCACTAGAGGTAGCTCTTCCCCACTCTGGGTAGGTGAGCTCCAACCTTCACATGAACGTCGGATCTTCTCACAATGTCCTTTGAGAAGATTACCAGTCAATCACCTCCCAATCATCCAGGTGTCAGCAAACACCAAGAGTAATAGACATGGGCTTCACTTGATTTGCAAACTAGTGCCAAGGATCAACTAATGAATGCAATGCACTAAATTTGCCCAACCACCTCAAATTGAATGCTCAAGAGAGAACAAGGGATGGAATGAATGCTCTATGCTCAAGAAATGCTCAATGGGTCTCTTCTTACTGTCCTTAAGCAGTGGTGTGGGTATTTATAACCCCCACCAACCAAAACTAGCCGTTTGGAACAAATTTCAGAAAAATTCTGGGGGAGCGGAACTACCACCGTTATAGGGCCAGAACTACCGCTCCCCTATCTGGCCCGACAGAACGGCTATGTCAGAGCTCTGCAGTGACAGTTGGAATTGCAGCGCGGTACTACCGCCATTGAAAACTCTGGAACTACCGCTCTTCGGTAGTTCCGCAAAGTCGGCTCGGTACTACCGCTTGAGCCGAAATCCCAAAAGTTCCAAATTTGGCGCTCTCTAGAAAAAAGGTTCCGCTCTGCCTCCGGAGGTTCCAGACTCCGGAAGTACCGCTCTGGACAGCGAAACTACCGCACCCTGCGGTAGTTCCAGCGTTGAAATCACCGGTGCTTTTGTTCCGCGAAAATCCAATTTGCATCCGGAGGGTGCTCTCTGGAAAAAAAGGCTCCGCTCGGGTTCTGGAGCTTCCGGTCGCCGGTAGTACCTATTTTACCAGCGGAACTACCGCAGGACCGCCCTGCGGTAGTTCCGACGTTCAAAATAGCGGCACTACCGCTCTTTTAGACAGAGCACAGTTTTGGTTTTGAAATCGATTTTTGATGAATGCATGCTTCTAATTTGATCCAAATGGCACATAAAATTTGCTATCAAGCTACTTGCCATGATCCCTCTTTATGGTACGATTTTCTAGCCTATAATCTGGTCTTCCACCTTTTCTCCTAAGACCGGTAAAAGTAAAAGGGATCCTATTTTAAGTATACCTTTGTCTTGAATCATTTCGGGTCTTCATATTTATCCTTTGGCTTGCATCTTGTCACCAACATATGGACTTAACGTTTGCATACTCATTAAACATGTTAGTCCCATATTCACATAAGTTCATTAATTACCAAAACCATTTTAGGGGCCTACATACGTTCAATCTCCCCCTTTTTGATAATTGATGACAACACAAATTTTATGTGGATAATAATGATTTTAAATATACCACTTGTTTGACAACTAGTTGTATATTCTATTGTGACTTTAGTGAAAATAATTTTTGCAGTAAACTTTCATTTTGGCATTTGGTGAAATATTTCCATTTTAAAGACCAAGCGAGGAGAAACTCACCCTAAATATGGGCATGCATATAAAGAGGATAAAAAATTATCACATGAGACAAGATGCACATGACAAAGAGATATCATAAAAATGGAAAAATGATGGACATTAAGCGATAATATCATTCATGAGCATAAAGTTATTACATCCAAAGCATTCAAAAGCATAATGTCATTACAACCAAAGCACTCAAAGGTAAATAGTTTGAGCGCCTCTCCAATGGGACGGCCTTGAAAACGTCATTAATCATATCCACCTGGACCTTCATGAAACCAGTCCCTAGCTAGACACCGTGCACCAACGTCCCTGCCAGGCATGGATACGACAACCCTCGCCTAGCATCAACGGGAATGGAGCCAACAACCCTGATTCTGAAGATGCACGGTGTGGCCTCCTACATAACGATACATGATGAGCTAAGGTGTCCACCAGGTCTATCTATATAGCATTTTAGATATGTACATTACCTGGATGTCATCGATAGGTAAGTGGGCATCGCTATGTTTAAAAAGTGGCACGGATGCGCAGCTACTCTGACATTAAGGGGGATTGGGTACCGTAATAATGGGGGTGCCTTGTGACTTGTTGCGGGCTTCTCTCAGTTCTTTCCTCAATGCATCTATCTCTCCTCGAAGTGAGGCAGTTATGTCCTCATGTTTCGCATCGAAGTCCCATTTCATACTTTCCTCACACTCGGCCTTGTATCTCTTCCTACTCCTATATGCCTCGGAGTCATTTGGGAATCCATGCCTCTAAGATACATAAACCCCTAGGCCTCACGTGTGACCTAGGTGCTCCTTGTTTCCCAAGGCCGTGAATAGTATATCCCTCTTCCTGACTACTTGGAAGGAGCCTTCAAAAAATTCGGTAGTCAATGTTTGCTGCAAGAGGTAATCATGTTATTTTAGACCAGTTTCGGACACGCTAATTTATGATCCCGGCAAATGGTGGGGAGGCCTCTGATCTGATTGCGACCTCATCCTCCATTCCGGGATTTTACACTACTACAGAAAGGCTAATAGTAGACGGCAAATCACAGACGGTTTTGTGAAACCGTCTGTAATGTAAACTATTACAGACGGTTTTAATTTGAAGGCCGTCTGTGGTATTTGTGACGGGAAAAAGGAGTATCACAGACGGTTATTACAGCTGAACCGTCTGTGATACTGGAATATCACAGACGGTTTTTATTAAAAACCGTCTGTGTTGTGTCGACTATCACAGTCGGTTGTTGTTAAGAACCGTCTGGGAATGTTCACAGACGGTTTTTCACAAGAACCGGCTGTGATGTCCCTTTGTCTGTCATATTCTAGATCAGAGGTTAATATATAAGTACACATTGCTTCTAATAACTTAACTACAGAACTACTGAGACAAGAGGTCACAAATTAAAGGCAAATTTATTAATTTCAATTAGAGGCAAATTTATTACAAAAGTCGCACAGGTAAAGAGTTTCCCAGATTGTATTCTTTTGGGCTTCGTAAGCTTCTTCTTCAACTTGGGGACTTGGAGGATCAGCCGCTAAATTCTCGAACGCCGTTAAGATTGCCCTTGTCCTCAGCACTTCCTCGTGCAGCCTGGGCAAATGATCAGCAGCATCCATAATGTCGTACAGGATAGCATGAAAAGATTCCTCAGAATCTGCCGTTTCTGCTTGATCGGCAAGGCTATCCATCAGTCTCTGCAATGCGTGTAGAGCTTCTTCCGCATTGCGCACATTGTGGAGAAGAACCAGGGTGAGGGCTGTTTCCCTTTCTTGAGCGGCAGCGAGACGCCTCCGTCGACGGCGGAGGATCAGGTCAAGCTGACGGATGCAAGAAAGTCGGGGAAGGAGAGCAGGGCGGGTGCGGAGAAGCTGCTCCAGATGCAAATTGTTGGCCGCCTGTGTAAGGTTCCGGCCGAACAATTCGTGATGAACAGATGAGAGGAAGGAGATGATCACAAGAATAGTAGAAGGCGCCATATTGTACGTACGTAGAAGAGACCTGGATTAGGCGTGCATATTTAACCTTTAGCACAGACGGTTCGTATACCCAAACATTAATGATATAGATGCTTCGTATAACGATCGAGATACGTTAATTAGACGATCGAAACACGAAGCGTTCTGGCAATCGAAACACGCGCGAAGCGTTCTGGCAATAGAAACACGCGCGAAGCGTTATGACAGACGGTTTTACTGGCAACCGTCTGTGATATTTTCATAGACGGTTATTAACATGAACCGTCTATGATAATTGAGACATCACAGACGGTTTTTGTTAATAACCGTCTGTGAACTTTCACAGACGGTTCTTAATACGAACCGTCTATACCAATCGAGATAACACAGACGGGTCCTGTTAAGAACCGTCTGTGAAAAGCCAGATAACACAGACGATTCCTGTTAAGAACCGTCTGTAATAATCCCATGTCACTGATAATTGGTGTGTAATAATCACATGTCACCAATAATTGGCGTATACACAGGATTTCGATCTCACCCGTCTATTCTCTCCACATCGAATGGCTGGCACCAGTTCCTCCCTCGGCCAGGCCCTTATTAATAACTCCCCATCAACCTTTCCACCGGTACTAGTCACGCGTGAGTTCATCCACTAGCTAGCTTCCTGCATGCATCTCCCCTCCGCTGTGAGCTAGCACCTCCATCGCGGCACGACCGGTTCATACTAAACAACACACTCTTGCCATAAGTGTCGTAAGTGTGTCTTGTTTAGTGTGAACCGTCGTGCCACGAAGGGTTTGTTAGCTTGTTATCCTGTAATAGATCGATCTGAATGTGTTGTTGAGTTTTTGTGCTTGCCTGTGTATTTGCATGTTCCTCGACCAGCTCAACCAAGAATCTGGGAATGTCTTTTCTTTGCACTATTGTAATAAAATTGCCTTGAATTTTGTCGGGAAAGATGAACTGTTTCGTCAGGGCATGACTGCCAACTCGAAGCATATATAGCATAGCATTCGAGGCACATCCGAGGCCTGCAGCTGTGTCTTGACGAATGCCAAGAGCTGGTCTTCAGATGTGGCAGCCACACTGGTCTTCAGATGTGGCAGCCACATCTGAAGACCAGCTCTTGGCATTCCTCAAGACACAGCAGCAGGCCTCGGATGTGCCTCGAATGCTATGCTATATATGCTTCGAGTTGGCAGTCATGCGCCTAACAAAACAGTTCATCCCCGTGTAACTATCACAGACGGTTTGTAATGTAAACCGTCTGTGAAGGACTATCACAGACGGTTCTATACACGAACCGTCTGTGATACGCATAAATCACAGACGGTTGATATTTCGAACCGTCTGTGATATTATGTACATCACAGACGGTTCGTGTTACGAACCGTCTGTGATAATGAGACTATCACAGACGGTTATTTATGCGAACCGTCTATGATAGGCAGAAATCACAGACGGTTAATATTAATAACCATCGGTGATAATTCGCAGACGAGTATTAATACGAACCGTCTGTGATATGTAATTTTCACAGACCGTTTGTAGTTGGAACCGTCTGTGATTTTCTGCGTAGTATTAATTACTTGGCGTACTTGCTTGAAGGATGTCGACACCGATCTGTCTTCATTGCGCTGCATCGGTGGAGCAAGGCGGCCGGCTTTAGGGAGTTGGGGGTGAAAAAATATCACCGTCTTCTTATTGATCTGATCAGAGGTTAGCATACTCAATTACTTAACATTCTTAGTGATCTGATCAGAGATTAGTATTCAATTACTTAACATTCTTAGTGATCTGATCAGAGGTTAGTAGTAGAGGTAATAATCATTTTTGACACCCATTTTTCACTTGTGTAGCGTAGATGGACCGAAGCTGGATGTATATTGAGAACCGTGTGAGTGAAGAGTACATTACTGGCGTGTCTGCCTTTAGAAGGGCGGCCGAGCTGGATATGTTGAAGAAGGGGATGAAATATATGTATTGCCCATGTATTGATTGTGATAATCTCAAGATGTTTAGCAACTCAGCGCAGATTGAAGCTCACTTGATTCGAAGGGGTTTCAGAAAAGGGTACAAATGTTGGACCAGTCACGGTGAAGAGAAGAGTACACAAGAAGGTAGTTATGACATAGTCGAGGGAGGCAACGATATGCCAGTTGTGGACTGTTCTTTCGATCATGAGGAAAGGTCGCAGGATGACAATCTGGATCATGAGGATAGGTCGCAGGATGACAATCTGGATCAGATGTTACGTGATGCAGAAGGGAACTATAGTGAGAGAGAGTTTGGTAAATTCGAGGGCTTGATGGAGGACTCGGAGAAACCTTTGTTCCCGGGCTGCAAGCCGCAATACACGAGGTTGTCATCAGTTCTAGAACTGCTAAAATTGAAGGCAAGCAATGGTTGGTCCGACAAGAGTTTCACGGCATTATTAGGTCTCCTAGTGGGCATGCTTCCAACGGGAAATGTGTTGCCGAGAACCACCTACCAAGCCAAGAAGATTCTTTGTCCATTAGGAATGGAAGTAGAAAGAATACATGCATGTCGGAATGATTGTATCCTGTACCGTAAAGAGTATGCTAGCTTACATGTTTGTCCGGTGTGCAAAGCATCCCGATACAAACGTAAAAATGACTCTGATGATGGGAAGGGCATCGAGGTGAAGCAAGGACCTCCTGCTAAGGTGATGTGGTATCTTCCTGTAATCCCCCGTTTGAAGCGTTTATTTGCAAACCGCAAGGATGCAAGATTGATGCGTTGGCACTGCGAGCAGCGTAAGAAAGACGGAATGATAAGACATGTTGCTGATTCTGCCCAATGGAGGAACATCGATAGGATGTTTGTAGATTTAGGTGTGGAACCGAGAAATATAAGGTTTGGGTTGAGTACAGATGGAATGAATCCTTTTGGTAACATGAGCAGTCGACATAGCACCTGGCCCGTGACTCTGTGCATGTACAACCTTCCTCCTTGGCTGTGTATGAAGCGGAAATATATTTTGATGTCACTACTTATCCAAGGGCCGAAGCAACCTGGCAACGATATTGATGTGTTCCTAGCCCCATTGGTGGAAGATCTTGCAACACTGTGGAATGAAGGGGTACATGTATGGGATGCGAACAAACGAGAGAACTTCACTCTACGGGCCATGTTGTTCTGCACCATTAATGATTTTCCTGCCTTTGGTAACCTGTCAGGGTTTAGTATAAAAGGAGCCAAAGCGTGTCCGCACTGCTTAGATTATACGGAGAGTGTGTGCTTGAACAACTCCCGAAAAACTGTGTACATGCGTCACCGTAGGTTCCTTCCAAAGTATCACCCATACCGCAAGATGAAGAAACAATTTGACGGAAAAAAGAGGATGACTCAGTACCAAGACCTTTTAGCGGGAAAGAGGTGTATGATATGGTCAAGGATATAAATGTTGTGTTTGGAAAGGGACGTAAATTGAGGAAGAACATGTGGAAAAAGAGGTCAATATTTTGGGACTTGCCTTATTGGGAGCACTTAGAAGTTCGCAATTGCATCGATGTCATGCACGTAGAGAAGAATGTATGTGACAGTTTGATTGGTCTCTTACTGAACATTCCTGACAAAACAAAGGATGGTGTTAACGCAAGGCGTGACTTGGTCGCTATGAACATCAGGACCGAGTTAGCACCGATAGAGACCGATAAAGGCCGGACGTACCTTCCCCCAGCATGTTACACTCTGTCTAAGTCCGAGAGAACTGAATTGTGCCAGTCCTTAAATGGTGTGAAAGTTCCATCCGGTCACTCGACAAGCATGAAGAAACTTGTTTCCATGGAACATTTGAAATTAATTGGCATGAAGTCTCACGACTGTCATGTGCTAATGACTCAAATGCTACCTGTTGCAATTAGAAGTATTTTGCCGAACAAGATTCGAGTGACAATCATAAGGCTATGTTATTTCTTCAACGCAATTGCTCAGAAGGTCATTGATCCGGATGGACTAGATGCTCTCCAAACCGAGGTGGTGACAACTCTATGTCATCTAGAGATGTATTTCCCTCCATCATTTTTTGATATCATGGTCCATCTCATTGTCCACCTTGTGAAAGAGATAAAAATATGTGGCCCCGTATTTCTACGTCATATGTACCCTTTCGAGAGGTACATGGGAATTCTGAAGTCTTATGTACGCAATCGATCTCGACCGGAGGGTAGCATCATCGAAGGTTATACAACAGAAGAGGTCATTGAATTCTGCATCGGCTACATGGCTCAGGTAGAGCCGATAGGTGTACCTCTATCTCGTCACGAGGGGAGGTTAGAGGGTATAGGGACTATCGGGAGGAAAGCAATAACTCCGGATCAAAATACGTATGCTCAAGCCCATTTCATGGTTTTACAACACATGACTGAAGTGACCCCATATATTGAAGAGCACAAGGACATGCTACGTCAGGAGAATGCAGGCCAGTCAGAAGTTTGGATCACGAGACAACACAACCGTCAGTTCAACGAATGGTTGAAGGCGCAATTGACTAGGAGGTCGTCAAATGAAACACTACAATGGTTGGCAAAAGGGCCAAAATTTACAATTGTGACATGGCAAGGATACGACATTAATGGCTACACATTTTATACAACAGATCAAGATAGAAAGAGCACAGTGCAGAACTCAGGTGTCCGCATAGATGCCTATGATTCGCACGGCCGTACCGCTGGCCCAAGCTCGTACTATGGGCTTGTAGAGGAGATTTGGGAGCTTGACTACGTAATTTTCAAAATTCCTCTATTTCGGTGCCGTTGGGTCCAACTCCCACGGGGTGTAAAGGTTGACAAGTACGGCGTCACTACCGTGGACCTCGAATGTGTAGGATACAAAGACGAACCATTCGTACTCGCGAGGCAAGTTGTTCAAGTATTTTATGTAACCGACCCAGCAAATAAGAAGCGCCATGTAGTTCTTCAGGGAAAAAGAAGGATTGTCGGGGTTGAGAATGTTGTGGATGAGGAAGAGTACAATCAATTTGATGATTTGCCTCCATTCGGAGACGGCATCAGGCTCGATGAAGAACAAGGCGATGAAGCAAGCTATATGCGTATCGATCATCGTGAATGGCTTTATTTAAAATGATATAGCCAAAGTGTAATACATGATATAGGTTATGCTTGTGTTTTTCATAAATGTATGTATGTTCCATTGTAATTGTAAAATGACTAAGGAACCCATGCATTGTAATTGTAAAATGACTAAGGAACTATGAAATACTTATATTTATGGTTATGCTTGCGTTTTTCATAAATGTATCTATGTTCCAAATTGTAATTGTAAAATGACATAGGAACCTAGTTAGCTGCGGGTATTTATAGTGAACTATCACAGGCGGTTTATCAAAAGAAACCGTCTGTGATAACACATCACAGACGGTTCTATCGATATAACCGTCTGTGATAATATGGGTAGCAGGGGTGGGAGGGAGCAAAACCTAGCTAGCAGGGGCGCTGCAGAGTGGAGACAAGAGACTGCGGCAGAGCGGACTCCGCAGACCTAGCTGCGGGTATTTTAAAATGAGCTATCACAGACGGTTCTATCAATATAACCGTCTGTGATATGCATTATCACAGACGGTTCTATCGATATAACCGTCTGTGATAATATGCATATCACAGACGGTTATATTGATAGAACTGTCTGTGATAGATCATCTTTAAATACCCGCAGCTAGGTCTGCGGAGTCCGCTCTGCCGCAGTCTCTTGTCTCTACTCTGCAGCGCCCCTGCTAGCTAGGTTTTGCTCCCTCCCACCGCCGGTCCCTCCCGACGTCGCCGGTCCCTCCCGAAGCCGCCGATCCCTCCCGACGCCGCTCCCTCCCGAAGCCGGCGGTCCCCCCCGACGCCGGTCCCTCCCTCCCGACGTCGCCGCTCCCGACGCCGCCGCTCCCTCCCGAAGCCGGCGGTCCCCCCCGACGCCGGTCCCTCCCTCCCGACACCGCCGCTCCCGACGCCGCCGCTCCCTCCCGACGCCGCTCCCTCCCGAAGCCGGCGGTCCCCCCCGACGCCGGTCCCTCCCTCCCGACGCCGCCGCTCCCGACGCCACCGCTCCCTCCCGACGCCGCTCCCTCCCGAAGCCGGCGGTCCCCCCGACGCCGGTCCCTCCCGACGCCGCTACCTCCCGACGCCGCCTCCTCCCGACGCCGGTCCCTCCCTGTGCTTCACATGTTAGCTTTATGATATATATATATGCTTCACATGTTATATGCTTCACATGTTATATGCTTCACATGTTATATGCTTCACATGTATTTTATGTTATATGCTTCACATGTATTTTATGTTATATGCTTAACATGTTATATGCTTCACATGTATTTTATGATATATGCTTCACATGTATTTTATGTAGCATATAATATATGCTGCACTTGTTAACTGCAAGGTCTATTTGGAAGGCCCATAGCTCACTGCAATTAGCTAATCGTTAGAACTTTGTCAAAGGGCATAAAGCAAGTGACACACTCCAGTGTGTCTTGTTCAATGAACTTGATGCACTGGTTTGTGTCACTTGATTCATAGAACTTTGACAAGCTGGGTCCATAGCTCACTTCAGTTAGTTTTTTCTTAGAAGAGAGATGGCGTCCACACAGTCTTCGTCGTCGTCATCTGGGTCTCACGCTCCCAAGACTGCGAAATCTAAACGTGGCCGAGGAGTATCGAAATGGCCAGAGGCCCGAATGACCATCACGGTGGTCTCTCCGGATGGGGTCCCTCTGGAACCGTCGAAAGCAGCGTCATCATTTCGGACTACCTGCGGGATAATTGGAAGGCAACGGGTCCCCATCACCATAGCAAGCTGGAAAGATTTGACAAAGGATCACAAAAATCAGCTATGGGAGGAACTTACAAATTCGTTCGAGTTCCCAGCAGAAGCACAGGGACTCGTGCAACGGCAAGCGCTCCTCGCGATGGGAAAAGCATGGAAGAATTTTAAGAGCACTCTTGTGACGAAGTACGTGGCCGAGGATGTCACGCCCTTCACGAAGTATCCTTTCGTGTCGCCAGAAACATGGGAGGCCTTTGTGCAGATGAAGACGACGCTCGAATTTGTACAACAAAGTGCGGCGCACAAGGATCTCCAGTCACAAAACACGCACCCTCACAGACTCGGCACTGCTGGGTACGCGGGTAAAATCCCGCGATGGAGGATGCAGGATGAGGTCGCAATCCGATCGGAGGCCTCTCCGCCATTTGCCGGGATCGCAAACGAGCGCGCTCGAAACTGGTTAAGAGCGAGGTCATCAACCACATCTTCGGGTGTCTCTTTCAAAAACCCCGCAGATGAGGAAGTGTCCCAACGCATGGTAAAATATGTTAAACAACATAGTTGTTAACACCTCTTGAACTTCATGGGTTCAAAAATAACATGATTAATTGCCTCTTGCAGCAATCATTGACTACCGAATCTTCTCATGGCTCCTTTGAAGAATATAGGGAGATATATTTACTATCACAGGCCTTGGGAAACAAGGAGCACCCAGGTCGCACACGAGGCATGGGGGTTTATGTACCTTGGAGGCACGGATTTCCAGATTACTCCGAGACATATAGGAGTAGGAAGAGATCCAAGGCGTACCGCAGCGAACAAATAAAACAGGAGCTTCGTGCTCAACTTGAGGAACAACTATCTGCCTCACTTCAAGAGCAGACTGCCTCACTTCGAGGAGAGATAGATTCGTTGCGGGAAGAACTGAGACAAGTCCGCAACCAATTGCAACCCACTCCTAGTACTGCGGTACCCAGTCCCCCTCAACGTCGCAGTAGCTGCGCGTCCACACCAATTTCTGAACATAGCGACGACCACTTACGTATTGATGACATTCAGGTAATGTACATCTTTAGAATGGTACATAGATCTCTCTGGTGGACGCCTTAACTCATCTCTTGTATCGTTATGTAGGAGCCCATGCCTTGCATCCTCAAAGTCAGGCTTGTTGGCTCTATTCCCGTTGACGCTGGGCGCGGCATGGTGTATCCATTGCTGCCAGGGACGCTGGTGCACGGTGTACAAGTAGACACCGGTTTCATAAAGGTCCAGGTGGACATGATTAATGATATTTTTAAGTCCGTCCCTCTTGAGAAGCCCCCAACGAAGAGATTAAGACATTAGGGGATGCCGTCCACACATTCGTTCAGTGGCCCAAGAGGGACATCGTCCTCGACATGTCCGTGCCACAATCTTCACATCCAGTGGCCCAAGAGGGACGTCGCCCTGGACCTGGCACATCGGCTCCGGTGGCTCCACCTCCACCTCCAAATCCAGTAAAGTCTGTTGCATCGGCTCCCGCCGAGACGCCACCGAGAACATCTCACAAGCGAGGCTCCAAGGCCTCCAAGGCTCATGCGAAGAAAATTAAGCCGCGTCCCGTGCCATGGACGTTTACTCTAGGAGTGTCGTTGGTGCCCGACTCACAATTACGCCATCTTGGTATGATTTGCAATAGATTGCATGCCTGGTACATGGAGAAGTCCAACTTGAAGCCAAACCGGCAGAGTGCATTCACTCTGAAATATAACGAGACACATTTCCTCCACGACACGGGCTACATCGTCGTGACATTCGAAGATTTATTCTTACTATTCAATCTCGACGAACTCGACGCCTCACTTCTACGATGCTGGACACTGTAAGTGTACTGTACAATGAAGTTCTACATTCACGTTATACAGATAAATGTCATTACTCTTTCTTTATGTATAGATACATGATCCAAGAAGTCCGGCGAACGCGACGACCAGTGGGTTTCCTCGACCCTCACTTGGTCTCCGAGCAATCTATCAACGCAGATGCATCCTTCGTGCAAGGTTACATAACGAGGGGATTGATTGCTCACAGCGACAAGGAGTACGTCATGGTACCCTTCAACCAAGGGTAAGTGCTTCACTAGTTGCCACACATATGTTTCATTTGTACTTTACATGCAGCATGAACTTAGGATTAATCACTATGGCGACACACATGACTAGGCATCACTGGATTTTGATTGTGATTGTACCAAAGTGGAGCAAGGTAATATACCTTGATTCCCTCCTTAGGAGCAACAACGACTTCAGTCCTGTGCAAGAAGTACTTAACAGGTAAACTCATTTCCTCCATACATAACTCTATTGTAATATTTCTTTTGTTTGCCACGGCCGAGGCTAAGTTTTTTGAATCACGTAGGGCTTTTGCCGAATATGTTGCCCATGGAGGATCACACGATATAAAATCCAGTGACACGCTACGACACCAGACGCGATTTCCGGTACCCTCTACAACACAACAATCCTATATCATACTTTGTTATAATGCCTCTAGAATTGACAATACCGATGTATGTAATTCTATTTTTGCAGTGCCACCAGCAGCTACAAGGCAACGTATGTGGATTCTACGTTTGCCGCCATATGCAGGAAATCATGAGTACTAAGATCAATGATCCAGAGGTTTGTCAGGTCCTTCCAATAATTATTATTTTCTGATTATATATATGTATTTATATTACACACATATGCTAATGAATGACTTAACATTGCTCGTAGCGACAGCGGGTGAAGTTCGACCAAAGTGCATATGATCTTGACAATCTCGTCGAAATTCATGCAATCATCTCCCAATTCTTGGTAGCAGAGGTCATAAGTAAGAGTGGAGAGTTCTACGCCGGCAATGGTGATAATTAGATGTTGAAACATTGGATTCAACTGTACAAATCAAACAATTCCTTCAACTAAATGCATTTGTCAGATTTTGTGTAACGATTTTCATTCTATATATGTATGTGATCTGCTGGCCGTTTGTTACATTCATCTGTGTATCGAATTTTGTTGTAATTTACTATGAGTTGCAATTAACTTATATCTGTCATTTATCTGTAATCTGCTTGCTTGCTTGCTTTCAGAGGGCATGGCTAGCATATCCTGAGGCTAGCCAAGAAACAGCAAATAAAATGGATGATGCACTTGGTATCACAGACGGTTCGTTATTAAAAACCGTCTGTGATACAATATCACAGACGGTTTCAAAGAGTGCCGTCTGTGGTGTGAATGATATCACAGACGGCCCTTACTACTAACCGTCTGTGATATTTGTATATCACAGACGGTCTTGATTACTAACCGTCTGTGATAGACGAGTATCACAGACGGTTGGTTATAAACAACCGTCTGTGAAAGTCTCGTATCACAGACGGTCTTGATTACTAACCGTCTGTGATAGACGAGTATCACAGACGGTTGGTTATAAACAACCGTCTGTGATAGTCTCGTATCACAGACGGTCTTGATTACTAGCCGTCTGTGATAGACGAGTATCACAGACGGTCTTGATTACTAACCGTCTGTGATAGAGAGTATCACAGACGGTTGTTTATAAAAATCCGTCTGTGATACTCGTCTATCACAGACGGTTAGAAATCAAGACCGTCTGTAATGTAGTTATCACAGACGGCTCGGGAACCGTCTGTGATAACCACCAACTATCACTGACACCTAAACACTGACGGTTCAGAAACCGTCTGTGATGACGGTTCCGAACCGTCTGTGATAGGGCTGTCTGTAGCAGTGTTACCCGCGTATCCAGCGGTGACAAGTCCATGGGGGTAAGTGTTTCGTGCCTAGATAGCCTTGTGAGCTACACTTTCCTTTTGAAATTTGGTCGTTGTCTTCATTAGCACAAAGGCCTCCCATGATTCTGGTGACACGAAAGGATACCTCATGAAGGGTGTGCGATCCTTGCTCGTGTACTACATGACAAGCATGCTTTTGAAGGTCTTCAATGCTTTTCCTATCGTGAGGAGTGCATGCCATTGCAAGCATTCCTAGACTTCTGCTAGGATCTTGAACGAGTTTGAAATTTTCGTCCACAACACTTTTCTCTCGTCTTCTGTCAAAGCTTTCCAATTTGCTATGATGAAGGGGACCCGTTTCCTTCCAATTATCCCGTAGGTAGTCTAAAATGCTGCAATTGTTTTCTTCGATTGCAGAGGAACCCCATCTGGAGAGACATATGTGATGGTCATTCGGCCCGCTAGCCTTTTAGATACTCCTTTGCCATACTTAGTTACCCCTGTCTTTGGAACATCAAACCCAATCAGCAACATCGATGATGATGATGGTATCTCTCTTTAAAAGAACCATCTGTGATATTAGTATCAGTTTAAATTGATTTCATCTTCCCTTAAAGCTTTCATCTTTGCATTGATTTCATAAGAATTTCAATAGTGCAAACCCTTTTTTACTTGACTAATTTGCACAATTAAAATCAAGCTCCACAATTTCAATAGTGCAAACCCTTTTTACTTGACTAAGTAGATAATTTCCAGAGTTTTTTAGGTTATCCGTGGGAATTTCTACCTCTCACAGAAAATGACATGCCTTAATTTAGTCTCAACGGCTATTTATATCGGTATGATTAAAATTTGCAAAGCTATAGGTAGTTTGTTAGAACTATTGCAAAACCATGTATCAAATTTCAAAGTGCAATAATATAAATGATGGTTAAGGATATTTTCTGTTGTATTTACTGGTTAGACCATATTGTTAGTTTAGGGTTTATTTTTCTTTTAACTATACTGTTAAAAGGGCTCCTTCCATTGGTCCAAATCCTAGGACAGAGACAAACTACTCATTGCTAACTTACAAGCACATGGATAAACTGCTAACTCACATACCGATGGGGAGTAATACCAGCAGAGGAAGTCGATGAAGATGTCGTTGTGGTTGGGGAAGAAGAGGCTGATTGAGGACGCCGATGGTGAAGACGTCATTGTGGTTAGGGAAGAAGAGGCCAAGGTCGTTGAGATTTGACGAGGAAACGTCATTGTGATTTGACGGCGAATTTGCACAAGGAGGTGGCCGAACGGGGAGACGGTGCCAGATCTACGTGGGAGGTGGAGATTGGGGAGTAGGGGACACTTGAGGAGGTGGCGACAGTGGATGGGAGATAGGGGCACACAAGTGAGGAGTAAGGGTACAAACCCTAATGGAGACCTACTTATAAAAGGAACTATCACAGACGATTCCATTAAAGAACCGTCTGTGATGTTAATATCACAGATGGTTCCATAATAGAACATCTGTGATATAAACCATATCACAGATGGTTCCATAATAAAATCGTCTGTGATGTTGGTATAACAGACAGTTATATTATGGAACCGTCTGTGATAGTACAACAAATCCTATTTTTCAGCTAGCCTTGGGATGTGCTAGCTATGCCCTATGAAAAAAGCAAACATATATAATCACAGATGTAATTATTTCTTAATACTAAATTAATTACAATAGAATAATTCATTAATTACATGCTGAGTTTCTTATAATTACATTTGAATAATTTCTAAATAATAGGGATACAAACGGATCGAATACGGACGTATAATGTCTCCACCATATTTGTTTTCATATTTTTTTCTCGAATGTGGATACGAATACGGATACCTCGGATACGAATACAAATACGAATAATATCGAATACAGACACGGAGTGAATACGAATCGAAACGAATACGGTCACGAATATTTATCGAAACATGAAAAACCCCTTAAACTATACATCCAAAATCAATGAAAACACATAAATAGTTTATCTTGTCAAAACATTCATAAAATTTAAACAAGCATAAGTATTTTTATCCACAATAGTCATATCGTTATACAGATTTTAAATCTTCAAGTGGCAGTTAATTTTTTGTTAAGTCCTAAATAATTCTTAATGGATTTCTACCATTTACATGTGACTAATAAATTAATTAAGTATTTAAATTTGCATCAAAATGATTTAAACGAGAGTACATCAATTTAATCAGTACAAATTTTAATCCACCAACAATATTAAATTTATTTTTTTAATAAACATAAATATTTTCTAGTGGGGTTTGTAATTTAATATGACTGAGGAACCTAATGCCTAATGGTAATGGTGGAATATGGCTTGGTTGGGCTAGTGGCAGGGGAGATGAGAGAGGCTGACTTGGGCTGGGCAATGTTGGGCTGAAATCCCGGATATCTTTTTTCGTATTATCCGGATAATCCGTATTCATCAGATATCAGGCCTACTATATTCGTATCCATATCCGACAAAAAAATCCGTATTCATATCCGATCCGAGAATTATCTGAAGAAAATCTGATCCGACACAATCTGTATCCGTTTTCATTCGGATTGGTCGGAAACTATCCGATCCGTTTTCACCCCTACTAAATAGGTGTTCGCCATGTGGGATCTTTACACTTGGCTATTTTCTTTTAAATAAAGTCATTCACGATAGTCGACACGCATATAGCTTGCTTCATTGCTTCATTCTTCCTCAAGCCTGATGTTATCTCCAAATGGAGAGAACTCATCAAATTGATTGTACTCTTCCTCATCCACGATATTCTCAACTCCGACAATCCTGCTTTTTCCATGAAGAACTACGTTGCGCTTCTTATTTGCCGAGTCAGTTACATAAAAAAACTTGTCAACCATTAATTTTGCTTTTTCTGTCCTGATCTGTTGTATAAAATGTGTACCCATTAATTTCATATCCTTGCCATATCACAATTGTAAATTTTGGCCCTTTTGTCAACCATTGCAGTGTTTCACTTGACGACCTCATAGTGAATCGCACTCTCAACCATTCGTTGAACCACCGATTGTACAATCTCGTGATCCAAACCTTCAACTAACCTGGATTCTTTTGGCGTAGCATGTCCTTGTACTCTTCAATATTGCAAGATCATGAAATGGGCTTGAGTGTACATATCCAGATCGGGAGTTATTACTTTCCTTCTGATGGTCCTGATACCCTCTAGCCTCCCCTCGTGATGACATACAGGCACACCTATTGATTTGACTTAAGCCATGTAATCGATGCAGAACTCAGTGACCTCTTCAGTTGCATAAGCTTTGATTATACTGCCCTCTGGCTGTGATCGATTGCATACCTATGACTTTAGAATTCCCATGTAACTCTCGAACGGGTACATATGATGTAGAAATACAGGGCCGCATATCTTTATCGCTTTCATAAGGTGGACAATGAGATAGACCATGATATCGAAAAATGATGGAAGAAAATACATCTCAAGATGACATAAAGTCATCACCACCTTGGTATGTAGAGCATCTAGTCCATCGGGATCAATGACCTTCTGAGCAATTGCGTTAAAGAAATAACACAGCCTCATGATTGCCACTCAAACCTTGTGCAGAAAAATACTTCTAATTGCGACAGGAAGCAATTGTGTCATTAGCACATGACAATCATGAGACTTCATGCCAATTAATTTCAAATCTTACATAGAAACAAATTTCTTGGCGGAGTAACCGGACGAAACTTTCATACCATGCAAGCATTGACACAGTTTAGTTCTCTCAGACTTTCATAGAGTGTAACAAGCTGGGGAAAGGTACGTTCGGCCTTTATTAGTCTCTATCGGTGTTAACTCGGTCCTGATGTTCATAGCAACCAAGTCACGCCATGTGTTGACACCATCCATTGTTTTGTTATGAATATTCAGTAAGAGATCAATCAAGCTATCACATACATTTTTCTCTATGTGCATGACATCAATGCAATTGTGAACTTCTAAATACTCCTAGTAAGGCAAGTCCCAAAATATTGACCTCTTCTTCCACATGTTCATCTGACAGATCCTCAACTTATGTCCCTTTTCAATCACAACATCGATATCCTTGACTATATCATAAAGCTCTTTCTCACTAAAAGGCCTTGATGTCAAGTCATCCTCTTTTTTCTGTCAAATTGTTTTTTCATCTTGTGGTATGAGTGATACTGTGGAAGGAACCTACAGTGATGTACGTACACAGTTTTATGCGAGTTGTTCAACCACACTTTCAATATAATCTAAGCAGTGCAGATAGGCTTTGACCCCTTTCGTACTCAACCCTGACATGTTACCAAGGGTAGAAAAATCATTGCTTGTGTAGAACAATTTGGCGTCTAGAGTGAAGTTCTCTTGTTTGTCTGCATCCCATACCTCTACCCCTTCATTCCACGATGTCACAAAATCTTCCACTAATAGTGCTAGATACACATCAATATCGTTCCCAGGTTGGTTTAGCCCTTGGATAAGTAGTGACATCAAAATGTACTTTTACTTTATACACAGCCAAGGAGGAAGGTTGTACATGCATGCATTCATGGGCCAAGTGCTATATCGGTTGCTCATGTTACCGAAAGGATTCATTCCATCTGTACTTAACCCAAATATTATAATCCTTGGTTCTACAGCGAAGTCTACAAACATCCTATCATTGTTCCTCCACTAGGTAGAATCAACAACGTGTCTTATCATTCCATCTTTCTTATGCTCCTCCGAGTGCCAACCCAGCAATCTTACATTCTTTCAGTTCACAAATAAACGCTTCAAACGGGGAATTATAGGTAGATACCACAATATCTTAGTAGGAGATTCTTGTTTCACATCGATGCTTTCACCATCATCGGAGTCATTCTTATGCTTGTATCGAGATGTTTTGTACACCGGACAAACGTATAATTTTGCGTACTCTTTATAGTAGAGGATACAATCATGCGAACATACATGTATTATTTATACTTATATTCCTAATGGGTAAATAACCTTCTTGACTTGATAGGTAGTTCTCAGCAACACATTTCCCTCTGAAAAGATGTTCGCTAGTAGACCTAACAACGTCGTAAAACTCTTGTCGGACCAACCATTACTTGCCTTCAATTTTAGCAGTTCAAGAACAGATGACAACCTTATGTATTGCGGCTTGCAGCCCAAGAACAAAGGTTTCTCTAGGTCCTCCATCAAGCCCTCGAATTTACGAAACTCTCTCTCTCACTATAGTTACCTTCTGCATCGCGTAGCATCTGATCCAGATTGTCATCATATGACCTATCCTCATCGAAAGCACAGTCCACAACCGACATATCGTTGTCTCTCTCGATACCTTCCTGTATAATTTTCTCTTCACCGTGACTAGTCCAACATGTATACCCCTTTTTGAAACCCATTCGAATCAAGTGAGCTTTGATCTGTGCTAAGTTGGTAAATTTCTTCAGATTATCGCAAGCAATGCATAGACAATACATATATTCTATCCCCTTCTTCAACATATCCTGCGCGGCTGCTATTCTAAAAACAGACACACCATTAATGTACTCTTCACTCACACGGTTCTTAACGTACATTCAGTTTTGGTCCATCTACACTACGCATGTAATAAATTAATGTCAAATTGGATTATTAATGCTACTATAGCTAGCCAGCTACGTACTATTCATGAAGCAATATATATCAAGCAAGAATTAATATGTTGAAGTAAACTAAGAGTACTGACTTATTCTTAAATTGCAGCAAACTACCAATTAAGCTAGATCTAAATCTAGCTACCATCTCTTTTTATTATAAGGCATATAAATTATAAATGAATACTAACATCTAATCACAAAGCTAAAACAAATCAATCTACAAGCAGCTACATTTACAATCAGAAAGCTTCCCAAAGTCGGCCGCCTCCTTCAATATAGCGCAATGAAGATAGATCTGTTGGGACCGGTCTGGTTTGGTATTAATTAATAATGTGGTGTATTCTAGACACGTACAACTACAAACTATCTGTAATACATAATTATCATAGACAGTTCGTATTAATAACCGTCTATGAACTATCACAGACGGTTCATATTAATAAACGTATGTGATGTGTCTAATATTATAGACGGTTCATGTTAATAACCATCTATGAACTATCACAGACTATTTTTAATACGAATCATCTATGACGTCTTCAACTATCATGGACAATTCGTGTTAATAACCGTCTATGAACTATCATAGACGGTTATTAATATGAACCGTCTGTGATAGTAGCTTATCACAGGTGGCAAACGGTCACTCCTGTAAAAACGTTTGTGATATTAACAGTACAGACAGTTTCCCATGAATCATCTGTGATGAGACGTCTAGTATAACTTATTTTATAGTAGTGATCAAGAATTAGGCTTACTATTGAAGGCTAAAGCAGAAAAGCTATCGTGGTGAGAAGAGATAGAATATGCACGTTTCAGTGGGGCAGTTGGCGTTTGGGAGAAGATAATTTCAATGTAAGTCGTCCATGGTGCATGTGGTGTATGTGCGACCAATGTACTCTAACATCGTGTAAACTAATAAAATAATTTGCAACGTATGTATTGCTTGTGATTACATAGAGGTACGTATGTATGTATATATTTTGGAAAAGAGTAACTAATGGAGAAAGAACTGGAGTATGCAGCTACAAGATATATGCATGACAGAGAGTGGTTATGTTTATAAGAACCCAATAAATTATTATGCTCAATGATTTTATTTTAGTAAAGCTCGTACTTCAATTACATTTCTCAAGTTGTATTTTCCTTCAAGCTTTCATTGTCATTTCTAATGTTTACAATGTCTTAAAATCTAAATAGCCTACAAATACATACATATATTCTCAAACAATTAAGTTATATCATTTAATATTATAAATTTTGAAACAAATCTAACAGCGCAAATGCGTGAGCAACCCTGCTATTTTTTTTATATTTGCATATACCAACCTGGCTATCAGACATCAACATCTCTATATCATTCTATGATGTGGAAGAAAAACAATAGGTCCTATTTAGAATGTGCGGAAATTCTATTGGAATTTTGGCAGAAAGCAAACATCCATACTCTTAATTAATTACAAGATATTCGCCGATCATTATTTTGCCACGGCATCTTGAGCTTTCCCGACAGACGGCTATCGGCAAAAGTGTGGCATGGTGTAGATGTAGGGTAGAATTCCTATGAAAATCTTGTGTCCCAACGGGGCGTCAAATTCTGTTGGAGCAACTTATAGGTAAAAACGAAGTACATACCTCCACGGAGGCACCGGGAAAAACATAGTAAATGAAAGTAAGGTAGCATCCTCTCCAAATATTTTTCCTGAATAAAATGAGTTGTTTTAAATAGGCACGTGAAAGCTGAATGCAAGCTAACTCCTAAACACTAACTTGTTCTTTTACAGAACAGATAAATTATTAATCCTTGCTCTATTACACATAGGCCAACCATTTGTCGGCCCTGTCTTACCAACCATTGATATTGTCGGCCCTGCCTGATGGCACAAATCAGATTAAGACATCAGCCCCTGTATATGTGCCCGTACCACATGCAACCAAACATCTGAGTAAAAAAGGAGTCGACTTCAATGCTCCACCATGGAAACGTAGCATCATCAATAAGCGACATCACGTGAATTCCCTGATCTTTTACATATGACAAGTGCTAAGAGTACTTCAGTATTGTTTTTAATTAAAAGTACTTAAATTTAGAAACGTTAGATCTCTATCTAACAGGTCTTCTATATCCATCTTTTTTTTAAAAAAACGAATCTAAGATGTTAGATCTCTATCTAACGGATCCCCATATCCTATCCTCTCTAAAAAAATATGAGTGCTTCGAATCTAAGATAGATTCAACGTCTAAAAATTTTGAGTGCTTCTAACCCACAAAACACTTGAGTATTTTCTATATATATATATATATATATATATATATATATATATATATATATATATATATATATATATATATATATATATATATATATCAATGGCCCGGTTCCATGGCTCACCGCCACAAGCAAAAGAGAGAAGCAACAAGTAGCTACCGAGGGAAGAGAGAGGTAACATCGATGGGTGGGGCAATGAGAGAGAGGAGAGGACGAGGAGACGGAACGGAGCAAGCAAAGCAAGGTAGGAGTGACGAAGCTGCCCTTCTTGGGCATGTTCAGGTACGCTGACCGGACGGACATGGCTCTGATGGGGGTCGGCACGGTGGCGGCGATGGCGAACGGCATGTCGGAGCCGCTCATGACGGTCATCTTCGCGGCGGTCATCGAGTCATTCGGCGGCGGCGACAGCAGCACCGTCCTCCACCGGGTCATCAAGGTATAGCTTCTTGCCTGCTCGCTCAAGGCACGATTGATGAACAGTGACCGGTTCGGATGTATATTCCATCGAGCGGGGCCCTACCTGTCATGAAAACAATGGGAGAATATTTTTTCCCTGAAAACATTTCTTTTCTAATTAATTGAATAAATTCCCTTAGAATAATTACGTCCTTGCATAAATTACTTATGCAAGTAGTGCGAATTTTACTTCGATGGAAGACGACGTATGTGACGTCACGCCGACGCACTACGGTCGGCAGGCGGCAGGGGGGTATTCTTGGGAGAAAGAAGCGCCGGCGGGTTCGCACATGGGGGCTCGGAGCTGTAACGACCTAGGTTTAAAATTTAGGAAAGGCTAATAGAATTTACTTACTAATTTATCAAATGTCGAGTTGTCGGTCTACAGTAGTCTACTGTATTACCGATGAGAGATAGAAAAAATGCTATCTAGCTATTATGAGCTATCTAGAAAAACGCTATTATGGCTATTATGAGCTATCTTGAAAACTATAATATACGTCATATTTTACTAAAGGAGGGTGTGGAGGAGAAAACGGCGGCCGTCACGTGGTCCAGATAGAACTGGATGGTGACCACCTGGAACGAGATGTTGACAAGTAATTTAAACTAATTTTTAGTAAACATACCTTAAAATAGAAAATTATTTATTTAATAATACAGTTAAATATTCATTTTTACGAAAAAAATCAGTTGCAAAAATATTTTCAGAAATATTACCTTTTCGCCTAACAGATTATCGTTTGCATTGCCATATAACCATTATTTAAATCTGTATTTGCTTTATTCTGCACAACCCTAAGCTAGTATGAAATAATTGCACATATACCCAGGGCCTATTACATAATCCATATCAATAACTACTAGTATTGACTTATATCATGCGAAATGCCTCAACCATTAGGATTTCTTTATTTTTGGAGATCAACTATTGTCCATCGATATTTGAGTATTGAGGTTGGCTGAGTCCCTGAAATTAGCGGCCAGTGCTCGAAGCTTGTGCCCGACCCTTATAGTGTAGACACGAGAGGGAGAGAGGTTTCACGTCAAGAGCCAAGATGTCATTGTGTCTTGTAATCACCGCTACAGATACAATCTTCTTCATCATGCAAAGACTTTTTAAGCCTAACAAGGTCATTCATATGGCTAATGTGGAGCTGTAAGGAGTGGGGGAGGTACACATAGTCGGCCGACGGTAGGAGGGCTGGTGCCCCACCTGACCCACTGTTGGGACCGCCCCTGTCTCGGAGAGGTTTTCTTAGCAAACTAGTGGCACGGGATGGCAACCAGCTTTAACAATTTTGGTGAATTTCTGATATTTCGGTCTTCTCCAAAATTATTTTGTAAGATCGAAATTTGAGTTTAAATTCAAATCTTGAGATAAACTTCAAATATTAGAGCAAGTTTCATATACATTTTCATCTCTATTTCATTTATATCCAATATTTAGTTCATCGATCTCTACCATCTTTGATAACATTTTTCTCAAAATTCTAAAGTTTCATCAAAATTCAAATTCCCAAAATTTAAACAAAATCCAAACCGAAATCTCCTTAATTTCGTTACCCACCGAATTTTCCCCCCAACGAAATTGTTAACTCTGATCGCAACTCGGCACGGCGGCGCGGAGACCATCGACCGAACGGCGAACGCCCCCGACGGTGGTCTGGGTCTCTGGGCTGATCTGCGCGTAAGATTTTTGCTTTTTAGCCCAAAATTTGAAAGTTTTTTACATATGGACCCCTGGAGAAAATATTTGCAAAAATGGACCCTTAGCACGGTGCCAAAGTACATGGCGCCCAGGGTACATAGCACGGCACCATATGCTTTTGCGCCGTGCGTGGACACGTCGAATCCACGGTGGCACAGCACGGTGCCAAAGCACATGGCACCGTGATGTGCAACAACGGCGCTAACAGCCGTGGCGCCGTGCTCTGGGACTTAAGCCCGAGCGCGGCCCCCAGCCCCCACCCCTCACCACTCCGTTCGAACAGAGAGCAGCAGCCGCCGCCGCCCCTCTCTTACCCCCTCCAAATCTACTCCAATCCATCGATTTTTCTCGTGATTTTGCTTCCAAACCGAGCAAGCAAGGTAAACTCCCTCCCCTCTCTTGATTTTTTCCAATAAATATGGATTATTTGAGGTACATTTCGTGAGGCAAGATTTGAAACCCTAGATGAAATTAGATCAATTTGGCTCGGTTTTAGGTTAGATTTGCAATAGATATGCGTAATGTAAGAGTAGTAATGTGTATAGATTCGTTTTTAGGGTTTGATTTGAGCGAGATTGATGAATGTTTAGAAATAGGTATGTTTTTAGGGTTTGATTTGAGCGAGATTAATGAATGTTTAGAAATAGGTATGCTTTTAGGGTTTGCTTTGAGCGAGATTGATGAATGTTTAGAAATAGGTATGTTTTCAGGGTTTGATTTGAGCGCGATTGATGAATGTTTAGAAATAGGTATGTTTTCAGGGTTTGATTTGAGAGAGATTCATGAATGTTTAGAAATAGGTATGTTTTCAGGGTTTGATTTGAGCGAGATTGTTATTCTTATCATTAACGTATTTTTGAATGCACAGGATGGCGAGGTACAAGTTCTACAAGAGGGAGCACCGCGGCAAGCACACGGAGGACGGCCAGGTACGTATGTTGTCGAAATGTACATGTGTTTTCATCACGCAACTAACTTTTATAGCAATTTTCAGGAGATTCACATACTTCGTCCTCAAACCCATGATGGGTTCCACTTGATAGTCTATGACGACCGCTATACCCCACTGCTTCGTTGTGCTGGGCTTCACACGGTCGCCAACCTACTACAGCGGGGCATGCTGGTCTTCAACCCCGCAGCTTTGACCGCACTTGTCGACAGGTGTATTTCTCTATCGGGTCTATTTGTTTTCGTTTCTATATTCTTACGTACGTAACTAATTATTTTCTCCGTGTACTATTAACAGGTGGAGGCCAGAGACACACACGTTCCACCTTCCCTGTGGGGAGATGACCGTCACGCTGCAGGATGTGGCGATGATACTTGGACTTCCCATAAGAGGACAGCCAGTGGTCGGCCCGGCGGTGTCTGACGGCTGGAGGGCACGTGTGGAGGCCTTCCTGAGCACGCCATTGCCTTCTGTCGTAGAGAATGCCAGGCGAGGCCGTGTCTCGGGGGGTCCACATTAGATGGTTGCGGGATACCTTTGGTGTATGCCCTACGGGCGCGGACGACGCCACGGTGACCTACCACTGCCGCGCTTGGGTCCTCCACATGTTCGAGGCCATGCTTTTCTCGGACGCCACGGGGGACATCGCTTCGTGGATGTACATCCATTGCCTCCAGGACTGGGTCGACGCTGGACAGTTCAGCTAGGGCTCGGCGGTCCTCGCGTTCCTCTACCGCCAGCTTTGTGAGGCCTGCAGGCGCAAGGTGCCCACGTCGACGCTCGGTGGCTGCGTCTTCCTCCTGCAGGTGTGGATATGGACACTCATTCCTGTGGGGCGCCCTCGAGTGTTCCAGGCGCAGCCTTGGCATCCACAGGGTGTGGATTACCTCGGCCCCACTATGGTGTACCTGTGGGATAGCGTCTCAGTCCCGTTCGCAACCACTCAACGGGCGTACGTGGATTACAGCAACGAGTTGGACACCTTGTCTCCCACGATGGTAAGAAATTGGTAATGCATTTATTTTTCCTACAGTTCTTGGTTTTTGTACATGGCTAATCGTGTGTTTGCCCGTGTGTTCGCTTACTAGGTCTCCTAGGAGCCTTACTCCGAGCCACAGGTTGTAGCTCTATCGCTCGGCACCATGTGCCGCAGGGACTACCATATTTGGAGGATGAGGTGTCCGTTGATTTGCTTCTACGCCGTAGAGATTCACCTCCCCCCACAGAGTTGCGCGGCAGTTTGGCCTTGTGCAGTTCTACCCCCCCCCCCCCCCCCCGAGGAGGTGTTGACCTCTATTGATTTGCACCAGTAAGTTACAATTTTTGTTTCATTTAGAATTCTATTGGTTCTTACTCTAACACCTATTGTTAACATCTGTTATATATACAGGTTCGACAGGGTTCACCAGCGAAAGGTGACGGACTTCGCTCATCACTACCAAGACTACGTCCAGTGGTGGAGGAGGATGGAGGGCAACTGCGAGCGGGACAATACCTCCCACAGCAACGCCAGCTTCCGGGATTACTTGTCCTGGTATCACACTGCCACCCGCTACAGGCTGAGGCAGCAGTGGACTAATGTCGACTACGCGGACCTTGCTTCGTCCGAGGACGAGGACACTGCGTACGACAGGCGTGCGAGGGAGGGCACAGTGGTCGAGGCCGCTCCGATTCTTGATCGAGTGGTACGGAAAGCATGATATTTGCAATACTTTGGTTCAATATGTTTATCTCGCACTTATGTTTCCTTATTTCTTCAGGGGACTTCTCTGCAAACCTCGTTGCGTGAGATCGACGAGGCTCTCAGCTACCCAGTTGGCGACCTGGACAGCAAGAGCCACCACCTGAGGGACTTCCTGAAGGTACGAATATAATTCGTTAAGTTAGATCCATTCAACATGTATGCAATTGTGACAATCATTACTTGCAGAGACTTCGACGTCGGCTCAGTCGGGCGGCAGGTCATTGTGGTTGCCGCGCACGCTCGGACGTGATCATACTGGGGGCCTCCCAGCGCTCGGGTGCCTCAGCTACTGCAGCCTCGTCATCACACGCCGGCAGGCGCCAGTCCACGAGGAGCTCGTCACGCACTCCGATTTTCAATCAGGACGACGACGACGAGGCGGAGCAGGATGACGAGGAGGAGGAGCACGAGGACGAGGAGGCATCTACCCACGATGAGATTGGGATGTCGCAGATGCCCGAAATACCATCTACTCAGGCTTCGCAGCGGCCTCGTCGTTTGGCCCGTCCCCCGAGCATGTACACTCCAGGGACTGATGCCCTGGCCAAGGGCAAGGGAAGGGCCAAGAGGCAGTGACTTATTGATGTTTTGATACTTTTGATAGTTATGTGATGTTTTGAGACTTTTGATAGTTATGTCATGTTTTGAGACTTTTGATAGTTATGTGATGTTATGTAATATTTTGAGACTTATTGATAATTATGCGATGTTGTCATTTACGTTTCAGATGTTTTATGTGTGAATGTATATGGATATGTGTATGTGCATATGTTTTGCAGAAAAAACAGTGCAGGTGTAGCTAGCACGGCGCCAAAGCTTCTGGCGCTGAGATATTGGACTACGGCGCTAGGCCCTTCGGCGTCGTAGGAGGCACCAAAGACACTGGCGCCGTATATAAACAGCTCGGCGCCAAAGGGGCTGGCGCCGTGATAGGTACATACGACGCCAGAATGTTTGGCGCTGTGATACGTGGACTTGCACCAAAACTTCAAGTTCAGGCTAAGTCTCAGAGCACGACGCCACGGACGTTAGTGCCGTTGTTGCACATGACGGCGCCATGTGCTTTGGCGCCGTGCTGTGCCACCGTGGATCCGATGTGTCCACGCACGGCGCCAAAGCATATGGCGCCGTGCTATGTACCCTGGGCGCCATATACTTTGGCGCTGTGCTAAGGGTCCATTTTTACAAATTTTGGGCTAAAAAGCAAAAAAAATTTCAACCGACGCGCTGTCGGGTACGTAGCTAGTGCGCGCCCGCACGGCACGAACTAGCCAGTAGGGCTGGAAACGAGCCGAGCCGGCTCGAGCCAGGCTCGGCAGAGCTCGGTCAAAACTGCGGCTCGGCTCGGCTCGTTTTGGAAACGAGCTACGCGGGAGGCTTGGCTCGGCTCGACTGGCGGCTCGAGCCGGCTCGCGAGCCCGACCGAGCCAAAAAGGCTCGCCGCTGCCGACCGAGCCAAAATGGCTCGCAAATGCCCGAACGAGCCATTTTGGCTCGCCGATGCCCGAACGAGCCAAAATGGCTTGCCGCTCGCAGATACCCATAACAGAGAGCAGCACAGCAGAAATAAATAGCATAGCATACAGTCTGTATGTCAATTATCAGTATAGCATATCAAATTTAATAGTGCATTTCAGATTTATGATGTATATCAGATTTAATAGTGCATTTCAGATTTAATAGCATATCAGATTTAACAGAGAGCAGATACACATAAGCCAAATGTCCAGCCCTACACATAACAGAGAGCAGCACAGCAGAAATAGCATAGCATATCAGATTTAATAGTGCATGTCTGTATGTCAATTATCAGTATAGCATATCAAATTTAATAGTGCATTTCAGATTTAATAGCATATCAGATTTAACAGAGAGCAGATACACATAATAGAGAGCAGCACAGCAGAAATAGCATAGCATGTCACAGACAGTTAAATGTACATTTCACAAGCATTTCACAACAGCAGAGAGCAGCAGCAATTCACAGCAGTTCAAGCCATCACAACAGCAGGGAGCAGCAGCAGTTAAAGCCAATTCTTGCAGCAATTTCTCCAGCAGTAGCAGTCTGCAGCAGCCATCACAACAGCAGGGAGCAGCCAGCAGTAGCACTTCAGTAGCAGAAAGAAAAGAATGAAAATAAAATTGGTGGAAGCATTACCAGAAACTAGCTGCTCTCTACGACGCTTTTAGGAAATGGAATGGTTTGAACATCATCCTCTTCGTCTTCTTCCTGAAAAGATATATAATATTGGAGTTAACATAAGCAAAAATAAAATAGACAAATATTGTATTACAAATGAACGTACCACAACTATAGGAGATCTCATGTCATCATGTGCACCTCTGATCCAGCTAGAGGCACATACCAAATGTTGAACCATAGCTGGACGTAAATAACTCCTATAGTCATCTAGTACTCTACCACCAGCACTAAATGTTGATTCTGAAGATACACTGGTAGCTGGTACAGTCAAAAAATTCTTGGCCATATTCGACACAACTGGAAATCTATGTGCATTCAAATTCCACCATGCGAGCAATTTAAAGTCCTTGTTATCTAAACTCTCATTTATTTCATCTAAGTAGATGAGTAACTCAGACTTTGAAGGCTCGGTAGAAGTGGAACGCAAGAATGACTGAAACTGAGATGAGACTGATGATAATGAGCTGCTTGTACCAATAGCTGAAGAGGAGGTTGCTTCACCTCTATTGCCCATTCTGTTGTGCCGATGATCCATCTCAAACTGGGAATACAAATCTTCCAATTCAATCTTTACATCATCAAGCTCTTTTGCAGCTTTTGAGAGTTCATACATTTGACTAAAGCACCAACTAATGAATCTCATCTTAAACCTGGGATCAAGAATAGTAGCAAGGACCATGACATTGTTCTTTTCTTCCCAATACTTGTCAAATTTATCCACCATTGCAGTAGCCATTTGCTTCAAATACTCATCTCCAGAAGTAATTGCAGCTCTTAATGCAATCTTGACATTAACCATATGAGGATAAAAAAATATTTGCCGTTGGATAAGTTGATCCAGAAAATGCAGTAGTTACTTCAGATAAGGACTGCAATTTTGGTGCAATTTTTTCATAAAATAACCATTCTTCGCCTGATGGTTGCCATTGATAATTTGCATCCGTATCAGCATAACACACTAAAGCATCCTTATAAGCAATACATACTGACAACATTTTGTATGTAGAACTCCATCGTGTAGACACATCCAGGCTCAATCCAGGGCCAATTTGCAAAGCAAGCGATGAGCAGATTTGTAAAAATTTGTGCATACGAGATGGAGACTTCTTTATATGCTTAACTGTTTCCCTGAGCTTGTTAATCAAAGGTTCTAATGGTTGTAGTCCATCATTAACAACCAAATTGACTATATGAGCACAACATCGAACTTGAAAATACTTGGCAATGAACCGAGCTGATCCTCTAGCAGCAAACTTGGCCATTAAACTACGTACAGCAGCAGTATTCGAGGAAGCATTATCAAGAGTAAGTGTGATGATCTTATCCTCTATCTTCCATTCAACAACGCAATCAAAAATAGCCTGAGCTATGACAACCCCAGTGTGTGGAGGATCCAACTCAATAAAGTTCAGCACACGACATTGCATAACCCAATTTTTATCTATATAATGTGCCACCAAGCTCATATAGCAAATGTTTTGGTTTGAGGTCCACAAATCACAAGTCAAACTAATATGTGACACACTTCTGAGACTTTTTCTAAGAACTTCTCTCTCTGATTCATAAATCTTGATGCATTCATTTCTTATTGTCTTTCGACCAATGAACTGATATAATGGATTTAAATATCTCATCAAAACATTAAACCAAGTATGCTCGACCATCCTAAAGGGATACTCATGGACAATGATCATCTTAGCAATAATTCGACGAGTTTCATCTTGATCATATTCCCTAGTAGAAACAAAAGGTAAACCAGTCTCACCTCCCGTGGCAGGACCGAAGTTCAAGTTCGCTTGAGCTTTCATCCTTGCCACCTTGTTCATATATGGCGTGCACTTCGGTATATGCCTCATGAGATGTGAAGTTGCACCCCCTTGTTTGTAAGACAAAGCTTGTAGCAGAACCTACATTTTGCCTTTATATCAACCTCTCATTTCTTTGTCTTCGATGGAACATTCACCACCTTGAAGATCTTCCAAACTTCTGATCCTGTTTCTGTCTACCAGTTGCCTTTGGAGATCTTTTCCTCCTTTTTGCCTCCCTCTTCTGAGACACTGTACCCTCTTCTGTTGCTTCTTCAGCACCATTTGAACTTGAGGAGTCCACATCAATATCATCCATGTCCTCATCCATGTCTTCACGACCATGAACATCACCACCCAAAGCCTCCCAATCCACATCCTCACTCGATGACTGCAATAAAACATTGTAAAATGTTAGCCCCAAGAATCAGGAATAGCAAATAGTAGGCATAGCACTGCTATATTTCAAGATTCAGGTGCATAAACACTCCACACATTTAACAATATATGTTTTATTCAACATTCAACATTTGACAATACATTTGCTCACTGTTTTATTCAACATTTGACAATATATGTTTTATTCAACATTTGACAATACATTTGCTCACTGTTTTATTCAACATTTGACAATATATGTTTTATTCAACATTTGACAATACATTTGCTCACTGTTTTATTCAACAGTTCACAATATACATTTGAATTCTAACAGTAATTGGTTCACGAAATTTCTAATTGATTAATAAATTCATGGTTTGAGCATATGGTGGTCAAACATAGCCGAATATGGAATTGACCAGTCCATATAAGTATTCATTTCTGAAGGACCACTAACAGATAAAGCACTAAGTACAAATAGGAATAGTGATGCCTTGGCTGAATGACACAACATTATGGCATGCCTGGCCCATTTCACATGTCGCATTTCATGGTTTTAATTTTAATTTCAGTGAGCAAACAGTGAGCAAATGTATGGTTTGACAATATATGTTGCACATTGCTAACAAATCAAAAGCTCATTTGACAATATTCATTTCAAAAGCTCATAGCATCATCAATTAACAGGATTACATAGAATACATAGCAGGATTGTCAAAAGCTCATAGAATACATAGCACATCAAGTAACAGGATTACAAAAATTTCATTTCACATCGGCATCTAGCATCAGACACATCTAGCATCGGCCACATCAAGTATCAGGCAAATCTAGCATCAGGCACATCAAGTATCAGGCACCCTAACCCTAATCCTAACCCTAACCCTAACCCTAATCCTCAGTATAACTGGTACTCACCAATGCTGCTGGTTCGGCGAGGTCAGGAGGCGGTGCAGACCGTGCAGGTGCAGGCTCGCCCCCTCTTGTCGACAGGGAGGCCTCGACGGCGGCTGCCTTCTTCCCTCGAGCTCGAGATTCCAGGCTCTGTTCGCGGCCCATGCGCGTCGGTTGGAGTAGGCCGCGTTGTGGATCGGGAAGGAAGGGGGTCGGACTCGGGGAGGATGGAAATTGGGGAAGGACACCGCTCGTGCGCGTGGGGAAGGAAGGGGATTCGGGGATGGAGTCGATGGACGGCGGCCGAGCGCTTGGGGAAGGAAGGGGAGGGGATCCGGCAAGGACGGCGGGCGGTGGCCGAGCGCGTGGCGTGGTGAAGGACGGCGATCGTCGATCGAGGACGGACGCCGGCTGCGTGAATGGGGAAGGGATTGCCGCGGCCGCGGTGCCGCCCGACGGGAATGGCCGAAGGGTTAGGACTTAGGGTTGGCCGACTCGCACCGCATCGCATCGATCGACTGGGCTGGGCCGACGCTGCGGGGCGTCATTGGGCCGGACGGATCGGACCGAGGCACCGAGCTCGCACGAGCCAACGAGCGGCTCGCGAGCGGCTCGGGCTCGGCTCGTTTTTCTCACGAGCTGGACGGCGGGCTCGGCTTGGCTTGAATCATTACGAGTCCGAGCCGAGCCGGCTCGAGCTCGTTACGAGCCGAGCCGGCTCGCAAGCCTCAAGCCAAATTTCCACCCCTACTAGCCAGTGGCAGGTAGGGCGTGGGCGCTCGAGGCATGCATGGTGGTGGTGGTGGCGACGGTTGTGTGTGTCAGCCAGCTACGTACGTACGTCGCATCATGGACGAGGTTGCGGTTGGATATGCGTATCATAGACACACTACTACAAAAGAGGCTATACTGGACACTACATTACAGACGGTTTATACAGAACCGTCTGTGATGAAACTTTCACAGACGGTTTATACTCGCAACCTTCTGTGATATTTTCACAGACGGTTATTAACACGAACCGTTTGTGATAATTGAAACATCACAGACGGTTTGTATTAAGAATCGTCTATGAACTTTCACAGACGGTTCTTAATATGAACCGTCTGTGATAATCTGGACAACACAGATGGTTCGTGTTAATAACCGTCTCTAAAAATCACATGTCACCAATAATTGGCGAATACCCAAGATTTCTATCTCGACCGTCCGTTCTCTCCACATCGAATGGCAGGCAGCAGTTTCACCCACTACTCAGCCCTTATTAATAACCCCATCGACCTTTCCAGTGGTACTAGTCACGCGTGAGTTCATCCACTAGCTAGCTTGCTTCCCCCTCCGCTGTGAGCTAGCGCCTCCGTCACGGCACAGCGGGCGGCTGGACAAGACACTCTTGCCGTAAATGGCGTAAGTGTGTCTTGTTCAGTCACACCGTTGTGCCATGAAGGGTTCGTTAGCTTGTTATTCTGTAATAGATTGATCTGAATGTGTTGTTGTGCTTCCTTCATGCATCTCCCCTCCGCTATGAGCTAGCGCCTCCATCGCGGCACGGCGGGTGGTTGGACAACACACTCTTGCTGTAAGTGTCGTAAGTGTGTCTTATTCAACCGCACCGTCGTGCCATGAAGGGCTCGTTAGCTTATTATCCTGTAATAGATCTGAATGTGTTGTTATGCTTGTGTCTGTATTTCTTGCCGTAAGTGTGTCTTGTTCAGCTGCACACCATCTGTAGACAGCAAATCACAGACGATTTTGTGAAACCGTCTGTAATGTAAACTATTACAGACGGTTTTAATTTGAAGGTCGTCTGTGGTATTTGTGGCGGGAAAAAGGAGTATCACAGACGGTTCTTATTTCTGAACCGTCTGTGATAATGGAATATCACAGACGGTTTTTAATAAAATCCGTCTGTGATATACTGGATTATCACAGACGGTTTTTTATTAAAAAACGTCTGTGTTGTGTCAACTATCATAGCCGGTTGTTGTTAAGAACCGTCTGGGAATGTTCACAGACGGTTTTTCACAAGAACCGGCTGTGATGTCCCTTTGTCTGTCATATTCTAGATCAGAGGTTAATATATAAGTACACATTGCTTCTAATAACTTAACTACAGAACTACTGAGACAAGAGATCACAAATTAAAGGCAAATTTATTAATTTCAATTAGAGGCAAATTTATTACAAAAGTCGCACAGGTAAAGAGTTTCCCAGATTGTATCCTTTTGGGCTTCGTAAGCTTCTTCTTCAACTTGGGGACTTGGAGGATCAGCCGCTAAATTCTCGAACGCCGTTAAGATTGCCCTTGTCCTCAGCACTTCCTCCTGCAGCCTGGGCAAATGATCAGCAGCATCCATAATGTCGTAGAGGATAGCATGAAAAGATTCCTCAGAATCTGCCGTTTCTGCTTGATCGGCAAGGCTATCCATCAGTCTCTGCAATGCGTGTAGAGCTTCTTCCGCATTGCGCACATTGTGGAGAAGAACTAGGGTGAGGGCTGTTTCCCTTTCTTGAGCGGCAGTGAGACGCCTCCGTCGATGGCGGAGGATCAGGTCAAGCTGACGGATGCAAGAAAGTCGGGGAAGGAGAGTAGGGCGGGTGCGGAGAAGCTGCTCCAGATGCAAATTGCTGGCCTCCTGTGTAAGGTTCCGGCCGAACAATTCGTGATGAACAGATGAGAGGAAGGAGATGATCACAAGAACAGTAGTAGAAGCCATGTTGTATTAATTGTATATTGTATTGTACGTACGTAGAAGCTAGAGACCTGGATTAGGAGCTCATATTTAACTTTTAGCACAAACGGTTCGTATACCCAAACATGAATGATATAGACGCTTCGTATAACGATCGAGAGACGTTAATTAGACGATCGAAACACGAAGCGTTCTGGTATGAAGCTTATCACAGACGGTTTTTAATAAAAACCGTCTGTCATAACTGGTTATCACAGACGGTTTTTAGTTAAAAACCGTCTGTGATAATGACTAAGGCATTTATTGCGCTGCTCAGACCGCATCGTCTTCATTTCGATCCAGATCTAGCCACTGCTGCGCACTTTTTCACTCGGGAGGAAGCTAGGCGATTTCAGGCCAGTTAATTTGGTGGGAAGAGGCAGAGATTGAGCTTTGAATTAAGATTCAGACTTTCCTGGTTGCTGTAGATATGGTTAGTAATGAAATTTATTTATTTTTAATTGCATTACAATTTAGGTGTAAGTAATCCATGAGTGGTTATTGAAGATGGTTAATTAATTTGCAAAATTCTTGGTTATATAATAGCTATTGTGTTTGTAGTATGAATTGAGCTAGGAAATTAAGTCTCAATATAATAAATGTGGCCGGTATATATGTAGTCATAATTAGTTATTCTAGATTTTAACACTAAGTTGTTATATATGTACGTAACGTAGGACCGAAGCTGGATGTATGCCGTGAGCCGTGTGAGTGAAGAGTACATTAATGGCGTTTCTGCTTTTATAAGAGCCGCCGAGGAGGATATGTTGAATAAGGGGGTGGAATATATGTGCTGTCCATGCACTGACTGCGAGAATTTGAAGATGTTTAAGAACCGAGGGCAAATTGAAGCGCACTTGATTCGGAGGGGTTTCAAAAAGGATTATACGTGTTGGACCAGTCATGGCGAAGTGAATGATCATATGCCGCCGGATGACATCGCCAGTGAAGTGAATGATATGCCCCCGGATGACATCGCAGGTGAATTGAATGACATGCCACCGGCTGATGTCGATTGTGGCTCGGATTCGGATAGGTTGCACGATGATAATCTGGATCAGATGCTTCGCGATGTAGAAGAGAACTATGATGAGAGAGAGTATGTTAAATTCCGTGGCTTGATGGAGGACTCAGAGAAACCTTTGTATACGGGCTGCAAGTACACGAGGTTGTCGGGCGTGCTTGAACTGTTGAAATTGATATCAGATATCACAGACGGTTTTTAAGTCCAAACCGTCTGTGATTATCAGATATCACGGACGGTTTTTAAGTCCAAACCGTCTGTGATTATCAGATATCACAGACGGTTTTTAACTCAAAACCGTCTGTGATTATCAGCTATCACAGACGGTTTTTAACTCAAAACCGTCTGTGATTATCAGCTATCACAGACGGTTTTTAACTCAAAACCGTCTGTGATATCTGATAATCACAGACGGTTCAAAAACCGTCTGTGATGACCGTCGATTATCACTGACCCATAAATACAGACGGTTCACAAAACCGTCTGTGATGACGATTTCGAACCGTCTGTGATGACCTTTTCTGTAGTAGTGACGTCACTGCAGCCTGGCAGTACTCATCACCGTGGTGCTTCCTGCATGCATGTAAGCAAGGTTGGGTGCTAGGTATACCGGGAAAAAAGCTCATTTGGTCTCGTTCCCATCTTTTTAAACCCCGCTCTTGCATAATAAGCACATGGATGCCCCGAAAGTTCAATACTACGGTTTGACATTTGCTTTCTCCAGGTTGTTATGTACTACATCGATATCTGGGAATTGGGACGGCAGTTGCTTCCTTTCTCCGTAAGTACGCTTACTCTTGGACTGCATGTTTCCAGAATGGATAACTGAAGCTCAATCCTAGTCAATTCTGAGCTGAAACACCTGACATTTTGCTGATCGGGTCATGATGAACAGTCAAGCACTTAAGATCAACCTAGAAATACAGGGAGATTAGTCATTGTGTTTCACCCACGGAGAGTATAAAATGGCTGCCAACAATTGAATATTATTTGCCACTAATATTCCTGCACTTTACATTAGTCGTGCCAGTGCTTCACTTTTTTTTTTGTGTGTGTTTCCAAGCACCACCACATGTTCATATCCAGGTACCCCAACAATTAGCAATAGATACCAGCCAAATCTGGCACTTCATGAAAATATAAATGATGTTTACCACAGTCAAAATATAAAATTACCAAGACTAATTTTCTAATTAGAAGTTGAACTAAGTAGCAAGCACTTCGAAGCACCTGGCGACAGGATCTCTGTTTAGTCGGATACTCGGATTACATTCATATGCAGCAGAATTTCAAATGAGTGGCTGAACCTTAATACCTGTGCCAGAGGTGTCATGCTGGTCAATGGCTGGAGAAAGGCAGTCGACACGCATTCGATCTTTATACCTCCAATCTGTTCTGCGGCAAGACATTGCATTCTTTGATGTGGAGATGACAACTGGGGAAGCAGCTTCTAGAATGTCTGCGGATACTGTACTGATCCAAGATGCCCTTGGAGAGAAGGTAACAAGTGCATTATCTACGTAGAAAAAACTCAAACCAAAAATTTTCTGTTAATGCATCATTTGGAAGATGCACATGCATTACCAAGATGAACTTTTGCCTGACACGCAGTATTTCCAATAGCAAATAACCGGTGTTTAATTTCAAGTAAATAGTTAAATAGTCTTTCATGCTCAGAACACAGGCGAAAGATCTGATGTAACACTAAATATCTGACTTTTCACGTTCAGGTAGGGAAGTATGTACAGCTTTTGACAACATTTGTTGGTGGTTTTATCATCGGATTCATAAGAGGCTGGATGTTGGCCCTTGTTGTGATGGCATGCATACCGCCAAGTATTCTCTCTTTTGCAACCGTCTCTCGGTTACGGGCTCAAATATCTGGCAGGCGGCAAGCATCATATGGCGATGCAGGGAATGTTGTCGAGCAGACCATTGGAGCTATAAGAACAGTTGGTTCTAATGATTTTGAATTATAAATTAAAACTATTTGATGGTTATTTGTGACTATTTAATGTTGATGACATCTCAAAAACAGGTTGTGTCCTTCAATGGTGAGAAGAAAGCAATTGCATTGTACAATACTCTCATAAAATGGGCATACAAGGCTACTGTCCTGGAAGGGATTGTCACTGGTCTTGGAGTGGGCTGTATCTTTTTTGTTGTCTTTTGCAGTTACTCTCTAGCCTTTTGGTATGGCACTAAGTTAATCATCAGCAAAGGATATACTGGAGGACAGGTTATCAATGTCGTATTTGCAATTTTAACTGGTTCAATGTGAGCTTCCCAATTGTTGACTACAATATCATAAATGATAATATGAGATGTTAGCACACAAGTACATAAACACAAATAAATAAATCTTTTTGACTAAAAAGGAAGAATATTCCTTTCATTTATCAAAAGTAGAGAAACAACTAAGTTGGCAATTTTACTAGTTACTATTTCTAAGTTACCATATTACTGTTATCGATACAGTAATTACTTTTGTTCACAAGATAATATACAACTTGTTCAGCTCAACATATGGGCCCTAACACTTTTATGCATCAACAACATTAACAAGTACTGCTGGAATCATGCTTCAAAATTGAATCAAAATAATGAGGATAACCAATACTGTTTGGCTACCATTTGAACTATAGTAAAATTTGACACTGAGGTCTCAATTATTTGAAACAGGGCTATAGGTAACGCATCACCCTCTATTTCTGCCATTGCGGAAGGGCAATCTGCAGCACACAGGTTGTTTGAAATAATCAACAGAAAACCAAAGATTGACATCACCGACACTTCTGGAATAGTATTAGAAGATATCAAGGGCAATGTCGAACTCAAGGATGTGTGCTTTAGATACCCTGCAAGACCTGAACAGTTGATACTTCATGGGTTGTGTCTACAAGTACCTAGTGGTACTACAATGGCTATAGTTGGACAGAGTGGAAGTGGTAAATCAACAATAATTAGTCTGGTTGAGAGATTCTACGACCCACAGGCTGGTGAAGTGCTGATAGATGGAATCAACATCAAGAGTTTGAAACTCCAGTGGATAAGAGGAAAGATCAGTCTTGTTAGCCAAGAACCATTGCTTTTTATGACCTCCATCAAAGATAACATAACCTATGGTAAAGAGGATGCTACACTTGAAGAGATCAAGAGAGCAGCTGAGCTTGCAAATGCAGCAAACTTCATCGAAAAGTTGCCTAATGTACTTATAAGAAACACTACTTATTTACAAAAGTATCTTACTCAAGTTTCTTGCAATTAATTGCTTATCATGACTTCCACATAATACAGGCATATGAGACAATGGTTGGTCAGCATGGGGGGCAGAAGCAAAGGATTGCCATTGCAAGAGCAATCCTTAAAAATCCGAAAGTCCTTCTGTTGGATGAAGCTACTAGTGCTTTGGATGTAGAGTCTGAGCGGGTAGTTCAAGAAGCACTAAATAGGATCATGGTAGGGATAACTACACTCCTTGTTGCTCACCGTCTGAGTACCATCAGGAATGCAGACTGCATAGCAGTGGTTCATCAAGGGAAAGTAGTTGAACGAGGTAAGAGATACTTCCACACCCATTACTTGGTTTTTTTCTCTTTGAACCAATTAACCAGTGTGAATGGGAGGTTATTCAATTCATTTCCTCCACAAATGAATGTCATACAGGTGCCCATGATGAGTTGATCAAGGATCCTGATGGAGCTTACTCTCAGCTTATTCGGTTACAACAGACCGATACCGAAGAAAGGCATGAGGTGCCATATAGAGATGTGTCGGGTTCAAGACTTAAAAGAAAAGGTTTGTCTTTGGAACATTCACTCAGAGATTCTCCCAGGAATAGAAGACAACGCTCAGCAAAATCCCTTGGCTTGTCTGGATCTGATGACGGGCAAGTTGTTACTAACAGACAGGAACACGAAGAATTTGGTGATATTGAGGCTCCTAAGAAAGCACCAATTGCACGCCTTTTTAATCTTAACAAGCCAGAAGCACCAGTTCTCCTGTTAGCTGTCATAACTGCCTTTGTGCATGGACTTCTTTTCCCATCATTCAGTATAATGATGTCTGGTGGTATAAGAACTTTCTACTATCCACCGCACCAACTTCAAAAAGATTCTAGGTTTTGGGCATTGATGTGCGTTCTGATGGCAATCATTGCTCTGGTTTCAATCCAATTAGAATTTTTCTTATTTGGAATGGCTGGTGGGAAACTTATAGAACGTGTCCGTTCTTTGTCTTTTCAAAGCATTGTGCATCAAGAGGTTGCTGGGTTTGATGATCCTTCAAATTCCAGGTTTGCTACTCAAATGTTTTTTGCAAGTTTATCTTTATCTCTAACACGGTTTGGACATCAAGATTTTCTTGATTTCTTCTATATTTTACAGTGGGGCACTTGGTGCAAGGCTGTATATTGATGCTTTGAACATCCGACGCCTTGTAGGAGATAACTTGGCCATACTAGTGCAGTGTACAATAACGCTTATTGCTGGCTTTGCCATAGCATTTGCTTCTGACTGGAAGCTCACGCTGATCATCATGTGTAATTCCTTTAGTGGGTTTACAGAACTATATTCAAGTGAAATTCTTGAAAGGGTTCAGTGAAGATGCTAAGGTGAAAATAGAGAAGTTCCTGTTTTGAACATAATCGTTTTTGTTTTTATAAAAAAAAAGCAAAACATTCCTTATAATTTTCACATTAGATGAAGATGTGCATTTTTTGAGACATCATGCAATTTACCTTTTACTATTGATATATTTCAAGCTTACAATCAACAAAATGTGATTCTTCGGCGGTTAGAACAACGTTTTTTTTTTGCTTTTTTTTCCTAAACCCTAAAACTTAACGGGCCTTCGGCCCGTTAGAACACACGCCCAACGCCCACACGCAGGAGGCGGCGGCGGTGGCCGCTGGCGGCGCGGAGCGGCCGGCGGGGCGGAGCGGCCGGCGGCGCGGGGAAGCGGCCGGCGCGGAGGGCCGGCGGCGTCGGGTGGAGGCCGAGCGGCGGCTCGGCGCGGGAGGCGGCGGCGGCGGCCCGGAGCGGAGGAGCGGCCGGCGCGAAGGGAGGCGGCGACTCGGCGCGGGAGGCAGCGGCCCGGAGCGGAGGAGCGGCCGGCGCGGAGGGAGCGGCGTCGGGCGCGGAGGAGCGGCCGGCGCGGAGGGCCGGCGGCGCGAGGGAGCGGCCGGCGCGGAGGGAGCGGCCGGCGACATCGGGCGGAGGAGCGACGGCGACGCGGGCAGCGCGACGGTGGCAACGGAGGAAGCCGACAGGCGGCGGTGGAGGAGGCCGTGAAGACCGAGCGGGCGGTGATGGCAGCTGAGGAGGCCGAGAGTCGGCGACGGCGGCGGAGGCCGGGAGTCGGCGACGACGGCGGAGGCGGCACACGGGCGCACGGAACCCTAGGTAAGCCAAAACCCTAGTTTTGGCTCTGATACCGTGTTATGAATAGCGCTTGTATTCATATGAGGCCAATGGGCCGGTATATATACACAAAGTACAGGTGGTAAATATGCAAAGAACCCCTCATAACAATGGAGAATAACAAACTATACATATATCTCTAACATTATAAAATAATTTTCCTACAACTAATGATTGCTATAGGTGATGTATGAAGATGCAAGTCAAGTTGTAACTGAAGCAACTGGCAGTATTCGGACTGTAGCATCTTTCTGTGCAGAGAAGAGAGTAATTACAGTGTACAGCCAAAAATGCCAAGCTTCAATGAAACAGGGAATTAGAAGTGGAATGATTGGTGGCCTCGGTTTCAGTTTCTCATTCTTAATGGTGTATCTCACATATGCTCTTTGTTTCTATGTTGGTGCACAGTTTGTACATGAAGGAAAATCCACCTTTAAAGACGTCATTAGAGTAAGAGATATAAATTTGACATCATTTATGTGAGGTTGTTTTATTTAATGACTTAATACATTAATCTGGTACTTTGCAGGTTTACTTTGCTTTGGTTTTCACAGCTTTTGGAATTTCCCAAACAAGTGCGATGGCATCAGATTCAACAAAAGCCCAGGAATCCACAGCTTCCATACTAGCTATCATAGACAGGAAGTCCAAAATTGACTCAACTAGTGATGAACGCATAAAGCTAGAAAAAGTTGATGGCCAAATAAATTTCAACCATGTAAACTTCAAGTACCCATCCCGCCCAGATGTCCAAGTATTCAGTGACTTTACTTTGGGCATTCCCTCCAGAAAGGTACAATTAACTTGAAACTAGTCAAGAACTCAAGATTTTTTTCCTTGCAATAAATATTAATAGTTATTGACTGAAAAACATCTAGACAGGTGATACGATAACAAAATTCATCTAGGATTCTACAAAATTTTAAGTTTAAACACCATGTACACAAGGAGAACCAAAACAGACAATATGAGCTGAAGTCAGAAGACAAAGGAAAAAGAAAAGGTGATAAAGTTACTATGCACTAAGATTTGTCTGTCAGTTTTATTGTCCCTACTGGATGTTAGATTGCCCCAAGCCCCCAACCCTACCTATTATGATTTACATGTCATTCAACATGAGTAGAATGGGGGCACTTGGATATTTCCTGCCAATGAAAATTACCATGAACAAGAATGGAATTTCTTTGTATTCATATTTCCCTCTACAATTGTACTGACAGGTTTAAAACCAACTGTTATATGCAGACTGTTGCACTTGTTGGAGAGAGTGGCAGTGGAAAGTCCACAGTAATAGCTTTGCTGGAGCGATTCTACGACCCAGATTCTGGCACAATCTCACTAGATGGAATAGAACTCAAAAATTTAAAATTGAGTTGGTTAAGAGACCAAATGGGACTGGTAAGCCAAGAACCAGTACTTTTCAATGACACAATTCGTGCCAACATAGCATATGGAAAGCAAGGAGAAGTAACTGAAGAAGAGATTATTACTGCCGCCAAGGCAGCTAACGCTCATGAGTTCATATCCAGCTTGCCTCAGGGATACAACACTACCGTTGGCGAGAGAGGAATGAAATTATCTGGTGGGCAAAAACAACGGGTAGCTATTGCAAGAGCCATCTTGAAGGACCCTAGAATTCTTCTACTCGACGAGGCAACAAGTGCCCTGGATGCTGAATCAGAGCGTATTGTTCAAGATGCATTGGACCAAGTAACCGTCAGCAGGACCACCATCCGTCTGTCCACAATCAAAGGGGCACATATGATTGCAGTCATCAAAGATGGTTCAATTGCTGAGAAGGGAAAGCATGAATCCCTCATGGGCATCAAGGGTGGAGTTTATGCGTCGCTGGTAGAACTACACTCGAAGGCGGCATAAGGAGATATGTACATATTTATTATTTGTCTCTTTCCATTTTGTTTTTGCAACTACATGATGAAAAATGCTTGTGGTATTTTGAAGTATTAGTCGTGTAATGTAAACAAATGTTAAGACTAATTGCGTATACTTCTGGTCTGGTTAGGCCCAAGACATCAAAGGTAATATTGCCTCAGCATGTGTTCCAGTTGTTCTGGGGTACTAGAGATCCATGCATTAACAGTGCAAAAACACATCCCTCTAGTCATTCAACAAAATCTAATACGATAACAAAGGAAGTGATGAACAGCAACTGTAACACCTCGGCTCCTCCCTGAGCCCAAAGTGTTACCACCTACTCTATAATGTTACTAACTTTAACTTTTGCCGCTGGTTGTGCGAAGCAATTATTTTACTTAAAAGTCAACCAAACGACAAAAGTCGGTACTCTTGACACTAAGCGTAGCAGAGGTATACATTTACTAATTACCAAAAAGGTATTCAAACTATCCAAGGCTAAATATGTCAATTGTAGAAGGTTTGTGAATTACTATGGCACGTGAAAAACTGTGCTACTCCCGCCCATGCATGTCGTCTTCAATTGATTCCTATAAAAACAACGTTAAAGCAAGGGTGAGTCCGAAGACTCAGCAATCACACGATAAAACAGTAACATCACTGTAGCAATTCAATCCATTTCACGAACTGTAAGCTGTAAATCCACTTTATGACTGTAAATTGTAAATTAATTCTGTAACTATAAACTGTAAATCAACTCTGTAACTATAATCTGTACATCAACTCTGTATCTGTAATCTGTATCACTTTCTCTGTCACTTTCATGCGATGCATCTGTAATGCAATGCTATGCAATGTATCTATAATGCATCTGTAACCGCCAAATCATATTTATGAGCTGTAACCCAGAATCTCTGGGTTTCCTCTCTGTCACCTGTTCATTTCCTGTAAATGCAATGCAATGCATCTGTAATGGACCTATAACTGTAGCTGATACCGGTATAGCGGAGCGTCCACCCGTCGATGGACCACTCAATTGCCTACCTCTGTAGGACTTACTCCAGAGCACTCCGGACTAGTCACTTGACTTTCTCACCGACCTTGCCCTTATTCAAGAGCACTCCGGATTAGTCATGACTTCCTCACCGGCCTGGCTCTTATGCATTTGCATGATGCAATATGCTTCAAATATGGATGTCTAATCATAAGCGGTACTCATCACGGTATGATTAGCACAATTCATATACATCTCATAAATACTGTAAATCATAGCATGGAAACACGAATAACAAACATTCGCTACATTTTACTGTTCTACCATCCACTTGCCTGTTAACCTGGCGGACGGTGCGTGGACGGCACTAGACTCGAACCGCCACCTGAACAATCAATAATACCCGGACTCAATACATTATAGCAATACACGCACAGACGAATGGCATCGTTCCTATGCGCAAAACCAACACGAACTCCACTCTTTCACTAGATACCATCCCACTATTTCGGTACTCGAACGACCATATCTTTCTAACCCGAAACCTATCACAGCAAATATTCCGGGTCTGGTAACCTGCATACTCTACTACATATTATTGGTTACCATAATTTAAATATCACACCATTTAAAATTCTGATATTAGCCCGAAGGCCATGCTATCTCACATCGACTGTGGCCATTCCGAAGGCATATTATCCAGACCATACCACCAAATTCGGCGTTCCAACATTCTATAGAGCTCCAGCAAGAGCCGATGTTAAGGTCTAAACTAATTAATCCATAATTCTTAACCCATACTAATCATTCACTGAATACTAGTCGGTTACTCATGCACCGACACAACACCACATGGCCAGCATTCTTCACCTGTACTACATACACGGCCACAACGTCATCGCTCGGCACATGAATTCTAGCCGCTAGCCATGTCCTAACCAACTTATGCATTTATCTCACCACTCGACGAATCAGCCCCTTCATGACTCAATATCAAATATCGGCATTTTAGCATCTACGCAAAACGATAAATAAGCGGAGAATGTTCTCGTGGCGTTACCCTAGCTCTGAATAATTGGATCTGAGCTCCTCCTTCCTTGTCTCAGCTGGATCTGGCGGATCAGGCGCTGGATCAGCCTTCCCCTCCTTTTCTTTCCTCTCTTCTCTTTCTTCCTTTCCTCTTTTCTTCTCTTTCTTTCTTTTTTTTCCTTCCCAATCGGCTGGCTCTCCTGGCCTTCTCTTTTCTTTTCTCCCTCTTCTTTTTTCCTCTTTTTCTTCCACGGCCGGCTCCTCTTTTTCTTCACGCCGACGCTCTCTCTCTTTCCTGTCCTTTCTTCTTTTTCCTCTCTTCAATCCGCCGGCGCTATTGACTTTTTTTTCCTCCGTCGGTCGCCTGGCGTCTCACACGCCTTCCTCAACCCCGCTCCTCTTCCTCACCTGGTGGCCGGCGCTGGGCTCTCGCCTTCCTTGCGCTTGGCCGGCGTCTCCTTCCTTATGGCCAGCTCCTCCCGTCTCCCCTCAGCGGCGCGGCCTCTCATGCTCCCCACACGACTGGGTTGGCCCCCCTCCACCCCCGTGGAGCGGCGGCGGCAGCGAGAGCGCGGAGGCAAGGCAAGGGCGGGGAGGTGGCAGCGCGTGAGCTAGGGCGGCACTCGGCACAGCAAGGGAAAACGGCTGCGTCGGCTGCCGGAGGGCGACACACGACGTTGCCGGGGCTGACGAGCGGCGGCGCCGATGGCTGCAAGCACCAGGGAGAGAGCGGTGGGAGCGAGGTGAAGCGGCGACGGCGACAGCAAGGCGAGGGGGAGCGCCAACACGTAGGTGAGCACGGGGGAGAGAAGCGAAACTGACTTTTGCTTCCTCCTCCACCTGGCTCTTTCCTCTTTTATAGGGCTGCGGGATGGGCTGGGCTAGGTTGGGCTGGGCTGGCTAAATCCGGCCCAGACCATGTGGTCGAAACCTTTGCCCGAACCGACAAAAGAACTTTAAACAGAGAATACTGTGTGGTCGAAACAAGAATAGAGAATGACTCGTTTGCTAGATTTCCGAGTAACTTGAGACTCACTGGATCATCCGCAAGCTGCTCTAACTGATCATCAGTTATATCACAGAGAGCAGCAAGGGAGAAACCGCAAGAAGAATCAGAAGAAGGCCCGGAAGAAGAAACGGGATTGGTGACCAAGGCCATCGACTGTGACTTCGACCGACGAGAGACAACTTCAATCTCGTGAGTCTTGAGGCGCGAGTACAGCGTGTCAAGAGTCAGGGTTGAGAGGTCTGTCGTGTCTTTGATGGTGGTCACTTTCATCTCCCAAACACGTAGATCGAGTGCCGCGAGCATCTGACGAGCGTTGTCCGAGTCGGGGTATGTGAGACCGACCGCTCGGAGGTTGCTCAAGATTTTGTGAAATCGCGAAAAGCACTCGTCCAGGGACTCACCAGCAAGCATCTCGAATTTGTTGTATTCGCGCTTGAACTGGTCCTGTCGAACCGTCTTGATCTGGGTGGTGCCCTCATGGTATGCGTCGAGGGTCACCCAGATGTCGTAGGCGGACGACAGGTGAGATATGCGGTCAAACTCGCTACGACTCAAACCCTGGATGATGATGTTCCTTGCCTTTGCATTCGCCTCAACATCAGCCATGTTCCCGGCATTGATGTTCTCATCGGCAGGAACAACGAATCGTACCTTGACCTTCCGCCAAATGGCATACCCCTGGGCCTGGATGTATGTCTCCATTCGGCTCTTCCAGAAGGGGTAATCGATGCCATCGAAAACGGGCGGCTTGGTCGAGTACTTGTCCGTCGCCATGGCTCTTGAGACCGGTTAAGATCTATGGATTAGAGCTAACCGGCTCTGATACCAATTGTTGAACCGAAATGGCAACAGAGGGGGGTGAATGGTGCCTTCAAAAACCTCCCAAGAACCCACACAACAAATCAGTCGAAAGAAATGGCTTCTCAGGTCGAACACACGTGGTCGTAAGCCAACTGGTGGTCGAATACCATGTGGTCGAAACCTTTGCCCGAACCGACAAAAGAACTTTAAACAGAGAATACTGTGCGGTCGAAACAAGAACAGAGAAGGACTCGTTTGCTAGATTTCCGAGTAACTTGAGACTCACTGGACTTTTGGTCCTGAAACCGGAGGTACTGACAGAACCAGACCTCTGGAAGCGAAACAATCAAGGAAATCCAAAGTCTTTGCTATGGTCGACTAGAGAGACACGCTCGAGCACAACACAGAGCACTTTGAGGCGCAAGACCATGGCAAGGCAGACTTCTCTGAAACGACCTTTGCTCTCGAGAATGTACTCGCCAAGTGGCCTTGAGACAAATTCTCAGTTCTGAGCAACCAGAAGCACACCAAAGCAAATACGGATTCACACAGAAGAGATGAGAGAAAAGGATAGCAAGAAGAACAAGCTCTCAAAACAGATCGCAAACAAAACAATCACAACATCTAATAACGACAGAAATCAACTTGAGGAAGAGAGATGAATGATTGATCATGGAGGTTTCTACAGCCACTCCATCGGAGGTACAAGAGCAACCGTGCTCTGCCGAGAGACAACTCACACAAATAGAGACGAAAAAATTCAGAGTGACTCGGGAACAACCTCACCGATCACCCGAGCTCTACCTCTCTATTTATAGCCTCAAGCTTCCAGGGGAGAACCCGTTAACCCCACCAAACACCGGGTTTTACCATTTTCTTTACCCACTAGCGAGAACGAGCTCCAGTGCTTTACCCGTTACACCCAACAGCTCCACTGCTTTGCCCGTTAGTGCCAACCACTCCAATGCTTTAGCAGAGACGCAGCTTCCCTTTGCAGCTTTCCGCATTTCTCCAAAATGCCATCCCACTGCCTTCCTGGAAGCTTCCTCCTCCCTTGTCGCTCAAGTCTTGCAACCACCTGGCAGACCTCGTCGTCTTCGGCATCTCCCGACCACGCTTGACCTCAGCACCGCTCGTGCCTAGTCTTGGCCATCCATGCCTCTCCACAACTAGTCTCCAAGTCCTGCAAACCATCACAGACAAGCATACATTCGTAGTACCGCACAAAACATTGTGTATAACCATTTGCATAAGAAAAACAGAACTCAAACCATGTTCCACAAAGTCGTACACCCATTACGATTGGTCGAAAACACTTAAACATTCATGAACATGACCTACGATCGCTCTCCAGGTCAAGACGACTAGCCCAGGAGTTTATACGACCGATTCTCAGGTGAAACGACCGATCCTAGAGGTCATACGACCGGTTACTAGATGTCTACGACCACGTTCAACCCTCCCGGGGACTTCCGATCGTTTAGCGCATGATCGAAACACCTTCCGACCACGTACAACAAGTTTTACAGAGGTCGAGACCCTTTTCGACCACACCCGGGCGCTTGAGAGCACATCCGACCACGGCCAACTATCCTACGCCCGCAGCCGACCGCATACAATGTGGTCGCAGTTGCTTCGACTTCCCACGTGGTCGAAGTCGAGATCTGCCGACTACCGACCACAGTGGTCGAAGTCTCGACCTCCGACTACCTCTCGCGGTAACATGGTCGTAACCTGTTTCGACCACGACCAACATGGTCATATTGGCCTACGACCACGGCCAACGTGGTCGTAAAGGAGTTGGGAGACTTCCGACCTTCGACTGTGTGGTCGTAAATGACTCGCCTGGCTCCCGATTGACGACAACGTGGTCGTAACCTGCCCAGCAGGCTTCCGACCACGACCAAAGTGGTCGAACGAGCCTACGACAACGGCCAGAAGCTACGACTTAGCAGGAAACGCTCAAATCAAACTCAATCACAAACCAAGTGTCAATAACTCATCACAAACATGAGGACACCTCCACATGGTCTCTCAATCTCCCCCTTGATGAGTATATTGACAAACCCAGAAAAAGCGAGAAGTTGAGTTTGAGTTTGAAAAATCCAACATGGTCCAAAGAAGGAATATGAAGCTAATAACCATGTCGACACAAGGAGCAAACGAAAGAACAAGTTTTCCTCAAAGCTCCAAAAATGGCTTTTTCTACCACTATTCTCCCCCTTTTGGCAATAACACATCAAGAATGCAAAGGAGAGAATATAACATGTCAACGGATGAGATGGCTGAAGTTTGATTATTCTAAGCATTTAGAGCCATGAGAATTATCCATAATGACCATAATGTAATACACCAAGCCATAACTCAATAAAAGGCTATCTAGATCATGACAAGATATGTATATCCTAGCTAGAACACATAGACGATGATCTGAAATATAATGCATTTTATGAGCATGTCAAGTCATCAACAAGCAAAGTCTAACTAGAGATATCCAAGGATGATGCAGGCCATGTCAATAAGCTAAGCAGAACTAAGAAGCTACAATTGAGACCAAATAGAGTGCTATGCTCAAGAATGAAACATTGGTTCAAGTACTTAGTTCTTTTTGTAGCTTAAGCAAATTGAGCACATAAAACATTGTCTTTTGAAAGCATATGGTCGTTTCCAACCCAATTTTTTTGTTATGTGCTAGATCTCAAGTCTTATGCGACTACTCCAAGCGATAAGCTTAAGAAGATAGTCTAGGTCATCCAAAACTCCCCCTGAGTTCATGCCTAGTGCAATGGCAAGCCATCTCATGAGAAAGAATTGGTGAAATCAGTTTTTTCGCACAAAAGAGATCATTTTGCTTTGTAAACATGTTGTACTACCTCATGCTACATCAAGAGACTAAAATAGCTCAATCTAAGGCTCAATAGACATTCAACGCTCTACTCAATCTATTTGACATGGCATGAATCATAAAGGGATAGCTCAAGAAAAACTAAACTCAAAAGCTAGCATGACAAATTTTAATTCAAGTTGAGCAATTTTAAATTACTTATCATGGCAAAAGCTAGTCTACACATATGAAGTCATGATAAATCTAGCATATCAACACAAATCATGGCAAGGTGTAAAGCATTGAGAACATGTCATAACAGGATAATAATCAAGGCTAAATGTAGTTATATTACAATGCAGAATGCTGAAATGCAATAAAATCCAGCTCCCCCTCAACATGAGATGCAACTTTTCATTCAAGTTGAGTTAAGTCAATATTAAGCTCCAGAAGCTCCCAAATGAACTTCCCCTGAACCAAAGCAACAAAATCGAGAAGCTGGCAAAGAAAACCAAAACAGGCAGTCCTTAAAGCATAGATAAGATATAGAAGATGAGGACACCTCCACATGGTCTCTCATTTAGCATCTACGCAAAACAATAAATAAGCGGAGAATAGTCTCGGGGCGTTACCCTAGCTCCGAATAATTGGATCGGAGCTCCTCCTTCCTTGTCAGCTAGATCTAGCGGATCAGACGCCGGATCAACCTTCCCCTCCTTTTCTTTCCTCTCTTCTCTTTCTTCCTTACCTCTTTTCTTCTCTTTTCTTTTCTTTTCTCCCTCTTCCTTTTTCCTCTTTTTCTTCCACGGCCGGCTCCTCTTTTTCTTCACGCCGACGCTCTCTCTCTCCTGTCCTTTCTTCTTTTTCCTCTCTTCAATCCGCCGGCGCTCTTCCCTTTTTTTCCTCCGTCGGTCGCCTGGCGTCTCACACGCCTTCCTCAACCCCGCTCCTCTTCCTCACCCGGTGGCCGGCGCCGGGCTCTCGCCTTCCCTGCGCTCGGCCGACGTCTCCTTCCTTATGGCCAGCTCCTCCCGTCTCCCCTCAGCGACGCAGCCTCTCCTGCTCCCCACACGACTGGGTTGGCCCCCCCTCCACCCCCGTGGAGCGGCGGCGGCAGCGAGAGCGCGGAGGCAAGGCAAGGGCGGGGAGGCGGCAGCGCGTGAGCTAGGGCGGCACTCGGCACAGCAAGGGAAAGCGGCGGCGTCGGCTGCCGGAGGGCGACACACGATGTTGCCGGGGCTGACGAGCAGCGGCGCCGCCGGCTGCAAGCGCCAGGGAGAGAGCGGTGGGAGCGAGGTGAAGCGGCGACGGCGACAGCAAGGCGAGGGGGAGCGCCAACACGCAGGTGAGCACGGGGGAGAGAAGCGAAACTGACTTTTGCTTCCTCCTCCACCTGGTTCTTTCCTCTCTTATAGGGCTGCGGGATGGGCTGGGCTCGGTTGGGCTGGGCTGGCTAAATCCGGCCCAAACCCAGGTATTACAGCAACATCTCTAGTCTCTACAATTCCACTAGCCAAAAATTCACACAATACATGGCCGAGAACCTCACAACAAATTTGCCAAAAATTCACACAATACATCGCCGAAAACCTCACAACAAATTTGCACACAGCAATGAGCCATCACATCCATATTTTCAGGAAAGAATAAATTTGGATCAAGCGCAGCTACCAATTTGCGATTTTGCGCGGATTAAAGATGTGGCGTACCTTTGGTACAGCGAGGTTGTCTTCCTTTCGTCCTGGACCAACGGACGCCAAGCTAGCCGCGGCGACCGAGTTTGTGCCGGCCGGCAAATCCGCCATTCCTGGCCTCACGGAGCCAGCCACCTGGCCGCCTCCGGGCGGCGGAGACAGATTCGCCCTTCCACCGTTCGCTTGCTTAAATCAACGGCTTAGATCGCTTGGGCTCATGATCTTATTGCTACTTTGTATGGTAGGGCCCCCAATTGATCATATACCCTCCATTTAGATAGAAATTTAGGATTTACCCTCCTGGCCTACGTGTCAGTGACTTATGATGACCCAGAAATCAGAATCATACGTCTTCCATGCAACAAACTGCACAATGATTCACCTCTAATCTTGCATTCACTTCTGAAATCAGATACAATTGGACACTATGGCCAAATAACAGTTGTAGAAACAAAGAAGTGTCAAAATATACATAATTCTACTCGGAATTTGCGCGGAGTTCTACTAGTGAAGCATAGACTCCATCCTTGATGCGCATCAGGGACTCATGCCTTCCCTTCTCTGCAATTTTGCCTTCCTTGAGGACTGCAATCATATCAGCCCCTTTGATTGTGGAGAGGCGGTGAGCCACGACAATTGTGGTTCTGCTAACCATGACTCGATCCAATGCATCTTGAACGATGCGCTCCGATTCCGCATCCAGGGCACTGGTTGCCCCATCAAGTAGTAGTATCTTAGGGTCCTTTATAATGGCCCTTGCGATAGCTACCCGCTGTTTCTGCCCACCAGAAAGTTGCACTCCTTTCTCGCCAACCACAGTGTTGTATCCTTGTGGCAAGCTTGATATGAACTCATGAGCATTTGCTGCCTTGGCCACAGCCATGACCTCTTCCTCTGTTACCTCTGCGTGTTTCCCGTAAGTTATGTTGGCACGGATTGTGTCGTTGAAAAGCACTGGCTCCTGGCCTACCAGCCCCATCTGATCCCTTAACCAGCTAACTTTTAAGCTCTTAATTTCAACTCCATCTAGTGCGATTCTACCAGAATCAGGATCGTAGAAACGCTCTAGTAAAGCAATTATTGTGGACTTGCCACTGCCGCTCTCTCCAACAAGTGCTATGGTCTGTGGAAAAGGAAGGAAAAGTTTGCATCACAACTGTTCAACTGCTTGGGAATGATCATATGTAAAATAAAGCAGCCAGAGGTTGCACATATGATATCACAGGAACTAGATTGGTCACATCCATTTTTGAGTATGCATTCTTGGTTTATGTCAACAGGTTGCAATTCAAGTTAATTGTCCCCATGGAAATTTTTTGGGTGCAACATTGTTGCAAGAAAATAATAAAAAAAGCGATAGATAGTCACAAGTTTAATGGTACCTTTCTGGAAGGAATACGCAAGGTAAAATCACTGAATATTTGGACATCAGGGCGTAATGGGTACTTGAAACTGACATTACTGAAATCAATGTTGCCGGTGACGTTTTCTAATGTCATGCCCTCATCACTACTGGAGTCAATTTTGGACTTCCGATCTAGAATACTGAAAATGGAAATGGCAGACTCCCTTGCCTTTGTTGCATCAGAGGCCAATGCACTTGCCTGTGAAACCCCAACAACTGCCAAAACTAAAGCAAAGAAAACCTGAAAAGCATCGAATCAATTTGTAAATTATTGATAAAAATTAATAATTATACACAAATGATAACTTGAAGTGATTTAGGAGTGCTTACTTCAAAAACATCTGGGAAAGTAGTCTTTCCCTGGCGTACAAACTGTGCACCAACATACAAACAAAGACCATATGTGAGATACAACATCAAGAATGAAAAACCAAAACCAAGTCCTCCAACAATTCCACTTCGGATTCCCTGTTTTGTTAAAGCTTCACATTTCTTGTTGTATGTTGTGACCACTCTTTTCTCTGCACAGAAAGATGCTACAGTTCTGATACCACCAACAGCATCAGTTGCAACTTGATTTGCATCTTCATACATCTCCTGCATAGTAAGATGACATTATCATGATGAGCGATTCAAGGATCCTTAGGATAGCCCATTCTCAACAAAACAGGAAATAATTTTTATGGTTATTATGTGTCACCTTAGCTTCTTCACTAAATCCCTTCAAGAACTTCACTTGAGCATAACCTTGTGCACCCACTAAAGGGATCACACATGTAATGATCAGTGCAATGTTGTAGGGTCTTACGACCTCCCAGGACCTTTTACGACCGGTTAGAGTCGTTTACGACCGCTCCGCGATATCGCTGCCGCTGCCTTCCTTCAGCCGCTCGAGATACCGTGATCGAAACTTTCTACGATCACGCAGTGATGCTGGCGATCACTGTTCACCGTAGTCGAAAACCCTTTCGACTACGTTCACTTCTGGCCTTCCCGGTGTAGTCGTAGCTCGTTACGACCACCTTCGACTCCTTACGACCACGTTGTTCGCTCCTTAGCCGTAGTCGTAAAAACACTGTTCCTTTGCCGTGGTCGTAGCGCCTCCCGACTACGCCTGCTGGAACTTTGCCGTGGTCGTAGCTCCTCTCGATCACGCTTGCGGTGATCGTGAGTCCTTCCGACCACGTCTTGCACAATCACACGACAACACAATACTTTGTGTCTTTCCCTCTTTTTGTATTTTCTCAATGGCTTGGTACATCGAATACATGGCTCTAAGCCTCTTTTTATACCCGGCTGTTCTACTTCAACACGGGTTCTCAACCTACTCCGACTCCGAGTCTCATACGACTTCGACTCGGATTCCCAACTACGACTTTAACTCGGTTTCTAACTTCGACTTTGAATTTTGCGGCTGCAATTCGACTTCGATTACATCCAAACTTTGTTCCTGACTCCTAAACAAGATTATTTACAACATTCTCTCCCTAATCTTGTTTTTCCACTTCAATCATGCCGATCTTTCTCCTCATCTCCGAGAACTTTATCCGCCCTAGCGACTTCGTCAGAATATCAGCCTTTTGTTCATCTGTACTGATATAGTCGATATCGATCTTCCCTTCTTCGACACAATCTCTGATATAATGATATCTTGTGTCTATGTGTTTGCTTCTATCATGTAGAACCGGATTCTTGCTCAGCGATATTGCAGATTTGTTATCAACCCTGAGCGTCACCTTCTGAATTTCTTCATCTGACAATTCACTCAACAGTCGAGCGAGCCAGACTCCCTGGCAAGATGCTGCGCTCGCTGCGATGTACTCGGCTTCACATGAAGATAATGCAACCACCTTTTGCTTCTGAGATTGCCAGCTGATCGGACTCTCCCCAAACACAAACATTATGCCTGTTGTGCTCTTTCGATCGTCGACATCTCCCGCCATGTCGCTATCACTGTAGCCCGTCAGCTGCAACGACTTTCCACCTCCTCTCTTGTACTGAATCCCGAGATTCAAAGTACCTTTGATGTATCTCAGGATGTGCTTCACGGCATTCATATGCTCTTGAGTCGGTTTCTCCATGAAACGACTTACGTATCCGACCGCAAACGAGATGTCTGGTCGGGTGTGCACCAGATACCGTAGACTTCCGACAATGCTCCTATAAGTCGTGGCATCAACTGGTGATCCTGGGCCTGTCTTGCTCAACTTCAGATGATTCTCCATTGGGGTTTGACATGGATTGCACTATTCCATACCCGACTTCTCCAGAATCTTTCGAGCATATCCCGACTGACAAAGTGTTATGCCGTTGTCGGTTTGATTTACTTCAATGCCGAGGTAGTAGCACAGAAGTCCCAAATCGGTCATTTTAAACAGCCTCTTCATCTCTTCTTTAAACCTCATAATCTCCTTCGAACTCGATCCAATAATGATCAAGTCGTCCACGTAAACGCCCACGATCAGTCTGTTCTTCGCATCTCCCCTCGTGTACACAGCATGTTCAGAGTTGCTTCTTCTGAACCCGAGTGCCGTTAGACATTTGTCAAGCTTCAAATTCCATGCTCGTGGTGCTTGTTTAAGTCCGTAGAGAGCTTTGTTCAGCTTCAAGACTTTCTCGGCTTGCTCCTTGGATTGAAAACCCGGCGGTTGAGAGACATAAACTTCCTCCTTAATGTCTCCGTTCAAAAACGCCGTTTTCACATCCATGTGGTGAATCTCCCATCCACCGTTTACTGCCAATGCAAGAAGTAGTCGTATAGTCTCCATACGAGCTACTGGGGCAAAGACTTCTTCGTAGTCGATGCCTTGTTTTTGAACATACCCTCTCGCCACAAGTCGTGCTTTGTGTTTTACGACTTCTCCCTTGGAATCCTTCTTTACCTTGAAGATCCACTTTAAACCGATTGCTCGATGACCCTTTGGCAAATCGGTGAGCTCCCATGTGTCATTCTCTTCAATCGACTTCAGCTCTTCTTCAGCTCTTCCTGCATAGCTGCTCTCCAGTATGCATCTCCCTTTGCTTCTTCATAGCTTCCAGGTTCTTCTGCAGTCGTGTAAAGCAGTAGCTCTTCAGACTGCACTGGTTCAGTTTGTGCATAAATCTCACTTATGCTTCTCATCTTCGGTATTCTATCGCTCGAATCTTCTTCATCAGACTCTTCTTCATTTTGTGAGACTTCCTGATCATCAGCACCGGTCGAATTTTGGCTTTGAGATGTGGTCGTAGCTTCTTCCGTATTGTCAGCATCGACTTCTTCGACTTCGAAGGTTACCCACTTCGAAATGTCTTTCTCAATGTCCTCGTGTTCTTCCCACTCCCAATGTTTGTTCTCTTCGAAGACCACGTCTCTGCTCACATGAATCTTCTTTTCGACCGGATCATAGCACCTGTACGCCTTGGTGCCTGGTTCCGAGCCAAGATAAATCATCCGTCTGCTCCGATCGTCTAACTTCTTGAGATAAGTGGATGGCTTCACATGGGCTAAGCATCCGAAGACCCTTAGATGCTCGACATTGGGTTTTCTTCCCGACCACTGTTCATATGGAGTGACTCCATCCAGTGATCGCGTGGTCGCACGATTTAGCAGATAGACAGCATGTCGTACTGCTTCTGCCCAAAGCCTCCCGGGCAGGAATCGGCTCTTCAACAGACTTCTAGCCGTTTCGACCATGGTCCGGTTTCTTCTTTCTACGACTCCGTTTTGTTGAGGTGAATACGGAGCCGTGAAGAATCTTGCAATACCCTTCTCTTCACAAATTGAGTCGAACTCTTTTGCGAGGAATTCTCCTCCTTGGTCTGATCTGACCGACTTCACCTTCTTATCGACTTCGTTTTCAACAAGAGTTATGAACTTCTGAAAGTTCGACTTTGCCTCGTCCTTGCTCTTCTGCATGTACACCCACATGGCTCTAGAGTAGTCGTCTACGATCAACATGAAGTATTGATTTCCGGCATCTGTGCGAGGTGTGATTGGTCCGCACAGATCTACGTGAACCAATTCGAGTGGTTGCGAAGCTCTGAAACTCGTCTGCTGTGGAAAACCGCTACGAGTTTGTTTTGCCACCAGACAGCCTTCGCAGACTTGCTCCGGGTGGTCGATTGTCGGTAATCCGACCACCATCTCCTTTTCGGCCATCGTGTTGAGACTCTGGAAGTTCAGATGTCCGAATCTTGCGTGCCATAGCCAGGCCGCGTCATCGGTTGTAGTCTTCATACACTTCGGCTTGCAAGCTTCAATTTGAATTTTGTACAGACGGTTTACCGTTCTCTGTACTTTCATCAGCAGTCGCTCAGTGTGGTCGTACATCTTCAGATAGGTGTCTTTGAGTTCAATCCGACAACCTTCTTCAGTCAATTGTCCAAGGCTTATAATGTTGCTTCGTAGACTTGGAATGTAGTATACATTCGACAATCTCCTCTGGCTTCCATCCTTGCACTGCATCAGGATCGTGCCTCTCCCTTTTATCTGAATGGTCGAGCCGTCTCCGAACTGTACTCTTCCAAGCACATTCTTATTTAATTCGTAAAACATCGAGTACGTACCCGTCATGTGGTTGCTGGCTCCGTTGTCGAGATACCAGTCTGCCGTCCGCTCTTGAGTCTGCTCTGTTTTCTCCAACAGACTCGGAAACACTTTCTCCTCGTTTAATAGAACCATTGTCGGTTCGTCTGCAGTGCAGAGCGACAACAGCAATGTCGGCTCTTTGTGCTCATCCGTTTGAGCCAGGTTTGCTTCCTCTACTTTCTTCTTACTCCGGCAATTCGCAGCATAGTGACCATACTTCTTGCAGTTATGGCACTGGATGTGGCTCCGACATTCGGCAGCGTAATGTCCGAATTTCTCGCATGTGTAGCACTGGATGTCAGATTTGTCCGTCTGATGATTTCCATCTCCACGACCACCACGACCTCCTCGACCACCTCTTCCACGGCCACTCTGGCCATAGCCTCGTCCTTGTCCTCGCCCATGAGACGCGCCGCGGCCACGACCACGTCCACGACCGCCCCTTGATGACGATTCTCCTCGGTTCCTCGTGTCATCCTTTACAAACAACGCTTGTTGGTTGTAAGGCCCTTTTCCTTCATTGTCGGTTTGGTAACTCTTCAGAAGCTGCTCGTGTGCTCTGAGCGCCCCAGTTACCTCCTCGACCTTCATCTTCGAGAGGTCTTGTGAGTACGTGATCGTAGTTACGACCGGGAGAAACTTCTCCGGCAGTACTCGTAGATACTTCTTTACCGCCACCTCATCTTTCAAGTCGTCGCCGAAAGATTTGATCTCGTTTACGACTTCATTAAACTTCCCAGAGAATTCTTCCACAGTCTGGTCTCTTCCCATCTTCAAAGATTCAAACTCACTGCGTAAAGTTTGAAGTCGAACTTCCTTCACTCGATCTACTCCTTGGTGCATTATCTGCAGAGTAGTCCAGACGTCTCTCGCCGTCTCCTTACCGATCAGCTGCCGCATCATCGAGTCGGGCACGGCCTGATAGATCGCCGCCATCGCCATCTTGTCGAGTCATTCATCAACGACTTTGTCTTTCTCCTTTGGTTCAACTGGACCCCAGACTCCCTGTGCGATCATGTTGACCTTCATCTTCATCGCCCAGATCGGGTAATTGTCCGAACTGAGGATCGGGTACTGCAGCGACACGCTTTCCTTCACCTTTGAAGCCTCCGCCATGGTTCACCAGGCTCTGATACCAACTGTTGTAGGGTCTTACGACCTCCCAGGACCTTTTACGACCGGTTAGAGTCGTTTACGACCGCTCCGCGATATCGCTGCCGCTGCCTTCCTTCAGCCGCTCGAGATACCGTGATCGAAACTTTCTACGATCACGCAGTGATGCTGGCGATCACTGTTCACTGTAGTCGAACACCCTTTCGACTACGTTCACTTCTGGCCTTCCCGGTGTAGTCGTAGCTCGTTACGACCACCTTCGACTCCTTACGACCACGTTGTTCGCTCCTTAGCCGTAGTCGTAAAAACACTGTTCCTTTGCCGTGGTCGTAGCGCCTCCCGACTACGCCTGCTGGAACTTTGCCGTGGTCGTAGCTCCTCTCGATCACGCTTGCGGTGATCGTGAGTCCTTCCGACCACGTCTTGCACAATCACACGACAACACAATACTTTGTGTCTTTCCCTCTTTTTGTATTTTCTCAATGGCTTGGTACATCGAATACATGGCTCTAAGCCTCTTTTTATACCCGGCTGTTCTACTTCAACACGGGTTCTCAACCTACTCCGACTCCGAGTCTCATACGACTTCGACTCGGATTCCCAACTACGACTTTAACTCGGTTTCTAACTTCGACTTTGAATTTTGCGGCTGCAATTCGACTTCGATTACATCCAAACTTTGTTCCTGACTCCTAAACAAGATTATTTACAACATGCAAGCCTCCAGTCAGCCGCAAAAGCTATGACAAAGCCAGTGATTAGTGTAGCTACAGACTGCACTATAAGGGCCAGGTTATCTCCTACTAAGCGCCGGACATTTAACGCATCAACTGAGAGCCTTGTGCCAAGTGCCCCACTGTAAGTGATAAAGCGGACTCTTAGTATTGGTGTAAATCTAAATATGTTTAGGAAAGATATGATAATTAAATCATTTGAGTATCATACCTGGAATTTGAGGGATTGTCAAACCAAGCAACTTCTTTACGCACAATGCTTTGAAATGACAGAGTACGTACACGCTCGATAAGCTTGCCGCCAGCAATTCCAAACAAAAAATATTCTGCTGGGATTGCAATCAAAGAAGCAATCCCCAGAACAATAGATATCAATGCCCAAAAGCTAGTGTCTTTTCGCAGCTTATCTGGTGGTTCGTAGAATGATTTTATAATACCAGACATTAATATACCAAACAATGGGAAGATGACTCCATGCACTGATGCTGCTATATGTTGTAAGGGGGTCTTACGACCTCTCAGGATCTTCCACGACCGGTTAGGGTCGTTTACGACCGGTGAGGATTGAGTACGACCAGTTCTGGATGCTTACGACCAGTTCCGATCGCTTCAAACTCTTCCGATCACTTTTTCAACGTGGTCGTAAATTTACTGTAGCAATTTACGACCACTCTGCAATATCGCTGCCGCTGCCTTCCTTCAGCCGCTCGAGATACCGTGATCGCAACCTTCTACGATCACGCAGTGATGCTGGCGATCACTGTTTACCGTAGTCGAACACCCATACGACCACGTTCACTTCCTTCAACGTGGTCGGAGTCGCTTCCGACCACGTACTGGTCTTCTCGGCGTAGTCGTAACTCCCTACGACCACCTTCAACTCCTTACGACCACCTTCACCGTGGTCGCAGCCTTTCCTGCGTAGTCGAAGAATTACTGTTACCTTTGCCGTGATCGTAGCGCCTCTCGATCACGCCCGCAGGAACTTCGCCGTGGTCGTAACTCCTCCCGATCACGCTTGCGGTGATCGTGAGTCCTTCCGACCACGCCTTGCACAATCACACGACAAAACAATGCTTTGTGTGTTTCCCTCTTTTTGGTATTTTCTCAATGGCTTGGTGTATCTTGGTTACATGACTACCTCTCCTTATATACCCGGTTCTACGACTTTAGCACGGGTTCGACTACGATTACAATTCCGACTCCGATACGACTTCTAATTCGACTTTGATACGACCTCGTCTAGAACTCGGTCTCAATCTTCGACTCCTGATTTCTCCTCCGTCTTGACTTTGATTACTTCCGAACTTTGTATGCGTCTTCTAAAACAAGATTATTTCCAACACTATAGAGCCTAGCAGAAGAAATGGCACCTCCGGCTTGTTAAGATTAAAAAGTCGTCCAATTTGTGCTTTCTTAAGGGCCTCGCCATCAGGGAGCTCATCCTTTCTCTGTCCACCTGTGATTCTATCCTCATGCAACTCAACAGATAATCCTAAGGGGTTCTTGAAGGAGAATCTATTGCTATTGCCAAAAGAATCTTTAGTTATTGACCGTCTAAGTGACAAACTACTGCTTTTTGATCTGGAATCTGGCACTCCAGAATCTGGTATTTTACGCCTTTCGTCATGATCGACAAGTTTCTTGTAGCCTAATAAGTTGGGAGTAAGCCCCATTGGGATCCTTCACCAATGCATCATGAGAACCTGTGTATATAGGATATGTTTGTGGGACATTTGAATCATCACATAGAAAATTTTTCAGAATGAAAAAATAAGAGTAAAGTCCATTACCGGTCCTTAAACTTTTTATGCTGTATCATCCCGGTCCATAGACTTTCAAAGTGTGTCATCCCGGTCCATAGACTTTCAAAGTGTGCTATTGCTGTGGTAACAACCATGGACCGGGATGACACAGTATAAAAAGTTTAAGGACCGGGATGACACAGCCAAGACTCGTAACGGGCTAATTTTGAGACCCAAAGAGTGTTTAGGCACCGGGATGACACACTTTGAAAGTCTATGGATCGGGATGACACAGCATAAAAAGTTTAAGGACCGGTAATGGAGTTTACTCAAAAAATAAGGTATATTCAAGAGAATCTGACCTTGTTCGACTATTTTTCCTTGACGAACAACTGTTATGCAGTCAACATTCCTTACAGTGCTCAAACGATGAGCGACAACAAGCGTGGTTCTTTCTACCATTATCCTATTCAGTGCGTCCTGAACTATCCGCTCGGATTCAACATCCAGTGCACTTGTTGCTTCGTCCAGCAGAATAATTTTTGGATCTTTAAGGATGGCTCTTGCAATTGCAATTCTTTGTTTTTGTCCTCCAGAAAGCTGAGCACCACGCTGGCCAACCAATGTATCATAGCCCTGGTATGACATGAAAACATTGTTAACTGGTTATTGCAATAACATACACTTAAACTTGAAGAAGTTTTGGAATCATTCATTTTTCTTTACATACATTCGGTAACTTGTCGATGAAGTTTGCTGCATTTGCAAGCTCGGCTGCTCTCTTGATCTCTTCAAGTGCTGCATCTTCTTTACCATATATTATGTTATCTTTAATGGAGGTCATAAAGAGCAGCGGTTCTTGGCTAACAAGACCGATCTTCCCTCTTATCCAATCAAGCCTCAGATTCTTGATGTTAATTCCATCTATCAAAACTTCACCAGCCTGTGGATCATAGAATCTTTCTAATAGGCTGATAACAGTTGACTTGCCACTTCCACTCTCTCCAACTATGGCCATTGTTGTTCCACTGGCTACTTGTAATGACAATCCATCTAAAATCAACTGCTCAGGTCTTGCAGGGTAGCGAAAGTACACATCTTTTAGCTCAACATCACCCTTGATATCTTCTAAAACCGTGCCACTGGTATCGTCTGAATCTATCTCCGGTTTCCTGTTGATCGTTTCAAACAATCTGTATGCTGAAGATTGACCTTCCGCAATTGCAGAAACGGAGGGTGTTGCATTACCTATAGAACTGCCACAAATAATTGGAAGTGCCATGTTCAGGACATTATCATAGTACATTCAATTTTCAAATTATTATCTATTGATTTTTCGATATGAAGTATGGTTTTCAGTAACTGCCAGTTGAAGTCATGCATATATGTGTGCTTTGTTGAGACATAGTGATAACATGAAGATAGAGCAATTTAAATAAAATAAATACCATGCTATGGAGGGCTTACAGGCTATTTATCAGGTGAATTATACTCATGTATGAGAAGTAAATTAACTAGTAATTTGATTCAGGGTAATGTATTCTAGGTCAAACAGCAATTTAATTCAAACTCATATACATGGCATGTAGATACAGCAGCATAACCCACTCTTATGCGTATGACATGTAACGTACTTGTATACTTCCATGTCAATGTCCAAAAGTCTACATTTTTCTCTGCTTTTCCATTTAGTGCAGAACATCAGGTGCATTTATATATTACAAGAAATACTAATTTTCATCTCACGCATTGACAGCTAACATTATCTATTACTAAACAATAATTAAGAAAGCAAACATTTACTCGTTAAAGATAATTTCTGAAAAGCAACTTGAATGGAACATCAAACTGTGATATAGACTTCCTTATAGAAGTTACATGCTTAAGGAAAACAGTTGTCTAGATTTTAAAATGATATGTAAATCTTTTATATTTCCTCCCGTCCAAATAGTTCTTAAATAACTCAAGGGTCGCTACAGCAAACACCACGCGTTGTTAATTATCAATAGTAGTGTTTCCCATGTTAGGATATCAGAAACTCACGTTGCACCGGTCAACACAGCAATCAAAACAGTGATGATCTTCCCTCCAGTATAACCCTTGTCAATGATTAGCTTTCCACCATACCAGAAGGCTAGGCCATAGCTGCTAAATAAGATGCAAAAGACAGAGCCCATGTCGAAACCATTGATAAGGCCTTCCTCAATAGCAGTCCTGTATGCCTTTTTTATGAAATTGCTGTACATTGCCACAGCTTTCTTCTCACCGTTGAAGGACACAACCTGTTAATGTGAGATATTTTGCTAACTTATTTTCAGCAATTCACCAAACAACTGATATTGCTTGGAATAATTGATATAATTTGAACTCACTGTTCGTATAGATCCAATGGTCTGTTCCACAGTGTCCCCAGCATCACTATATGATGCCTGTCTCTTGCTAGAAACCTTGGTTAGCAGCTGCGCAGAAACTGCGCCAGAAATAGCAACTAGTGGTAGTGATGTTAACATGACAAGAGTCAGGAGCCAGCCTTTTGTGAATGCTATGATAAAGCCACCAATGAAGGCTGATGAGAGTTGTAGAAGCTTCCCTGCCTGTAAATGTTAAGTTCAAGAATGCATGATTATCAACACCAGCAGCACAAGGTGGGCCTTACTGCCTAGAATTTATGAAATGCACTTAGCTAAGACAAAAACATATGTCCGTAATATATTTTCTAAAAATGAAAATATTGATGCTTGCCATTAACTTGTGTCTCTGCAGATCTGCGCACACTTGTGTCTGCAATGTGATGAAAATATTGTCCTTTATTTAGTACCGAAGGAAGGTATTACCTTCTCACCAAGAGCATCTTGAATTAGGACGGTATCGCTAGACATTCTAGAAATTGCTTCACCGGTTGTCATCTCTGTGTCGAAGAATGTAATATCTTGCCTCAGAATTGATTTCAGGTATAAAGAACGGATGCGGGCTGACTGCCTTTCTCCTGCCATCGTCCAGCATGACACCTCTGGGACAAGTGAAGCTGAGTCTTTTTACTGGTAGACTAGTAGTTGTGCCGTATGCTTGTAACTCAACTAAACAAATCAGATTATTGAAAATTCTGGTAAACTATGATTGGGAGATGCAACTGGTACTTCCCATTAGGATGAATGCATGATAATGTTTACTATGCTAGTGTGTATCATAGTTGAGATCTGTGCCACTCAGGAGTGTCCAAGTTGTAACATGTAGTAAGTAGTAGCAACTGACAAGCAGGGTGTTAATAATGAGGGCTCTGTTCCTCCAAAAATAATGAATGTTCTGTTCCGATCATTGTACATTCATGAGAGAACAAATTTGCTTGTCATAGTTCCATGCTATTCTATTCTGAAGATCTTCAAATAGAAGTATTACGTTATGCTTTGGCATCTAACGAATAAAAGGTGAAATGAACATTGAGAGAACTGTTTTGAGTGTCCTAAAACACAATGATATATATGGTTTTTATTTTTTATTTTATTTTTTTGCAACGATATATGGCAGCTTCGTGATCTCAAGTAGTTTTGGGTAAAAGGTAAAATGGACATTGAGAAAACTGTTTCGAGTAGTTTAGTTCTTTGTGGCATGCCATATATTGCACATGACCAATTTTCCCTGTATATTTCTCTTTGCTATCGTTTGACATTGATAGTTTCGATCGACCAGCTTGCGCAAATTCGGAAACATAGTGAGACCACACTTACGGAGAAAGGAGGCCACCGATGTTCCAATGCCCAAATATATGAAGTTCAGAACAACCTGGAGATCGAAAGAAAGAGGCACAATTCTGACTTTTGTGAGTAACGACTTACGAGTCGCTTTCAATTAAATCGGCCGCGCGCCGGTTTATTACGATCAGTACACTGACCTTGGTCACGCTGCGGAGGACGCTTTGGCTGGTGTTCTCGCCGAAGGAGTCGATGCCGTCGCCGAAGAGGACCGACATGAGGGGCTCCGACACGCCGTTGGCCACCGCCCCTACCGTGCCGACCACCATCAGCAGAACGTCGACGCGGTCGGCGTACCTGAACATGCCGAACAACGGCACCTTCTTCTCCTCCTCCTTCCCATCCTCTGTTCTGCCTGTTTCCTCCATTTCTGGCGCTAGCTCTAGCTTCTTTGCCGACGTGCTCGAATGTTGAGCTGTATGTGCAGTTTCAGTCCCCGGCGTCTATATATACGCATTTTGGCGCAAGCGTGCATTTTTTGCCTGTTTGCCTGCCGTTGTTGGTGCCTGGAAGCGACCGGGAAGTATAGCGATGGAAAAGGCATGGACTAGGCGCGCGGCTAATGGTATTACTTGTGATTATGCGAAGCTTCAAAGTTACTTACGGCAAGTGTACAACAAGTACTTGAGAGTCGTGTACTTCTGCTGGTAGTTTCAGCTAGCGTGATCAGCTGAATTCCGGGCTTGTTCTTTTTTATCTAGATTTGGGATCTCCTGACATGCGCTGGCTCTCTGCTGTGCACAAACAATACTAAGTTGATGCAATAATCTTCAGTGGATTACTCCAAAAAGGAGAAACTCATGGGACCATTCTTCTTTCGCATCAGTGGAACCTCGACCGGCCGGTGCCGGTGCCTGTCAACGAAAGCAAGCGCGCCGAGGCAGCTAGGGGACGGAGCGTGTCTACGACAGCATGCAACCGCCATGCACGGTTAGAAAACACACGCAGGTCGTGGCGTCCTGTTCTGTGGCTGGGTCTTTTACTGTGCCTTCGGCTCCAAGCAGATGAATGGTAGCAGCATGGACTACTTGTCAGTCTTTGACTAGTATAGAGGGGAAACAAAAGGTGACTCGTCGATAGAGCTGACCCGGCTGGACGTTCCTCGAGTGCCAAGCACGTGTTCGGGAGCCGCCCACAAGAATATTGTTCGTTGTTGACTTCGGTCCGCTTATCTTTGTTTGTTCCGACGGGTCAGCACAGCTGCTTGTTCCACAAGCGACCTGGACTTGTTGGCCCAGCCTTCTCTCGGCCCGACCTAACGTACCACGGCTTAGTATGGGAATTATTAAGCCCGGTTAGAACAAGTTGGAAACGGAGGATGGGTTTAAACGACCTAGCCAGGCTAGCCTCTTTTGCAAGTTTCCTGTTTTTTGGATTTCTATGGTCTAGTTTACTTGTCTGCATGTTCATCAGCATAATACTGGTTGTTTATTACTTTTCTATGTTTTGATCTGCTCGGTAAATGGAATATTCCAAGAATTATATGCTTAATTTATTTCCATTAAGCTACTTAGTTTGTTTATGTACTTTTCAAAAAAGCTACTCAGTTATTTCAGATATCTTTCCTGGGAGCAATAATATCCATTGGCATATCTTTGCCTACAACGTCAAGCATATATTCTATACAGTATTTTATTTCATGCAAGAACTGATAAATATACTAGGTACCATCTTGTATTTGTCTATAGTAGTGTCGATGAAACAACAATATGTATGTGAATGCAGAAAATCGCAGATCACTGAACCAATCATCAAGAGCTCTGAAGACAGTCCCTAGTAGAGTATCAGAACACTCTATAAACGCTGCAAGTTAATCCAGTTACTACTTGTTTATATCTCTCTATTGAGACCAGTAATATCTGTCGGCATGTGCATGAATTGCTATTATTATTGAATGAGTATTGCTTAGTCCTTTGCTCACGAGGTTCTTGATCAAGGCCTAACATGGCAAGCAGAGCCTGATTATAGAGCCGTGTATACATACCGTCAGCACGACGGCTCCGTTGCACACTCCAGTGTTTTCCCAAATTAATATATGGTGGGTTAATTAGACTTCCATCTCCAGTGTTTTTCCAGTGAAAGATGTTAGTAGGTAACTAAATTACCAGCTACATACATGCAAAGGAGAAATGCTTTACACATACGTACTTCCCTAATGTACTTAATTAGTACTTGTACTAAGCTTCACTTCCCTTGTGTCAGTAGCTCTTCATGAAGGGAGACAAGCATCTTCTCGTCGAGATCCACCAAAGACAGTTGTCGCCGCCGCCACTGCCGCACCAACCGTACCACCATCTTCACCACCACCACTTCAACCCCTTCTCGCCACCACCCCCGTCGTCAGCTCACCCGATGTACCACTTCCAAGAAGAGCCGGCCACCACACACATGTTAGCGGCAGCAATGACGGAGGCAGCAGAGACTTCTTGGCGGCGCTGTAGGAGGACAACCGGCAGTTGTAGCAGCGCAACTTGCTACTGCTCTCGGAGCTAGCCTACATGAAGAAGCTATACACTTACATTATCTACTTTCTACAGAACCATGTGGTGCCGGTCACAAGCTCCTCGTCAACAGTGCCATAGTTACCCGGTGCCAGCGCAGCGTCTTCCTGCAGGCTATTGGAGCTAGACGCAGACTCACCGCTGGCGATAGCGGTAGACGACATAGTGAAGCTGTTTGACGTAACACTATAGCCCGGTGGTGGTTCCGCCACTGGAGGTGGGGGGCTCCAGCCACCAGAGGGTAGGCTAGAGCCTAGTGAAGCCCCCCGATGCCTCCACCCCTGATTTGCACATGAACTGCATGCATGCATGTGTTCGACCGTGTAGGTGGTCATTAATCGCTAAGAGGCTACCGAGGCGCACGGACAACGAGATCAAGAACTACTGGAACTCGCACCTTAGCAAGAAGCTCACCACGCAGGGCATCGACCTGTGGACACACAGGCCGCTGGCACCGGCTAATCGCTACCACGGTGCCGTTGCTGATAAGACGACAACACCAGTAGAGCCGCCGCCTATTGTAACCAACCTCGTCTGTTGCTGGCACTGGAGGCGATGATCGTGCCCAGCTGGATAGAGAAGGCACCGATGACTTTGCAGTCAGTAGATCCAGAAATGCAACAAGGGTGAGGCTAACTTATAACAGATTAGAAACCTCACTACGTTGCAATTAAACTGCATCATAGCAAAAGTACGTAACTACTGACACAACAATTGATATTATAGCGAAACAGTCTAATAACATTTAAAAAGAGCATTCTAGATAGAATAAATACCTAATTAAGGAAGATTCCTTCCACTAAACCATCATGACAGGTCTCCACGCTATATTTGCACCATCTATATTGAAATTTGGTCAAGTATTATAGCAATCTATATAGACAAAGTAGCATATCTGAATCATAAATTGGAATGGCATGATATGAATAGTAAATTCGAAAATACAAACCATACCGCTCAGTTCTACTAATGGGTAATTTATTCCGATGTGACTTTATCCTTTGAAAACGCTGCAAAATGCTATCATCTCTAATAGTTGCAAACATATGTCATTCAATATAGCATACGATGCAACCATTCATCATTCATTTTATTTCTCAACTCGGTCTTAATAATATTCATAGCGGAGAAGGCTTGTTCAACTATAAGTTCAATAAAGCGATATATCAATGGGGTAACATGTGTGTCGATCACTTTGAACCATCTTCACAACAAGATCTCCAAGGTCATTACAAGTTGAGAAAATCTTTACCATCTCTCACATCAACAATGAATATATCGAGTTGGCCCTTTAGGACCACACAATCATATTCGGAGTAGTCAGCAACATAAATCTTAGCAAGTTGGATTAGTTTGTCTACATCATGTCATGAATATTGTGTGTATTGATATGAGACCCAAAGGGCCATATATATAGGAGAGTACAAGAGGATATGCCATATAGAAATAAGGCATATATGGAATAGAATACAACTCTATCTCCTTAACACCCCCCCTCAAATGCAAGGCGTATGCAATAGCATTGCATTTGAAAAAGGAGTTAACACTAAAACAAGAAAAAATCAAAGTCCGAGTCTTGATAATGTCGTCAGTGCGTGCAGTCTTTGAATAAATTGTCAAATCAAGCCAAATAGGAATAGATAGAAGCATGACGGCGCAGATTGAAGCCCGAGATGGCGGCGGCGCAGTGCACAAGAAGCTCAACGGAGGCGCAGTGCAAAAGAAGCGCGGCGGCTTTAGAAACTCGGGGCAGCAGCTTAAAGAGAAGTGGCGGCATTATAAAGACTTCTACGATCTGCACGCGGCTCAGAGAATAGAGCGGCGGCTGCTGCCATGCAAAAGAAAATTCCTACACTTCTATAACTGACAATAAATTTGTGGACTTGCACGACTTAAACGAACTAAAAATTAGAAACTACGAACTTGGATGGACGCAATGGAAGACTTAAAGGAAAAATAACTGAAGACCGACTAAAATGCGACTAATACTAAGCGGCGGACGGATGCAACAGCACCAGACAAGAGAACACCCCCATAAACGACGCTGCGAGCCGGTCCGGTCAAATAGCCAGAGGAGACCGGTGAAGCTTCACGAGGGAAGAGACCCTGCGGGCGAGATCGCACCAGATGAGTCCACTGCGCCAGGCTCACCTCACCACACAAGAGATCCACGCGAAAGAGGAGCGAGTGGAGAGGCGGCGACCCTCGGGCGACGGCTCGGGTTCCCAGGCAGCGGCGCGGTGGCTCGGCTAGAGGCTCCTCCGACAGATCCATGCGGCGGGGCCAGGCGGCGGAAGAAGCACCACGGTGGAGGTGCGGGAGGCGGCAGCTGCCAGCTGCAGGGCAGGAGGAGGCGGCGCGCCCGTAGGAGGAGCCGGCACAGTCGGAGGGACGGCAGGAGGAGGAGGCGCAGGCGAGCAGGCCGAGCGGCGTCCCCAGGGGCCAGAGGTGACCGGATCCGGGCCGAGCGGCGCAGCGGCGGACGGATCCAGGCGGGGCAAGGCCAGATCTGAGCTCGACGGCAGCGAAGACAGCCGAATCCGGCTCTGGGCGGCTGGATCCAGACTCGGTGGCGACGGTGACCACGGAAGCGACCGCGACGGTGAGATCCAACGGGCGATGGCGAACGGTGCCACCATGACTTCGTCGGATCGGGCGACTTGGAGATGGCCGCCCCCAGGAGCAGAGATCGATTCCCCTGGGGGCAGCAGCAGCGGAAGACGAACAGAGGCTAGGTATGAAACCTAGGCTCTGATACCATGTTATGAATATTGTGTGTATTGATATGAGACCCAAAGGGCCATATATATAGGAGAGTACAAGAGGATATGCCATATAAAGATAAGACATATATGGAATAGAATACAACTCTATCTCCTAATACAACTCTATCTCCTTAACACATCAAAGTTGGTAAAAGAATTCTTTAGGTCAAGACAAGTAATACAAATCAACAACTGGGTTGATATTTTAGAAAAATGATTGTTTGACTCAACAAGAATTTGATCAAGTCTTGCATTAAAAATTCTACGATGAAAATGATGGTAGTAACTCATCAATTTGGCGCCACAACACCTTGTTTCCTTTGCACAAGCTCTCACTAAATCCTTTTGTATCTTTGGGCAAGTCATATGATTATTCCCAAGAGCATTGTCACCAAATCATATTTGCAGCTTTGGAATTCTTCTCTATGTACCATTGTAGCATCTTCAGAAAGTTCCCCTATTGCTTGAGCTTGAAGACTCATTATGGCCACGAAACGCAAGAGCTTGCAAAAGGAGAAATCTTACAACACATAAAACATTAGTCAAGAGAGCTTTGTATTACTCCCTCTTCTCTACACTTTTCTGAGACCACACATAAGTCACACATTTGTCTCTGATCTTTGAAATATGCAGCATGCCTCCTTGCTTTGTTGTGAGTACTATTAACTCCTCCAACATGCTCATTGAAAGATTCTAGCATCCTCTTTCAATTACTATACCTATTTTGGTGAATACATCATTACCAAAGTTGTCGGTCCTTGATGCTTAAAATGGTAATATAAAAGCAATAAGCTGCATTTTTATGCACAAATGTATTCTAACCAATCAAATTTGGTTAATTATGAATTTACAAATGCCCTTGTTTGGGACTGTGCTCTTTGTGTGAAAAATCATGGCTAATTGGTTTACATGGACCATAGACAAAAATGCTCTCCTAGCATAATCTCTAATGTTAGGATCGAACTCTTCAATTGGCTTCCGAAGCCCCATATCAGCCACAATATCATCTATATTAAGCTTAATACGTAATCTTTTTTGCTCAACATCGCTACCCTGAGTTGCTAAACTTTTCTTAGAGACATCTTTTGAATAATATCTCTTCATCTAACAACAATCTTAGCAAGTAGCAATATACAATTCTAATTAGTTATTTCAAATTTAGCACTTGGACTTTGGAACTAAGAAGTGGCTACTAATTAGTGATTAGTGAGGCAATTTACAAACTTGATGGAGACTTTGGGAGGTAGCTTGGCGATGGGCGGTGATGCCGGTCGCTAGCAATGGAGCAGAGGTGAAGGCCAGTGGCCGGGACCCCGAGAGGCGGAGGGTAGAGGGGCCGTGGATGGATCGATGGAGGACGGAGGCGGAGACCAGGTCTAGGAGCCCGAACACTGGAGGGAGGAGGCGGCAGTGGCACATGTAATCGCCCTTGCCTAGGGTTGGGAGGGAGGAGGTGCACATGCGATTGCATTGTGTTGGCCGAGGCTACAGAATGGGGGAAGGGGGCGATTGCATTGGAGTTAATGGGCTGGTCATATCAGCTCAGAATGCCCATTGATGTTAATGGGTTGAATCGGAGCTACAGCCTCCTAGTCCTGGGCGTAGGTCCACCCCTGTTTGCAGTGATGGTGAGCCCTGATGCTGAGGGTTTGGAAGGAGTTGGTGATTTGTTCCATGCCACAGATGCTGCTTGTGGCGGCTTCGACAACATGGGTTGCGCCTTTGGATGATGACACGTTCTCCTCGTTTCTCAATTCCAAGTATGAAGTCATACATCGAATTGACCAATAGTTGTGAACTTGATTTCTGAACATACGCTTTATTGAACCGCAATGGCCCTTTACTGCTTTAGTACAGTTTACACCATCCATGTAAAAATGCCTTAACATCAAAGTTGTCAATTCCATTTTGGATGCCATTCCGGTTTGCCTCTTGGTATAGAATGCGCTGGTACCAGTCCATCCGGTGTACCGTTTCAGATTATAAAATTTTTAATTTAATAATATATTTATTCATAAGTATATATATGTAATTATATGTGCACATAATTTCACTTAAAATCTCACTTTAAATACATAATCATAGCATAAAAATGAGGATCACTTCAATTATGCATAGTATCAGAATACATGAAATGACAAATCCTATAAATTTCCAAAATCAAATTCCCAAATACGACCGGTAAATGAATGGCACGGAATGGTCTGCTATTGACCAGTATAAGGCCAGTATGGGATAGAGGATTTGTTGTGCTGTTTTGCTTGCCGAGACGGGACATTCCGGTCATTCTGGCCAGAACGGAACGGGATTGATAAGTATGTTTAACATAGCAGAGCCAGAGAGGTTAGCATGTAGCACGCCTTCGCATGGCGTTTACGTATAACGAAATAATCCACGGAGATATTCTTTAAAAGAATGTTACGTAGCCCAGAGTTGTCCGCTTCCAGTGCCCAGCCGATCTCGTTCGTCCGATTCCACCGGTGGGAGCCGTGCCGCGACGGGCGGACGAGGGGGGACACTGGGACGGAGAGGGGATGTCCTTCGCCGTCGCGTCGCTACTAGTGGCGCCGCCGCTTCCGCTGCCTCCTGCGGCGGCGGCATGGGGTAGGCGCGCAAGGTCAACACCTCCGCGGTTCGTCCTGGCGGCATCTAGCAGAGGCAGCGACCCGTCCCCGCCGACGTTCGAGCAGCTGCGGGAACAGCTCCTCCAACTCCACGCCGAAGCCGACCTCACCCAATCCAAGGTTACTGGTTGGGAAATTGGAATGATGAATACGTAGGAGGAACTTATCTGTCTTAAACTTGTGCTAGAACATTCCAGACAATAAGTGTGACTCCCAAAATTACAGTATGATTCATCGATCTCGAGTAGATTTTGTTCGGAACTAAAGATCTTTGAGTGAATGGCCTGATGAGAGTAACGATTTGTCGATATGGGTACAACTTGGGAGTGCTGTAGTATTTGTTGCACTGCACATGCATCATCCTTATTACAAAATTTGTGTTTTGTTCTTGTAGCAAATACCACGAGGGTAGGGCTTGTGCGGTTGACCGAGGCTGCTGAGAACCTTAAGAAAAGAGCCGCGGTCAGCGTCCAAATGGGCAAAGAGAATGAGGCAGTGGACTTGTGCAAAAGAAGAAGTTGATCAAAGCTCTGGAGAACATAAAAGAGCGCATTGAGGTGCTTGACAAGCTTTCCATAAAGATTAGCGAGGTGATGAAGTGTTCTTTTATCATCATTTGACATGTGATTTTTTTTAAAAAAATGGATATATGTTCTCTAACTTGTGCCAAGAACTCATGATAAATGGGCGAGTCATTATTCGACAGCTATATGTAATACTGCAGCTGTGGTAATTCTGCTGATTGCATCAAGTATGAAAATTTACAAACTTTTCCTTCAAATATGCCATATAACAAGCACATATATGATGCCTCAAATATACCATTCCCATTCAGGAACTAATTTTTCAAATTTCAGTTCATATGCGTATTTGAAATGCTGTGATGTGCATGATCCTACCTACTATTAGCAACTTTGTTGGATCCAGGCAATTTGGTTGAAGCAGAATATGTTAATTGAACACGCACATCCAGGGATGCCTAATGGCGAAGAGTCCAACAACAAGTTAAGAGTTTTCTCCAGTAAAGTTGATGATGGGGCTGACGAGACTAGTAATTCTCTTTCCAAATCAGTTGAAAGGGGTCTTTTGAGATGAAAAATGATGTATATTCAAGCATGTCTGGCCACTCTGAGCAAAGTGAACTTCAGATGGCCGATAGCTTCACATTTTCCAAGGATCATGACCCAACAAACAGCATAAAGAATCGTTCTTCGTATGATGATTTTCTAGAGCATATTGATTCACAGCTGAATTCATTAGAATATGAAATTGAGCAGTTCATCAGTTACCAACTATCAGAAGAGGTGGACATTCAGAAGCTGATAAATGGCAAGCGGCACAAATTGCCAGACATATTGAAGCTTGTAACTGAAACTAGAGAAAGGTGAGTCTGGGAGGGTAAACACAATACATTCAAAGCGCATGAATTCCTCTTTTTCATTAGGCAGTCATTGCATCATTACAACAAATATGCTTGAGCTTCATTACAATAGCTAAATGTTTCAGGATTGCAAATATTTTGGATAATACAGCAAGTGAGACTAGATCTGAAGACTTGAGATAATATCAAACTACAAAACAATGAATGGTAACATCAAGCTTCGTCTCTCTCATCGGTAAGTAGTCTCTGCTTCAATTGCGTTGCACAAATATCAGATTAACCAGTACTGCCATGTATGAGGCTACGATTATTAACATCCAGTATCGATTTTTCCTTGTATATCTGCCTCACTGCCTGTATACCTAATTACATATCCATACAATCCAAAAAAAAAACAAGTAAAGAAATCATGAAGCTGCAGCTATGATTGAATTCATTCAACCAGCATAAATCATACAACAATTTGTATTTCAACCTTTTGTGCAACCGTAATACTACAATCAACTGTATACAACAATATACGACTCAAGTTCAGCTGTAATAGACAGTGTATTCGAGTATATTGTGCATGTGCTTGTCTTGGTGGCTATTCAACAAAGTAATAGAGGATATCAATCATTGTGGTATGAGATATTCCTCTTAAGTTACATAAATCATACTTGTGATATGCAAGGGCATTAAATAGGTTACCCGTACATGTGCATATTGTGATGGCTAGCTAACAAAGTATCAGATGATATCTGTCATTGTAGTATGTATGAGTTATTTCTCTAAGTTACATTAATCTTACTCATAATTTTCCAATTATATTGGCAAGAGTGATCTTTCCACATGTTGCAAGGCCTAGCTGATCAAACTGGTCTGAGATCATCGTGATGTCTTTCTCATCAATCTTCCCCATCTCTTTGAGCTTGTAGATAACGAAGTCAGATTTGCTGTTGCATAGGAAGAAGCGGATCAAAGTCAGTGACTAAGTAACTTACTTTCATATAAAAGACACAGTCACTCTGTAATGCAACATAGTAACATGCTTTTGGAAGTTGTGGAGAAAAGTAAATTTCATGTAGGGTTGTGAGGTGTTAATGCTCATCATATCACATCCATCACAGCCTCACAGGCATGTAACCTTGCCCTGTCTACTAGAGTATTATTTAACTCCCTTTCTTGATCTCTAACATTTTTTAGACAAAATGACACTTTGGACCTAGTTTCATTATAAGCGAAAAGTTAATTCTTACAGTTGGTCATTGAACTCTTGATATTTCATTGCATAACCTGAAAACACTTTTGTATCAGAATGATCTCGTTTACCAATGAATGAAGGCAGTACGGAATGCACACATGCAGCATATGTAGAATATCTGTACCTTTTTTAAAAAAAAAGCCTGATCGATCTAGTCACCTTGTTTGAGTTATAATTTCCTTGCCCAATCGGTAAAAGTGAGAAATGACCTTTCTTCTGATAAAATTAACTTCCTCATAAGGAAACAGCATGATAAAATCCTTGAATTCAAGATAAAAAATAGATTAGAAGTTTAATTGCTATGAAAAAGATGTTTCCTTTTAGGGGTTTGCTTCAGTACATGTCTTTTAGAAAAGTTTACGAATCTTAAAGTAAGGTAGTTAATCTTAGGTGATGAAAAATCTGTACCAACCTGTAAAAAATAAATCAAATTGAATATTAGATTTAGATATAGACTTAAATATTAGGTGGGGCAAATCTTTGATTTGATTTATCTCTTAGGTTATGTATATTTGCCCCCACCTAATATTAACTCCTTTGCTTTAAGATTCGCAAACCTTTTAAAAAAAGGTGCACCGATTTAATGGTCTTAATGGTCCAAGTGCAGTTTTAAGTATAAAATTTTCTTGACATAATCTTTCATGGAAAATTATACAATACCTTACAGCTGCATCATTATCTAGGTCTGCTGCAAGTGGCTTATTGTCCATTTTCTTCTGGAGGATCCATTTTGTAGTTCGCTGGTTCGTTTTGTCCATCCTTATATCTGTTAGGAACAAAAAGGCCTTGGCAACTGCCAAAGTGCTCACCAACAGACACACGGTTGCAGAGAGTCTTCCAGCTGTCATTGAGAAGCCATAATCCCCATATCCAACTGTTGTCACAGAAATGACTGATAAATAGAAGCTATCAACCCAACTTAGGCCCTCCACCTCATGTACTATGATTGTACAAATTGAGATTGATCCTGCAACAACCCCTAATGCAAGTAGTACTTTCATCGTCCCTCTTGACCTTTTCTTTTCAGCATCGATCATATAGGTGTCAAATACCTTGTTGAGCTTATTATCATCCATTGTGCTAAGTAGGACTGCCCTCTGCTTGTTAAGCACATTTGTCAACAGCCCATTTAGCATAATGTCAACAAAGCGAACACCGATTAGAAGAAACAAGCATGTGAACACCTTTGTGAAGGTAGTACAAGGGACTATGTCACCATACCCTATGGTGCACAAGCTTATGATGGTGAAGTCAAGGGCATCAACTAACTTGAACGTGGATTTCCCCTTGAAACCTTCAACATTTGTCATGTACACGAAGACTCCTATTGAGATGTATAAGATGACACTAACAATAGCCTGCCTTGTTGCTGATGGTGTGTATTGTGCAGCATGGCTTTGCTCATCAAGCTCATCCGTGTAGGAAGCTTCTTTGATTGATATGAATATAGAAGGTGAGGAATGCACCCGCCGGAAAGTTGGTGTGGATACTATATTGGTGTTTTCGTGAGTGGGTGGTGGATGATTGGGAGAACTGAAGTTAGCTTTGCTATTACTGTTTGGACGAAAGGAAGTTGTGCACCTGTTTGGAACATCGCAGGATTTTCTTCTGTCTTGCTTGGAAGAGTACTTTTGGTCGCGGTGGACTAAACGCAGCAGAGGCTCTTCCATGGAAGACATATTAGAGCTTTGATTCATCTGCTTGCAGTCCTCAGGTTGGACTACGATCACTTTATATCCATGGTGGTTTTGCTGAGGCCTTGACAATGGAAGTGGTTGTTAAGTATATCAAGGCTCATATACTATTGGCCCATGTGGCCCATATAGTTATCTATATATTGACATCTCCACTATTGGAGTATTTGTCTTCTCAAATCTCTAATGTAAGTTACATGGTATCAGAGCCATGGATTAGGGTTAGGTTAGGATTATTTTAGTCCTCCTCTCCCACGATCCAAAATTTGACCGACCAGTCGGCCTCAGCTCGTCGCGGGCGGTTCGTCTCTGCGTCGTGGGTGGTTCCTTCGGCCGCCGTCTCTGCGTCGCGGGTGGTTCGTCTCTGCGTCGCGGGGCTGCTGTCTCTGCGGCGGCTCGGCCGCCGTCGCCCGTCGCAGCTCCTTTGTCTCTACGTCGTGGGCGGTTCCTTCGGCTGCCGTCTCTGCGTCGCGGCTCGGCCGCCGTCGCCCGTCGTAGCTCTTTCGGCCGCCGCCCCTACAGCCGCCCGTCGTGGCTTCTTCTTCGGCCGCCGTCTGCCCGTCGCGGCTTCTTCTTCAGCCGCCAGTCCGTCGGGATCCGTCCAGGTCGCCGCTGCCGTTCGGGCCGCCGCCGTTGCCTGGGTCATTTGTCTCGTCAGATCGGATCCGTCCGGGCCGCCGCCGCTACCTGGGTCACCTTGCCTCGTCAGATCTCGTCAGCGCCTCGTCAGATTCGGCGACTCTGGTATCAGGCGGCTGCTCCGGTCTCGTCCTCAGCCCGTGGCCTCTGCGTGGATCTCTCTGCCCGATCTCGCTGCTGCTGCTGTCCCGTGGAGCCCGTGATATCTCTGCACAGTCAACACTTCCACTATGGTAACTGCTATCTGTCCTCTATTCTGCTGTTTTGCCTGCTGTTGGTCAAGCCCTAGCACTTCTCAACATGTCTCAGATAAATGCAATAGTTATCAATCTCACCCTAGATGGTCAGAATTATCCAGAGTGGGCTTTCTGTGTAGAGACTGCATTAAGGGGCTATGGTTTACTTTTTCACTTAACTGAAACTCCACCCGTGCTTAAGGATGATGGTAGTAATGCTGCTGCAGTAAAAGAATGGCATATTAATGATGGGAAAGTAATGGCTGCCATAGTCAATAGTACTAAGCAATCCATGATTATGAGTCTTTCTAAGTTCAAAACAGCCAAGGGCATATGGGACAACTTGAAGAAGCGCTATGTTCAGGATAGTGGTGCTCTTTTGCATACTCTCATGCAGCAAACTCATGAAATTGAGCAGAATGATATGTCTATTGATGAGTACTACTCTGCTTTTGATCGTCTGATGGGATCATTGACTTCCATGATACCTGAGTGTACAACTGTTCCCTGTCCAACACATAAGTTTATTGAAAAGTTTTTTACTTACAGATTTGTCATGGGAGTCTGGGCTGAGTATGATTCCATTCGTACACGATTGCTTCACAATTCTTCTGCTCTCACCATGGCACAGGCATTATCTGATTTACTTGCAGAAGAAACACGTCTCAAGTCTATGTCTTCTTTTGCATCTGTGCCTCATAGTGTGTTGGCAGCTTCTCAGAGGATCAGTGCACCAAAAAGTTCATCTTCAGAGCTCTGTAAGCATTGTGGTAAGTTTGGCCATCTTCCAGAGAATTGTTTTTCTCATTATCCAGAGAAGTTGGCTGACTATCGTGCACGTCGTGCGGCTCGTGGTCGTGGTACTGGTTCCACTCCTAGAGGTTCAGTGTCTGTTGCTGCTGCTTCGCCTGTTAATGCTCCTTCGTCGTCTTGGGTGCTTGATGCAGGGGCTTCTTTTCATGTGACATCTGATCAGTCCTAGTTGGTTGCTTGCAAGCCGGTCACTGATGGAGCTTCTATTTAGATAGCTGATGGTACATATTGTCATATTACTAACCAGGGTTCACTTTGCAATCCTTATTTTTCTGTACCCGATGTTTCTTTTGTACCTCAGTTATCCATGAATCTTCTTTCGGTTGGTCAAGTTACCGACCAAAATTGCTTTGTTGGATTTGATGACTCATCTTGTTTTATTCAGGACCGTCGAAGCGGGAAAGTGATTGGGACTGGCCATCGCTGTAAAGGTGCTCCTAGCCTCTACATCCTCGACACCTTGCGTCTTCCTTCTTCCATTGAGTCTCCAGCTCATGTGTCATCCGCTGCATCGTTTTCTGCCCCTTCCTTCGCCCAGTGGCATCATCATCTTGGTCATCTTTGTGGGTCTCGGTTGTCCACATTAATAAATAAAGGTTGTTTAGGTCATACATCTATTGAGTCTAGTTTTCATTGTAAGGGTTGCAAGCTTGGAAAACAGATACAACTACCATATTCATCTAGTGTTTCTCATTATGCTAGATCTTTTGATCTTATTCATTCAGATGTATGGTGTAACACCCCGCCCATCCTCTAGGCCCGGAATGCTACCACCATTGCAACATTTACCTTACTTTCATTTGCTAGAAATTCAACACTAATATAATTAGGTAGCAGTCAACAGATACATCATAGTTTTTCCTCTAGTCCCTACTCTAGCAGCCTAGTAGAGACTAAAATAAACTGTCAAAAGGTGGTACAGGGAGTGCGGTTAGTGTATGAAGATTATTCATGTGCTACTCCCGCCCCAGGCATGGCGTCCTCAACGATCACCTAGAAATAAAACAACAAGGCAAGGGCGAGTCCAAAGACTCAGCAAGTACATAATAGGACGATAAATACTAACACAACAAGAAAGCAATTTAATCCAACCAACATATTCTGTATGCATAGCTGCTCATAACATCATTCTCAAGGTTTCACATCGATCATACATACTTCACATGCATTTCCGTGTTGCACATTTCCAAATCATCAATGCAATGCATCCCTGCTCTACATGTACATTTGCTCATCACATTGCAAATACCGGTATCGCCGAGTGAACACCCGTCGATATTCACCCATCATCTGGGCCCGCCCATCTCGGCACGGGGATCCCTCCACTCCCGTGGAGGCCTACCGAAGTAGGTCTTACTCAAGAGCACTTCGGATTAGTCCACTAGCTCTCCTCGTAGCTAGGGACTTTCTCACCGCCCTCACTCTTGAGTGCACATAATGCAAATGCATATGCCATGGTCATTATCGTTATCATCCATAAATAGGCATCACATCATGTAATCATCGCATTACCACATAAACCTTATCACATCATATAAACATCGCATATTCATAAACTCTAGCCTACCGCACTACCATGTACTTGCCTGTTAACCAAGCGGAGCGGAACGACGAGTGGACGGCGTCGACTTAGGACCTCCACCTGGACAAGCAATTAATCCGACTTAACGCTTCAGAACGAAACCAGATATTAAATAGGCGGCGACGATACTTCGCGCATAAACTGGTTCTGGCGTAAAAACGCGTGGGTTTTTCAGGGACCTGTCGCGCAAGTATCAACCCCCCCCCCCATTTTTTTCTTTTCTCTTTTTTCCCTTTTTCTTCCCTTTTCTTTTCTTTTTCTCCTCTTTTCTTTTCTCCTCTTCTCCTTTCTCTCTCTTCCTTTTCTTTCTCTTTTCTTTTCTTTTCTTTCTTTTCCTTCCTTTCTTACCCAGCCGGCCTCTTCTTCTTTTCTTTCTTCACCCGACCCTCTCTCTCCTCTTCTTGTTTCTCTCGGACGAGCGGCCCCAGGCGGTCCGGCGTCGGCGCGGCCCCGCTCGGCGGCGCCGGCAGCTCCTCCGCCGCCTCCTCCCGCCTGCCTCTCCTCCCCCTCTCCCCATCCCTCTCTTTCTCGCGCAAGATGGCGCCCAGGCGCTCCTCCGGTGGCGCACGGCCCGACGCAGCGTTGCCGACCCAAGGCCTGCCGCCGGCGGCCTCCCCTACTTGCCCCCTTCACGGTCTGCTTCGGATCCGGCCGGCCCCGACCGGATTCTGCCGGGCCCCTTGCGCGCGCGCGGCGAGGTGCGTGGCGCCGTCGCTCAGTCAGTGCAGCCGCCTAGCGCCGGGTCCGCCGGCGCCGCCACCTCCCCTAGCGCCGCCCCTGGCCCGGATGCCAACCCCTACTCCGGCATCAATACCCCCCCTCTCGCGGATTCGAGCTCGCTGGCCACGGCTCTTCGCCGGCCGGCCGCTCCTTAAAAGGGCAGTTCACCTCCCTCCCCTACTTTCTATATGTTTGTGCTTGTGAGACTGTGTTGGAAAAACATGGGGGATGGGCAACCTACTTGTTTTGCGGGACTAGAAACGAAAGTGGTTGTGGACGATCTCCTTTGGATGCTATCAACGGCGTCGCCTGAGCTCCGTTGGGATCTCTTCTCCTCCTAGCCCTTCTCCTTCCTACCCTCCTCCTTCTTGCTCTCTCTGCCTCCTCTCTTCTTCTCGGCTGGGGAAGAGAAATGGTGTTGCACGGCTTTTGTGATTGAGGCAGAAAAGTGGAGCAGGAAAAGGTGGCTGCAAGACAGTGGTGGCAAACATGCAAGTCATGGCGGTCATGCAGCTTGCCACCTCTCTTGAGTAGTTGGCAGAAGCATGAAAAGGCTAGGGTGCCTTACGGGCAAGCTTCTGGTCAAATGCTATTTTTGTGCAGTGTCAATCCTGCCCCTCCCCACTTAGCCTGTGGCTGGCTAAGGTTCTAAGGGCTTTTTGGTCCAACAGTAGCCCTAAACTATTTGGCGCTCTTCTACTGCAGCAGGTAAACCGATAAGAGGTAAGAATAGTAGTTCCTGCCGGATGATGAAAACCCAATACGCGACATGGCGCCGGCCGCCCCTGGACGGTCTGGGAACCTCTGAGAGCGCTACTTTTATGCGGCTTTCTAGATGGTGCCGGCCGTTCCTGGGCGGCATGGGAACCTCGGTGAGCGTTGCTTAGTCGACGTTCTAAAATCCAATGGGTCTGACAGCAAAACCGCCCTTCCCTTCCCTCATTCTCTCTTTTGCAATTCAGTGGTATTACATATGGGGTTCTGCACCTTTTGCTACAAAGGGTGGTCACAAGTATTATGTCATTTTTATTGATGATCATTCTCGATATACATGGATTTGTTTCATGAAACATCGCTCTCAGTTGTGTTCCATTTACCAATCTTTTGTTCGCATGGTTCACACAGTTTTCTACTCCTATTAGAGTTTTTCGCTCTAACTCTGGTGGTGAGTATTTGTCTGATGCTTTTCGCCAGTTTTTGTCATCTGAGGGCACTCTTGCTCAGCTCTCTTGTCCTGGCGCTCATGCTCAGAACGGTGTTGCTGAACGCAAACATCGCCATCTTATAGAGACTGCTCGCACACTTTTGATTTCATCTTTTGTTCTGTCTCATTTTTGGGGTGAAGCTGTTTCTACTGCTGTCTGTCTCATCAATAGACAACCCTCATCCAAACTGTCTGGCAAATGTCCTGGTGAAGTTCTTTTTGGTACTTCTCCCAGCTATGATCATCTCCGAGTTTTTGGATGTACTTGCTATGTTTTACTTGCATTTCGTGAGCGAACTAAGTTGACTGCTCAATCTGTTAAGTGTGTTTTTCTGGTGTATAGTCCTGAGCATAAAGGTTATCGGTGTTATGATCCTTCTTCTCGTCGCATACGTATCTCTCGTGATGTGACCTTTGTTGATGATCGTCCTTTCTTTTATAACCCCTCTACTCAGCCCTCATATTCTCCCACAGAACCCACATCGTTCCTGTGTCTTCCTTCTATTTCACCCAATAATGATGTCACTACACCTTCTCCATATATTACACCTGCTCCTTCTATTTCCATCACGCCACCTTTATAGGAGGCTACACCTCCTCCTGCACCACCTCTATTTCATTCTAAACCACCTATCACACGTGTTTTTCATCGTCGTCCCATAAACCTCACAGCACCTCCATCTAGTTCTACCACCACGGCCAGTCTTGATACGACCGCTATTGATGCTTCTAATGATATTGATGAGTCTCATACTGTTCTTGATGAGTTACAGGTTGGTCCAAGATATAATCTACGATCAGACAGTCAACCAGGGATGTACACTTCCCTGGTGTTTCTGGGATTGAAGGATCTTGAAACATATCTTTCTTATTTATTGCAACATTTATAACGTGCAGTTTCTAGTATCTTGTGTAGTAGTTGATACAAGAGGCAACTGATGAAAGGGAAAGATAGGGTGGGCTTATTCTTTGTTTTGATATCCGAAACCTTCTTTGCTGTCTGAAACATAATTGCTAGGTTCATCTCCAAAATTAAATCAGATTTACTGTGCTGTGAATTGCCACTTGTAACCTGCAATAATTCGTTGCACACTTTATGCTAACCATTGTAGTACATCGTTAGTATGCTGGTATTGTAGAACGTCGTTAGTATTCTGGATAAGGGTGATCTTCATAGTTCCCTGCGTTGTGGTAGGGATTATCATGCACTGGGTCACTACTTGTTGCACGTGCACTAAATAGGTGCTCCTGAATTAAATTTGGTGTTACATTTTGATGCAGGTACCAAAGTTGACGATAGCTTATCAATATTCTGATAAACCACAGAAGAAATGGCATCCCTGCTGTACCAACATTTCGTTATCCATGATGCAAACGGATGAACAAGCCACAGCGTCAACCAATCTTAACGTGGTCGGTTTGCAGCAGCAAGACTTAAGCAGTCTGGAGCAGCCTTTCACTGAGAGCAAGGTTCTCCAAGCAATCAAAGCGCTGCCGACTGAGAAGGCCCTGGGTCCAGTTGGATTCATAGGGTTATTCTATCAAAAAGCATGGTCTATCATCAAACAAGACATCATGGCTGGTGTACATGCTTTCTTCTCCACGGACCGTCGCGGTTTCCACAAGGTAAATTCAGCCTTAATTGTTCTTTTGCCAAAAACGAAAGGAGCTTCTCAGCCTTCGGACTTCAGGCCAATCAATTTAATACACAGTTTTTCCAAGCTGATCACCAAGCTCCTGGCCATCAGGTTATAGCCGCACATGGACCAGTTAGTTGATTACAATCAATGTGCTTTCATCAAGGGTCGCACGATTCAAGACAACTTCAAGGTCGTGCATGATGTTATCAGGGAGTTACGACGAAAAAGAGAAAAGAAAAGTCTTCTCAAACTTGACATTGCTAAGGCCTTCGACAGCCTGTCGTGGCCATTCCTGCTAAAAGTGTTGCAGAGTCGGGGCTTCGGCATTCGGTGGGGCGATTGGCTCTCACTTTTACCCTCCTTGGCCACAACTAGAATCTTGCTCAACGGCATCTCGGGATGAAAAATACACCATTATAGAGGGCTTCAGCAAGGTGATCCTTTATTGCCCTTGCTTTTTGTCATTGCCATGGATGTGCTAAACAAAACCCTCTTAATAGCTGCTCAAGCTCAAATCTTAACGCCGACACAATCTTTGCCGAGGCAATGTTCCCTTTATGCGGTGATGTTATGCAATTCGTTACCCCGTAGTCCCATGACCTTATTGCCATCAGACAGATAATGGCACTATTTGGGGCAACTTCAGGCCTCAGGCCGAACATGCTCAAATTGTCGTTAACTCCAATCTACTATGCGCAAGATGAGATTCAAACTGCACAGCAGTTTTTCGAGTGCAATACTGAAACCTTCCCCATCAAATACTTGGGAATGCCACTGTACCGGCTACATTACCTAATTGGAAAGCCAAACTGCTTTCAACGACAGGGAAGCTCATCATCGTCAAATCAGTCCTATCATTTATGGTAATCTACCCCCTCCTTACACTACATTTCCCTGCCTGGGCAATAAAAGCCATCAACAAGAAGCATAGATCATTTCTCTGGACCAGAGGCAGTCTGTCTATAGGAGGAAAATGCCTGGTAAGCTGGTTGCAAGTTTGCTGCCCATACGAATATGGCATTGCGTTTCGGTCTTGTTGGGAATGGATGGCTCGTACTGATCCAAGGCGGCTATGGTATACCGTTCGAGTGTCGGAAGATGCTACAACTGAAAACGTGTTCTACTCATCAACTTCAACTCATATAGGGGATGGCAGCTCAGCCCTTGTCTGGACCGATAGATGGCTTCAAGGCCAAGGAATTCATGACCTGGCCCTGACAATTTGGGCAAAAGTGAACAAATCTCGCAAACAGAGGACTCTAGTTAAGAACACACTTCACAACCGTTGTTGGATGAAAGATATGCAAGGTCCCTTCACCATACAAGCCTTACGCGAATTCTTCACATTGTACTCAAGCATAAGTCAAGTGCATTTACAGGAAGGGGTCTCTGACGCCATCATTTGACACTGGTATGCCAGTGGGATCCACTCCAAATCAGCCTACAAAACCCTTTTCCATGGTTCAGTTCAATTCCCTTTGTGCCAATGAATTGTGAAAAAACGTAACCCCCTCAAAGCCACGTTGTTTACTTGGCTAGTCCTCAAACGCCAAGTATGGACTTTTGCAAGGCTTTCACAGCACAACATACCAGCACCGGCGACATGTCTTCTCTGTGACCAAGATTCCGAGACTGTAGATCATCTTTTCGTCCAATGTTCAGTGGCGAAGCAGATGTGGCACCTCATGTTTTCATGGTTATCGATCTACACTTCCTACAATTTCACCGCGCAGACGCTGCACGAGCACTGGACATTGATTCGGGAATTGGTGCCCAACTCCAAGCGAAAAGGATTAGACTCCCTAGTTATCCTGATCACTTGGATGATTTGGAAGGAGAGGAACATGTTGCACCATGATCAACGAAGTCTTAACATTCAGGAGTTTGCAAACCACATCAAACAGGAGTGCCCCACTTGGTCGTCAGCTAAAAAATCCAGGCTGTCCAACCTCATTCCTAGCCAGGACCATTCTGGGTCGCCTTCTGATCTAGCCTGATGTTCTAGTTTTTTTTGGTTTGCTTTTCTTCAATCTTTGTCTTCAATTTCTCTCAGTCGTCTACCTTCTGTAACTCTAATCTGAGACCTTGTTTCCGTATGGTCTTCAAACCTTGCTTGTACCAAATTCTCCTTACTGAATGAAACGCAAGACTCCTGTATTTTTGAGAAAAAAAAAGCATTCTGATCTTGCAAGTTGGTCTTCCCCTCTCTGTATGATCCATTGGATTTAAGGCAATGCCATATTCTTCAGGACATCGTTCTACAACTGGGGGGATTGCCTTGCTTTCTGGATGGGAACATGTCAATTTTCTTGCGGCGCTGAGATCTTATTGGCGGTGAGGGAGATACAGATTGCGCCGACTGAAAGCTTCTCAAGCTGAAGATCTTGATTAAAGGAACTAGGTCCTGTATCATCTATGTCTATTCGAGTGGTCTTTATCTGTATATAGACCTTGATTGAAGGAAGTTTGTTCCAGATCATCTGTCTGTGGGTGCAGACGTCTGGAGAGAAGGCTGTAGGCAAAATTGTGCGACTTTGTGTAGATTTTACCGAAGACTGAAGAATTTAGAGGTCCCAGGCAAGCATTCAAGCTTCTGACAGACACGTACATAATGAATTTGCAATCATGATTATCTGTATCCTGTATCAAACATTTGTAGCTTCATCTCGTTGAGTACCAAATGATGAAAATCAAAGCATGGACTTTTAAGGGCCTCGTAAGACATCTTGACACATGATGACACAAATAATTTTTATTTTTTTTAAATAATCAATTTTTAATTTTAAATTACAGTATTATACTTGTTTTTTTTCAGAAATAACCATCTGTCGCTGCATAGTTGGGCGACATGAGTAAGTCGCCCAATGGTTGGGCGACACCAGGCTAAGTCCTCCAACAGTTGGGTGACTTTCCCATGTCACCCAACTGTGTGGCGATTACTGCCACTAGTTGCCCAATAGTTATGCGACATGAGTAAGTCGTTCAACGGTTGGGCGACTACTAACAGCCAGCCCGGTCTTTTCTCTTTGACCCGATACCTTCACGGGCTCTCTCATTATTTCTCTCATAAGAAGAATGAGAGGAGCTTGAAAGAGGAGAAAAAAAGGGAGAGAATGAGAGGGGGAGAAGCAGAGAAGCTCGGGAGAGGGAGAGAAGGTGATATGCACATGCCTCGATTTAAGATGCATGCATGTGAGTTGGCCCGATCTTCCGTCGTAGGAGAAATCCGATAACTTGAGTTGCGACGTTGACGAAGGGGACGCTAACCACGATCCAATCGTGACCAGCAACCTCGCAATCGCTACACCGCTTCTCGATTGTTACCAACCGTGTCAAACACAATTGGCCTGTTCACGAAGAACGGCTCTAGCAAATCCAAGAGAAGACGCAAGAGCAACAGTGGAAGAGTTTCACTCGAAGATGAAATATTGATGAGACCCAATTGTTTTACAGTAGCTAGTAGCAAACATGCAAACAAGAATCATGTCTACCTTTAGTAGAAACATCAGGGGTATTTATACTAGGAACAACCCTCCTAGTTAGGTGTGAAAGTTCTTGAGAAAAGACTTGAAGATAAGCCAGCCCAAAGGTCATCCAACAGCCTGTTCGCGCGTCCTTTCGTCTTCTGTGCAGCTCTTACTAAAACAGTCATAACTCTTTATTGAGAAGTCCAAATGACAAGCCGTTTATTGGAGGTGAAAGTAGACTTAATTATCTTTCCATCCATATATATTATGCATGCTAAAATGTTACAGGTTGGCCTTCATGATGTTGGGAATTCCAATAATCTGTTCGTGTGTCCTTTCGTCTTCTGTGCAGCCCTTACTAAACAGTCATAACTCTTTATTGGGAAGTCCAAATGACAAGCCGTTTCTTGGAGGTGATAGTAGACTTAATTATCTTTCAATCCATATGTATTATGCATGCTGAAACGTTACAGGTTGGCCTCCATGATGCTGAGAATTAGAGGTATTTGTCAGCAATCAATGAACTCAGCCACTCACAATCGGAGTCGGGCCTTGGCCAAATCTTGATCAACAACTTCTCCGAAAATTCCTTCACATGTAGTAATAAGTAAACAATATTTATTAGGTAATATCATTTGTTCTGTAATTAAATAATTAATTTGCCCAAGAAACGAATTCACCTGTTGTCCAAGGCGACGTGCACGCGCTCATGTTATTGGACCTTGCATACTAGCTGACTCTTGAATTTTAGTAGACTCAACTACAGGTGTGTGTGCCACTGGAGGTGAATGTGTGTCAGTGATGTCCTCATCATACTACTCTTCTTGAGAAGGAGTCGACCTCGACTCTGGCTCATCTTTGTCTCCCAAATATGGAGATAAATCAGCAACATTGAATGTATTACTCACTCCATATTCCTCGGGCAGCTCCAACTTATAGGCATTGTTGTTGATCTTTGTAAGCACTTTAAATGGTCCATCACCTCACGGCATTATTTTGGACTTGCGCCGTTCTGGAAAACGATCCTTGCGTAAATGCAACCAAACTAGGTCGCCTTCTTCGAAAACCATCTCCTTCTTGCCCTTATCTGTGTGCTTCTTGTATTGGGCTTGCATCTTCTCAATATTCACTTTGGTTGCCTCATGTATCTTATGAATCATCTCGGCACGCTTCTCAGCATCAAGATTACTTCTTTCTGAAGATGGCAAAGGTAGCAAATCAATTGGAGCAGTAGGCTTGAATCCATACACGATCTCAAACGGACAAAACTTCGTAGTAGAATGCACAACCCGGTTGTAGGCAAATTCAATGTGTGGCAAGCATTCCTCCCAAAGCTTCAATTCTTCTTGAGTATAGCCCGTAGCATGGTACCAAGTGTGCGGTTGACGACTTCGGTTTGCCCGCCAGTTTGAGGATGACAAGTAGTTGAAAATAGTAACTTCGTTCCAAGCTTTCCCCAAAGCGTCTTCCAAAAGTGCCTTAAAAACTTGGCGTCACGGTCTGAAACAATTGTCCTCGGTACTGCATGCAAACGTACAATTTCCCTGAAAAATAAGTCAGCAACATGGGTAGCATCATCACTCTTAGGACAAGGTATAAAATGAGCCATTTTAGAAAACCTATCAACGACAACGAAAATATTGTCCCTTCCCCTCTTAGTCCTTGGTAATCCTAGCACAAAATCTATAGAAATATCCTCCCAAGGTACTTTCAGAATAGGAAGAGGCGTATATAAACCATATGGGTTTAAGCGAGACTTTGCTGTTTGACAAGTAGTGCATCTCCCCACGTAGCGCTCAACATCGCGCCTCATCTTTGGTCAATAGAAATGTGTGGCCAACACGTCCTCGGTTTTGTGAATACCAAAATGTCCCATCAAACCACCTCCATGCGCCTCCTGCAACAACAAAAGACGAACAGAACTCGCGGGAACACAAAGTCTATTAGCTCTAAATAAATAGCCATCATTTAGCACATATTTATCCCAATATCTCCCTTCCTTGCAATTAGCATAAATGTCTCTAAAATCCAAATCAGTAGCATATAGTTCTTTTAAACTTTCCAAACCAAGAATTTTACAATCAAGTTGGGATAACAGTGTGTACCGTCTAGACAATGAGTCAGCCACTATATTCTCTTTTCCTTTCTTATGTTTCACAACATATGGAAGTCTCAATAAATTCTATCCACTTAGCATGTCTACGGTTCAACTTACTTTGGCTATGAATATGCTTTAGTGATTCATGATCCGAATGAATGATAAATTCTTTTGGCCAGAGATAGTGTTGCCACGTTTCTAATACTCTAACCAAGGCATATAATTCTTTGTCATATGTTGAGTAGTTTAAAGTTGGACCACTAAGCTTTTCACTAAAATAAGCAATGGGCTTTCTATCTTGCATGAGAACACCTCCAATCCCAATACCACTAGCATCGCATTCTATCTCGAAAACCTTATCAAAATCAGGAAGCTGTAGAAGTGGTGCTTTAGTTAACTTATCTTTCAGCATATTGAAGGCATCCTCTTGTGCTTTTCCCCACTTAAATGGCACATTTTTCTTGGTCAACTCATTGAGTGGGGCAGCGAGTGTGCTAAAATCCTTCACAAATCGGCGGTAGAAACCAGTGAATCCATGAAAACTCCGCACTTGTGTGACTGTTGTAGGTGTAGGCCATGCTCGTATAGCTTCTACCTTCTGTTCATCCACTTCAATTCCCTGTGTAGTCACAACAAAACCAAGAAACACAACTCGATCTGTGCAAAATGTGCACTTATCAAGGTTACCAAACAAGCGCGCCTCTCTCAAAGCAGTAAAAACTTGGCACAAATGTTCTATATGTTCATCCAAAGCCTTGCTATAAATTAATATATCATCAAAGTAAACCACCACAAATTTTTCGATAAAAGCTCTCAATACTTCATTCATTAAGCGCATAAATGTACTAGGTGCATTAGTAAGGCTAAATTGCATAACCAACTACTCATATAATCCAAATTTAGTCTTAAATGCAGTTTTCTATTCATCACCTAGTTTCATTCTGATTTGGTGGTAACCACTACGCAAGTCAACCTTAGAAAAAATAGTAGAGCCACTCAATTCATCAAGCATATCATCTAACCTAGGGATAGGATGACGATATCGAATAGTAATATTGTTAATAGCTCTACAATCTATACACATCCTCCATGATCCATCTTTCTTTGGCACAAGTAATACAGGAACAGCACATGGACTTAAGCTTTCACGCACGTACCCTTTTTCAAGAAGCTCTTGCACTTGCCGCTGAATTTCTTTTGTCTCCTCAGGGTTGGTGCGGTATGGAGGACAGTTAGGCAAGGATGCCCCTAGGATCAAGTCAATTTGGTGCTCTATTCCTTGCATTGGTGGTAGCCCCGCTGGTATCTCATTTGGAAAAACATCCGCAAAATCCTGCAACAAAGAAACAATCGAAACGGGCAAAGTAGAGGGCAAAGCATTAGTGGAAAAGATAACATTCTTACACACAAGTGCATAACTCTCTTGGGATTGTGTTTCTAATTCTCGCATCTCACTCTTTGTGGCTAATAGAACCTGTCCCTTTAGTTGTATGTCTCTTTTCTTGTCACTCTCTTTTTTATTTTCTCTCAATTTGGGCTTGTGGCTCTCGTTCTCCTTGTTGTGGGTGTCGCTCATCTCTCTTTCTTTTCTCTCACGCTCAGCCTTATCTAAATCATCCTTGAGTATTTCTTCTTGTGTCATTGGAACTAATGAAACCTTTTTCCCCTTGTGCATAAACGAGTACTTGTTGGAACACCCATAGTGAACTGTGTCTTTGTCATACTGCCATGGCCTCCCAAGAAGTAATGCACACGCTTGCATCGGTACCACATCACAATCCACAAAGTCAGAATAGCTACCAACAACAAAAGGCACTCTTACCATAGCAGTTACCTTTAGTTTCCCACATGAGTTGAGCCACTGGATGTAGTATGGCTGCGGGTGAGCACGTGTAGTCAAGCCAAGCTTCTCAACCATTTCTGAACTTGCAATGTCGTTACAGCTTCCGCCATCAATTATCACCTTGCATGAGTGCTCTTTGATCACAAATTTTGATTGGAATAAATTGTCACGCTGTCCTCTTTCCGCCTTTTCCATCTGTGAGCTAAGAACACGAAAAATGACAAGGTTTGCATGGTTTGTATCATAGGTGATCTCTGAATCAGACCCTGAAATGTTCTGTTGCTCCTCGTGGTCAGATTCTTCTTCCTCTACGTCGCTTGCTGATGTGTACTCTCCATCTTCCCAAATAATAAGAGCTCGTTGATTTGGGTAATCACGCATGTAATGCCCCTTTCCCTTGCATTTGAAGCATTCTATCTCTCTGGTTCTTCCTGTAGAAGCTATGGATGATGAACTTGTGGCTGGGACAGCAACGGTCTTCTTTGAATCAGTAGGCCTATGTGCTGAAGAATTAGGACGCCTTGCTGATTGCTCCTGGCTGGGTGACATTGTGTTGTGTCCTGAACTATTTATGGGCTTCTTGGTCTATGTACTAGAAGGTTTCCATGGTATGGAGGAGCTGGAATAGTTGCGGTTCATCCTGGTGTAGCTTTGCCTCTGATTATGCACCTGCTTTTCAGCCTTACAAGCAAAATGGAATAGCTCATTCAAAGAATTGTAATGATAAAAATCAAGTATATTCTGAATCTCCTTATTTAGCCCACCAAGAAACCTGGCCATCTTCGCGTTTTCTTGCTCCTCTATATTAGCACAGATCATGCCAATTTGCAGTTCTTGATAGTATTCCTCGACAGATTTACTACCTTGATTCAATCTTTGTAACTTATTAATCACATCACGCTCAAAATAAGATGGAACAAATCTAGATCTCATTACCCTTTTCAACTCATCCCAAGTGTGAGGTGCATCATCCCTTCTTTTAAATTGACTCCACCAAATAGAAGTATAATTTGTAAACTCACTAGTAGCAGCACATACTCTTCTATTTTCAGGAAAGTCATGACAACTGAACTTTTTTTCTACTAGTAGTTCCCAATCAAGATATGCTTTAGGATTATATTTACCATCAAAGGAAGGAACAACAAACTTAATCTTACCCAAGCCATCATCTCTTCTCTCCTCATGACGATGAGGCGCATGTCCTCCATTACCGCCCCTTCCTCGATGATTATGCCTAAGATGCTGCCGATCACGGTCAAAATCAAGGTCTTCTCCATTATCAGCCATATAGTTGCCATTCACCTCCTCGTGGGCAGCATGCTGAAATGCGGCATTCAAATTTGCCCGTGGTTGGAGAAGGGCAGCAGCAGCATTGTGATTTACTCCAACTCGATCTCGAGGGCCTCGCGGTGGTGGGTGTTGTCTTGGAGGAGTATGCTCAATGTGCTCAAGTCGTACTTCAATTCCTCCAATATGATTCTCCATACCGTCTAGCCGAACAAGTACTTGATCGGAAAGCATCTGCTCAAAAGTGCCGGCAAATGCATCCATCAAAGCTTGAGACCGAGGTGATAGTGGCACTGCTTGGGGTTTGTCCACACCATGAAATGAACCATCACGAGATCCATCACGAGAACTTCTTGTCCCTGCCATGGTTAGAAGAAAACAAAAAGGACTAACAAACTAAATACTTATGTGAACTACTCTCAACTTTCACAAATCTTACCAACAGAAGCTCTTACCCTTCTCGAAGATTGTTCATGTGCTACTGGTTCATGGTAACTTTCAAACAGAAGTCAGTAAAGCGATTGCAAGGTACCAGAACACGTGATCAATGGCAAATTTGTAGAGTTCTAGGTAGGGATAAAATTTGTAGCAAAGGAGTAAGCAATCAGTAATTTTAGAAATTGCACAAATTGAATAACAGTTCGAAACTAGCTTTTAGCCTAAGTTGTTGATCAAATAAGGATGATATAGGCTATGGTCAAGTGTATATGAGTGTACACAAACAATGTGATCAATATATGCAACTTTAGAACATGAAGGATCAAATATAGCTAGCTGAATTTCAGATCAACACCCAATTGGACAGCAAATCGGTAATTGGTCTGCAATTTTTTTAATGGCCCCTTTTTTTGTCTAACCTCAATCTCTTTTTTTGGTGTTATTTACTTTTCCCTTTTTTTTGCACCAATACCAGATTGCAACTCAGTCAAGTATGGAAATCTCAAGTAGAGGTCGATCCTGAAAAGACAGCAGCAGCTACACAACTTGCAACACGTGCAGATTTCACAATACCGATCCAATCACAACCAAATTTTACACGAAGGTGGGATTTTGAGTTAGGAAGCTAACAAAAGTGGTTTGGATGCATTGGATATCTGGATTGAAAGATATGAATTTTTTGGTGTTGGCTGCGCAGAGAAAATTTCTGGCAGAAACAAGGCAGAGGCTGTTTTTAGGTGATGTATGGTTTTTGGGTGGGGGTATGAAGAACTCTCTCTTTTTTTTGGATTTTTTTGGCTCAACAAAGATAATGATCAACAACTAGACTCGACTAGTACGGATGAAAATTCAATTAAGCAAACTGAAACTAACAGATTGAAAGCAACAACGGGCTAGGAATTGAATATTTTGTGGGGCTAATTTTCTGGACTTTAGGTAAACAAAAATTAATCAACCAAAACTAGGGCATAGATGAATTCCTACCGGCATGAATTCCTACTGGCAACGTAGGCTCTGATAACACCTGATATGCACACGCCTCGATTTAAGATGCATGCATGTGAGTTGGCCCGATCTTCCGTCGTAGGAGAAATCCGATAACTTGAGTTGCGACGTTGACGAAGGGGAGGCTAACCACGACCCAATCGTGACCAGCAACCTCGCAATCGCTACACCGCTTCTCAATTGGTTACCAACCGTGTCAAACACAATTGGCCTGTTCAGGAAGAACGGCTCTAGCAAATCCAAGAGAAGAGCAAGAGCAACAGTGGAAGAGTTTCACTCGAAGATGAAATATTGATGAGACCCAATTGTTTTACAGTAGCTAGTAGCAAACATGCAAACAAGAATCAAGTCTACCTTTAGTAGAAACATCAGGGGTATTTATACTAGGAACAACCCTCCTAGTTAGGTGTGAAAGTTCTTGAGAAAAGACTTGAAGATAAGCCAGCCCAAAGGTCATCCAACAGCCTGTTCGCGTGTCCTTTCGTCTTCCGTGCAGCCCTTACTAAAACAGTCATAACTCTTTATTGGGAAGTCCAAATGACAAGCCGTTTATTGGAGGTGAAAGTAGACTTAATTATCTTTCCATCCATATATATTATGCATGCTAAAATATTACAGGTTGGCCTTCATGATGTTGGGAATTCCAATAATCTGTTCGTGTGTCCTTTCGTCTTCTGTGCAGCCCTTACTAAAATAGTTATAACTCTTTGTTGGGAAGTCCAAATGACAAGGCGTTTCTTGGAGGTGATAGTAGACTTAATTATATTTCCATCCATGTGTATTATGCTTGCTGAAACGTTACAGGTTGGCCTCCATGATGCTGAGAATTAGAGGTATTTGTCAGCAATCAATGAACTCAGCACTCACAATCGGAGTCGGGCCTTGGCCAAATCTTGATCAACAACTTCTCCGAAAATTCCTTCACATGTAGTAATAAGTAAACAATATTTATTAGGTAATATCATTTGTTCTGTAATTAAATAATTAATTTACCCAAGAAACGAATTCACCTGTTGTCCAAGGCGACGTGCACGCGCTCATGTTATTGAACCTTGCATACTAGCTGACTCTTGAATGTTAGTAGACTCAACTACAGGTGTGTGTGCCACTGGAGGTGAATGTGTGTCAGTGATGTCCTCATCAGAAGGGGATAGGGAGAAGTAGATGAGCTCGGGAGAGGGAGTGAAGGAGAGGAGTGGAGCTCGGGAGCAAGAGAGAAAGAGAGGAGAGGAGCTCGGGAGAAGGAGAGAAGAAGAGGAGTGGAGTTTGTGAGGTTAGAGAGGAGGCGAAGGAAGCTTGTTGATAAGAAGAAAAGGTCTTTGCGTAAAGGTAATAGCCTCATCCGTTCTTGTTCTCATCCGAATGTAGATAACACGTAACTATGTATTTGTTTAGCACGTATTTAGTGAATGTATGCTAACAAATGGTAATATTTGCAGTGAGAAATCAGTCATGTCGAAACCCACAACATTGAAAGTGCATTACGGTGTTGGTACTATTCGTGAAGGTTCATGCGGTGTTGACCTGAGTAGTTTTTCGCAAGTCTGTATGGTACTCCTAGATGCGGAGAATGCTCGAATCGGAGATGTCCTGGATTGGCTCACACGCAGCTTCTCCTTGAACCTCAAGGTGTGCAGTGTCGTCGTATATGGGCTTTGGAATTGGTCTGCCATAGACATTCGGTGGCAGTTGAGGAGACTGATGCGCATGGTTGCATAGATAGGCTTTGTGCAAGGCTACTGGTGACGTGGTTATGAGTGCGTGCTACTCGTGTAACCATGTCCGAAGGGAGACATAGGAGGTCCGGTTGGTGGGAGCAGCTTGGGCGCGCAGCGTGTGGTTCATCAAGAGGACGCGGTGGGCGATGTTGTGGAGGCAGAACCGGAATATCGCATACCGCACGCTGAGCCCACCCGACAGGCGGATGCAAATTTTGCTAGGTAGATCACGAAGATCACATGACGCTAGCTGAGCCCACTAGACAGACGGACGCAAGGGAGTATGTCGACAACATAGTGCGTCAGATGGAGATCGATGACTAGATGGCCTTGGCTGAGGAGGAAACTTTAGAAGAGGATGGCGATGACTCCTCCGATGAGGACAAAGGTCCTATGCTGTAAGCATGGAATAAGGTGGATGCTGAGGTTCTTTCTGTGCATGATGAGCATGAATCATTGTGGGAGTACCATGCTACAGAGGTTCGACTTCATGCACTATTTGCTGACAAAGGATCACTGCAGGATGCTATTAAGCTACGAGCCTTGTCCATGCAGCAGATGTTTCTGGTCCTAAAATCCAGCCCGGAGCAGTACACCATGGTTTGCGAGCAACTTGGCTATCCTTAGCATGTGCACGCATGCAGAACTAAGTATGAGACTCACTAGATTGTCTCGAATGTGGAGCCGCACTCCTGCGTGCTCAGTAGTGTTTTGCCGAAGTATCGCAACCTGACATCCACCTTCGTAGCCAATATCATGTACGGTGAGATAGTGAAGAAGAAGGACTCGGAGGCCAACCACATCAAGGTGGCTATTGAGCAAAAATTCACGTATAAGATTAGCTACGTCAAGGCATGGCGTGCGAAGTAGAAGGCTTTGAAAAGGAGGTTCAATTCTTTCAAGGAGGCTTATGGCAATCTTCCTCGTATGCTCGAGGTGCTACGGGATAGGAACCTAGACACACACATTGCCCTAAAGGACAATCCGTTCACAAGACTGCCTGGTTACCTAGTTTTGTAGAGAGCTTTCTTAACGTTCGATTCTTGCATCGATGCTTTCAAGCACATGTTACCAGTGATCTCAGTCGATGGGACGTTTCTAATAGGGAAATACAAGGGGCAGATCCTGACAGCAATTGGCATTGATGGCAACAATCAGATTCCGCATTTGGCCATTGCATTCGTCGAAAGTGAGAATTTCAATAGCTGGTTGTGGTTCCTTCGACATGTGAAGGAGGGAGCAGTTGGGGCATGTCCTGATGTATGTATAATCCATAATCGCCACCCCGGGATGATGAAAACCATAAGAAAACTTCAACAAGACCTGGAGGAGTCATTCCCTTAGTCAGACATGAAGAGCAGATGGTGCATTCGCCATTTAGGGGCCAATTTCTTCAAGTAGTTCCTGCAGCAACCGTTGATGAAGCTATTCAAGAGGTTGGTCATGCAGAACCATCAGCGTAAATTCGATACACTCCTAGATATGTTAGAGGAGCATGCTAGGAAGCACGTTGTCGAGAGGAACAAGTGGTTGGCCATTCCTAGGGTGGCGCAACCCGAAAGTTTCATACCATTGCCGGAGCTTGACCCTCCCGGTGTGACATGGAGGACCTCGAGGAATGTCAAGTGCTTCTCCCATTAGATTGAGGCCGAGCCTTTGGAAAAGTGGTCCTTGTTGCACGACGCAGACGGTGCGAGGTATGGCATAATGACCACTAATCTTGCGGAGGTGTACAACTGGGTTCTTATGGGTGTCCATTCTTAGCCTCTCGTCTTCATCGTCGAAGGCATTCTGCAAGGTACAATTGGATATTTCTGGGAAAAGTATGCATATGCAACACTTCATGTAGTCAACCCACATATACCGTATTGCTCGAAGATCACAACATACATGCAGGCCAAGATTGAGAAGCGTCAGTCGCACACGGTCTACGTGATGGGCAATACGAAGCATTGTTTTGACATGTTCCTTCGAGACAAAGTTGTATTTGGAACTGCTCGCTCTCTTGTTACCTACAAAGTGTGCCTTGGAAATCATGCCAATGAACCTAGCTGCCCATGCAATAAGCCAAAGCTCTTTCACAAGTCATGCTCTCATGTCCTCGTTGCATGTGGGGTTATCAACATAGACCCATTGAACTTTATGTCGGAGTACTTCATGAAGGAGAGGGTGCTGCAGTCGTGGTGTGACGAGCTAATAGGCTTCAGGATTGTGGGCAACTTTGCCACGTCGGATATTGCACGGAGAGCTTGGATTCCGGATCTTGACCTATTGAAGGGTGGGAAGGGCCATTGGCAGAGTCGTCGCATTAGGAACAATATGGCCATCGACGAGTAGACATTGCAGGTGTTGTAGTCAAGAAGGCCACACTACGAGGTGTTGCAAGGCACGTGCCCACAAGTAGGAACACTGACTGAAGTGTCGTGCGCCTTGTTGTCGTGTGTGTACTGGTATTATGATTACAAATGCTATCATGTTGTAACTTCATTTATAGTGTCAATCCGTGAAGTGCAGCATCATTTCTTCTTCTGTGTGTACTGGAACTAAGAGTACAAATATTAGCAGGTTGTAACTTTATTTGCCAGTGTTGCGCAGTGACCTTCTGCCAAATGAGACAGCCTTGTGTAGTGATAAGACCAAATGGTGCAGCTTTAAGCAGCAACATGATGCTACGCTGGTCTATAAATCGTCCGGCATGCCGCTGCCTCACGGACACGAATTTGCCCAAACCGAATTGGACTTGTCAATCGTACGCATCGAGTTAGGATATAAGTAGTACCACTTACGCAGCTTGTTTTCCTACACCACGATTGCAACACTACATCGCTAGCATGGAGAAGCAATGGGAGGAGATCACCCGACTCGCAAGGGCTGCTGCAGCCTAGGACGAACAAGCGGAGCATGCTAGAAGGGCACCTCCACAAAGAGAAGGCCTCTACCTCCAATCCCCGAAGCGAAGGCCCCCCGTACCTCCAAGTTCCGAAGTGAAGACCCCCTGTACCTCCAACCCCAACCCATACCCCAACATTCCCATCGAGCGTTCAACGCAACACCCGCCCATGGGGGAGACGCCCCCTCTATTGGTGCAGGGACGAATGCAAGTTATCAAGTCCAAGGAGCGGTTGAGCTTGGCCATGCGTTACTGGGGTTATGGTAACTACGCTCGAGACTATCTTGACCGACGTTAGGGCACAGCCCGCTACCGGCAGCTGGTAAGAATAGGTTACAATACATTCCCTTACCAATTCTCTTGTATGACATGCACTAACAAGCTCTCCCCTCTTTTCGTAGTTTCTGGATTCGTTGTGCTCCTATCGCAAATGGATCGACCGGGAGATCCACCCGCACGACCAATGGATTCTAGACTGCGAGGAGTGGGACACACAGACGACACGCGAGAGGATGGAGGAGCGGTGTCGCAGCGAAGATCGAAACGAGCGTATCCGGCGAGAGATGCAAGCTCACCTGGAGGCGTATAGACATAGGGAGCGGGAGACTCATGAGGAGGAGTGCGAGAACTACAACACCGAGCTGGGCCACAAGGCCAAATGGCCACGTTCCACGCGGTAGCTCGATGCTCTTCGGCCAAATGTCCCATGTATTTCTAATTCTTTAAGGTATGTGTGTACCATCCTTGGTTTGTTAGCCTGCGTGCCATGTAACCCCTTGTCAGATGAATGGTCATGTTGTTTTCATTATGTCATTTATCTGAAGTTCTTCATGTATGAATTCCCAGTTTCATCGCAATATCCCTTTGTTCATCATAGGCTGCAGCAGCCCTTGTGAGTGTAATTCAGTTGAAGCAAATTTGGCGTCCGCAATGCACCAGGCTTGGAGAGGAACCGCACTACAGCCTTGCATCACGTCACTGTGCAAAATTGTGTCATTAGGTCACGTTGTAATGCAAAGCTGCCTCCTTGGGTCACGTCCTACACAGAGCTGGTTCTTTGGGTCACGTCCTACGCAAAGCTGGCTCGTTGGGTCACGTTGCAGCACAAAGCTGCTTGGTCGGGTCACATCCACGTTGGGTCACGTCGCTGAGAAAAGCTGCCTCGTTAGGTCACATCGGTGCGAAAAGCTGCCTCGTTTGGAGAGAGGTCACATCCCGCTATGATGATGGAGGCGACGTCCTTGCTCTGCAAGCTAAAATATGACCCACTATGTGAGAAAGCACGTTGCTTCTCCCTAAGGGTTATAAATGCACGCCCTACCCCTTCAAAGTAGGAGCACTCGACTCTGCCAACCGTAGGAAGACAAACCTTCTCCTTCCTATAGTAACATACCATGGTAGATGGCGAGGGGACTATCCAACTGGGGTCGCCGAAGCAAGGCCTTCCCCTCAAAATGAGGGAGGACTTCAGCCCTAACTACTGGTTGATGCCAAACAAGCATGCTCAACTGATATTGCCGCAATGCAGACACAGGGAGGACACAGTTGTGCAGGCCTTTGACGGCCCATTTGAAGGCAGATGACGTTTCTTCCAGTGCCCACTCTAGGGAACAGTTAACCAATAGGTTATTTTTTCTTATTGCTAATAAAGATTTGATGTTAACCCTCCTTTACGCAGCAGATGGTGAAATGCGACTTTGTCTGCTAATCGATCCTTCCCATGAATGCCATGTTGTGATATACATGGATACATTGTGGAACCGAATATTAGAGTTGGAGGAGCGGATTGAGAATCTCAATGAAGAAAACGATGATATTCGCCAATAGATGCAACGCGAGAGGGGCAACAAGGAGGTGGTCAACATCGGATGTTCCTATGATCCCACATACTGCTGCATGAACCCTAACTGCATATGTGCGTACCACTCTAATGATGGTCAGCCACATCCGAAACACCCCCCCACGCAACACTCCATGTGAGTAGCGCCTAACACCTTCTACTAGTAGCCACGTCCGGAGAAGCATGTTCCTTAAGCTCTGTATTGCCCATCACGTACACCGTGTGTGACTGGCCCTTCTCTGTACTTTTTCGTTGTGTGTGTATTTTGCTCTGTCTTCCTTCATGTACGAATTCTCTATTACACAGCAATATCACTTACCTTTGTACTTACGAATCGTTGCTACCTCAATCATCCTCACAAAATGTTTTAGAAAATTTATCGTACTATAATAACATACAGCGATCGTAAAATGCATTACGAGTCTAACAGATTTTGTACCATTCTGTAACATCCTGAAAAATTCGAATTTAAAAATATAAAGTTCTTAAATTATCTGTTGAAATTTGGATTTTATGGCGATTTTCTGAATTTTGGTGGAGGATTCAAAAATTTAAGAAAGCTTCGAAAAATAAAATTACTATTAATAACACCATAAAGGGGGAATATGCAAATAACGGAAAGCCAAACACTCTAAATTAAAATTTGAAAATATGGTCCGCAAAAGGGAGGAAGAAACTTGAATTAAAATATAAGAATTTAATTTCGAAATAGTACTATAAATGGGCAACCAAAAATAAATGAATAAAACATATGCAAACATGTGTACAAAAGGCCTAGAAAGATGAGCAAGACATAAAATGTATTTATACAAAAAAATATATAGGCATGAAGGAAATATATACATGCATATAAAATGAAGGTGCAAATAAATAAAAGAAATATATATATATGTATATATATAAATAAAATAAATATATATGTGCATATACAAACAAAAGAAATAAATAATATATATACTATATATATGTATATATACTTGTATATACATATGTATATATATACATTAAATAAACAATAAGGAAAAAAGAAAAAGAAAAAAAGAAAGGAGAGGTCAGGCCGGCCGAAGGCCTGGCCCAACCTCCCCTCTCTCCGTCCTTCTCCCTGCATTGGCTGGCCCAGCCCATCTCTCCGCTCCCTCACTCTGTCCGTGGGCCACTTTCCCCATTCCACTGCCATGCGGGCCCGTGCCCCCGCCCGCACCCTTTCCTCTCTCTCTCCGCGCGCTGGCTCCTTCTCCCCCTTTCTTTTCTTCCTTCGCGCGTGCCATGAGCTGCTCCTGTGCTGTCCTTTCGCCACCCGTGACCACCATGCGCAGCGTCAGCTCCGTCCCGTCCACATCTGCGCCACGCCGAACCATCACTATCACACTGGCTGCCGCGCACCGAGCCCTGCACAGGGTCCTTGCCCCCACGGTTCTCCACCCCGCCGCCCAGTCCGCCGCCGTCGCCCGGTCCTCCGTGCCTCCCCCGCCCCCCTCTGCGGCCATAAGATGCCTCCAAGCTTCCCATGTCTCCCTACGCATCCTCCCTCTTCCCCATTTCCCACTCATCTTCTTTTCCCCAATTTCCAGCCGCCGCCGCCATTCTTACCACAGCCGCCTCCTCGGCGAGTCCCCCTTCGATTCCGCGCCCTGGGAGTATCTCGACGATGTCCTGAACCCCCGCCAACCGCCGGTCGAACCTCCCCTCGTCGGAGCTCCTCTCTCCACGGTGGCCTCCCCGTGCCACATCAGGGTCTCCGCCGCCGGCTATAGTACCCAGATTTTACAATCCGGATTACTCTGTGATTCACCGCGGTATTCCCTGGATAAGTAGATAGTGCTCACAGATTACAGTTCTGATTATCAAGATACATATCATGCAGAAGCGTAAATATAAATGTAGACTTACTCATGGGCCGATTAGGCCGAAATCATTAAATTGCAGCAGCAGAAGAACGATACACACAGGTGGGACCTTCAGGACATGCCCACAGGCAACCAATTGGAGGTTCGCGGCCTAGCCCTTGCCATCTTCATCTTCTCTGCCATGAAGTCCAATCGTGTCGCTGAGGCGTGGTGATCTGATTCCTGATTCTGGATTTGTTGCGAAAGCGAGTGTGAGCACAAACCACCGTGCTCCGCGAGCCAATACACAGGATGCAAATAATTAGCATGCATGGCTTATCAAAGGAGAGGCTCGGGTTTATTTTATTTTCTAGAAATTGCTTTTAGCATTATTTATATTATTTAATCATGGTGTATCGTTGCTGCCTAGAACTCCACAAGACGATTTCCATATTTAGCATAAACCATCGAAGATACACTTTCCTTATAGACTGCTGTCTAAGACACCAAACAACGAGTGTCACCATTTACATAATCCACCGATCAAACATTTCCCATTACTTTGTCCCAACATTCAATTAATCACGTTGGGGTTACCATCTCCCATATGAGTCTAAATCTTTTCACCAATTCATATATCCGATCTTGGGCTCACTATTTACCACTTGCTCTATTCCAGATTCGCCAACCTCTTGTGTATTCCAATTTCCTAGCAATCCAATTTTGTGATTGCTATTCATCATCCCTTTACTTCCAACGCTAATGATTAACCCTCATAGTTTATTTTAAACTCCACCGATATCGTTTATATCAGGACTTTCTAACAGTCCAATCCTTTTGTTATTGATCCAATTCCATAATTTGCTCTTCTAATAATCAGACTTTATTTTCCATTATCTATCTCTAACTATTTTCACTAGCATATTTCTTCCAAGAATATCATTGATCAAGTCTATGATTCACTAGTATACATCCATCAAGATTATCATTGATCAAGATTACAATCCAATAATTGTTTTCATTTCCCTAATATTTTCAGAATTTCAAATCATCTCTCTAGTATTTGATCCAATCTTATTGATCCCGTTATCACCAATATCTCCCAAGAATTCATATTAATTATCAGGGTTGTAACCCAGCAATTATTTTTGCACTTCGTAATTCTCCAAAAATCATTTAATTCATCTATCTATATATTCTATTAGGCTCCACCATTTTATTTCTTCCAAAATCCTCACTATTGTTTCCTTTTCATGATCGACATGATTTCACCAATATATTTATGTGTTTACCGCAAACATCCATCTCCTTTACTTGCGACCCCATTTATTCTTCCTGATATTTTACTTTGTGAGAAGTATTGTCATTATTTAAAAGCATATTACATAGAAATTTTCTGAGACCTAGCAGTTTTGAACAAAAACATAATGTGTAAGGAAATGCAATATCCATAATAGTGATCCAGATTTCCATCCACTGTTACATGGCATCTGTATCGTCTGCTTATCTTTCAGCATTATAACCGCTTACAATATCACTGGGACGACACCCAAGACAATTCAAACCAGGACCATCTGCAGCCCTTCACTTTTCCATTACCACCCACAAAGTTTTCGAAATAGAACTATATCTGGTTAAGTTCCCATGTCCACCCTTGACCATGGGCACAGCTATTCAAATAGTTTCAACTCTACAGAGTGTGTACACTTTCACCACAAGAGACAATCAACTCGTTGCCCCACACGATTCCTTAGTCATGTGGTTGAGCAGACCATCACAGTGACTTTTCAAAGTATCTAGTCCGTTTTGTCATCTCACCTTATGGGCTGCTCCCACTTGCAGTGGGTCCCATCTATGCACGGGATGTTCCCCACGGCTACTAGCGTTATTCGGGCTCCACTCCCCTCAGCGCTAGTACGACTGGGAAACTTCAACCTCCACTTGGTGTCCCTTTAGGCCTTCTCTTGCCCTTGCGTATCCACTTCCATCCACTACCAGTGAGATGAGTCCGGGAGATTCGATAAATTTACTGAGCCAAGGTGTACTTTACAGACTTGTGGTTGTACGGTTTTACACAGGATTGCATGACAAGATTCGGTCCTTAATATAACCTGAGCGGTTCTACCACACTCCGTAATTTGTGCTTCCACTGCACCACATACCAGCCCCCAAACCATCCGCTCAGATATTTAAGCAAGTTTGAGATTTTTGGGAGCATAAAATAACCATATCAAAGGATACCAGTCATTTCCACCATGACTGTCCCAATCAGTTTCTCATGATTAGTAATGACAATGATGTTTGGGGTATTTCAGCGCCCCCGAGTTTTTATGCAGTATTAAGCATGGCGTATTATTAGGGACTTATTTTTCGAAAGAGTAATATTATAATTTTTCTAGGGCGACAAGGTTCACACATTCAGATATTCCAAGAGAGCTGCAATAATAATCAAGATATATAATGGGCCTATAACTAGAATCTTGAAATAATCATGTATTTGCACATAAAATAACAGCATGCAATTTGATAATTTAAACAAAAGTAATTTGCATAAAATGTAGGTTCAACATGATCAAAGTATTGACTCGCCTGGCGTTGTTTACCGTGGTCTTGAGCTCACGCAATGCTTTCTCTTGAGTTTTTGGTCTCTATCCCCACTTTGAGCTTGATTTCGCTTGATCCATTAAATCTTCACGACTCCGGGTTCTAATTACGCGTTAGACGACTGAATCCAAGTAAAAGCAAATAACTCAAAAGATCCAAATAAATCCGGATAAACTCAATTTAGTTTTATTATGAGTTAATGGGTGGTTCGAGTGATTTGAGGCAAGATCTGCGGTGGGGTACGAGGTCCTGATCTTTTTATAACAATTCTTTTATTATTTTTGAAATCATCAAGGAGGTTTCACGAGTTAGGTTAGGCTTTGAATCAGTGTGCAAGATTAGCGGAGCATTACACCTCGGCAGCTCGATCCCACTGTAACCACGCATTCGAAGTTTGGAATTTTCAATGCCGCAGATTCCGTAGGAAAGTGAGGATACATCGCAACTGTTACTGTGCCTGCAAATTAAGTTAGTCCATGGCAAAATTATCATTTAGTACAACTGGATCATGCATGTTATACTCAAATTTTATATTTTGCAGGGCAGCAACCTTGCCCTCGGCATTGCATTGGGCTTGTTCGCACAAGCATCCGTGACTGTCGCCTGCTCCACCGCCAATCAACACCACATGCCACTGTCGCCTATCGTGTACCGGAGGAGATCGATCAAGCAAGCAAAGCTAGACCGGCTAGTGCCCACGGCGCTGCAGGCCTGCAACTATAGACAGAAGCAAACGCGGTGGGGGCAGCAGCAAAGGCGGCGTGCGCGAACCGCTCGACGCATGAGAGCCAACGCGCGGTGCTGCACGCGGCTGGATGGCGAAACGTGCAGCACAGACGCGACACGCCGGATATCAACATGTACTGACATGGCTGGTGGCCGGGCTAGACTGGGAGGGAGATCGACGGCACGCAGCGGCGTTCCCGGCCGTCTCGGTGCCCGGCTCATTAGGTGAGGTCACATCTCACCTCATGCATGGCCGTATGGGCCGACGGGGTCTGGGTAGCATCAAATCAGGCTCATGCGCTGCTAGGCTCCATTCCATGTCGGCCGACGGCTATCTACGGGGCTACCCCCACCCAAGCGACCACGACTGAACGGCGGGTGGGCGGTTGGCCTGAGCTTCACCTTGTTGGCTTGTCTCGGCCGGCCGCAGCCACACCCCAACCGTGTGAGCCTGTGTTGGACCGAAATGGCGACATAGGGGGGGTGAATGTCGCTTTCTAAAAATTAAATTCGCCCCTCAAGTATCCACACTTATGCTTCTTCTCCAATAGCTATGGAAGCTATGAAGATAGAAGATATGCACTTACTGGAAGTCACAGCAACAAGGATAAACCAGATCCAGAAAGAAACAGTCAAGAAAAATAATTTCAGAGCAGGTCTGACTGCAAGTAGTAGTACCGCTGAGACGAGCGGTAGTACCTCTGAGCGGTAGTACCGCTGAGCCGAGCGGTAGTACCTTTTGAGGAGAGGTAGTACCGCACGACAGCAAACAGAGCAGGCTGACAGAAGTTCTGAACTTCGGATTTTTGGCTAAATCAAGGAAACGAAAGGAAAACTTCTGATCTTTTCAGAGAGAGACATCAAGGGGCTATTCTAAATAACTTTAGGGCCTCAAACAACATGGGAACTAAGCAAGAACACAAGAAATTCAGAGATTAGCCAAGAACTTGAAAAATACATAGAACTACCCAAAAACTCAAATTCTCATCTAACCATTGATCCTTTGGCCACGAAACTTTGAGGATAGCTAATTAATAGCCATAAGACTCTGCATGCCAAGTTTCACAATTTCTTATGAAGGGAAACACGAAAATCATCAAAACCCTAGAAGTGGAAATGAAGAACAGAGAAGTCCCAAACATGAAATCTGAGATTAAACGAAGTTTGCTCTTGGGAAACTTGATGAAATGATCTTGAGGCATCATCGCAACATAGAGCAACCCATTTTGGGCCTTCCCAGCAAGAAAGAACTTCAAATCACAAAAAGAGGAAAATCACTCAAAAGAAGAACGAAGAACAGAACAGGAGCACGAGAGAAAAAAATTCAGATTTCCATTTCAAATCAAAGATGATTGCAGAGGAGTCCCCATACGCATGGACATTAGAACAAGAGGAATGATTACATGGATTCTCAACTCATCCTCTCCCTCTCCACTTCAAGAACTTACACAAACCCTACATCTTCTTAGAGAGGAGCCAACACTCAGACACTCAGAGAAACATCGAAGGGGACAAGCACAGACACTCTCTGCTGCCTTCCACCCACTCTCACCAACTAAAGAGCAAAGGGAAAACAACCTCCCAAAGCCTCTTTTGACTCACTAAAACCCTAGCTCTCTCCCAAAGCCATTAATCCATGCAGCCCTCAAGGAGACACCCTCTCCTTATATAGGCCTTGGCTAACGGGTCTCCAACCCGTTACGCCTGCCAACTCGAACGGAACCCGCTTCCACGTATGCATCTTTGCGTTTTTACCGAAACGCCCCTTCTGCACCTTCCTGGAAGCTTCCGCGTTCCTTGTCGTCCAAGCCTCGCAACCACCTCGAGTCTCCGCCGTTTTCGCCACCTCCGACCGTTCTGACCTCAACGCCACCTGCGTCTAGTCCGGTCACCTCGTGTCTCACCACGACTCCGCCTCGACGTCCTGCAGCCAACACAGACAAGAACAAATCAAATAGCACCGCTCGATACATGAAAGCACAAATAGCATCAAAGAGTCATACTTACTCAAGATGAAGTCCAAACCTGTCAAATCAACAGAATATGCATCCTAAACACATTGACCTGGTTTGACCAAGTCCAACCGAACCCGTTGCACCTGGTCCGACCACATTCACGATTTTCAGACGCTTCCAACCGCTTACAACCTCAGCCTGGTGCGTTCGAACCCTTCCGATCACAACCAAGGACATTCGGACCGTTCCGATCGTTCCCCGCACCCGTCCTACTGAATACGAGAATGTTCGGACTACTCCGATCGTTCCCGCGTCCGTTCGGACCGAGCCGATCACTCCCCACGCCCGTCCGACCGCATATGAGAACATTCGGACGGCTCCGATCGTTCCCGTGTGCGTTCGGACCAAGCCGATCATCCCTGTGCTCGTCCGACTGCATACGAGCAGAATGTTCGGACCGCGTCCGATCGTTCCCACGCCCGTCTGATCCAACGACGCAGAGAAAGCTCAAATCAAACTCAAATTTTCCAAAACAAAAGTCAATTACTCATCACACAAATGGAGATACCTCCACATGGTCTCTCAGCCTGGCTAGGATGTGCGTAGAGAAGGCGAGTGGAGGTGGCCCGCCGCGGAAATAAATTGAGACATCCTTATCTTTAGATTCTTACGTAGATCCCCTTCAAATCATGACATTCATGACGTGATCATGCAAAGAGATAGTTACGATAGGATCTCATGGGGATTTTCCTCTGCTGTCTTTAGAAAAAAGGAGATCAAGAGATTTTAAGGAGGAGATCAAGAGACGAAACGGGAGAAATTAAGGGAAATGAATAAAATGCAAGAGAGAACAATGCCAGTTTTATGGTCTGTTTGGTAGACCTTCGTATTCTCATTTTTTAGATTTTGCTTCAGATTCTATGAACCTACTTCTCTAAAAATCTGAAGCTGCATCTTAAAAGCGTTTAGCTAGTAGGTTACCTCCAGAAACATAAGATAGACGATTAAAGGCAAATAGACCATACTATCCCTAGTTATAACATTTTATGTTTGTTTGTATCTTATTCCTTTGTATTTGTAAAAATTGATGATATTTTTGTTAGAGAGTAAACCGGCCCGTGGGCCTGCCGACCCAGGCTCCCCACCGTGCCTATATGTATGCACTGATTTCCCTTGAGTAATGCATCGAGTATTCTCTACTTCATTCTCTCTCATGGTATCAGAGGGGGTTCGCTCCTGCGCCCCCCATCGCTTCCGCACACCCTAGCCGCCGCTACCCGCGCCGTCGCTGAGCCCTGCTCGCCGGTCGCCCCTAGCCGCCGCTACCCGCCGTCGCTGGGCTCTGCTCGCCGGCCGCACTTCGCCGCTGTCGCTGAGCCGTGCTCGCCGGCTGCCGCTGCCACCGCCGTCGCTGAGCTTCACGCTCGTCGGCTCGATCTTCCCTGCGCCGCGCGCCTCCCTTCGCTCGCGATCCGCTTCCTGCTTGCGATCCGCGCGCGCTCGCCTTTCCTTTCCTGCTTCACATGCAGCCGCACATTCCTTTCCATGCATGCACACACCCGATCGTAGCCTTTCCAATCGTACCTTTTCCTTTCCATGCATGCACCCGATCGCACGTAGCCGCATGCAGCCACTAATCCTGCGTCTGCCTCTGCGCCGTTGGCCGCGCGCGTACCTGATCCACTTCATTCTTTCCCACGCGCGCGCCCCTACCCGCGACGCTCCGCCCGCGCTCATCATGTGCAAGACCGACGCCGAGCGCACCGCTCGTGAGGCCGAGGCCGCCCGCAAGGCCGCCGCGGATCGCGCTGCTGCCCTCGACGCCTACGAGGCCCAGCACGCCGCCGTCCACGCCCAAGCTCTCGCCGTCCTCAACATCAAGGTGCTCGTTCCTGTGGTGTTGGATCGCGCCGCCAACAACTACAGCCGATGGCGCAGCCTCTTCCTCGTCGTCTTGGGCAAGTATGCCCTAACCGACCACGTCCTCTCCGACGTGGCCAACACCGATCGCTCGGCGTGGGTACAGATGGACTGCACCGTGCTCACCTGGATCTACGACACCATCAACGGCGACCTCCAGCAATCGGTGATGCTGCGCAACCCTAACGCGCGCGTCGCCTGGACCTTCCTCGAGTCCGAGTTCCTCGGCCAGCGCGAGTCGCGCGCTCTGCTGCTCTCCGCTGAGTTTCGCACGGCCAAGCAAGGGTCGCTGTCGATCACCGACTACTGTCGCCGCCTCGAGACGATGGCCAGCGCCCTCTGCGAGTACGGGGACCCCATTGGCGACCGTACTCTCGTCCTCACGCTGCTCCGCGGGCTCAGCGGCAAGTTCCGCCACATGGTCTCCAACCTGAAGATGCAGCGCCCCTTTCCCACCTTCGAGGAGGCCCGCACGCTGCTCCTTCTCGAGGAGATCGACATCGATGACGCTGCCGCCGACGCCACTCCGCCGGCACCACCTGCCTTCGTCGCTGCGCCCAACGCCGCCCCACGCCCCCCTGCTGCTAGTGCCGGCCCGGGCAGCGCCAACGCAGGGCACGGCGCCCCGTCTTCCCAGCGCTCCAGTCGTCGTCGCGGACGTGGCGGTAAACAGCAGGCCTCCGGCGGCCCTCGCCCACCTGCCCCGTTCGCCAATCCGTGGGCCAGCACAGTGCAATTTTGGCCGCACCTGTACGGCCCTGGTGGCGCACCGGGGGCGCCTACTCGGCCCCCGTCGACCGCCTTCGCCGCCGTTCCACAGCAGCAGCAGTACCCCTACGTGCCTGCGTCGTACTTCTACTCCGCGCCACCACCACCGCCGCCGCACGGCCTTGGCGCGTCCGGCCTCGGCGCCCCGCCAGGGTTTGGCTACGGGGGCGTTCCGCCCGCCGCCTACGCCGCGCCCCCGCCACAGCAGCAGCAACCCCCCTGGACACCCATGCAAGGGGGGTCCTGGGACGCCTCATCACTCGTCAACAACTTCAGCACCATGTCGTTAACGCCGCCGCCCTCGACCGAGTGGTATGCGGACTCCGGTGCCGGCTCTCACATGGTCAACACCGCTGGTATTCTCTCTTCATCTCACCCTCCCCCATCATCTGGTCCTTCATCTATCATTGTCGGTAACGGAGCCCTGCTTCCTGTTACCTCTGTTGGGTCACACTCATTTTCCACACCACGACGACCTTTGTTTCTTTCTAATGTTCTAGTCTTCCCTAGCATTATTAAGAACTTGATTTCTGTTCGTCGTTTTACCACTGATAACAATTGTTCCATCGAGTTTGATCCCTTTGGCCTTTCTGTGAAGGACCTACAGACACGGAGCGTGATCGCCAGGTGCAATAGCACGGGTGACCTCTACCCGTTCTTCCCACCAGCCAGCACTCCTGCCCTCACTGCTGCTGCATCATCCACCACCCTCTGGCATCGCCGCCTAGGTCACATCGGTCATGAGGCTTTGTCTAAGCTCATTAGTTCCAATGCTATTTCTTGTAATAAGCGCCACAATGATCATATTTGTCATGCCTGCCAATTAGGCCGCCATGTGCGTCTCCCCTTTAGCATGTCAAACTCTCGAGCGCTACATCCGTTTGATTTAATACATTGTGATCTTTGGACATCTCCAGTTGTTAGTGTGTCAGGCTATAAATATTACCTCGTCATTCTTGATGATTGCACTCACTACACCTGGACTTTTCCCCTTCGCCTCAAGTCTGATACTTTTGGTGTTCTCTCTAATTTTTTCTCGTATGTGCGCACACAGTTCGACTCCCCTATCAAGGCAGTTCAGTGCGACAACGGCCGCGAGTTCAATCACTCCTCGGCCCGCACGTTCTTCCTGACCCACGGTGTAGTCCTTCGCATGTCGTGCCCATACACCTCCCAGCAGAATGGTCGCGCCGAGCGCGCCCTTCGCACGATCAACAACATTGTGCGTTCCCTTCTGTTTCAGGCTAGTCTTCCCCCGGTCTATTGGGCTGACTCTCTTCACACTGCCACCTACCTCAATCGTCACCCCACCAAGACTCTAGACGGCCTCACTCCTTTTTTTGCCCTTTACAGCACTCAGCCTTCTTATGCTCACCTTCGAGCCTTTGGCTGCGCTTGCTATCCAAACTTGTCATCCACAGCTCCACATAAATTATCACCTCGCTCCTCCCTGTGTGTCTTCCTTGGCTACTCTACTGATCACAAAGGGTACCGATGTCTTGACCTTCATTCCAATCGAATCATCGTCTCGCGACATGTTGTGTTCGATGAGTCGCTTTTCCCCTTTTCTGAGATGTCCACCTCCCCTTTGGATCCCACCACACTGGATTTTTTGAGCGATGATGATTGTTCCACTTTGCCCGTTGGGCCAACTGTTGTGCATGCAGGTACCCATCTTCCCGGCGGTGCGGATGCCGCCCCTGGCCCTGCGCGTGCGCCTGCTGCCACCTCGGCGCGGCTGCATGCCTCGCTCGCTGGTTCGGACGCACCACCAGCCGGCTCGTCGCCAGCCGCTTCACCAGCGTCAGCACCGCCGCCGCCGCCTGCTGTGCCCAGTGCCGCTGCCCCTGCGGACTCATCGTCCCAGGCTGCTGCCAGTGGCGCCGGGCACACTACCGGCTGGACGTCTTCCACGACCTCACAGGCCATCGTGCCGGTGACAAATGCGCACAACATGCGCACCCGTGGCAAAGTTGGCATTCGTCAGCCCGTGGATCGCCTCAACCTCAACACGGCGGTCCTCTCCCCGGTGCCGACGACCTTTCGCACCGCTCTTTCTGACTCGCATTGGCGTGCTGCTATGCAGGCCGAGTTCGACGCGTTGCAGGCTAATAACACCTGGACCTTGGTTCCTCGCCCGTCTGGTGTTAATGTTGTTACAGGGAAATGGATCTTCCGTCACAAGTTCCTGTCTGATGGCTCACTTGACCGCTACAAAGCTCGCTGGGTTCTTCGCGGATTTACTCAGCGTCCAGGCATTGATTATGATGAGACTTTCAGCCCTGTCGTCAAGCCTGCTACTATTCGGGTGGTACTCACGTTGGCCCTGTCTCGCTCTTGGCCTATTCACCAGCTAGATATCAAGAATGCATTTTTACATGGGACCTTGACAGAGACAGTATACTGTGTTCAGCCATCCGGGTTTGTTGATTCTTCCAGACCCGACTATGTCTGCCAATTGAACAAGTCTCTCTATGGATTGAAGCAAGCTCCTCGCGCCTGGCACAGTCGCTTCGCCTCTCACATCACCTCCCTTGGTTTTGTTGAAGCTAAGTCTGACACTTCCCTGTTTATTTTCTGCCGAGGCACTGATATGGCTTTCCTGCTCCTATATGTTGACGACATTGTTCTTACGGCTTCGTCTACGAGTTTTCTCCAGCACATTATTTCAGCTCTTCACCACGAATTCTCTATGACAGACATGGGGCATCTTCATCATTTTTTGGGTGTCACTGTTGAACGCCGAGATGACAGTTTGTTCCTCTCCCAGAGACAGTATATGCTGGATATTCTTGACCGTGCTGGTATGCGTGACTGCAAGCCATGCAGCACCCCTGTGGATACTCACTCCAAGTTCGCCGCTGATGGGGCCTCCATATCTGACCCGACCCATTATCGCAGCATAGCTGGGGCCCTCCAGTATCTCACTTTCACCCGTCCGGATATTGCTTATGTCGTTCAGCAGATCTGTCTTCACATGCATGACCCACGGGAGCCTCACCTCGGCGCCATGAAGCGCATCCTGCGGTATCTCCAGGGCACTTTGGATCTTGGTCTTCACCTGTACCGGACCTCACCGGCTGATCTTACTGTCTACACGGATGCTGATTGGGCAGGCTGTCCTGACACCCGCAAATCCACATTGGGTTATGCTGTGTTTCTCGGGGACAACCTCATTTCCTGGTCGTCCAAGCGCCAGCCCACAGTGTCCCGGTCTAGTGCAGAGGCTGAATATCGCGCCGTTGCAAATGGAGTCGCTGAGGCCTGCTGGTTGCGCCATCTTCTGCAGGAACTTCGCTGCCCTCTTCGGCGCGCCACAGTTGTCTATTGTGACAACATCAGTGCTGTCTACCTCTCCACCAACCCCGTCCAGCACCAGCGCACAAAGCATATCGAGATTGACTTGCACTTCGTTCGAGAACGAGTCGCCCTTGGTGAAGCCCGTGTACTGCACGTTCCCACTTCATCCCAGTACGCCGACATCTTCACCAAAGGTCTGCCGACGTCCGTCTTCACGGAGTTTAGGTCCAGTCTGAATGTTCGCTGTGCTCCCAGTTCCGACTGCGGGGGCGTGTTAGAGAGTAAACCGGCCCGTGGGCCTGCCGACCCAGGCTCCCCACCGTGCCTATATGTATGCACTGATTTCCCTTGAGTAATGCATCGAGTATTCTCTACTTCATTCTCTCTCAATTTTTGTTCAAATTTTGCAAGGTGCTCATCTCGTGCTTAGAACATGTTCGTCTCAATGACTACACCAAATTCATCTACCGACAGTGATCACCAGCAGGAGACTTGAGCTTTTTTATATTAAAAATATGTCTCGGTTGTAAACAGTTTTCATGCTTTAAAGTCGGAACACCTACCATAATCTGTCGAATTTATGCAAAATTGACAGGCAGATCTGCATTGTGGTAAACCATATTTTTGTGACTAGTAAAACTCAATAAACACTACTCATCATCACAATGCAAGATGCCGCAAAGGTAATGCATTTTTCATATGAGCACACTAACAGCAACTCACATCGACTTATTATAGTTAGTAACACATCGTTGATACAACGTCAAATCGCAGCACCTCTGCAAAAAAAAAGAGAGTTTTGTGTGCTATGTCTGTAAGGAAAGCACTGCACCTCTGGGGTAAACGGCCAGACCAAAAATACCGGCCCCAATAAATTTCCTATATAACAAATCCAATAACATCTTAAACAAAATAAGATGAGCAAAGGGCACTTGCAACATCTGAATTGACACCCTTGCTTGGGATATTTTTGCTTTTCCGATACAGAGAAGAATCCAATTGCTATCTTTTCTCGGCTATATGGCAAATTGGCAATATATTTCTACTATCTTGGATTTGTTTGTAAATCTGTACTACATGAAGAGTCCAGTTTGTCATTCATTTCAACAAATGTCAGGTACATATTTTGATAAACACAACGATCATACGTACGGCCGTATACACCCCGCATGCTTAGCGCGCATTAGCATGCATCTGCTTTCATAGTACTCAAAATTAGTTTCTCCTCAGCGGTTCAATTATCCAAAAGTCTCACACCAACAGAATTGATTGAAGCAGGCACAGCAGCCTTATCATACACACACACAGGACGCTGAAAATGTGGCACCATAGTGTCTGGGCACCAAGCCTCCCTGCCTTTGGATTGCTTTTAGATACATGTAAGTGCAATGATATATAATATATCAGGATGGAAAGTCTTAATCATGAATGGAAAGTCTCAATCATGGATGGAAGGTTTCAATCATGGAGTCTGAGCACCATGGTGTCCCTGTTATTTATACTATATATATACCATGGTGCCCAGACTCCATGATTAAGACTTTACATCTATAATTGAGACTTTCAATTCATAATTAAGACTTTCCATCCTGATATTATATATCATTGCACTTGCACATATCTAAAAGCAATCTAAAGGCAAGGAGGCTTGGTGCCCAGGCACCCTGGTGTCCCATTTTAGCATCCTATGTATATTGTTATTATTTAGCATAATATTATTTGAAAACTATATATATATAACAACATATATAGTTTTCAAATAATATTATGCTAAATAATAATATGTTTAGTAATTTTTAGTATCAATACTTCAATGTAACTGATGACAACGTATGATGGTAATGAAGTAGTGATCAAAATGCTTATCAAAATAAAAAAGCCTGATAATAATATTGATTAGTTGTAGCAAATTGAAGAAACTAAGCGTGAAATCACAGACAAAAATTGATCGATATTGGTAAAATACATTATTCGATCTCAATGGCCTATTAAAAGAGAATAAAATTACTTGAAGTTTTCAAGTAAAAAACAATATAACTTAATACATTGTTTTTTAGTATTTATGTTTTCTCAAGTTCATAAACCGACGTACCATAGCTTCATTACTAATTTTCGTCAATTCTTACTTCTTCACATAGCAAACAAGTATATCATTCATGAAATTATCACTAATTAAATGAAAAATCAGTTAGATATTTATATGTTCAATAGTTCAAAATAATATAATAGAAAAATACATCCAGTGATTTACTTACTTAATATTACAGTCAAATACTACAATTTTGCCTCCAATTTGCAACGAGATATGTTGGTATTCCAAAATCAAAATTGAAACCCTAAGTCTTAACCCTATAATTTGACAAAAATTAATCAACAATTATCACATTGAAACCCTAACTCACAAATTGCAATAATTGAGAGAAATTTAGAGTAAAGTACATACTAATCGGGTGGATATAAGCTTCCTTCAGCCAGCGAGGGTGTGAGGCATTAAGGACCAGGTGACGCCACGGTGAGATGGTAAGCGAGGGCGGCTGGTGGCGCCGATTTCTCCCATTATCCGGCGACTGGTTGCTGCCTAGCTGGATGCGGTTGTGCGGCAGATGTGGTCCATCTCCTAGCCAACCATACGAGACGAACACGTGTTAGATCGAGGAGGCCAACTAGATGGGGTAAATAGGCGGATTAAAAAATCTCTTTGGCTAAAATCAAGTATATAATGCGGAAGCTTAACTTAATTTGATTTAGCACATATAAAGCCTAAATCAACTAGATCCACCTATGTGCACAAACACCTTAAGGCTATGTCAAAGTTTGCAATCCTAGGATGACAAGCAATTAATTTAATTATATATGTAAATTACTTGAATATAAATTGAGCACAAGAAAACAAACCACAATTGATATGGTCTCTTTTTACCATAGTGTTCGGAGACTTGTCGGTCTCTCCTAGTCCACGTTGATGTTAGCCCAAATGAATTGGACCGACTCCATGAATTAAGCCGAAACACCTCAATTCACTAGTGGTAGATCTTTCCCGCTCCAGGTAGGTGAGCTCCAACCTTCACAACTTTGCCATGTCTTCTCACAACCTTCTTTGATAAGATCACCACGCACGATGCCTCTAACGCCGTCTAGGATTCGACAAACTCCAAGAGTAATAAGTCAAGCCCCTTGCTTGACTATCAACATGTGCAACGAACGTACAAGCTCAAGTGGATACGAAATCCACCTCTAGATGCAACACATGCAACTAGAGATCATCTCTCCTTACTCACAAGGTGCAACACATGCATATATAAGAGGAGAAACTCACACTAGCTCAAGAGAGTGAAATAGAGCGCCAAAAGTCTTACCCCAACTGGCCACAAGAGAGTATTTATATCCCACGCCTCGGAACTAGCTGTTGGGGATAAAAAATAGGATTATCAGAAGTACTGCAGGCATATGACTGGTACTTCCGCTCCCCTCAACAATGGTCAGAAAACTAGCTGTTATAGTCAATTTTGGTGGTTCCAATGGCTTAAGTCCGGTACTTCTACTCATCCGAAGTACCACCGCACTCGTGCGGAACTACTGATTTCCTTAGAGACAAAAAGACTCCATGAAGGTGTCTCTCTGGAAAAACGTAGCACTACACAAGCCGGTACTTCCGCACACTGGTAATACCGCTGAAAGCATCTAGGCCCCTAAAAATGGTTTTGGTAATTAATGAAATTATATGAATATGGGACTAACGTGTTTTATGAGCATGCAAAGGGTTAGTTCACATATGAGCAAAAAGATGCAAGCCAAAGGACATGTGTGAAGACAAATTTGGCGCAAGACAAAGGTGCACTTAGCATAGGATCCATTTTTATTTTTACCGGTCTTAGGTGAATGGTGGAAGACCGGATTATAGGGTAGATGATCGTACCATCAAGAGGGATCTTAGCAAGTAGCTTGAAAACATATTTCTTGTGCCATATGGATCAACATTAGAAACTTGCATTCATAAAAAATTGGTTTTAAAACTAAATCTGTGCTCTGTCTGGAAGGGCGGTAGTACCGCAGTTTTGAACGTCGGAACTACCAGAAAGCGGTAGTTCCGCACCCAAATGCGGTAGTACCGGCAAGCGGAAGATCCGGTTTTGGAGCGGATCAATTTTCCCAGAGAGCACCCTCGGTTCGGCCTAAAATCTTGCGGGAACGGAAGTACCGGCCATTTGAACGCCGGAACTACCGCACTGAGCGGTAGTACCGCATTATAGAGCGGTACTTCCGGATCCCGGAAGAATCGGAGGGAGAGCGGATCGATTTTTCCAGAGAGCACCCTCCGGATGAAGTACGGATTTTCCCATAGCGGAAGTACCAGCGATTTCAATGCCGGAACTACCGCTGGTAGCGGTCGTTCCGCTTCTCAGAGCGGTACTTCCAAAGTCCGGAAGATCCGGACTCAGAGCGGATCAAGATTTCCAGAGAGCGCCAAAATCTGAGACCTTTCGGAGTTTGGCTGAAGCGATCGTACCGCGTCGACTTTGTGGAACTACCGGGGAGCGGTAGTACCGCAAATGTCAACGGCGGTAGTACCGCGCCGCCAAATCCAACGGTCACTGTAGAGCTCTGACATATCCGTTCTGGCGCGAAGATTTGATTGCGGTAGTATCGGCCCCTGGGGGCGGTAGTACCGCTCGACCAGAATTTTTTCTGGAATTTGTGTCAAACGGCTAGTTTTGGTTGGTGGAGGCTATAAATACCCCAACCACTGCACAAGGGCTAAGGTTAGAGACTCATTGCATATTCCTTGAGCCCAAGAGCATTCATTCCACCCACTTTCTCTCATTAAGCATTAAATTGAGGTGGTTTTGCAATTAGTGCAAGATTTTCAATTGTTGATCCACTTAGCACAAGAATTGCATTCAAGTGAAGCCCTAGGTCTATTACTCTTAGTGCTTGCCGGCACTTGGACGATCGGGCGAAGTTTGGCTTGGTGATCTTCTCAAGAAGATTGAGAGAGGACCCGGCAAATTGTGAAGGTTGGAGCTCGCCTACCTGGAGCGAGGAAGAGCTACTTTAGTGATCGAGGTGTTTGGCTCAAATTAGTGGAGCCGGTCCGATTCGTCCGGGCTTATCTCAACGTGGACTAGGGGAAACCGGCATGTTTTCGATCACCACGGTAAAAATATCGGTTATGTCTCTTGTCCCTTTAGCTCTTGTTTATTTGCTTCATTGTGATCATTCAATTACTTAGAGCTATATTCACTATATTGTTGTCTAGAATTGCATAGGATTATTGGCTTTACATTCTTGTCATTGAAATTGTGGTAACTTAATCAAGTGAACAAGAAAAATTTTAAAACCTCCTATTCACCCCCCCTCTAGTCGGTATCCTTGATCCTACAACTGCTCACACAGAGCAGGTACTTCCGCACGCTGTTCAGACCACTCACACAAAGCCAAAACTTCCGCATCGACTACACTGGTCCACGACCACATAGGTCTCTAACTACGCTGGTCTCCAACCACGCAGGTCTTCGACCATCCTGGTTTCGACCACATAGGTCTCTAACTACGCTGGTCTCCAACCACTCGATCTTCGACCACGTTGTATCAATACATCAGTTCGACCACGTTGGTTTTGACCACATAGGTCTCGACCATGTCAGTTCCGACCATGCTAGTTCGACCACGCAAGTTTCGATCACACAGATCTCGACCACATCGGTTCCAACCGTGTTGGTTTGACCACGCTAGTCTCGATCATACAGATCTCGACCAAATTGGTTCCGACTATGTCGGTTCCATCATGCTGGTCTCAATCACACAGATCTCGATCACATTGGTTCCAACTACGCTGGTTTCGATCACACAGATCTCACCATGTCGGTTTCGACCGCTGATCGACAACGTTGGTTCTTGACCATATTGATCTTTCACCACATAGGTCTTCAATCACATTAATTCGACTAAGTTAGCTCGACCATGTTAGCTCTCGATCATGCAGGTCTTCGACCACCAGCGAACACGGTAGTTCCGTGATTGCAACACCGATAGTTTTATCGATTAGTAGTTCCACGGACAATACTGCGGTAGTTCTAATTGTCATGAAAAGTGTTAATACTTCAATAGATTTTGCAAGACACATTTGTACACTTTTTGGAATCATGACACAAGAATTAAATATGAGCTTCAACCATTTGCAAAACATATTTGTAAATATAAGCCTCATATCACAAGGAATAAGAACATGGACTTCAAACACTTGCAAAACACATTCGCAATATGTAATCCCATGTTACAAGGATTCAACACATGAGGTTCAACTATTTGCAAATATAGGCCTCATGCCAAGGAGAGTTAGAGGAGGTGAGATTGAGCAATCAACACATGATGAGACTCAAGATGCTAAACATGGCCCCTCTTAATAGTATAACACCTATACTAGCAATCTGGTCTTCCAACCAAACACCAAGATAAGTAAAAGACTAGTAATATGTCTTTAGCCCTACCTAGTTATACCTTTGCCTTAAGTCATTGTCTTGATATGCATAAACTCATGATGCATCCTTCAATTGATCTTCATCAACATATGATGGGTCTTCGCTTGACTTGATGATCAACACATGATCATCTCCTCTTGGACATGCATCAACTCATGATGCATTCTTCACTAGACTTGATGATCTTCAACACATGAAGCTATCCCAAGTCTTCCTCGTTTATAGAACTAACATTTTCATCCAACTTATGAAAAATGTTAGTCCACAAACCAATTGTCATCAATTACCAAAACTTCACCATTAACTTATAATAGAGGGACTAGATTCAACTATCTTTCTTTTTTGGTAATTCATGATAATCTCAACAAATAATGAGATAGAAATTTATTTAGGAGTATACAACATATATACAACAATTGTATACTCTAGAATGAGCTTTCAAAGGAAAGCTTACTTATCCGGTTGTAATCATCCAACCATTAATATATAATGGATGAACTAGATAACAATCCGATTATGAATATATATATACTGCACAAGTTATATATACTCAAAGGATATGTTTCAAAGTAAAGATTCTTAATATGTGTAAATGAAACATGGATCAATACTAGTAAAACCTCAAAACATAGAGTAAACTCCCCTAAATATGTGCATACAAGAATGTATAAACGAAATATATGCACATATTTAAGTTAGACTATTTGTGGAGTTCAATCTATATTTTGGATCGAGGGCTACTGCGAGGTGACATGCTTTAGGATCATTAAATAGACGACGTGGTCTGTTGCGGTACTCCCTCTTATACTGGTTCAAGAGCTGATTTGGCCTGCTGTAGTTGCCTCATGGACTGAGGGAAGTGAATATTTTTCATGGACTGCTGCTAGCTACTAGTAATTTAGGCTGCTAGTGTTTCTTTCGTTGAGTTTCAAGGTAAGAAATGGGTACACTGAGTTTAGCTTGGAGGGTTCACACATGATCTGAAAGTGCTAATTCCTTCTAAAATTTTTTTGAATCCAATGTCGACTCACTACTGGGTTCCACCCCAACTTCCAGAGAGGGTACACATGTGTTTGTTCAACACTGTAATAATGCGTCTGCCACCATGCAATTATAAGGTGGCGCTTAGTTTAGCTTCTTTTTTTATTGTTGAGCACTGTGCAACACTGTTCTAAGACTTTTTTATACTATAGCTGCTGATAACTTTTCAGCATACATAAATTTGAAAAAATAAAAAATAGATTATACCAACACGAACAATGCGAAGAAATACAGAAAAAAGTGAAAAAGCTAAAAAAACCAAAAAAATAGAAAAGTTAAAATTAAAAAACTAGAAAGTAAAATCCAAAAGCTATAGACCAAACAAGCGGGATCTTAAATCTATTATAATGGTGCCACGCCATCGTTATGAGAGTTGCCCTGTACTGTAGCAGTCATTGCATTTATAGCGCAGAGGAGCGCAGCATTTTACTATGGGTGTGTTTGGTTCGTGGATGGAGATTGTATCGTATATCCTAGCTGAGTGGATGCAGATTGAGTGGAATCGTATTTCAGAAAAAGAAGATGTTTGGTGAGGCTGCATGAGCGGATACAAAAAAACTGAAATGCTGTTTGGTTGCCTGTATGAGCGGATGCAGTCTACCAAACCTGAGAGGCTGACACGTGGGACCGCATAAGATACATTGCATCCACTCATCCAGGATGGCTAGTGAAGCTCATTTTGAGCGTATCCACCCATCCAGGATGAGGGCGTATTTTTGCATCTGCTCATACAGGCTGTATCCGCTCATACAGGCAACCAAACAGGCTCTTTCTCAGATTATACGGATCCACCCATCCAGGACAAAAGAGATGCAGGCAACCAAACACACCCTATACTGATTGACCTCATGTGTCACATTTTTTGATTGGACGGCTGTGGATAATAGAATGTCATTGCACTGTGGACAAAAGAAACACAAGAAGACATCCTCCGTCTTCACAACATTTTAGCCAATTTTTTTTCCTCCCATCCTCACAATTTCGCAAGTAGCAGTAGGAACTCCCATGTCCAAAACAGTGGTAGCGGTATTTGTGGAAGAAGCATCGACGGTCCTTCATTCCATATGCCTGTTCTTTTCGGCTGTGGCTTATGATTTTTGGTTGAAAATTTTGAATTTTGGCTGTTTACGGTACAGATTACTGAGAGACACATACTCACTTGCGATTTTGGCTGGTACAGATGTTGGACTTTTAACGTGTAGATCATTTAACTTGTAGACCCTGTTTTGAGAAAATACTCCGTTTGAAAGTTAGGTACTGTAGCAAAAGCCAAAAGCCGTCAGTTTGTGAGGTAAAGAACAGACCTCATACCATCTCTTTATGCTACAGAACGCATGGTAAAAAGTAGGAACATCAAACACAAATTTTACGTAGAAAACATATATAGGAAATTCACATATGCACGGAGGTGAATATTACTATACGAATATAGTTACATGTAGGATATTTACAGTGAGACTTTCTTATCTTACCCTACGGTCTATAAGAGTATATTCATAAGCACTACTGTAGAAAAGATAATCATAGACGGTTCAAAAACGTCATCATAGACGGTTTCATGAGCCGCCTGAGTTTATGGGTCAGTAATGACATAAGATCATCACAGACAGCTTTTGAATCGTCTGTGATATAAACTATCATAGACGATTTCAACAACAAACTTTGTAGTTAAAAATGTCTATGATAGTTAACTATTGCAGACGGTTACGAGTTAAAAATCATCTGTGATATTCTTTTCTATTCCTAAATCTATTTCTATTTGTTGGTTAGTATCAGGAAATGCTAGCCATGCCCTCCAAAACAAGCAGATCAACATAGTATACATCAAATTCACATTCATTCACAGTATACAATACACACATAATTGCTATTCACCTTATAATAAATTGTCCATATCTAAATTAAGTAGCTAGCTAGCCACGTACTCATGAAACAATATTAAGCAACAATATATTAAAGTAAACTAGAAGTACTAACCCATTCTTAAATTGGAGCAAAACTACCATCTCTCTAAACCTAGCTAGTTGGATCTAATTAAAAACCTAGCTATCATCTCTCTATTACAAGGCATATAAGTTATTAGAAGCAAATACTAACCTCTAATCACCAAGAACAAATCGATCTACAAGCTAGATTTATAAGCGATATGTTTTCATCGAACTTTCCAAAGCCGACCACCTCCTTCAATGTAGCACAATGAAGACAGATCTATGTCGCGTACACCTGCTATTTAATAGAGCAGAGTATCTTAGATGGTTCCAACCACAAACTGTCTATGATATGAAACTATCACAGACGATTTTTATTAATAACCGTCTGTGATAATTCACAGGCGGTTATCCATACAAACCGTCTGTGATGTCTGCCACTATCACAGACGATTTGTTATACGAACCGTCTGTGATAATGTACATATCAGAGATGGTTTGTTATATGAACTGTCTATTGTAATGCACATATCAAAGATGGTTTAGTATACGAACCGTCTATGATAACACTTAAAAATGCGTGCTCTACTCCCGCCTGTTAATATTCCGATGCATGCGACCCTTAAACATCCACACGATTCTAGCTTTCTATGCAGGGCGGTGTACAATTCCTTCTAAACTATCATCTCCCTAGATCATCTTCTTTACCAGATTTCTCAATAATGGCATCTAATATTCTTTTAATCTTCTTCCTCTCATCTATCCATCATGAGTTGTTCGCCCACAACCTTACATAGGCGGCCAAAAACTTACGTCCGGAGCAGCTCCTCCGCTCACGCCTTGCTCTCCTTCCTCGTGTCGCTGCCATCCATCAGCTGGACCTCATCATCCACCGTTCACGAAGGTGTCTCCTTGCCACTCAGGAAAGGGAAACTACCCATAGCCTCGTTTTTCTCTTCAATGTGTGCAAAGAAGAAAAAGCTCTTGCGACAATTGAGAGACACGTGGATAACCCTGCCGATCAAGTAGAAGCGGCCGATTCTAAGGAAGCTTATTATAGAATCCACTTTGAGATTATGGGCTATACTAGTGATTTACCCAGGCTAGAGGAGTAAGTGGAAAGGGCAAGGACAATCTTCACGGCATTCGAGATCTCAACCGTCTATCCTCTAACTCCAAAAGTAGAAGAGGAAGCATATGAAGCCCAAAAGATCAATATCTAGGAATCTCTTTTTTTTTGGACTTTTGTAATAAATTTGACTTGAATTTGTCTTTTGTAAAACTAACTAGTCACACTTATTTGTTCCAGCTGATCAGTAGCTTCTGTAGTTCATATGACAAAGGACAAAACACTGATGGCCATAAATAAAAACCGTCTGTGATTGTTTCATAGATAGTTCTATCTAAAAGCCATCTGTGATATCAGGCATTATCATATGTGGTTCTTATAAATAACCGTCTGTGAATTATCATAGATAGTTATTAATACGAACTGTCTGCGATGTCTTGCATTATCACAGACAGTTTATGCTAACAATCGTCTATGATATTTTCACAGACGATTATTAATATGAATTGTCTGTGCTGTCTTGCTTTATCATAGACAGTTTGTATAAATAGCCGTCTATGAAAATATCACAGACGGTTGTTACTATTAACCGTCTATGATAATTGCAACACATATGATTTATGGCCTCTTTTGTAGTAGTGACCTCAGTCGATTGCCTGTGGCGTGAGATGGGATTTTCATTGGAGTTATCTTTTGTTCCATTGTAGTTTATTTCTTTAGTGTCTAAGCCCTGTGTGGTTAAATAATTGTAAACTCGACCATAATGCCAAAATCATTATTTCCTATTAAAACTCATTCCTAATCCTAGGAAGAGGGGGAGAGCTCCGGTAGCTCTAGTCCAAAGTTCTCGAAGACATTCGAAGAAGCAAGACTAAGCAGAATACCTCACTTCCTAAGATGGTTGAAGAAGGTTGTTGAGAAGTTGAGAGAGTATCTTATTTGAATCACTCTGTAGATGAACAACCCAGTGAAACAATGTGCACAGATATAGGAGTTGGGACTCCAGATAATCTAAACTATCATTTTGGGAAATCACAAAAAGCTAGGTGAAGAAATAATTGAAGAAAGTTTCACTAACTCTGTGGATTCAAGGGAATCTTTTCATAGAAATACTATTGTCGACATTTATTTTGCCTCAAAAATTGCTGATAGTATTGATCTGGATCCAGAAATAAAGTCCATGGCAGAGTGCAAGAAGTGCTCAAATTGGGTCAAAAGGAAAGAAGCAATTGAGACAAAATTGCGCTTGCTAAATAAGAGAAAAGTGTTTGGACCAATAGCTCGCACTCCTCCTAGAGTATTCCTAGTAGGATATAAATGGGTGTTTGTTCGGAAGAGAGATGAGAACAACTAGGTGGTGAGATATAAAGTGAGGCTAGTAGCACAAGGGTTCACGTAGAGACCTGGCATTAATTATGATGAAACTTACTCTTCTGTTATGAGTGGAATCACTTTTCGGTATTTAATATAAATGGTAGTGTGAATTTAAGAATGCATTTGATGGATGTAGTAACCACATACTTGTATGGGTCATTGAATACGGATATTTATTAAAAGTTCAAGAAGGAGTTAAAATACCGAATCCTGATAAAACAAATCGCAACATGTGTAGCATCAAACAGTAGAGGTCGTTGCACAGGTTAAAATAGTCTGATAGCATGTGGTACAAGTGCTTGGGTGACTTTCTCCTGTAGAAAGGTTACACAAAGAATGATGATTGTCTCTGCATGTTCATTAAAAAGTCCCATAATAGATTTTGTATTATTTTTGTATATGTTGATGATCTGAATACCATTGGAACCACATAAGACATTGAGAAATTGTAGGATCGAAGACAGCAATCAGAGGGGGGGTGAATGATTGTCACTGCTTCTTAGAGTCTTTTAGCAATCACAGCAAATTTCGACCACTTGAAGTCGAACCACCCGATTGATGACCGTCTACCCGGTCGCTCTATACGACTGCTCGTCTGATCACTTTGAATTTTGTCGTAAGATCCACAACACCTGCAATCACAACCACTCTACAAGAAAAACAAGAATCAGATTGATTCAAGACTTATCTTTATTGCAAGATCTCCGTAGATTTACAAAGTGCCCTCACAAACACTCCTAAAAACCTTCTCGACGAAAGCCCTCTCACAACCACACTAAAAACTTTCTCAAAAGCCACCCACTAGCCCTTCGCCTCCCCTACGTTTATAGGCTAATGTCCAAACTGTATTCACCTGAAACACGAACACAAAACTCTATCTCTCCCTCAAATCAACGGACCCAAAACCCTTCCTAACATGAGATTTATTCAAATCTCTATCTCTTCCATGTTACGGACTCCATCTGTAACTCTCTCAATCTTTTCAGTTGTGGACTCCATCCACAATTCCTAACCCAACACGTGACGAAGTCTCCAGGACAGCACATCTCAAATCTTCATCACGCATCATCACCACTCGTGTCAAAGCTTCCTGGACCGCACCACCTGTAGCTTCATCACGAATTACCACCTTTGATCTTCGCGTGCTCCAGCATGAGCCTGACCACCTCGCGTGACATCCGCGATCACCTGGCCCTCAAACTTCCTCATTCTAGTCCTGATCCTCCTCGTCACTGACCATAATCGTCTTGACACCCACCTGCACATGCAAAGACCAAAGAACATTTTCCCGGCATAAGTTCTTCACAACTTGATCGACATCAACACACACACACACACTCAAAGCACACCCTCGTCTATCCATAGACAAGAACCAAAGCATACACGACCACCAACCAAGTCATCCAAGACCACACTTTCTATCGCTATCCAAAAAAACACCCTTAGACTACTCATTACAACAAGTGCTCAAAAACAACAAGTACTCGGAAATTACTATCGCTCCGCTCAAAACACTCGAGAAAACATCCACATCACTGCCAACCTAGAGCCACCGAGTATTGATCGCTACCACTAAAGCACCAAATCGCTAAGTCTACGGCTATCGATCTCCAACCATTCACTGCACCATTGATCACCGAGGACCGCACAGACTACAGTATCAAAGCACCAACCACAAATCTTCGACAATCGATCGCTAACCACGATCACAGAAACCACGACTATCGAGTACGGAGTCCTTCCGACTATTGAGTACTACGACCATTTGCCCCAGCTAGTCATACCGCTAGCCAAACATGAGTACTTGAGGAACTCCATGAATTAAAGCACTTGTATCGACCATGAAATCTACGAGTACAGACTGTGAAGCCTACAACAATCGTGCACTTTTGACCACAAAGTTTACGACTACCGATCACAAAATCTAAGACCACTGACCAGTAAAGTCTGCAACTATCGATCAGTAAAGTCTACGACTATTGAGTACGACCAGTAAAGTTCACGAGTATCGATCGGACATTGTAGCTACGACCATCGGAAAGTACCATAGTTACAACCATCAAAAAGTATTGTAGCTACGCCCATCGAAAAGTATTGTAACTTATCATCTCCGACCAGATATGGTCGTTCTGCCGTAGACGATGTTCTGTAGTCGAAATGTCGTGATCAAAAGATGATGAGGTCAAAATACCATGGTCGGATTGCCGTGGTCGAAGTCGGACGTAATTGAAGTCAGATGTGGTCAAAGTCGGACGTGGTTGAAATACCATAGTCGAATACTGTGGTCGAAGTTTGACGTGCTCGAAACTTCACGTGGTCGAAGCTAAACATGGTCAAAGTCGGACGTGGTCGAAGTTTGCGGATCGGACAAAGCCATTTGGACCACCTAGTACAGAGCTATTCAGACCAACGATATAAGGCCGTTCGGACCACTGACTACCAAACGTGGTCATTTTACCACCCTGAAAACTCAAGTACAAAAGTGCATCAACCAGAACAGTCACAAAAGCAAATTCTAATAAAACCAAATGCCAATTATTCATCATCAACAGCATACACAACCATCACATGATCTCACATAAATCTAGCCCTTACCTTAAGACAGAGTTTGAAATAAAAGATTTGGGTAAGACTAGATACTGCTTAGGCTTATAGCTAGAGTATTTTTCTTAAAGGAGTATTAGTACACCAATCTGTTTATACTAAGAAAATAATTGAATGTCTAACATAGTACAATATTACGAATATTCTACGCATAGTATGGAGAAAATAAGAAAAGTTCAGTTGTCTTTGAAATTGAATGTTTGACATCCATCGCGAGACAAAGGGGCATACGCTAATTTAGTACTAGTCTAATCTCATGTTCAAAAGCTTCCACCATCAACAAGCTGATTCGTCAACTGTTTCCGAAACAATTATCGGCCCTTCCATGAATAACCTGAAGAAATTAATAGGAGCAAAATTTCTTTATTGAACAGAAACATGAAATACAACAGAATTAACATGAGCTTGGAACGAATGATGATAACCGGTGGGCATTTTGACGGCATGCAACTGCCCAAGGAGGATTTTGATTGGGCAGCTTCGGGAACACTCGACGCTTTGGCGGTCGCGCAGAAATGAAACGGCGCGGCCCTAATGGAGAGAGAGAAAAAAGTTACTCATCGCAAAAGGAAAAAAAAGAGAGAAAATAACAGAGAAGCAGAAGAGAGCATGCAACTGTCCTACGGCCGGAACGTCGAAGCGGTCCGGTTGTGGCCTCGCGGGACGGGAAACAGGCGCGGAGTCCTGTCGCGCCGTTGCCCCAATGCTATTCCCGTTGGGCCTTACCACGGTGCTGGCAATCTTGTCGGTGCGGGCCGAGCAGGAGTGGCCTTGTGCACTTCGGTTGGCAGAGCTGTAGGGGTGGAAAACGGTAACGAATAATTCGTTTTATCCGATATTCGTATCCGAGAAAACACAAATATAGTAAGTAAAAATCCGTATTCGAAAATATTCGTATTCGAGAATATTCGTATTCGAGAATATTCGATTCGTGTTCGATCTGTTTCTAGAACCTATGAAAAATTCGTACAAATTTTGTGATTCAGAATTTGAATTTAGGCGGTTTAAAACCGGTAACCGGTCAAAAACTAGTGAAAAATCGGTAAAACCGCTAGGAATCCGTTTTATCCGATATTCGTATCCGAGAAAATCCGTATTCGAAAATATCCGTATTCGTATTCGAGAATATTCGTATCCGTATTTGAGAATATTCGAATTCGTATCCGTATTCGTTTGAAAAATATAGATTCATATTCGTATTTGAGACTATTCGACCGTATCCGATCCGTTTCCACCCCTACAGAGCCGCACATGCGGCCACATACCACAGGCGCATACATAATTCTCTCAAAAACAAACAAACAGTACCGTACACTACGGGGAGCTGGTGAGTTAGCAGAGAACCCAAATAAAGATCCTGATTATCGGCCCGTCCTTTGATTTTTTTGGCGGCTTTTAACTTTAAATTATTTTAGCAATAACTATTTATTAAACTACTAAGATACAGCGAAAAGTCATAAACCGCAACCTAAAAAAATAGGCCCATCATCCGACCAAGTTCTGGCTATTTTCTTAGCCTATGTTCATATTAGCTTCTATTTCTAGTTTCCTATGTTCATATTAGTTTTCTGATTTTGATTTCTGTTTGGAGAAACAAAAACAAATATGAATACACAACTTTCCAAAGCGACTACCCCACTTCTCTCACTTAGAGATACGGTGAAGAGTCATAGATGCATCACTCACCCCACTCATCTCGCTCCCGTATCGCGCACACATCTCTCTCACTTTTTCCACCGCTTGCGTCATCCTTCTAAAGTCACTTTTTTTAACCATTACTATTTATTTTCAGCTAAAAACAAAAAATACTATTAGCTACAGCTAATATAAGCTTATATGAACAGAAACTTAGTTTAAAGGCGATAGTGGAAGATCCACTTGGAGGTTAGGATAGCATCGGGGTGGGGGATCGCAGGGGAAGCCCCCACAGCCTGCCGTGGCCCCTGCTAACACGGCCCCATTAGGCCTACCAGGGGAGACAGCCCCCCATCTTTGGTCACCACCGGGACCCGACCCCACGATGATCCTCGCGAGTGATTAAAAATAGAATAAATAATTTTAAAAAAATAATCATGTAACTTTATTTATTTATTTATAATTATTTATGTATACTTTTTAAATATAGCTTCAAAACATATATTCTAATATATAGATTCAAGTTTTAGTCTAAATATACAAGAAAAAGAATACAATCTTCTATATAAATAATAATAATATATTATTAATATTTTTATCGAATCCTTGTGGGCCCCACAAGAGAAGGGTGACCCCCGCCCCACTAATGTACCGGGCCCGTCCCCGTTCCTCCGCATGAGAGATCATATTCTCTGCGGGCCCCACCTCCACAGGGGAATTGCCACCCCTACTTGGAGGAGCACCATACTAAATGTACACACAGCTTCCATGGGCGGATCCAATGTAATTCAAAGGTATTTAGCTGAATATCCAAATTTTTTCATGTAATACCCAATATCTAATAGGTAATTACACATATATATACTGATAATTAGACAACATATTTCACATATGTACCCTCAATTGATTTCATCGTGCTCCTACACCTCTCCTCCCATAGTTGTTTTCAACCCACTCCCACACCCCCTCTCCAATTCACCTAAAATAGCGTAGCCTAATAACCCAACCACCCCTCATCAAACTAGCCCATTGGCCCATCCGTAGACCCCTCAAGCCCTAACTTATCCCCCTCTCCCTCCCTTTATCTCTCTCAGGCTCCACTAATCCAGACTGAAATTACCAAATCCGGTGGTACTGGCGCACGGATCGAGAGGCAATTGGCTACCAAGCGATTTAGTGAGGAGCTGAGAGCAACTCTGGCCTCTGGCTTGGCCCCGGTGCTAAGGAACATAGCCACGACAAGCGGTGCTACATTTGTAAGGAGCAAATAGGCGGTATCTGTCACCTGAGAGCCAGGGAGGGAGCATGCGGCGGTGGCTAGGTCAACGAGGTAATAGGCACTAAACAACAATTACACATTGTCGTGTACTGGGCACACTGGTCAGACTGCATCAACATAGTTCTATTTTAAGTTATTTCATAATTTCTCTAAATTATTTTTTAAAATTTTCTAAATTATTTACATTTGTTGTATTTGTATCTAGCATAAAAAATTTTATACTTTTACTTGCTATTATGAACTTTTATGTCTTCACGACGACAGGAACTAACCACGGTCCCGTCCTCTGGTAGTGCTCGAGAAGCACGTGTTTCTGCACGCCACACAGTAGCGCGTGCCGGCGAATAATGTTGCTGTGATCGAACACGACGGATAGTACTGAAACCGAAGTCACTGAAAGCTGCTTGTTTCAACGCCCAACGAAGAAGGCGGCGCCACCACGACAATCATATCCTGTCAGGAGTAAACTCCGATTAGTTTGAGCCACATCTATCCGTTCGAAACATCATCTTTTGCACAAACGTCTCGAAAATGGAACTTACTCACTGCATATGCATTTTGCCCTTCCTTTTCGCCGTGCAGGAGGACTATTCTGAAATAGTTGTGTCATAATGAAGAATTGTTCGAGAGTTGTACTCGACCAGCTGTATAACATGAAGGTAGATGACACATTGAATACCCAAGAAATGATCCGTCGATCTCTCCTCTTGTCCCTCTGATGTTCACGTGTACTGCTCAGCACAACAATTCCAATCACATAATCTCGCCCATCAGATGCTATGCTTTCGGAGAAACGAGGGTAGCCAACGCTAAAGATGCAAAAGGCCTGCTGTTGCTGAACAGCTTTGGGCCTGTTCTTTTTTGCTACGGCTTGTGGCTTTTAGCTATGCCTTGTGGCTTTTGAGCTGTTTGTATAAGAGATTATAGAGTAATAGAAACTCACGTACTGTTTTTACCGATATAAATGAAGTCAGTAAAGTATGTACTACAATTAACTTGTAGACCTTATTTTGAAAAAATACTTCGTTTAAAAGTTGGTTAATATAGAAAAACCGAAAAATAGCTTTTAAAAACTGAAAAGAATAGGGCCGAATCATCTAGTTCAGGTAAACATGCCATTTGTGTACCTGACTAGGAGGGTTCAACCTCCGACGACTATAGAATCTTGCATCTCTGGATCTTTTATCGCGACAGGATGGATTTTTCTGTAAGGTTTCTGTGGTACTTACGACAATTGGCCTTCCATATTTTTTCACATTAAAAACATGCTAGCCAGTATATAGCTAGCTGGAGATGAAACAAAGCGTCGCAACTTGCAAACTAAGCCAACTACATCAGCTGTATTAGTTGGACTCTGTTTAGGTTGATATTTTTCCCAATCAATAGCAGATTGGCAGAAATGACACTAATCTACCTCCGTGTAACCAATTTTTAAGTCCTGTGGCATTGCAAGAGGGAGGTTTTAATCGTTGTTTCCCTATTTTGTGTGCTTATTTCTTATGCTCTGTGGTCTTCCTTGCCAAAAAAAAAAGAAAAAAGGAAAAAGAAATAAAGAAAAGAACAAAGAATAAGAATTCCTACTATTTACCTTCGGCAGGACCTGCCCAAAAAGGGAAAAACCTCTTAAAGCTGAGTCTAATCGTTTAACAGCTGACCTGCATATATTGGTTTTGGTGAATGATGTTTCGCCCCCCAGGAGAACGATCTTACAATAAGATTCTTATTGATATGCACAAGTCATGCCCTTGGCCAACACAAATTACACCCCTGCATTTTCTTTTTTCTGACACAAGTAGATCAGGACAAAGTTACTAAAAACTAAATGAAATGAAACACATAAACCCTTTATTATTTTCACCTTTATTTAAGAATGAAGAGGGATGACGTCTCCTTTTGATCATCAATCCCTCATAAGGAGCAACATCGATGTACATCCAAAGAACAAAAAGGGGAAAACAAAAGGACGGATTAGGTGTGGGGAGTGAGATCAACGGACCCCTAATCATATGGAGCCTACCACAATCACAAGCAGATAAGGTTGACATGATCAAGATCTACGGTACGGCGGCATGTGCGTGTTCGTATGTACATTTGGTGATTTGGTGTGGGCAGGGTTCTCAGCCATGCAGCAGTGTGGATGCAGGTGGGGAAGACAAGGTCATGAGCAACAATGCGGCCTCCTCCACTCCCATTAGAAGCCTCTTTTTCTGAACCACTTGCAGGTTGCTGCTACAGCTGCTGCTGTTGCTATCACTGTCTTTTACTTCTTTTACTTCAGTTGCTTCACCATGATGCTGCTGCTGCTTCTGGTCTAAGCCTAGCTCTTGCCTCCTCTTCTTCCGGTACCGTATCCCACAAGCGTTGCACAGAGACTGCGATCAGAATTGAAAGAGTTAAAAGGCTGCATTCCGTTTATCATCACACTAGAGTGAAATTAAGCATCAAAGATTTTATTTATGATCAAAGTTTTAGTGTGTAACACATTTTCCTTTGGTGCTAGCTAATGGTTCTACCAGAAACACATTTGAGGAAAACATGAAGGACAAAACTGGAAATAGTCCGATTGGAAGAATCGAAATCGACATGGATAAAGTATCTCTCTCCCTGCTGGCTTGGTGGTTAGTGCTGCTGCAAGGAACATCTCACCTAACCACCAAGTTGTAATCAAATTGAATAGAGAGAAAGGTCAAAAGGAAAATTCCATATTTCTCAAGTCCAATTCAAGCGAATCAGTTATCAGAAACAGGAAACTTCATAAAACTTCCGAAAGAATATTAGTTTCAATGATCGTATGGACAACCCATTGTGTAAGAAATCAAAAACTGACGACCTGGAGCGCACAGGCTTGATATTGTTGGAATGTGCTTCGATCTTTAGCTGGCTACGATTTAAAATATGCTAAATGGACTCCAAGTTGATTCAGTCTTGCAGCTCTTGCTTCGATTTTATCATACCTGCTTTAGATTTCACTCTATTATCCAAATGACTAAACTTCAATTTAGCATTGAACATGTGAACCACCCCCCCCCCCCAACCCACCCCACCCACCCACACGCACTTCCCTATGGATTAGATCACATTAAGAACAAAAAACACTTAAAAGGCCACAACCCTAAAAAAGAAGGATCGCGTGTATTCTAAATAGTAGTAAGTAGTACGAATTATAATTTCGTCTGGTCAGATTAACATACAAAAACTTACCTAAGAAGAAGCCTTAGATGATCATATGAAACAAGCAACAGCAACTATTTGCAGCAGAAGCAGAGGCATGTATATGTTCTTAAAGATGATCAAATCAACTAGCAGAAGCAGAGGCACGTATCTAACTATGTTCTTCAAGATGATCAAATCAACTAATGTAGCCAAGAATCCCCAATCTGCTTGACCCTGATCCTGATCAACAGTACCGAATAGCAAACAAGGAGACGATAAGGAACTCACCCTGGGCCCGGTCGGCCCACCGCGCCACATGGGCGTCGTGGTGGTGCGGCATTCGACGCAGCTCCTCCGCCCTTCCTCCACCACCCCGATCCCATCGACCTGCAAGAACAGCAAGCAAAAGGAGCAGAATTGAGCCAAGACAGGTGAGCCAAAGATCACAGAACACGAGGGAACAAGAAAGGAGTGGGGAAGAAAGAGAAGAGCCGGATGTACCTTCCGATCTGAGGAACCCATCGCCCCGCCGGATCACAGCCTCGATCGGCGGTGGCCTGATTGGTTGGAGAATTTAATTATTTTTTCTTGCTTGGTTGCTCTGTTTATTGAAGCGTGTAGTGAAGGGTAGTTGCGGAGGAAGAAGAGAAGGCGAGAAGGCCGGGGGAGGCGGTCGGGGTAGGGCGTGGAAGGCAGGGGATCCGTGGATTCTCCACTTTTCCACTTTTAAGAGCAGAAAGTTAGAGAATAATAATAGTATAAAGTAAGGATAAACTATATATATTATTATTTTATACTATAGCATCTGATCTGATCTATCTATCTCAAATCAGATGGCTCATAATCATCTAAAGTCACTACTAGAGAATAATAATAGTATAAAGTAAGGATAAACTATATATATTATTATTTTATACTATAGCATCTGATCTGATCTATCTATCTCAAATCAGATGGCTCATAATCATCTAAAGTCACTACAATATTTGCTCTCTGACTTTTCTTCTCAACATTGGAGAATCTCCTTCCAAGCAGTGGCGGATCCAGGAAATTTTTTTGGAGGGGCTGAACTTCCTTCAGCTCGACCTCAGCCCCTTCTACATTATACATCTATGGCTAAAAATTTAGGGGGGGGCTTCAGGGGGGCTCCAAGGGTCCGGTAGCGGTAGGGGGGCTCGAGCCCCCCCCCCTTCCGGTCCTTTCTGGTTGTACTGTTCATGGTTACAAGTAAAATTGGAAATAAAACAAAGGCGGAAGTTCTTAAGAAAACTGCATGCCTATAACATCTATTGCTTCAATAGAAGATTAGATAAGGTGTCATCGATATGGTTCATAAAAAGTACTAGCCGGTCAAGGAACTCTCCATAGGTAGCGTCCTCATGTCAACGTGCCATATATACAGCAGAGCTCACAAAGCTACCTTAATTTTGAGATCGCTTCGGTTTCAAAAGAGCATATCTAGAACTCTCTGAATATCTTTTTAACTAATTTCTTCCATTAACGCTACGAGGCGCACAAGGCAGAAGTTGATGTGTTGCACAAGTCACACACACACACATACATACATACATACATACATACATTAAAATGACACAAGAATTTAATATCAACAACTAAACAGTGCTTTAGTTAGTTTTTTATTTACGAGTACAATAAGGATGTACTCACGTATACACACAACACCGCACACGCTCACGCACCCACGTGGATGTGTCCAACGTATACGCTAAACACAAGGCAGAGACCAAGCCTTGTAGAGTGTGGGCACACGTTTTGATCATTAAACACACCTATGTACGCGCGCACTTGAAAAGGCACTATTCATATGAACATGACCTAGAAGGTGCTATTCATATGAACAACAGCCCGTAAATGAGGCGTCTCAGGTTCGAGCCCAGGTGGGTAGGCTGCACGATAGCAAGCTGCACCAACCGAACTAGGCTCGGCCATCATGCTTTAGTTAGTTTTGATTGCATCTAGTTTATTTAGGGTCTGTTCTTTTCAGCTTTTAAAAGCTACTTTTCGGCTTTTCTACAATAACTAGCTCTTAAACGTAGTACCTTTTCAAGATAGGATTTACTAGTTAATTGTAGTACATACTGTATCGACTTCATTTATATCAGCAAAAAACCGCACGTGAGTTTCTGTTACTCTGTAATCTCTTACACGAACAGCCTAAAAACCACAAGCTGTAGCCAAAAGCCATAAGTTTTAGCCAAAAAGAACAGGCCCTTAAACAGACCAATTTTGTGGAATCACCAAGCAAGCACAGCATAATAAAGCGCAACATAATAATCCTAGTAAAAAGAAGCAGGGGCTTCAGGTCCCTTCTCCTTTTCTTGTTGCTACATCGGAATGAAACTGAAGTAATTAGAAAAGTGTAGAGCCAAGCAAAGCAGTCATGATCTGGAGCCAGGGAAAAAGACTTTTCCTCTCCCCAGCAAACTAGCGCCGACACCCCTCCCTTACCTCTCCCCTTCACCTTGCCGCCGCTGGAGCACGCCGACGGAGGCCTGTGCGGATACTAGGAAGGCGGCGGCGGGGCTATCTCACCTTGATCTGGAAGGCTGCATCTGGATCTAGACTGCATCTGGATCTGGATCTGGACGATGGGCTTGCGGCGGCCGGGCCCCTGAGGAGGTCGTCGGCGGCGACATCGCGACGTGAGCGGTGGCCGGGGCCAGTTCGTAGGCGCCCTGATGGGCGTCCGTGCTGTGGCGTTGGTTCCGTGAGGCGTGGATGGGCGGCGGTGGCGCGGAGGGCGTGGGTGGGCTGCACGGCGACGGCGGTGAGGCCTCGCTTGGGCTGCAGTAGCGGAGGCTGGAGGCCAGGACGGCGGTGTGCGCGATGGCGGCGCCATGTTCGCCACCGGCGTACAGACAGCTTCGGCAAGTGGGTTTTTTGAGGTCAGGGCGAAAGCTTGGACGGCGACGTTTGCGGACGCCGCTTCCTCCTTGGAGGCGTCCTCTTTGTGCCTCTTCCCCGGTCCCCCCCCCCCCACTCGGTTGTTGATTGCAGGTGAAAACCTTTCCCATGGTGGACTAGCGGCGTCAGCGCCTTGGGCGTTGTTACCTTCATGAAGGCGTTGCTAGGCAATTTCAGTTCCGTTGATTGTGTTAGAAGGTCCGGGGAAGGTTAGAGGTGTTGGCCGAAGAGAGGACTATTTGGTTGAGAAAGATGAAGTGCTTACCGAAGATCCTCCCTGTTGAGCATCGATGTGATGCATCGAGTGATGCTGTCTTCACTAGAGGAATATAGTCGCTTGATGAAGACAACAGAGAATTTGGTTCTGTTTAGCAAGTTGTGTAATGAGGTAGGAATAGGATTGGGACTTGAGTTCCGTTTTTCTGTTCCGTGTTTTGTACCCCGTGAGGTGGTTTGTAGTCTAAGTACTATGGGTGTGTTGGAATTGGCTATAATCATTCACTTGTGAATGATGGAGGCCGGAATGTTATATTCCTTAATCTAAAAAAAAGCAAAGCAGTCATGACTCACAAGTCATTAAGCCACCGAAAAGGATAAGCCAAAGATGACGTCATAACTTACCGGTCATCACATAGGCAGGGGCTCACGCTATCACAAGCTATTAGTTTTTCTACCATATAAAGATGGTCACAATCTAATTGTAAAACAAAAAGATGCTAACCGACTTTTTATGTTCTCAGCTGGATGGTTCACTGCTCTGAGAACGATTTTGTAGAGCATGTCTCGTAGTTAAAAATAAGCTGCGCTGCCTTAACTATTACCTCATAATTATATTGCTTTAGCGCACCAAGCAGGGTTCAAAATTCTGGCAGTTACCGGCCGGTAACCGCTGGTTACCGTTTTTACCGGTGGAGATCGGTAACCAAAAAAACTGTCCGGTATTAATTTTTGATTTTTTGAATTTTGGCTGGTTTTTTCCGATTTTTACAGTTACCGGTTGGTTTTTCCGGTTTCAAAACATCCCAAAATTCAAGTTTTGATTTTTAAATTGTGACCAGTTTTTTGCCGGTTTTTCCGGTAATCAGCCGGTTACCGTTACCGGCCGCTGGCCAGGATTTCTTTGGGATTTGGGTTTTGGAACCTTGGCACCAAGCATATCTAGAGCTAATAATAAAAGTCCCAAAAAGTGACTTATATGATCCAGGAAGGTGTTTGATAGAACAGTTTCAAACGAGTAAAAACACAATTCTAGGGAAGTTTACCGATGCAACTATTTTATAATTAAAATATAATTATTTGGAGCCATCATGTTTGCCTAAGGCTCTAGAAATTATCTTATTAATCATATACAATATAATACCTTTAAGCAAAATTGCACATGATTTTCGGTAGTTTGGGCAAGTTATAGTTTTCATTCAGAACTTGTTTTCAAGATCAAGCGTGAATGTATAACAATGAGATACATCCAACTTAATTCGGAAAGATGCTAAGATAAACGTATGTTGTATGTTCCTCAGTAAATATGTATGTAAACTCTCAAAGAATGACTTTGCAATAATCTATCAGTGACTCTAGACTTAGGCCCAGTTTGGAATATGGGAATTCTATAGAAATTTTAAAGAGAATTACATAGGAAGTTTTGTTTGTTAAAAAAATATAAGAATATTTTGTTTTATATAGGCTCTTAATCGATTTAGTAGATTTTTGTTCTAAATAAAGCCTTATTTCGGATCATTACCCATTCTTTTGGATCTGAGTAGGCCCTTGAAAAAAATAATCCCCAAATTTTGCGTCGAAACAATAAATCTACAGGACTAAAAAGTAATTTTTTTTATTTACATGCGCTCCATTGGAGACTATTTTTAATAGCCATCACATGGTAATACCATGATGGTATATTGGTATCACGATGGAGACTTCCTACTCACCATTGAAGAACACAACGTCCAATCCGATAAAACCAAGAGCTAAATTGCCAAATATATTTAAGTGCATAAATATAGGTTAGTAGTTAGGAAGGGGGAAATTCGAGTGAAAAAAAAGGTACTCCGGCAATGAACAGGGGCAAAAGTGGAGCACACACCTAACGTCTCTTATCCTTTGTAGCGCGACATTCCCCCCTCCTTTTGAATTCTTCTTTGCTAAGTCGAGCTGTGATTCAACTCCAACAACTATTTGTTTCATTGTTGCATGAAAAACACAAGATGTTCGTGTTAAACATCTCTTCTTTCCACTACGGCGTGTCTTGTTGAAGCTTAACCAATAGACTAAACAAAGGCTAAAATTATTGAAAAGTCCCCAAAATTCAAACCAGAAAATTTTGTGATTTTTGGTGCATTTTTTTGAGTGAATTCTGAGATCTTTCCCTTTTTGGAAATTTTCCCCGGAATACGCTTTCCTTTCTTGGCCGTTCCGCTTTCTCCACTCCGTTAGCGCCCCGCCTCCCGTTCTGTCTCCCCTTCTCTCGCGCGCCCCGCGCCTGCGCCTCCCACTGGCGCCACCTCCCCTTCCGCCTCTCCCCTCGCCCCGGCGCTCTCCCCGCTCCCTCCTCCCCGCCTTCGCCGCGCGCACGCGCGTGCGCTGCGCGCTGCGCCGCGCCGCCCCACCCCGGCGCCCGCGGCTGCGCTTGTCTCCGCGCCGCCCCGGGGACCACCTCGCGCCAGAGTCGTCCCGACAACCCCGGTCTGAGCTGGTGGACGTCCTCGCGCCACGTCGCCGCTCCCCTGTGCCCAACCCCACCTGTCAGTCGCCTCTTGTCACCTCCGCCGCGCGGGAGCACGCCCTCGCCACGCCCGCAGCTCGCCTGCCCCGTATCCTCGCCATTAATCCGCTACAGCGCCGCGCATCTTTCCCCCTCCCTTGCGCGGAGGAGGCGCTGACCAGCCCGTCACCCCTGTCGACCCCGGAGCCCGAGCCATCGCCTTCTCCCCGAAGCTTTCGCTCCCCTCCGCTCGGGTATAAAACCCACTCCTCGGCTCCCTCTTCCCCCTTTGCTTTCCAAGCTCTCCCACCGCCTTCAACCCCCTCCCAACACTCCCAGCCACCTCCCGGAGCATCCGATCGAAGCCCCGTCGCCCGGAGCGCCGCCGCTCCTCTCCCCTGCGCCGGCAAGCTCCGCAAGCGGATCTTCTTCTCTCCGCCCCCATCCTTCGATTGCATTCATCCAGAGCTTCGATTGCATTCATCTAATCGCATTGATGGGCTTATTTGGACAGGTGATCGCCCGTGCAAGCTTGCCATCGAAGCCCCCTCCCGGCCGCCGCACCCTCTCCGTGGCCAGCTCACACCGCAGCCTCCCAACTCTCACCACCACCTCCAGTGTAAGCCTCCAACTCCCCAGATGGTGTACCCGCCCCCGATTTGACCCTCTCGTCGCCGGCAGCCTCCTCCACCACATTCTACCCGAGACACTCCCCTCTGCCTCCCTCTCTCCCCTTTGGTCCCCGCAGATCCTAACTACCCAAAAAGGGTCCCCCGTGCTCCGCTCTACCCGGTGGTACCCTCCGATGCCGTCGGGAGCCTTGCAGTCGCCGGAGATCGGAGGCGCCGCCGCCTCTGCCTCTCTGCTGCTCGCGCCCGGCCGGAGGAAGACGACGACGACGTGGCCTCCTCCCTGTCGTCGGATCCCTCTAACGCCCTCTGATCTCCGCCATCCACCTCCCCGTACCGGTTCACCGCCTTCCTCTTATCCCCACCGTCGGATCGTCATAAAGTCGCTGCCCCTCGTCCGTCGGATCGCCCGTGCGTACCGCTTCGCCGCCGCATCCGGGCCGCACCGCGGGGACGCGCGTCGCCCATCCACCGCTCGCGGGCGCTGCGCAGCTGGGCCGCGGCCTCCCGGCCCGCTCCGCTCCCGCGCGCACGTGTTCAAATCCCTGGGCCGGGCCGCACTGTAGCGACCGGACCGGCCCGATACTGTGCATTTGATTTTCCCCGGATTTTCCAATTTCCAATATTCCAGAAAACTCAAATAAATCCTAGAAAATCACAGAAAATCCCAAAAATTCCCAAATTACACCACTTTGCTCCAAATAATATTCTGGACCCAGCTGTGACCTCCTTTCCACCAAAATCATCCCAGATAAATTTCTAAAATTCCATTTGAAGGATTTATGCATTTTACTCCTTTTTAAATAGTTTATTTTCCCTCGCTTGATTAGTCTCAAGCTGGATTTAATTTATTTTATGTGTTTGCGCTAGTGTCGGAGATCCCGGAAGTTCAAGAGCAGGCTCAGGATCCAGGCGTTTCTTCGTTCGAGCTAGCAGAGATCATCCGGATTGACGGCAAGTCCCAAATCCTTTGATCATGTTATATCCCATGATGTTTAATTATGTTAATATGTTATTTGCATTGAGCTAGTTCTGAAATGTTAGTTCGAAAATAAAATAAAATATTTAGAATGACATGTTATGTAGATAAACCTACCACCGATAAATGCTCTGTTGTACTTGTAGCCATGCCTTTGTAACCCTAGACATAATTATCTGTTAATCTAGATAACTGTAGGTTATTACTATCATTCAAAATGTTACACTAATAAGGTTGTGGCTGTGGGCCAATAGAATTTGGAAACCCCGACTCTAAGGTAGGGTGGTATGGGACACCGTATCTTAGAGCGGAGAGTGCCGGCGTGCACAAGGCAGGGTAAGGGCTGGGGGAGAGCCGCGAGACGGTCTTTGCCCAACTCTTACCTTAGGTTTGGGGTAGGGTAAGGGTGAGTGGGAAACCGCGAGACGGTCTACGCCCACTGCTTACCTTAGTTTGGGTCGCGGGCCTGGTGAGGTTGCGGACCAGGTGAAAATATAAGGACTGAAACCCTTACGCTGAGCAAATGTCACAGTGATCGCTCAACCACAAGAGTTGACTTGTCAACACTTGTCTAGTAGCTGCTCAACTCGATTGAAACTCTACAGGAGGGTAGCAGTGAGGTTAGGCAGGCAGTGCTGCGGGTGCCTAACAACGGTAGGGTTCACTCGAAGTGGACACCGTTTTCTCTTGTGTGGGTGTGTGTGTGTGCGTGCGTGTGAGAGCCAGACCCGAGTGAATTCTACCGGGTAGAGCCTATATAAAGAGTTGAGCAGTGAAACGACCTGACTTTCTTAACTCTTTAGCGGGAGTTAAGGGATCGTGTGGGTAAAGCTGAGCAAACTCTGCAGAGTCAAATAAATGGTATTCGAATACGCCGTGCTCCCGGTTATTGGAGCTGTGTCACTTGGGTGATTCCAGTAGCGAAACTTAAGTAGTTTTGTGCATGCTTTAACTTAGTTAGTTGGTTAATGAACTCTTCGTGAAAAACCCCTGAGATCTTAAGAAGTAAGCTTTGGGTCCGTTTTATGAAAGTGTTTGCAAATAAAACTGCATCCACCAAATGTAATAAACCAAATATACTCCCCTCCTTGATATTCCGTGCATGTAGTAAGATAGAGTCCCTTTGGGGCTTGCTGAGCCGGTTGTTTGGCTCACGGCTTGCTTAATCCACTCTTTAGAGGATCAAGACGAAGGAGAATGTCTCCCCGTTGAAGAAGTCCCGGAGGATCTTTTCTTCGACGAGGACCCTTGGCTGTAGGTCTCCGCCGCGCTCGAAGCAGATTCTGGAGTCTTTTGTAATGTAATTACACTTTGGGCTTGCACGCCCCGCTGTAAAAACTGGATGTTAATCCTTATGTCAAATATATGCTGGACTTTTGTTGTAAGCATGCAATGGTATACTCTTGCGCGACATTCCATAACTGTTCGTGCGTGAATAGTTACGGGGTGCCGTGTCCGTACGCGCCCCTGGAAACGGGGGCGTTACAATTATAAGACCACCACTCTCAGGCCTTATTCTTTTTAGCTTTTAGATTTGGTTTTTGATTTTTGGTTTTTCCAGAAGTCAAAAAGCTAAATGTTGAAATGAAGTGGCTTCTTGAAATGATTCTCCAAATGGCCTTTTGAATTCAAAATCGTACGCGCTATCTATATCTATGTCTCCATTGTCCGCAAAAAGTTTTCAGTCACAATCAAAAGCTTGGAGCAAAGAGATTGCAATCCAAGGCTCTCCCAGCTGTCAGCTGCCCGTATGTGCGCCAATCATCCAAGCATGGGTTTCAACTTTCTAAATCCTGTGATGATTGGATGGATGGTAGAAAGGAGATGAGATGCAGGCCAATAATGGGCGCTGTATCGAACGCAGCAGGGCACATACTCTCCCCGGCGGAGTGCGTGATTGGATGATCAAACTGGAAAGATGGTGTTTCCATCAGAAGATGGCAACTTGTCTGCCTGGGAAAGAGCTGATAGCTATCATACGGTTAATTGCGTAAAAGGCGGTAGAGAAAGTGATCAAAGCAAGAGCTACCACAGAACAATCTCAAACAGGCATCAATAGATTAAGGCTATATTCTAAACAACAATGGTTTATAGTTTTTAAAAGCTAAAAACCATTTAGAATGTGTTGTCTTCTACACGTAGTTTTTTCTTTTTTTTCTTTTGCATTATCTGTAAAGATATAATAATGCTTTCTTATTTTTCTCCATTTTCCTCTAATTGAATATATCACAAAAAGGTAATAGTTGTTACAATGTTATTTCAGTCAAAAGCCACAATACATTCCAATAGAAGTGGTATACTCTTGCGCGACATTCCATAACTGTTCGTGCGTGAATAGTTACGGGGTGCCGTGTCCGTACGCGCCCCTGAAAACGGGGGCGTTACAAGAAGTGGTATCAGAGCAGGCTCTTTGACCGTAGGCTGAGACCTAAGGCAGTCTAGGAAGCGATTTTATCGCGAAACTTAATTTAAGCTGTAAAAAGGGTTTACGAAAAATATAAGTATTATTGCTGTCTTTTTCCTCTCTTGTGCTACCTTCTCTATATTAGTTTACTCTTGCTTAAGTTTTACTTTATGCAAATGTTTACTGCTTTACTTGTCTAATTTCAAAATTTCGTTTCCGGCAGATGGTGCACTACGTCTTCTCCCGCCCCGACCGTATGGATGGATGGCCCCGGAAGCTGTGGGAGATGAGGAGGTACCTCGGATCGAGGGAGCACTGTAGCCCGGTGTTCCGCGCTGTGAGTCGCACCCGTGGAGAGCAGCTCTACGAGTGGAAGGCATGGGTGACCCTTACACCCCTGCCTGTCCGCCCCGACCTGGAGCGCAGGTTCATCGCCAGACGGATCAGCAGGGATGACGCAGTCCAGGACGCGGCTCAGAAGGCTGCGTTTTACCTGAGGGACTACTACGACCAGGAGTTCACCGGCTCACCCTTTGACCTGATCCCGCAGTAGCTTCGGGATGGGTTGGCAGTTCCTCGGTTTGGAGAGGGTGACGATGCCCGCCTGGAGGTCATCACCGTCCTCATGGCAGAGCAGGTGGAGCGCTACGACCGAGCAGTTGCAGAGTCCAGGGCTCTTCAGAGGCAGCTTTGGGACGCTCGCGAGCAGGTTCAGCACCTCCGGGAGTCCCTCCTCCGCTACGAGGCCCTTGAGGCAGGCGAGGCCTCGGACTGCGGAGAGTCGCCCAGCGTCTAGTCCTCTTGCTCTACGGTGCAGTCCAGGCGTAGGCGCAGGATGACTGTGGTGCAGTACCGTGCCAGGTTCCGCCCCGCAGCCCCTCTTGCCCTTCCAGCACCGGGGGATATGGAGGACTAGACGCTGATCGCTAGTTTAGCCCGACCTTTTGTATCAGCAGTACTTTTGGTAGTGTAATGCAAGTGTATTCACGAACCTTAAAGTGGTCTGTGTACCGCTTGCTTAATGTAAATTTATGTTCATTAATCTTTTATGTTGTTTGCCTAATTATCAGTATGTTCTTCCTGTGTTCAATGTTTCTCCTGTCCCTTTTCGCTCTTGTTCTTACCTTATTCGCCCTATACTTACCTTGTAATTCGATGACTTACTTATCTATTCTTGATTGCCAAAGCCGCTGCAAAGCTAACCTCAAGTTCCCAATCAACAGATGGATCCGGCAGAGCAGATGGGTCAGACCAGCAGGCAGGGTGCACCTGCCACCGACCAGAACACACTTGCCAATGTTATTGCAATGTTAGAACAGAATCGATATCAAGGAGAGCAGAATATATTACGAGTGTTGGATCAACAGGCCAGATTGATTGAACAGATCGCCGCCAGATCTCCAGGAGTACAGGGTGGAGGCAATGTTCCTCGGGATGGTGCTCCAATTTCCACCCGATGGAATGACTTCCTAAAAACACGTCCACCCACTTTCTCCACAACCGCTGATCCTATGGTTGCTGAAGATTGGCTGGCAGATGTAGAGAGAAAACTTCAGACTGTGCAGTGTGACGATAAAGAGAAGGTGTTATATGCATCCCACCAGTTACAGGGTGCAGCAGCGACCTGGTGGATCAACTATCAGCGCACACTGCAGGACAGAGAGATTAGTTGGGAAGATTTTTCCAAGGCCTTCCGTAAGGCGCACAACCCTGATGGCATTATGGAAGCAAAGCGCCGGGAATTTTTGGCGCTTAAACAAGGTGGTCGTACAGTAATGGAATATTTACACCAGTTCAACCACCTCTCCAGATTTGCCCCTGAGGATGTTGACAATGAAGACAAGAAAATGAGCAAGTTTCGTGCAGGATTACAGCAGTCCTTGAGATTTCATATTTCAGCTTTGAAGTTCAAGGACTTGAATGATATGGTTGACAGCTTGATCAATTCAGAGGAAGCTAGAGGTGAGATGGAAGACTATAGAAAGCGCAAGGCAGCACATAGATCGCAGCCATCTTCACACACTGCACAACGAGCCAAGACATCGGGATCTTCTTCATATCGATCCCCATCCTCCCGACAGTATGTGATGATGCCGAAGAACCAATCCAGCCAGACTCAGCATTATGCTTCCCCTCTACCATTGGCTCTCAAGTGTCCCACTTGTGGTGGGAATCACCTGGCTAGTAGCTGCCCGCGAAGGTCAAACGCATGTTTCCACTGCGGTGAGATAGGGCACTACAGAGACCAGTGTCCCAGGAAGAACTTGCCATCAGATGCAGCCAAGCTACAAGTTCAAAACCAACAGCAGCAAGAGGTTAAGACACAAGCAACCCCCGGTACCCCCAAAGGAGGATTTCTGCAGATTAAAGCAGCCAACCCTTAGTCACCTGCAGGCACTGCGAATTTCTCAGCTACAGGCAGAGGCAGAGGCAGAAGCAATGTCAGACCTACCTTTTATGCAAGGGTAAACCATGTGTCTGCAGAAGACGCCGCAGGAGCAAGTGACATCATTGCTGTTATGTTCCCCATCAACTCCATACCTGCATTGATTTTATTTGATTCTGGCGCAACGCACTCATTTATTTCAAAGAGTTTTGCCGCAAGAAATCACTTACCTTCTGTTGCATTGCCAAGACCTTATGTGGTGGAAACCCCTGGGGTTAGGATGGAGTCCTACAGAGGGTGTGCGGGACTTAGCATAAAAATCCAAGGGGTAGACTTTAAAGCGGATCTACTGCAGCTAGATATGTCAGGACTAGATGCTATCTTGGGCATGAATTGGCTAGCCAAAAACAAAGGCAAGGTAGACTGTGAAGCCAAAACAGTATCCCTAGTCAATCCTGAAGGACAAAGAGTGGTAGTAGAGACAGATCGAAAAGTGCTGAAAGATGCCAAGAGACGTATGATTAACATGCTAGCAGCCACACCCGACCAAGTGCCAATAGTACAAGAATACCCTGATGTATTCCCAGAAGAATTACCAGGAAGACCCCCTGACAGGCAAGTAGAACTTGCAATAGAATTGGTACCTAGTACCAAGCCAATTGCCAAGCACCAGTACAGAATGTCAGCTAGCGAGTTGAAAGAACTGAAGAAGCAGTTAGATGAACTACAAGAGAAAGAATTCATTCGACCAAGTATTTCACCGTGGTCAGCCCCAGTATTGTTTGTGAAAAAGAAGAATGGCGAACTGAGAATGTGCGTAGATTACAGAGGTTTGAATGCTGTCACAATCAAGAACAAGTATCCCCTCCCAAGAATTGATGACCTGTTTGATCAACTTAAAGGAGCCAAAGTGTTCTCCAAGATCGACTTGCGCTCGGGTTATCATCAGCTTAAGATCCGAGAGCAAGATCGAGAAAAGACAGCCTTCATTACCAGATATGGATTGTTTGAGTTCACGGTCGTACCCTTTGGTTTGACCAATGCGCCAGCTTATTTCATGAATCTTATGAATCTGGTGCATATGGACCAATTGGATCGATTTGTGATTGTTTTCATTGATGATATTCTAATATACTCCAAGGATGAAGAAGAGCACAAACAGCATTTGCATATGGTATTGACAAGGCTGAGAGAACATCAATTGTATGCAAAGTTTAACAAGTGCAGATTCTGGTTAAAAGAAGTTGCTTTCTTAGGTCACATCATATCTGAAGATGGAGTTAAAGTCGACCCAGAAAAGATTTCAGCAGTAATGGAATGGAAACAGCCAAAGACCGTAACTGAGGTGAGAAGTTTCCTAGGATTGGCGGGTTATTATCGCCGATTCATAGAAGGGTTCTCGAAGATATCTCGTCCACTCACTCAACTATTGAAGAAGGACAAGCCCTTCATCTGGACAGATACTTGTGAAGAGAGTTTTTAGCTGTTGAAGACCAAGTTGACAACAACGCCAGTCTTGATTTTGCCCAACCCAGAGAAAGAGTTCCAAATTTATTGCGATGCCTCCAAGCAAGGTTTGGGATGTGTACTTATGCAAGACGGAAAAGTTGTTGCCTACGCTTTGAGACAATTGAAGCCACATGAAGAGAATTACCCCACACACGATTTAGAGCTAGCAGCTGTGGTGCATGCACTCAAAATTTGGCGGCACTACCTGCTAGGGAATCGTTGTGAGATATTCTCAGATCACAAGAGTTTGAAGTACTTGTTCACACAGCCAGAGTTAAATATGAGGCAGCGCAGATGGCTAGAATTGATCAAAGACTATGATGTTGATCTCCAATATCACCCAGGCAAAGCCAATGTGGTCGCTGACACCCTCAGTCGGAAGATTCGACCAAGCAAGCCCAACAACGCAGAATACCCACCAGAGTTGCAAAGAGATATCCTACGACTGAACTTGGTGATCACTGAGGAAGGCAGCATGGCAGTGTTAGAACTTCAACCGTTGTTGACAGATCAGATTAAAGCAGCACAAGAAGAAGATGAAGAGATTCAAAAACTGAAAAAGGATATTCAAGAAGAAAATTCGTCAGAGTATGCGATAGACGAGCATGGAATCCTTACCTTCCGTGGTCGCTATTGCATACCCGGCAAGAAGGAGTTGAGAGAGTTGATCTTATCTGAAGCCCACTCCTCTCAATTCTCAATTCATCCAGGAGGCACAAAGATGTATCAAGATTTAAAGAAGAGGTATTGGTGGAACCAGATGAAGAAAGAAGTGGCAGAATATGTAGCTAAATGTGATGTCTGTCAACAGATCAAGATAGACCACCAAAAACCGTCGGGATTGTTGCAGCCTTTGCCAATTCCTGAATGGAAATGGGATAGCATTGGTATGGACTTCATCACTGGACTCCCCAAGACTCGTGAGGGATATGATGCTATCTGGGTCATTGTTGATAGATTGACCAAGGTGGCTCATTTCCTCCCGATCAAGCAAACCTATGGGAAGGATAAACTCGCCGAGTTGTATTTGACCAGAATTGTGACACTGCATGGAGTTCCGAAGAAGATTGTGTCAGATAGAGGAGCACAGTTTACATCCAAGTTCTGGGAAAAATTGCATGAAGCTATGGGCACCGATCTGAATTTCAGCTCAGCATATCACCCACAGACAGATGGACAGACAGAGAGAACCAATCAGATTTTAGAAGACATGCTAAGAGTATGTGCTATTGTGTATGGAGCAGCGTGGAATACTTGCCTCCCGTTTGCTCAGTTCTCATATAACAATAGTTACCAAGCTAGCATCAAAATGGCACCATTTGAAGCACTTTATGGTAGAAAATGCAGGACTCCACTGAATTGGACAGAAACAGGAGAACGACAACTCATCGGTCCCTAGATTGCTCAAGATGCAGAAGCACATGTCAGGATTGTCAGGGACAGACCGAAGATGGCACAAGACCGACAGAAGAACTATGCAGATAACCGCAGGAAGGACTTGAGTTTCGAAGTTGGAGATTATGTCTACATCAAAGTCACTCCGTTCAAGATAGTCAAGAGATTTCAAGTCAAAGGCAAATTGGCACCAAGGTATGTGGGACCTTTTCAGATAATTGGAAGAGTTGGGGAAGTAGCTTATCAAGTGCAGCTTCCACCCAACTTATCCAGGATCCACAATGTGTTCCACGTATCCCAGCTTCGAAAGTGTCTACGCCAACCGACAGATGAAGTACCATTGTCAGATATTGAATTGCAAGATGACTGCACCTATGCTGAAGAACCACTACAAATACTTGAAACATCCGAGAGGCAGCTCAGAAACAAGAAGGTCAGATTTTGCAGAGTGCAGTGGAAGAATCACACAGCGGATGAGTCCACGTGGGAAAGAGAGTCAGATTTGCAGCGAGATTTTCCCAACTTACTCCCTGGACCAAGTTAATCTCGGGGTCGAGATTCTTTTAAGGGGGGTAGGTTGAAAAGTCCCCAGAATTCAAACCAGAAAATTTTGTGATTTTTCGTGCATTTTTTTAGTGAATTCTGAGATCTTTCCCTTTTTGGAAATTTTCCCCGGAATACGCTTTCCTTTCTCGGCCGTTCCGCTTTCTCCACTCCGTTGGCGCCCCGCCTCCCGTTCTGTCTCCCCTTCTCTCGCACGCACCGCGCCCGCGCCTCCCGCTGGCGCCACCTCCCCTTCCGCCTCTCCCCTCGCCCCGGCGCTCTCCCCGCTCCCTCCTCCCCGCCTTCGCCCCGCGCACGCGCGTGCGCTGCGCGCTGCGCCGCGCCGCCCCGCCCCGGCGCCCGCGGCCGCGCTTGTCTCCGCGCCGCCCCGGGGACCACCTCCCGCCAGAGTCGTCCCGACAACCCCGGTCTGAGCTGGTGGACGTCCTCGCGCCACGTCGCCGCTCCCCTGTGCCCAACCCCACCTGCTAGTCGCCTCTTGTCACCTCCCGGAGCATCCGATCGAAGCCCCGTCGCCCGGAGCGCCGCCGCTCCTCTCCCCTGCGCCGGCAAGCTCCGCAAGCGGATCTTCTTCTCTCCGCCCCCATCCTTCGATTGCATTCATCCAGAGCTTCTCCTCAGTGTTCTAATCGCATTGATGGGCTTATTTGGACAGGTGATCGCCCGTGCAAGCTTGCCATCGAAGCCCCCTCCCGGCCGCCGCACCCTCTCCGTGGCCAGCTCACACCGCAGCCTCCCAACTCTCACCACCACCTCCAGTGTAAGCCTCCAACTCCCCAGATGGTGTACCCGCCCCCGATTTGACCCTCTCGTCGCCGGCAGCCTCCTCCACCACATTCTACCCGAGACACTCCCCTATGCCTCCCTATCTCCCCTTTGGTCCCCGCAGATCCTAACTACCCAAAAAGGGTCCCCCGTGCTCCGCTCTACCCGGTGGTACCCTCCGATGCCGTCGGGAGCCTTGCAGTCGCCGGAGATCGGAGGCGCCGCCGCCTCTGCCTCTCTGCTGCTCGCGCCCGGCCGGAGGAAGACGACGACGACGTGGCCTCCTCCCTGTCGTCGGATCCCTCTAACGCCCTCTGATCTCCGCCATCCACCTCCCCGTACCGGTTCACCGCCTTCCTCTTATCCCCACCGTCGGATCGTCATAAAGTCGCTGCCCCTCGTCCGTCGGATCGCCCGCGCGTACCGCTTCGCCGCTGCATCCGGGCCGCACCGCAGGGACGCGCGTCGCCCATCCACCGCTCGCGGGCGCTGCGCAGCTGGGCCGCGGCCTCCCGGCCCGCTCCGCTCCCGCGCGCACGCGTTCAAATCCCTGGGCCGGGCCGCACTGTAGCGACCGGACCGGCCCGATACTGTGCATTTGATTTTCCCCGGATTTTCCAATTTCCAATATTCCAGAAAACTCAAATAAATCCTAGAAAATCACAGAAAATCCCAAAAATTCCCAAATTACACCACTTTGCTCCAAATAATATTCTGGACCCAGCTGTGACCTCCTTTCCACCAAAATCATCCCAGATAAATTTCTAAAATTCCATTTGAAGGATTTATGCATTTTACTCCTTTTTAAATAGTTTATTTTCCCTCGCTTGATTAGTCTCAAGCTGGATTTAATTTATTTTATGTGTTTGCGCTAGTGTCGGAGATCCCGGAAGTTCAAGAGCAGGCTCAGGATCCAGGCGTTTCTTCGTTCGAGCTAGCAGAGATCATCCGGATTGACGGCAAGTCCCAAATCCTTTGATCATGTTATATCCCATGATGTTTAATTATGTTAATATGTTATTTGCATTGAGCTAGTTCTGAAATGTTAGTTCGAAAATAAAATAAAATATTTAGAATGACATGTTATGTAGATAAACCTACCACCGATAAATGCTCTGTTGTACTTGTAGCCATGCCTTTGTAACCCTAGACATAATTATCTGTTAATCTAGATAACTGTAGGTTATTACTATCATTCAAAATGTTACACTAATAAGGTTGTGGCTGTGGGCCAATAGAATTTGGAAACCCCGACTCTAAGGTAGGGTGGTATGGGACACCGTATCTTAGAGCGGAGAGTGCCGGCGTGCACAAGGCAGGGTAAGGGCTGGGGGAGAGCCGCGAGACGGTCTTTGCCCAACTCTTACCTTAGGTTTGGGGTAGGGTAAGGGTGAGTGGGAAACCGCGAGACGGTCTACGCCCACTGCTTACCTTAGTTTGGGTCGCGGGCCTGGTGAGGTTGCGGACCAGGTGAAAATATAAGGACTGAAACCCTTACGCTGAGCAAATGTCACAGTGATCGCTCAACCACAAGAGTTGACTTGTCAACACTTGTCTAGTAGCTGCTCAACTCGATTGAAACTCTACAGGAGGGTAGCAGTGAGGTTAGGCAGGCAGTGCTGCGGGTGCCTAACAACGGTAGGGTTCACTCGAAGTGGACACCGTTTTCTCTTGTGTGGGTGTGTGTGTGTGCGTGCGTGTGAGAGCCAGACCCGAGTGAATTCTACCGGGTAGAGCCTATATAAAGAGTTGAGCAGTGAAACGACCTGACTTTCTTAACTCTTTAGCGGGAGTTAAGGGATCGTGTGGGTAAAGCTGAGCAAACTCTGCAGAGTCAAATAAATGGTATTCGAATACGCCGTGCTCCCGGTTATTGGAGCTGTGTCACTTGGGTGATTCCAGTAGCGAAACTTAAGTAGTTTTGTGCATGCTTTAACTTAGTTAGTTGGTTAATGAACTCTTCGTGAAAAACCCCTGAGATCTTAAGAAGTAAGCTTTGGGTCCGTTTTATGAAAGTGTTTGCAAATAAAACTGCATCCACCAAATGTAATAAACCAAATATACTCCCCTCCTTGATATTCCGTGCATGTAGTAAGATAGAGTCCCTTTGGGGCTTGCTGAGCCGGTTGTTTGGCTCACGGCTTGCTTAATCCACTCTTTAGAGGATCAAGACGAAGGAGAATGTCTCCCCGTTGAAGAAGTCCCGGAGGATCTTTTCTTCGACGAGGACCCTTGGCTGTAGGTCTCCGCCGCGCTCGAAGCAGATTCTGGAGTCTTTTGTAATGTAATTACACTTTGGGCTTGCACGCCCCGCTGTAAAAACTGGATGTTAATCCTTATGTCAAATATATGCTGGACTTTTGTTGTAAGCATGCAATGGTATACTCTTGCGCGACATTCCATAACTGTTCGTGCGTGAATAGTTACGGGGTGCCGTGTCCGTACGCGCCCCTGGAAACGGGGGCGTTACAATTATAAGACCACCACTCTCAGGCCTTATTCTTTTTAGCTTTTAGATTTGGTTTTTGATTTTTGGTTTTTCCAGAAGTCAAAAAGCTAAATGTTGAAATGAAGTGGCTTCTTGAAATGATTCTCCAAATGGCCTTTTGAATTCAAAATCGTACGCGCTATCTATATCTATGTCTCCATTGTCCGCAAAAAGTTTTCAGTCACAATCAAAAGCTTGGAGCAAAGAGATTGCAATCCAAGGCTCTCCCAGCTGTCAGCTGCCCGTATGTGCGCCAATCATCCAAGCATGGGTTTCAACTTTCTAAATCCTGTGATGATTGGATGGATGGTAGAAAGGAGATGAGATGCAGGCCAATAATGGGCGCTGTATCGAACGCAGCAGGGCACATACTCTCCCCGGCGGAGTGCGTGATTGGATGATCAAACTGGAAAGATGGTGTTTCCATCAGAAGATGGCAACTTGTCTGCCTGGGAAAGAGCTGATAGCTATCATACGGTTAATTGCGTAAAAGGCGGTAGAGAAAGTGATCAAAGCAAGAGCTACCACAGAACAATCTCAAACAGGCATCAATAGATTAAGGCTATATTCTAAACAACAATGGTTTATAGTTTTTAAAAGCTAAAAACCATTTAGAATGTGTTGTCTTCTACACGTAGTTTTTTCTTTTTTTTCTTTTGCATTATCTGTAAAGATATAATAATGCTTTCTTATTTTTCTCCATTTTCCTCTAATTGAATATATCACAAAAAGGTAATAGTTGTTACAATGTTATTTCAGTCAAAAGCCACAATACATTCCAATAGAACCTAAAGTTGGCTTTTGCTTCCAAAAAACTAGAAGCCTCCCAACAGGCTAGCTTCAACGCAGTTTTGGAGAGAAGCTAAAAGCCAACTTTTGGGAAAATGAACTAAAAGATGAAAGCTGAGAGAGGTGTGACTTCCTAGTTTTTTGGTGGGTTGAAGCTGAAATATTGCCACTAAAAGTTGGTGGAAAAACTATAAGCCCCTCAAACAGGCTAGCTTCAATGCAACTTTGGAGAGAAGTTGCTAAAACTTTTGAATTTTGGCTATTCGCGAGAGAGAATACAGAAAGAAAGACAGTCGCGTGCGATGTTGACCAATATAAATAAAATCAGTACAATATGTACTACAATAAACTAGTAAACCCTGTCTTAAGAAAATAGTCCGTTTGAAAGTTAGTTACTGTAGTAAAAACCAAAAATCGCTTTTAGAAGCCACATCAAACAGGCCTTATAGTCGTTTTTCAGCTAGAAAGCCAAAAAAAAAGCTTTTCAACCAAAGACAAAAGGCTACACTCCTCTACACAGAGTCCCCATTCTAAACAAAGATAACTTCTAGTTCTAGAACAAAAAATGTTTACAACACGTTAACTTCTTAACGTGGCATTTTTTTCTTTTTTTTTACATTATCTGTGAAGATATAATAGTGTTTTTATTTTTTTCCCATTATTTATTTTTAATTAAATATCATAGAAAAATCTGAGCTAAAAACTATAGCACTTTGGAACAGACTTAAGTTGGACACTTGTCTTGAACAGCATTCTTATTTCAAGCGATGAATGATAAGAGGCATAGCCAGGCAGCCAGCCGGTACACATGTGTTCGCAACTCCAACACGCCACATCAGACAATGTTTGTTAAGCAAAAAGGACCAGGACACCTGGTTCGCAATAAGAATCCACAGCCAACTCCGACAACGCAAGCGGCGAGCTCATGTTGTCTCTGGAAACCCGACCCACTTCCAGAGTTCCAGTCCCGATTTTCTCATATGGAGGAGAGCCAGAACCCAGATGAGCCAACCGCCAGACATAGACACCAAGCCGCACAATGGCAGTGCAGCTAACTGACCGGCACTGACCCTGCTTTTATTGGGACCAATAGGGGTGCAAATGGGTCGGGTTATTCCCGACCGATCCGGCACCGAATCCGATTGGTACCGAATCCGGAAAAAAAATATGGGTTAGGATACGGTAACAGTAATATCCGTCCGAATCCGATACGTCTTCAAGTTTGATTTCAGGTTAGTGCTACTATTTGACGTTTCATTTTCTTTTGCAATGGTAAAATAAAATCTTCCACATCAGCTATTAAGTAGTAACATCAAGTTCTTGACAGTACGTCCTCCTACTCCATTTGCTGTACTGCATGTATTCCTTACAAACGGGTTAATCCCGACCGATCCGGCACCGAATCCGATTGGTACCGAATCCGATTGATGCCGAATCCGGAGAAAAAAAATATGGGTTAGGATATGGTAACAACAATATCCGTCCAAATCCGACCCATTTGCACCCCTAGGGACCAACCATGGCGACTGCCTGAGATGAAGCCGACAGGACCCAACCATGACTTCAATAAAATGACTCCCCCAACTTGACTTGCCCCGAAACAAACAGCTAGGCTGCTAGGGCACGCCTTCACCTTCCAAATGGGAATCTGCGCAAATCAAGAGTTCCAAAAACACCACTTTAATGGCAACATACCAGACAAGCAGACAGTCCTCCAATTCAAATCACTAGTAAAAAGTGCATACCTTCAGCCAAAGTTGAATCCAACCGACAGAGCAGAGACCGGCGCATTTCCAAAGTGGAAGCCAGTCTGAGGGGCATCCCCTGAGGGCATGGCAACAGCTCTGTTCTTTTCAGCTTCTAAAAGTTGCTTAGAGTATCTTTTTAGGATTGGGTCTACTAGTTAATTGTATTATATACTGTACTGACTTCATTTGTATCGGCAAAAATCACACGTGAGTTTCTGTTACTCTGTAATCTTTCGCACAAATAGCCTAAAAGCCAAAAGCCGCAACTAAAAACCATAAACTCCAGCCAAAAAAAACAAGCCCAACATCTCATATATCTCGGAGTTGCCACGGTTCTGGAGATTCTCAATCTTGTCCAAAGCCCTCAGCATCATCAATCATCTGTGCATATGTCTTGACATCACAAGCCCCCCAAGTTCTTTTCATCCTCCCCAACCTTGAAGATACTAGCCTCATAGGCGCGGCGCCACGCCGCGCCAGCCACCGTGTGTACCGAAGTAAAAGAGGCGATAATCCGTGAGGAGTTTGGAAAAAAAAAATTTAAAAAATCGAGGGCGCATGTGTATTTTCGAAAAAGTCAAAGGTCTTTTTCGTAAAAAACCGAGGGCCTGTACGTAATAAATGAGAAAGGCAAAGGTTTTTGTCGTAAAAAACCGAGGGCCTGTACGTAATAAACGAGGACCCGTACGTAATTTAGAAAACCGTGGGGCGCTATCCTGCAAAAATTTCGGTGGGAAAAAAACTTGCAGGGACCTTTTCGCGAGGAAAAAGGACCTTTACGTAATTTTCGGAAAACTGGAGGAAATAGCCTCTCCCGGCCGTACGAAGATTCTCCCGCCACGTGGCCGACGGAGCGCGCGCGCGGGCGGGAGCTGGCCGACGTGGCTGGCCTCTCCTCGCGGGGAGTCCCCCGCTAATGTTATGGTTATTATTCTCAAGGCCCTCCAGACAAACCGTCACTATTCCAAGATCAGCGTGAGTAAGTAAATCACAAAGCGCCTTGATGCAACCCTGGCAAACAAGATACATGGCAAACAAATGATGCATCAGTAAAAAAATGTTGCTAATTACTTGCATAAAAACAAACAGAAGCATCAAAAATAATGGAAAGGAACTATCATACTTTATCTGATCATGCGTCCCACCAGATCTGGCATTAGAGATTGCCCAAGCAGCCTCCTTCGTGATATCAAAGTCAGCAGCTTGCAGTAGATGCATTAGAGGACCAATTGTTGTGAACTAGCACAACAAAGAGGTAATTATCCGTCGGAGGGAGGTCGGACGGTGACAACTTGAAGTAGAACGGTGCTAGGTGAAAGAGAGCACTAATTGGAGAGGAATAGATCTAGAATAACCGGTTAAGGAAACGACCGCAGCTGAACTTTAAGATGAGGGATTTATTTATTTATCTTTTCTTGATTCATAATGGATACATGTTATCTCTTTTATAGAAACGACCCGATTTGACTTCTAAGAAATAATCTATAAGAAAACATATCTCTAACAATTTAATTTAATAATAACTTGCCTAACTAATAGATAATACCAAATAGATAATAGATAGATTCCTAAACAACAAACTATGCCTAATACGCGCGGCGCTACAGTACTCGTGCACTACAACTGAGTAATTAGACCATAACACCAATTATGTTTGCATTGATCACAGCCTACAAGCAAATGAAAATGAGTTATTGAGGGTATGCCTTTTTACTTCAGCAAAATACGAACAGCAAGCAGAGGATCACTTGAAATTTAAGATGGCGTTCCCATCACTAAAATACAGCACTAATTTAGTGATTTGTTATATGCTATGGTACGCTAGTGAGAACTAAAAGGTGCCTTCCCAACAAAAGAATAAATTCCAGAATTGCGAACGATACAATTATGTTAAGCATATGCTCTCACTTTCCTTTTCAATTTGCAGGGTAGCAATATGTTGGTGAAGTTCACAAACCTGAATCTGCTCCTGGGTTCCAGCTGTTATGTTCCAGATGGTCCAGCAAGCTTCTTTCTTGATGCTTTTCTTTTGAGTTGTTGTCAAATGATTCAAAAGACGGGGAAGTGCTTGATGATCAAGAATATGGTGCAGCAAGGGATAAGAAACATTAACAACGAAAAGAACCACAACACAAGAATAATCAAGGGACATATCCAAATCCAACAGAACCTAAAATACAAGGCAAACAGTAGCAGAGGTGCACAGCATGGCACAGTTTGACTATACGAGACACTTCAGGAAAAATGTAGTCCCAACAAAAATGACAAAGCAAAACGAAGAGCTATTGCAAACAATTAATAGTACATGCAGACATGCAGTACATAAGGCTGCAGGAACGATACTAGCATTAAAATGCCGTAAATTGGGTGCAAGCAATCTAAAATGGATATGAAATGATCAAAATCTGTTTCTGGTAAATCACTTCCCACCTCAAAAAAAGAAAAAAAAAGAACACAACCACACACAGAGGTAGAGATGGAGCTGGTAATGCATGCGTTAGCTATTTAACATTCACTTCTCTAAGTATTGAACAGACTCTTCTAATCGAAGCACAATAACAAATCACTGAATATGTCGAAGTGAGAACGGTTTACAAACCAGGAACTATGGTACTTATTGAAACAGAAGTGACTAAGTTATCAGTGCAACCAAGCCTAATAGAGAGATCAACGAAGATAATAATTACAATAACAATAAAACACCATTTTCCTAAATTTACCATTCTAAAATTTAAAATATAAGTTTGTACAGATTTCGCATGGCTTTGAAAATAATTATTATACTTTGCAAGGAGACATATAGTGTCTCAAGTTTGAAGGTATGCATATGCAATATTCCAGTTTGAGAACCACGAGATGAAAATGGGATCATATTTGACATAGTACGAACTACAAAAGGAGGAAACAGTCAAGTGAAAACAAATTATCCAGAGTGCTCTGATGGTTAACACATATAACGACAAATTTGCGTTGGCACAAGAAAATAGGGAGATAATTTCTTGTAACCACCACCAGCAGCACCTTCAGCATAATAAAAGTTAACACGGCAGCTAAATAGCAATGGATATAATCAGGGAAAAGTGATTAATTAAATTTGCTCTAAGGTAAAATGTTACCAAGCATGCAACACAGATATGGATTTTATCATGGTAAAAAAACAGTGTAACTTATGGTTGGCAGCAGATACAAAGTAAAAACATTGGAATGACCAGAAATTGCTTTTTTTAGATAAAGGATATAATATCCGACCTCTACATCCACTTGGGATATACACAGCCAAAAGATACACGAGCTCTTAGGCTCAAAGCCTCAACATTGAGGAGTACACAACAGCAAGAAAGAGCGCTTAAGAACTATGAAAAAGCTAGAAAGACTAAGCTTCAGCACTTCTTCTTCGTCCTTGCTTTCAACCAAGCCCCTAACCTCCTCCAACTGAACCACCCAAACTCCAGTCTACTTTGCGCGAAGAATCCTCCGAGGCGACGTCTCCAAAGAAGTGACGAGGGTCGCTGACGCCGCCCGCCTCAACGAGACAAGGCTTTCACCTGGAGAATAGAGTACATGAGGGCTATGGAGTGCCATGACAACCCTTCAGGAAGGAAAATGGCGTCCAAAGACGTCATAGTTATCGAGACCGGTAGGAACACCGGCACGGCTTTCGCCAGCACCTCCACGGCAACCCATGCACTATACACACAAAAAAGATCGTCACCATCACACCAGGATCTACACGCCTCAAGGCCATGACAAAGCCATCCTTGACCTCCACGACGAGCCGCTTCCCGCTCGAGCAACGTCGAGCCATGGATCCCTGGGCAACCCAGCAGCCACAGCCTGCCACAGCCTGGGAATGACCAGAAATTGCTGGTCGCATGCACTTGTTGATAACATCAGAATATATTAGTTAGCAACTCAAAAACGATTTACACAAAAGATAAACCTCTGTTAGAAAAGAATACCTGAGTCTGCACATCATCCCCAGTGACAATGTTACCAACCATGCGCAGCGCAGGAATGAGCACCTAAGGTGAGGGGTGGCTGAGCCGATATTTAGTAGTTCATGCATCAGTCTTTGACTTTAGATTGCTCAAATAAAAAAGAATAAAAAGAGAAAGAAAACTTACCTAAGGAGCTCAACAAGCCGAGGGCACACACCAACTTCAATCACAGCTTGTATCTTGTCATTATTACCATCAGACATCAGACAAGTAAGAGAGTGCCCAACAGGAGTCAATTAGGACCTCCTCATCTTGAGACTGGACGAGCTGCTGCAATGCTGGGAGCGCCGGATTCACCTGCTCAATCACAGACAGATCGATCAATCAGTCAGGAGAGAGGAAAAAAGAATGTATACGACCAGTACACCATCACAGGCTCACAGCTCCATCATACATGCTCAAAGTTTTGCTGCGACTTGCCACGGTAGAAGTTGGAGAGGGTCCTCAGCATCGAGAGTTTGGCAATGCTCATCGAGAGTTGGGAGTCACCAGCCACATTTCCCAGGGCCCACACAGCCTGCAAAATGAATTGGACTACATGGCAACAGAGGGGTGAATGGTACCAACTTAAACTTTTTTTAAGTATTCAAGATTCTATTCTCACATAACTACAGAGTTACAAAAAATAGAGTTTTCATCTAAAAACTCAAGACAAATGGCTTAAAAACATAAAACCTTGTAGCAACCACTTCTGGTGGTCTAACTGGCATAGAAATGGCGGTCTGACTGGTACCGGGCAATCTGACCGAAACTTCAATGGCGATCTGACCCCTGCTACAGTAAAACAAGCAAATAAATAGTGTTTTCAGCCTGATTTCGAAAACCAAAATCAAAAGAACTTTTGATCCGTAGATCCAATGACATAAAATGACATGGAAGTTTACAAGAATCTTCTCTAGGTTATTATGAACCTGTTCCAACAAACGGTCATGAAAATCATGGCCAAAGTTAAGAACTTTTTCAATTTGTTAGAAGGTTGCTCTAAAACCGAGTCAAAAACAAAATCGGTGAATACAACTTGCTCGTGAGTGGATGATGACCAAGATAAGTCTAGATGTATTCTCACATATCATAGGAAGTTAGAACACTGAAGAAATCAAATAAAAAACCATCGGATTAAGAAATCACTCAAGGAGGTCAAAAAAAGCAAAAACTGAGTTTCTTCAAAACTTCCTCTACATCATGCCTAGATAGATGGGATCTTGTTTTCAAGAGACATCTCCACCTCTTATACATCCTTGGCACTAGAAAAGCTCAAGAGAAGAGAAATCTAAACAAGAAAGCCAAGAAAATCAAAAGCACATGAGGGGATTTATGACACAACTCACTTGGGCAAAGTTTGGATGTCCATTTCACTTGGAGAGGAATATTTTTATAGCCAATTCCTCAAGATAACAGAGCTCTAACCATAGAGCACATACACACAAGGCACCAAGCCAAGGAACCCTAATCTCACATGGGAGTGAGGAAGAGCTAGTCACTACAAAGAATCAGCCAAAATTCTCAAACCCTAGCTCTTACCTCTTCTCCCTTTATATAGCTTTACAATCTGAACCAAAACCTAATGAATCCACCATTAGGCCAAACCGAGGATAACCTGTTAACCCCACCTAACATCGGGTTTTACTCTCTCACGCACACTTCTCAAAGCGGCTTACAACCATTAACCCATTAATGAATCAACACTTTATCCACTTCACATTTTTAGCACATACAGGACCTAAACCACTAAGACCAATGCTGCAGTTTCACATATCGCCACTTTTTTGGTATCGGGCAATTTACCAAAATGTCCCTTTACCGCCTTCCACGAAACTTCTTGCTTCCTTTTCCACGAAGCATCATCCATGCTTCACCATCTTCCACGTGGCCCCAATGACATGCCAACAAGCCTCTCACGCGTCTGGATCCCACCGAACTGTTCTCGCTTGCAAATGACCCAAGTCACATGGCACACCACATGCTTCTCCTCGCGCATAACGGTACCTGGCTTCCTTGACCGCACAGGACCTCGCGCATAATGCACCATGTAAAATGTATGCAAGTAAGTCTCTGATCCTAAACATAGAACCAAACATTAAATCTCTGTGCACACATGCAACGACCTAGGTCAAACCATATGTATGAAACACGCCATGACTCACACATGCATGGACTTTCCCATGACCAACCATTGCACGGATACACGCCGTGACTAATACCCAAACTCATAGAACCAACAGACCAACTTAGTAAGGCCGGTCTGATCGTGGCTCACACACCAGTTAGACTGCCCACAAGGCAACCGGTCAGATCGCCTCCCTAGATTGGTCTGACCACACGGTCCTAGTGGTCAGATCGCCTGGCCAGGTTGGTCTGACCGGGAATTCCAGAAGTGCACAAACTGAAATTTAACTTCACAAAAATAAAACTCACAATCAATGTAAAATACTCATCGCTAACATAGAGTTGTCACCACATTGTCCTTCAATGTCCCACTTGATGAGTAATTTGACAAACACCTCAAAGGCAAGAATTTGAGTTTGAAATTTTGAAAATTTAAAGCACACATGATGCAAGAGCCATTAGTGGTCCAGATTTAAGAGTACACAAGATCATAACCACAATGGCGAGATGTAGAATGGTACTAAGACCAGAAAGAGCAAGTTTTCAACAAAAGCTCTATCCACACCTAAAATGCCTCACATAGCACAATCTTCCTCATGGTCCAAATAAAAGAACAGTTGTTCATCATGACCATTGTGATAGCAAAATAAAGCGCAAAAAGAGCAAATAAAAATAAATGCAATACCACTTGACAACAAAAAATCAATAATGATAAAAAATGCATTTTTGTTACATAAAAGCTCAAATTGCTCTAATGCAACCTCACAAAGTTCATTCTCCCCCTTTTTCACATTTTCAACATTCTCCCCTTTTTAAGTTTATTCTCATTAAATTCACCCTATTTAGACTAATACCAAACTTTTCCTCCAACATTCTCCCCCCTTTTGGCAAAATAGTCATCAAGGGCACAAGGCAATGCAAGCTCACTACCATTCCCCCTCAAATGATGCATGAAAATACTTGTAAACAACAAGAGAGTATGCAAGAGCATATATGCATGAATAAAAACGCACAACCTAAAAGAGTTTTGAAAACTATCCAAAGTAAGGTTAAAGTTAAAAGATACCACTTAAAGCCATAAAATACATACAAAGCTATCTACATCATGATAAGGCATATATAGCCAATCTAGATAGCACAATTTAAAGCATTCAATTTGATTCCAAGTAAAGCAAGACTTCAAAATTGACAAGTTCAACTAAAGCTATCCTAGTATGAGCTAAGTCATGACAAAAAGGCTAAATAGAACCAAGAAGCTCAAATTAAATCAATTAGAGTGATACAAGTTCAATATTGAATCATTTAGTTCAAATTGCACTAGATACAACTAGTATTAGAGCAAATTTAGCACATTCGGCTTTTTCTGAAATTCATTTTTTATAATTTTTTATTTTCTTAGCCATGTACTAGATCTCAAACCTTATGTGACCATCCCAAGTAAGAGGCTTAAAGAAGTGGTCTTGGTCATCTAAAACTCCCGTGAGTACATACCTAGTGCAAGTCCCCTGAGTATATACCTAGTGCAATGGCAGGCCGTCTCATGAGAAAGAATTAGTGAGATTAGTTTTTTTCGCACAAAAGAGATCATTTTTATCAAGTTTAGGCGCTAGTTTAAAGAGTAGGACATGTTTTTCCAAAGAACTAACAAAGCACTCGATAAAGCTCAATAAGGGATTCAAGATTCGATAGAGCATTTTGATATAGCATATATCATAAAAAGATTACTAAAACTAGTCAAAAGATCCATAATTGCAAACCTAAAGATATCTGTTGTGGCTACAGACCAAACAGAGAGAGAGATGGTAGTGGAGAGTGATGAAGATGAGTGTAATGGCCTGGGTCCTCCCCATATATATATATATATATATATATATATATATATATATATATATATATATATATATATATATATATATATATATATATATATATATATATATATATATATATATATATATATATATATATATATATATATATATATATGTACACATGAGGAGTGCTTTTACAGTTATACCCTTACATCTGGTTATCCCCTCCGGGGGCAGTTATGTCATTACACATGGCCTATTCTGGGCCTTATAATCTCCTACCAGGCCTGCTGGGTTTAGGTGGGGGCCACCCCTACGACAGGAGCCTCTCATGGTGAAGGGCTTCACAGGGCCGAAGTCATGTCGTCGAGTCCTTTGACCCCCTCCGTCCCCTGCGGCCTGTGAATTCCGCCAAGCTTGTGGTTGGGGAGCCTGAAGTCTGGGATGGTGGTAGCGAAGCTGGCGCCCAAGTCGAAGTAGACGCGCGCGCTCCGTCCCCTACCCTTCGAACGGGTGGCAGCGAAGCTGGCGCCCAAGTCGAAGTAGACGCGCGCGCTCCGTCCCCTGCCCTTCGAACGGGTGGCAGCAAAGCTGGCGCCTAGTCGAAGTAGACGCGCGCGTTCCGTCCCCTACCCTTCGAACGGGTGGCAGCAAAGCTGGCGCCTAGTCGAAGTAGACGCACGCGCGCGCTCCGTCCCCTACCCTTCGAACGGGTGGCAGCGAAGCTGGCGCCTAGTCGAAGTAGACGCGCGCGCTCCGTCCCCTACCCTTCGAACGGGTGGCAGCGAAGCTGGCGCCCAAGTCAAAGTAGACGCGCGCGCTCCATCCCCTACCCTTCGAACGGGTGGCGGCGAAGCTGGCGCCTAGTTGAAGTAGACGCGCGCGCTCCGTCCCCTACCCTTCGAACGGGTGGCAGCGAAGCTGGCGCCTAGTCGAAGTAGACGCGCGCGCTCCGTCTCCGGGGCTGTTGTGACCTTGCAGTCTCGTAGTGCGCTTTTAATGGCGGCTGGAATTACGCCGACGCCTGACCTGGCAGAAGTCAGGCTGTCGCGTCGTGCAGTCTGCCATGCTGCAGGTGGGGCACGTGGCAACTCACGACTGGCGCGTCGTGGGATGTGAGCGGTTGCGTGACCACGGCCGTTCGCCTCGTCCCCCGAGAAGTTGGACGCGTGTTGAAGAGATAGGGGCGTTGTGCGCTGCTTGGCCACCTACCAGGCGCGGCCCTCTAGGTCCCGGCGGTTCTTCTTTCCAAATCTTAGACAGCCGAATCGCTGGGAATTTGATCCGTCTGTGCGTTGAGCCACAAGGCAGGCGAGCGGCCTTTATAAGGTGCTAGTGTTAAGGTGGAGGCACCCTTTCTCGTTTTGCCTTTTGATCTGCCGCTTCGCTTGCGCCCGTGCTAATTGTCACGCCAGTTGCTCCTTTGCCTGCTTCTTCTTCTTCCCTTGTCGCGAAGAGCGATGGCTAGCCATGACGACGCCACCTACCACCCCCGCAGCGGTTCCTTTCCTAGCCAGGGCGAGGTGACCCATCCTTCCCAAGAGTACAAACTGGTGCTGCGGGGGAGCTCGCGCGCCAACAAGTGGTGGAACGCGATGGAGCACTCGGGAGGCTCCTGCTCCCGTGTGCTGGGGAAGAGCCGCATGACGGAAGGGACGTTGCAGCGACTCGTGGATGAGGGAAAGATCGTGGATCGCAATGGGGCTCGCTTACCCCGCCGGGACGAGGCGGAGCCGAAGCCCGGGGCCCTGGAGGCAATTGTTTTCATAACGTTCTTCGATGCCGGCCTTCGGATGCCCTCCACGATGTTTGTGGGCGAAGTCCTGCGGGCCTACCAGTTGGAGCTAGCCCAGCTGACGCCCCACGCGATACTCCGCCTAGCTGTCTTCACGTGGGCGATGCGGACAGAGGGGTGGCGCCCCAGCGTGAGCTTATTCGCCACCCTGCACGATGCACACTATCGACCCAGAAAGGTTGGCGGGGCGGTGTCCAACTTCGGCGGTGTGGACTTCGTGCTCTGGGCGTCCTGCGCGACGTTGTTCCCTGTGCCAGCTTCGCAAGGGCAGTGGGCGTCCGGCTGGACGCGGTGGTGGTTCTATTACACCGTGACCGACAAGAGCAGGATGCAGTGCCGAGGTGGGCCGATCTCGTTCAACAGCACGCCGAGTCTGAAGGCGGAGATTGACGACACGCGAAAGCTACAGAGCCTCGTCGGTGTCGCCCGTCGAATGAGCGTGTGCGACCTAGCCGAGGAGTTCACGATGCATGGGGCGGCGCCACTCTCCTCCCGGGGGAAGTATGTTGTGCCGAATGGCCCACGCGAGGATGGGTTCGATCCATGCGTGTCTCGGGTGCTTCCGCCCTCCGCCCCTTGTAAGTCGCCCATCGCGCCATTGTATCTATTTGGCTTCCGCCTAACTGACGTGATCTCCTTCGCAGTGGCCCGGCTAGAAGATGCGGAGCGCGCGATTGCGGTGCTCCTCAGCCCGTACACGCTTAAGGAGCACCGGGCTCGCGAGGCCGCGGTCAAGGCGGCTAAGTAGGGGCGGATAAACCGCACCTGCGAGGCTGTAGGCATTACCGTGCCCGAGCGCGTGGTGCCGGAAGAGCTTCCCGCCAGGACTCCCGGCGCTCAGGACGGTGATAGCCTTACGGGGGGGCTGTCTTCGCGACGCCAGGCCCGTTCCCCGGCTGCGGTATGCGACCCGGCAGCCCCCCCGGCGGCTAGCCCAGCTGAGACGGGGCGTGCGACCGGCGTTGGGCCTGGCCATACTGCTTCGGAGGGGCGCACCACCGCGGATCCCCCGGCACCTTCTGCCGACGCCCACGAGCCCGTGCTCGGGCTCGCGGCCATCGCTGAGTTGGAACCCGTCAACCCGGGGGATGGCGTCGTTCCTGGCGAGCAAACCACAGGGGGCGGTGCGTTATCAACCGTAGCGGCCGACGAGGGCGTGCCCCCTACAGAGGAAACCGTGGGGGCGACGGTGACCGGAGCTGGTTCTGCCGCGGAAGAATCGCCTGTGCCACCGCAGGCGAAACGCCCTTGGACGCAGTCCCCGCCGTCAACGAGGGGTCGATACGCTGTTGCGGGGCCTTGCCGCGGGATTACGGCGGCTGGCGCGGCCGAGAAGACCTTCTCCCCGACCGTCGAGGCGCCCGCCTCCCCCTGGGTGGTCGACCCGGCGCCACTTCCTACCGTGACGAGGGGCGCAGGAGGTAGGTGTGAGTCCCTTTCTTCACCTGACTTCGCGAGACTCTCTCCGATCTGCTCGCTCATTCTGCCGACATCAGGCGAGACGACGTCTCCCGTATGTGGCGAAGGATCGAGCAGCGGAGGTATGCGCGAAGTCGGGAGCCTCGTGCAGGATGCCCCGCAGGTGTCCACTGCTGCGGACGTGGCCATGGCCGCGATAAATCCTGGCGTGTTGGGGCCAGGGCTCGCCCGCTCGGACTTCCTCCCTCGCCCGGAGATATTTTGCGACCTCACCGCCGCCGTCGAGCGTGCCGACAATGGCCTCAACCGAGAGGTGCTATCGTCATGCGCGGGGGACCTCCTAGCGCTCGCGTTGCAGGCCTCCGAGATGAGGGTAAGTATGTGTGCTTCAGCTTGTAAGGTACTGCTAGACGCCTGCTGACTTGTTGTTTCTGTCAGACGCTTGCCCTCAGCCGGTCCTTTGACGAGGCCCGCGTTCGGGAGCGGAAGGCTCTAGAAGCCAGCCTCCGCGAAGCAAACACTGCTCGCACCGCGAAGGATGAAGAACTTCGCGCGCTGGAGGACGCCCTGGTGGCCGCACAACTCGCGGCCACGAAAGCTCGGAGCGCCGCGGCTGGGGAGCGTGCCGCCTTCGTGCAGCAGATCGCCGTCCTAGAAGGGGAGAACGCCCAGCTGGCGGAGTCTACTGCCGAGAACCGCCTTGCCTTGGAAAATGCGTCCATGTCGGCATGGCGGGCCATGGAGTCTCTGAACCAGGCCCTTCGAGATCTGTGCGTCCGAGTGCCGGATACTACGCACAGGCCGGAGGCCCTGTCGGAGACGCTCGGGCTAATCGAGGAGGGGGCCGGCGTTGCTCTTCATGGCGCCAGAACCTTTGGCGAGCACTGCAGCTATGTTGGTGCATGCTTTGCCCTCGCCCTGCTTCATACTCGTGGGTGTAGGCATACCCATGAGCTAGCGAATCCTCAACTGGATCCACCCGACCGGCCAGAGGTTATGTCGGACGCTATCCGCTCCATCGGGCCTAGCCTGCAGAACTTCCACCAACGGATCTGGGGCCGCTTCGGGGAAGGTGCAGCGAGAGTCGTCGTGCAGCAGACGTTGCATGGGGAGGGGGACCTCCTCCAGTGGCTTGAAGGGGTCCTTCAGCGCCGCGGCGACGACGGCGCGGGCTCGTCCGCACCGCGCCAAGGCTGAGCGGTTGGTCGGGTGGGGCAGGGGGATGATGTACTGGTTCTTACGCTTGTGACCATGTAACCCCTTTGCTTTTTCAATGGAACCAAGTAGTACTTTATGCTTGGTGTTACCTGCCGCCGAACGCGGAGGGCAGGTCTGCGCATCTCGTTTATACTTCGTGGAGTATGGACTGGTGCGTGCGGAGGTGAACCCTCGACGCTACGACTTGCTTTATAGTCCGGAGACTCGCGCGTGCGGAGCTAGCCTCAACGCTACGTCTTATTTAAAGTCCGTGGACTAGTGCGTGCGGAGCTAGGCTCGACGCTACGTCTTCTTTATAGTCCGGGGACTCGCGCGTGCGGAGCTAGGCTCAACGCTACGTCTTATTTAAAGTCCGTGGACTAGTGCGTGCGGAGTTAGGCTCGACGCTACGTCTTCTTTATAGTCCGGGGACTCGCGCGTGCGGAGCTAGGCTCAACGCTACGTCTTATTTAAAGTCTGTGGACTAGTGCGTGCGGAGCTAGGCTCGACGCTACGTCTTCTTTATACTCCGTAGAGTGCGCGCGGAGGCTTCCCCCCGCTGCGTCTTATTTATACTCCGTAGAGTGCGTGCGGAGCTAGGCTCGACGCTACGTCTTATTTAAAGTCCGTGGACTGGTGCGTGTGGAGCTAGGCTCGACGCTACGTCTTATTTATAGTCCGCAGACTCTCGCGTGCGGAGGCGGATCTCGACGCTACGTCTTATTTAAAGTCCGTGGACTGGTGCGTGCGGAGCTAGGCTCGACGCTACGTCTTATTTATAGTCCGCGGACTCTCGCGTGCGGAGGCGGACCTCGACGCTACGTCTTATTTAAAGTCCGTGGACTGGTGCGTGCGGAGCTATGCTCGACGCTACGTCTTATTTATAGTCCGCAGACTCTCGCGTGCGGAGGCGGACCTCGACGCTACGTCTTATTTAAAGACCGTGGACTGGTGCGTGCGGAGCTAGGCTCGACGCTACGTCTTATTTATAGTACGCAGACTCTCGCGTGCGGAGGCGTACCTCGACGCTACGTCTTATTTAAAGTCCGTGGACTGGTGCGTGCGGAGCTAGGCTCGACGCTACGTCTTATTTATAGTCCGCAGACTCTCGCGTGCGGAGGCGGACCTCGACGCTACGTCTTATTTAAAGTCCGTGGACTTTTGTTCTGCTCAGCGCGGACAGGGGATGCTCTGGGAACAGCAACCTTTATTAAACTCCCGTTTGCGCGGGCGAGCATCACTTAACAACGGGCTGGTGGCTCTACGCCTGCTGTCCTGCTTCTAGGCGTAGTACCGCCGCAACCTGTCCGCGTTCCATGTGTGCCGGAAGGCTTGTCCTTCGAGCGTGGCGAGGCGGTACGCCCCCTTCGGCAATGGCTCCGTTACGATGTACGGGCCTTCCCACTTGGACTCCAGCTTGCCAACGGTTTCTGCCTGGAGCGCCACTCTGAGGACGAGATCCCCAGGCTTGAACCCCCGCGAGCATATGGAGCGGTCCCGAGTACGCATTGTCTGCCGCACGTACTTCTCGACATGGTGGGCTGTGTCTGCCCGTATCCCGTCGAGGAGGTCCAAGGACACACGGCGCTCCTCTTCGGGTGCTTGGACGAGGACCCTTCGCGAGCCGGCCTTGATTTCCTCGGGCGTCACCGCTTCGTCACCGAAAAGGAGCTTAAACGGCGTGAATCCCGTCGGGCGCGTTACCGTTGTGCGAAGCGACCATAGAACGCTGTGAAGCTCGCTTGGCCACTTGCCCTTCGGCAATCCAACCAGGCGCTTTTTGATGGCGGCAGAAATGGCGCCATTCACCCGTTCAACCGCCCCGTTGGACTGGGGATGCCCTACCGAGGCGAATCGGAGGGTGATGCCCATGCTGTCACAATAATCTTTGAAGAGGGCGGCGTCGAACTGCAGGCCATTGTCGACCGTGAGCTCCCGAGGCACTCCGAAGCGACATATGATGTTTTGCCATAGGAAGCGCTGTATGGCCGCAGAAGTTACTTTGGCCAGAGCGATCGCTTCCGGCCATCTGGAGAAATATTCCAGCGCGACTACCACGAACCGGAGGTCCCCTGGAGCTCGGGCAAGTGGTCCTACTATATCGAGACCCCAGCGCGCCAGTGGCCACACCGGGGGAATTGGGTTGAGGCTTGTCGGGGGCCTGCGGATGATGCGCGCCATCCACTGGCACCCTTGGCACCGACGGACGAGGTCCTGGGCGTCGGTGATGGCAGTCGGCCAGTAGAAGCCTTGTCTGAACGCCTTGCCGACTAATGACCTCGGCGCCAGGTGGGATCCGCATACGCCCGCGTGGATCTCCGCCAAGAGTTCCTTTCCTTCCTCAGTCGAGAGGCAGCGCAGGAGCGGCGCGCAGACCCCTTTCTTGTAGAGTGTCCCTTCGAACACCTGGAAGGACCGTGCGCGGTGCTGCAATCGTCGCAGCTCGGCAGGGTCCTCCGGCTCGGCGAGGCCTTGTAAGAAATTGAAAATGGGCTCTCACCAATCTCCTGGCCGATCAATGCGGTGGACAAGTGCCGCGTCCCGGTTGTCCTGCGCGATGGCCGCCTTTGCTAACACCTCGTAGAATGCCCCCTCGGGGGGGGCAGCTGCTGGCTGGCCACCTTGGCGAGGGCGTCGGCTTGCTCATTCTCCGCCCGGGGGATGGCCTTGACGGTGACACCCAAAAAGTGCCTTTCCCTCGCCCGTACCACCGCGAGGTACTTGGCCAACTCAGGGTCCTTGGCTTGATATGACTTGTCCACATGGCCGGCCACCAAGCGCGAGTCGGTGCGGACCAACACGCATCTCGCGCCGACTGCCTTGAGCTTCGCCAGGCCAAAGAGCAGTGCCTCGTATTCAGCCGTCTTGTTGGTGGCGGAGAAGGCAAGGCGCGCCGAGTACAGCAAACGCTGTCCCTCGGGCGTGATGATCACCGCCCCTACGCCCGCGCCGGCGACGCTGTAAGCTCCGTCGATTGTAAGCGTCCAGACGGGATCATCGTGCGTCTGGCCGGGTTGGGCCGGCGGGGTCCATTCGGCGAGAAAATCCGCCAGGACTTGGGATTTAATTGCCGTCCGCGAAGCATACGTCAAGGAGAAGGGAGCGAGCTCGGCGGCCCATTTACCGATACGCCCTGTGGACTCCTTGTTGTGTAGCATCTCTACCAGGGGGAATGAGGAAGGCACTGTGATCGGGTGAGCCAGAAAATAATGCCGAAGCTTCCTGGAGGCCATGACCAGCGCGTAGGCGAGCTTCTCAAGCTCCGTGTATCTTGTCTTGGCGCCTTGAAGGGCTTCAGAGACAAAGTAGACGGGCCGCTGCATGGCGCCTTCCTCTAAGACGAGGACGGCGCTGACCGCGGTAGCTGACGCGGCCAGATAGAGCAGAAGGAGAGCCTCTGGTGCTGGGGCGACCAGAGTGGGGAGGCTTGCCAGGTGCTGCTTGAGCTCGTTGAAGGCCTTCGCGCAGTCTCCGTCCCAACGAAATCCATCGCACCTGTGGAGTGTCTTGAAGAACGGCAGGCCCCACCCCGCCGCCCTGGATAGGAAGCGGCTTAATGCTGCCATGCGGCCCGCCAGCCTCTGGACCTCCCTCGTTGTCTTGGGCGGCTCCATACCCAGGATGGCGTCTACTTTGTCAGGGTTCGCCTGGATGCCCCGCCCGGACACGAGGAAACCTAGGAGTTTGCCCGCCTGTACCCCGAAGACACACTTGTCGGGGTTGAGCTTGATGCCCGCCTTCTGGAGGTTGTCGAAGGTCTCCTGGAGGTCCCGGCCGTGTAGCGCAAGTTGCCGAGTTTTGACCACCACGTCATCGACATAGGCTTCGACGTTCCTCCCGAGCTGGGCGGCCAGGGCAATGGCGACGAGGCGGGTGAAGGTAGCGCCTGCGTTCTTCAAGCCAAAGGGCATTCTGACGAAGCAGAACGTCCCAAGTGGTGTGATGAAACTGGTCTTCTCCTCGTCGTCTTCGGCCATGTATACCTGGTGGTAGCCGGAATAGGCGTCTAGGAAACTCATGAGTTCGCACCCAGCAGTGGCGTCAACCAGCTGATCGATGCGCGGCAAGGGGTAGTTGTCCTTTGGGCACGCCTTGTTGAGTGCCGTGAAGTCGATGCACATGCGCCAGGCCCCGCTGGCCTTTTTGAGTAGCACCGGGTTAGCGAGCCATTCTGGATGGTGGACCTCGCGGATGACCCCGGCGCGAAGAAGCTTCGCCACCTCTGCTTTGGCCGCCTGCTGCCGATCCATCGACATACGCCGGAGCCTTTGCTTGACCGGCTTGGCGTCGGGGCGGACCGCCAAACGATGCTGGATTACCGCTCGGTCTACGCCCTTGATGTCCTCCGGGGACCATGCGAAGATGTCAACGTTGTTCTGAAGCACTCGGAGCAGCTCCCGTTCGACCCCCGGTGGGAGCCCCTCGCCAATGGACACAAACTGCCCCTCCGCCTGGAGCGGCACCTTCTTGACGCCGCCTTCGGGCCGAGGCTTGGGCGTCCACCCGAGAGCGGAGGGCCCATCACCGGGCGCGCCGGAGAGGGCATGCACCGGGCAATGCGAGACGCGGCTGCCGCCTTCGGCACGTCTGGCCAGGTCCTGGTCGCCGAAGATGGTGGTGACACCCTCCGGGCCCGGGAGCTTTAGACACAAAAAGGCGTGGTGCGGGATTGCCTCGAAAGAGTTGATGGCGGGTCGCCCCAGTATGGCGTTGTAGGGGTGCGGGATATTCACGACATCGAAGGTGACATGCTCGGTCCGGATGTTACCTTTGTTGCCCTCCTGACGGAAAGTGACAGGAAGGGACACGTGCCCCAGGGCTTGCAGCGGTTGACCCCCGAAGCCTTGAAGTGGAGCTCCTGGCTGCTCCAGCCAGCTTCGGGGGATTGCCATGCGGTCGAGGGCTGCTGCGAATAAGATGTTCGCGGAACTTCCCCCGTCGACAAGGACGCGCCTGACTTCACAGCATGCTATGTGGGCCTGGATGACTAGAGGGTCTTGGTGAGGGTACTCCACGCCCCTGGCGTCGTTCAAGTCGAAGGTGATGTTGCGGGGCGGCATCCACAGTTGCGGCTGCTCCTCGGGGGCTTTTGAAGAGGAGCCTCCGGTGATGACGTTGACGGTGTGATGCTGCGCGCCCTCCGTTGCGGTGGCCCGTATGGGGCTATCCCTGGGGTGCCCCACGTGGGCTTCGGCGGGGAGCCGAGGAGGCGGAGCCCGAGATCCGGCCGTCACCCTCCGCAGCTCCATCACCGCGATGCATGCCCTTGTGTAATGATCGCCGTAGCCGTGTACCTCGCACCACTTGCCATAGTGCAGGAGCTCTTGCTCCGCGTGGGGTTGGCCGCCGTAGCCGAATCCGCCCTCCGATCCCCGGTCTCCCCTCCGTGAGGCGGGGTCGGGTCCTTGGCGGGCGCTCTCGGTGGCGAGGACATGGTGGGCCGCCTGCGACCGGCGCTGGCGGCGCCGAGGTTTAGGCCTGCACCATGAAGAGCCTTCCTGTACCTCGGCCTCGCTGCCTCAGGGAGGGCCTCCTCGGGGCTTTCGGCTACGGTCCGGCTTCGAGGAGGGACCCCCCGCCTCGACCTCGCGCGGGGGGCGCTCCTCACGGGCGAGGCCGAGGGCGGTGATACTGCGTCTTCGCGCATCCTCCTCCGCCCGCGCATACTCGTCCATTTTGTCGAAGAGCTTGGCAACTGTCGTGATTGGCCTCTGCGCGTTGTATTCGGCCATCGGGCCCAGGCGAAGGCCCTGTATGGCTGCATTAACGACTGTGGTTTCATTAACATCGTTTACCTGGCCTCGAATCTTGGCGAAGCGCTTGAAGTAGCCCCGGAGCGTCTCCGAGGGTCCTTGCTTCACAGCGAAGAGTTGTTCCGCATCGATTCGCTCAACATGATGTCCTTGAAAGTTGCTACGAAGCCCGTCGCGAAGCTGCTCCCACGCGTAGATGGAG